>CM054163.1:10926787-10946787 GCA_028751875.1 Rapana venosa | reverse complement strand
GAAACGTCCACATCTGTTTCTGTTCAATTTGGAGGGCAGTGTGTGTGTGTGTAGATGTGTGTGTTGATGTGTGTGTGTGTGTGTGTAGATGTGTGTGTGTGTTGGATGTAGATGTGTGTGTAAGTGTGGTGATAAAATAAAGGGAAGGGGTGGGGGTCGGTAGCCTAGTGGTTAGAGAGTGTGTCTTATGACATGACAGTCATTCAGAGAACAAGAGCTCGAGTCTCCAATGAAGTGTTCATTCAAGGGTTTTCCCCTGTAGTTTACATTGCTTGTATACATACATACATACATACATTACATACATACATACATGCATACATACATATGTACGTATACGTACGTACACAATACATAGATACATACATACATACATACACGCAAACATACATACATACATACATACATACATACATACATACATATATTCATTCATTCAGTCAGTCAGTCAGCCATACTTACATACATACATACACACACATACATAACAGACTGATATTACTAAATGTTTATAGGCTTTAAACAACAACTATATGATACATACAATACATACATACATAATACATTCATAACACATACATACATACATACATACATCATATCACACATTCATACATTATCTACATACATCATACATAAAATACATAATACATCAATACATACATACATACATACATACATACATTCTAATATCACTTATGAATGGATAGACGTTAAACGAAGACAACACATGTGAGTACTTACACACAACACATACACACACACCTACATACCTGCACACCTACACCTATACACACACACATTCCTTACAACTACCAAACACATGTCATCCCAATCAAACAGACGGCTGACAGTGCCTTCAGGTCAATCTGATTAACTCTTTCCTTTCGGGTCGTGCCGGGAACAAAGCCAGGCTGTACATCGCCCCTCCCGGATCTGCCGGGTTGACTTGAGGGCAGAAAAGGGTTAATAATGCATGACGTGCCTCTGGTATTTCTTTCCCTGGTCAGGGCTGACTGATGATGACAGACACACAGACAGACACACAGATAAACAAAGAGACAACAAACAAGATGTACAACAGCTGAAAAAAGTTAAAAAAATTAAAAAACATATTCACACACTAAACCAAGTAGAAGATAGATATCTAAAGAACTGAAGAGGTGGGGTGAGTTTATTTTTTAATTTTATTTTATTCTTTTATATCGAGGGTAATGGCATAAGCACTTATGTGCTTTTTTACATCCAGTCCCCGAATGGGAATGGGACAGCCTGGTGGTTAGAGCACTGTGCTTGCAATCTGACTGTCTAGGATCAATCTCAGGTTTGAGCTACAACCCAGACCACCATTTTAGGGGACTTTTCACGGCCGATCCCACTCCCCTTAAAATTCCTTCAGACGAGACTAACAAACCAAAGTCTCAGGTTCGAATACATGCAGGGCATCTTGCATACATTTTAAAACCTGCGCTGCTGCCTTTCGAAAGAGTAGGTCATTACATGCTGGTGGGGGGAATGAATGACAACATTTTAAACAAGAACATGCACACTGGTGTTGAGCATTTCCAGAAGGTAGGGATATCATTTATATCAAAAGAGCCTCTGGTATCCCCACAGAGAGAGAGAGAGAGAGAGAGAGGAGAGAGAGAGAGAGAGAGAGAGAGAGAGAGAGAGAGAGAGAGAGAGAGAGAGAGAGAGAGAGAGAGAAAAGAAGAAGAAGAAGAAGAAGAAGAAATGCCACAGGGGTAAAACTCGGTAAAAAGGCAAATGGATTAAGTCAAAGGGAGTTATATGTCTGCATGCCCGCCCAGACAGTTCAGATCAAAAGTTGTGGGGAAATTGCGTGGCACAAACTATTCTATGGTGACCAAGGAGTCTTCTCAAACAGAAGCATGGACCCCTGCAGTGATGCTGGCGGTACAAGACTGGCTCACATCACCTTCATGGTCATTGCTTGCTGTATAATCAGCACTAACTGGCTTTGTCACTGGACGCAATATTTGCACCAATGAACTAGACTTGTGTACCCGCAAACGCACATACACATGTACACACACACACACTCTCACACACACACTGCACACACACACACACACACTGCACACACACACACACACTGCACACACACACACACACACACTGCACACACACACACTGCACACACACACACACACCCAAGACAGAAAAAAGAAGAAAACTCCAACATGTCAATTCTTTCCAGAGAGAATCAAAACGGGGCGTGGTTGTTAACGTAACGCATCATTGCAATAATTCATTGAGAAATCTAATCTTGGAGCAAGGTCTGCCTTCAAACTATTTCCCCCATAAAAAACCCAACAAAATGCCCTCACCCCACCTTGCTGTACTGTCATTAGTAACTGAAAAAAGCCAAAGACTAATGAATATGCATGACACTGCCTGATTGACTTGGGGGTGAGGGTGTGTGTGTGTGCGTGTGTGTGTGTGTGTGGGGGGGGGGGGGGGGTTATGCAGCATGTCATTTAGACACCCTTTCTGGTTTACACTCTGTGACCCTGACAACACAAACAACAACAACACGGCAACACTAGGTAGTGCAACTTCTGCCCGCTGCACTGTTCAATGAAGCCTAGCTTACCCCTGAGATTTTGTTCTCTAAACCAAACATGAGAGAGAGAGAGAATGCAAAAGTTTATTCATTACAGGCCCTGGCCCTTCATGAAAGGCTTGTGTGTGCAAAATATATTCCAAAACAAGTTGCATAGGAAACATCATTTATAAACAGAGGAATGATACCTCGAGTACAAACAGGATTTTTTAATTTTAAAAGCTTTATACAAATAAATTGCTAGTCGCTTATTGATTCTTTTGTTAGCAGGCAAACATTAGTATTATACAAAGTCTTAACATGGAAGTACAGCTAACATATTTTTGCGGTCTCAACTGACTTCTAAGACCATTTAACACAGGACAAATGACAAATTCTTTTATTTCGAGGATAATGAATAAGCACCCATGTGCTTTTTTACATCCAGTCCCCACCCTAATAAGGGGAGAGAGAGAGAGATGAGAGACATGCAGAGAGAGAGAGAGAGAGAGAATGACAGTGACAAAGAGAGAGAGAGATGGAGGGGGAGGGGCGTGGACAGAACCAAACCAAAAATATAATTGCTTAAGCAGCTGCATGACTTGAATGTCAAGGGTTTGATTCCTATTAAGTTATTGGTCTTTACTGTTTTCTTTTTCTTGTTTGTTTCTTCTTGTTGTCAGTATTGTTCTTGCCGTAGTTGGTTTTTTGTTTGGGGTTTGGGGGATTTTTTGGGTGGTGGTGGGTTTTTTAATTTTTACTGGGTATGACTTTCATTTGGAAAACAGGGACCATGTGTTCAAACATCACCTTCATGGACTTTACTGTCTTCAAATTTCTTGACTAACACTGCATGGTCATGTCCTATTCTTTTTACTTATTCTTTTATTTCGAGGATGATAGAATAAGCACTGGTGTGCTTTTTTTACATTCAGTCTCTGTGTGCATGTGGTTTTGTAAATTTTGTCATCCACCACTTCCAGCACAAATGACCTACTCTTCCAAAAGGCGGAATACGTTTTAACGTGCATGCAAGATTTCTGTGTATTGCTCAGGCCTGATTGATGGCAATTTCTATTATGATAGTTCCTGAAGTCAGAGTGTGGCTACCTTAATGGTGGGAGAAAAACGGTCAGATGATTCGCAACAAATTTCACCATCGGCAAACCTTGCAGGTCTAGCCAAGGAATGAAAAAGAGAACTATGGCAGGAAGAGTAGAGAGTTCTGAGTTTTACAATGACATTAACTACCCAGTCATATTTCTGCTGAAGTAGTGTGTGTGTGTGTGTGTGTGTGTGTGTGTTTGTGTGTGTGAGAGAGGAGAGAGAGAGAGAGAGAGAGAGAATTTGACAATTGACACAATTTTATTGCTATTTAGCGATCAAGCCATATAGCGCTGCGCGCGGTAACGACGATATCGAACGCGACGCGATTACAATGACATGGAAACCATGGCAGTAGTGGTATGTACATCAAGATTCGATACATTATTGTCTGTGTCTCAAGTGTCCCAATTTTCAAACCAGCCTTTTCTTTTCCAGTCTACAGCCAGCGAAGTCAGCCCATGTAAGACTGGATCAGGTCCCGAAGATGATGTAACTCCTGCTCAGCACTCGCCACCACTGTGTGTTGTGTGTTAGTACACTGTTTCCCTTTACGAAGTCTGGCAAGCCTGACACGTTCTTCTGGCAACATGTTTTTCTCTTCTTGCTTGATGTACCAGAACACACACTTAGATTCCTCGCCAGGATCTCCATTCCAAGAGTATTCCAGGGTGATGTCATCTGATTCACACATCACAATGTTTTGATCAACCGAACTATGTACCACCACCTTTCGAAACCGTGTGTTTCTCTTGCTGTCCCTTAATCTACGCTGCACACGTTTGTCAGTTAGAGTAGACACATACTGTTTCACAATACCAGTATGAGAGTCATCCACTGTGCAGTCAACTGTTTGTTCTTCGTCCACATCAGACAACTCAGGAGACACACCGATCTTACTGTCTGTTGCTGGTTCACACAGCAAATCAAGAGAATCTAGTGTGGCTGGGACATTCACTGCACTGTCAACACACAGCTCTGTGTACACACTGGCTTGTTTTGATTCAGCATCCACTCTCTCACGATGCAGGGAGTCACTGTCAGACAACACCGGCTCTTCCAAAACACTGTCCTTGTCACACTGACGACTTGCCTGTCTTTCTTGATGTTGTTTACTCCTTTGGACGTCACGACGGATTTGGGAAGGGCACTTCTTGCAAAAATACTGAACTCGCGAATTACGATTCAGCACTGGGTCCGCCATTTCTGTTGATACTGACTTGTCAACTGGCTTCAGTCGCAAGACGAAGACAACGCTGCCACTCTCCCCCGCGACTTTCCAGCTCGATAGGACGTTGTCGATCAGCAGGGCATTTAAAGTTGTTACTACAGTTGCTGGAAGGCCAGTAACTATTTCCCCCATAAAAAACCCAAACAAAATGCCCTCACCCCACCTTGCGTACTGTCATTAGTAACTGAAAAAAGCCAAAGACTAATGAATATGCATGACACTGCCTGATTGACTGGGGGTGAGGGTGTGTGTGTGCGTGTGTTGTGTGTGTGTGTGTGGGGGGGGGGTTATGCAGCATGTCATTTAGACACCCTTTCTGGTTTACACTCTGTGACCCTGACAACACAAACAACAACAACACGGCAACACTAGGTAGTGCAACTTCTGCCCGCTGCACTGTTCAATGAAGCCTAGCTTACCCCTGAGATTTTGTTCTCTAAACCAAACATGAGAGAGAGAGAGAATGCAAAAGTTTTATTCATTACAGGCCCTGGCCCTTCATGAAAGGCTTGTGTGTACAAAATATATTCCAAAACAAGTTGCATAGGAAACATCATTTATAAACAGAGGAATGATACCTCGAGTACAAACAGTATTTTTTTTATTTTAAAAGCTTTATACAAATAAATTGCTAGTCACTTATTGATTGTTTTGTTAGCAGGCAAACATTAGTATTATACAAAGTCTTAACATGGAAGTACAGCTCACATATTTTCGCGGTCTCAACTGACTTCTAAGACCATTTAACACAGGACAAATGACAAATTCTTTTATTTCGAGCGCTTTGATTTGTTGCTTTACAAGATTCAGCGCTATATAAATTCCATACATTATTATCATTATTATTATAATGAATAAGCACCCGTGCGCTTTTTTTACATCCAGTCCCCGCCCTTAAGGAGAGAGAGAGAGAGAGAGAGAGATAGAGAATGACAGTGACAAAGAGAGAGAGAGAGAGAGAGAGAGAAGAGAGAGAGAGAGAGAGAGAGATGGAGGGGGAGGGGCGTGGACAGAACCAAACCAAAAATATAATTGCTTAAGCAGCTGCATGGCTTGAATGTCAAGGGTTCGATTCCTATTAAGTTATTGGTCTTTTCTGTTTTCTTTTTCTTGTTTGTTTCTTCTTGTTGTCGTTATTGTTCTTGCCATTGTTGTTTTTTTGGGTTTTTTTTTTGTTTGTTTTTTTTTTTTTTTTTGGGGGGGGTTACACATTTTACTGTGTATGACTTTCATTTGGAAAACAGGGACCATGTGTTCAAACATCACCTTCATGGAATTGACTGTCTTCAAATTACCTTGACTAACACTGCATGGTCATGTCCTATTCTTTTTACTTATTCTTTTATTTCGAGGATGATACAATCAGCGCTGGTGTGCTTTTTTTTACTTTCAGTCCCTGTGTGCATATGGTTTTGTAAATTTTGTCATCCACAACTTCCAGCACAAATGACCTACTCTTCCAAAAGGCGGAATACGTTTTAACGTGCGTGCAAGATTTCTGTGTATTGCTCAGGCCTGATTGATGGCAATTTATATCGTGATAGTTCCTGAAGTCAGAGTGTGGCTACCTTAATAGTGGGAGGAAAATGGTCAAATTCGCAAAAATTTCACCATTGGCAAACCTTGCAGGTCTAGCCAAGGAATGGAAAAGAGAACTATGGTAGGAAGAGAAGAGAGTTCTGAGTTTCACAATGACATTAACTACCCAGTCATATTTCAGCTGAAGTCGTGTGTGTGTGTGTGTGTGTGAGAGAGAGAGAGAGAGAGAGAGAGAGAGTAAGTCAGTCCTCAATTTTTAACGCCTTTCCACTTAAAGTGATACCAGACGACCCTAAAATAGGAGAATGAATATGAGAGAGAGATCTACTTTGTGTGAGTGCATGTGCGTGTGTGTGTGTTCCTGCATGCATGCGTGTGCGTGCTCGTGTGTGTAATAAATAGTAATAACCAAAAAAATAGTATTCTTAATATGAACACATCAAGAACAGAAATTTAAAAAACCCGAATTGAAATTAAAAAAGAACTACAACAAATGCACTATAGAACTTAACAATAAACCTTTGGCATTGTTCAAAACTTCTTCAATAGAATTCTCAGAAAAGGCAAGGTGATGAGGTTTTAACTTCTCACATTCAAGTATGGTATGGGTATTTGAAATATATTCACCACATAAGCATTTCATATTCTTGCTGAATTTTGTCATGAATGCATTTAATCTTATCCTGAAAAATAATGCGTGTGTGTGTGCATGTGTGTGTGTGACACTGTTAGTGTTGTAATCGCCCTTGATGGGACGTTTAAAGTATTTTGAATTGAACTGAATGGTACAGTCCTGTCAAGTGGTCTCAAACTAGTGCACCTCCATAGTATCATCCTTACATCACTTACTTGAGCATTATGCAATAAAAGAAAACTGTCTCTGATTGGGTGGCCCGTGTTGCTCTGGTTTCAGGGGGACCTCAGAGCTGGTTTCTCCTACACTTCCCAGCCTGGAGCGAGTTTGTGTCAAGCCGTTATTTATTTATTTATTTGTTTCTTTATGTATTCTTTTATATAGAGGATAATGCAATAAGCACTCATGTGTTTTTTCACATCCAGTCCCCGTGTGTATGTGGTTTTGTCAATTTTGTCGTGTGTTCCCACCAGCACACATTGGCCTACTCTTTTGAAAAGTGGAACAGGATTTAACATGTGCGCAAGATCTTCTGCGTGCGTTTGCACACGGGGCCTCCATTTATAGTCTCATATGAAGGATTTGGGGGAGAGTGGAGTCTGCACTGATGTTAACTCCAGGTGTTGAAATGTGGAGAGTCATATGAGGCAGTTGCAGGCACGTCATTTTGGTCATCAATACAGGTGGGAATTTTATTCATTCTGACTCTGCCTGCCACTAGGAGAATACTGACCATAAGGGGGCTTAGCGTGTAGCCTTGCATTAGAAAACACAACTGAATGCGCTGGTGTGGCCAAGCAGCAGTGCAGGGACATTCTGGTTGGTGGCATCGTGTGCCGCCTAACATGGACTGATAAACTGTCTGTGAGCTTCAGTGTTAGAGTTGTGATTTGCCCTTCATTGGGATGATTAAAGCATTTTTGACTTGACTTGACGTCTGGTTCTGAGGATATATGATGAGTACGGGTATGGCTTGGGCACTGAGGTGAGAACAAGTGGCGTGGGAACAGCAGGGCAGGTGGTGTCACAGAAGACGAGATAGTAAAAATTACACAAGAGAAATGACATATTCTTTGTCAGTTATCGAACATCATCTGAATTATATAGACAGTGCCTTCAGGTCAATCTGATTAACTCTTTCCTTTTGGGTCGTGACGAGAAGAAAACCAGGCTGTACATCGCCCTTCCCGGATCTGCCAGGGGTTGACTTGAGGGCAGAAAAGGGTTAATGATAATGCATGACACATTTCTGGTATTTCTTTCCCTGGACAGGGCTGAATGAAGACGACAGACAGATAGACACAAGGATAAACATGCACACAGAAAGAGGAACAACATTTCAGTCAAATTGACAGTAGAACAACAAAGCACATGAGTGTTTATTGATTATTCTTCAAATAACAGAACTGAACTGCCTTCTTCCTTGATTTCTGTAGAAGTCACTAGGGGAACCACACTTAAGTTTTCACTGTGTCTTGTGCAAGCTCAGCCTGGTTGCAGGTTGTGGTGATAAATTTAAGAACATTCATACCATCAGTCATTTCTAGCTCTATGTTTCTGTGGAAGATGAGTAAGCGTGCAAGAAGGCAACATGAGCAACTGACATCTTTTGTGAACTGTTGCAATGTGTGTGGATGGTTCAAATCCATAGCAAGTGCTCTAGTTTATTTGCTTTACAAGATTCAGTGCTCTAAATATTCCGTGTAGTAGTAGTTGTAGTAGCAGCAGCAGCAGTAGTAGTAGGAGGAGGAGGAGGAGCAGCAGCAGAAGCAGCAGCAGCAGGATCATCATCATCATCATCATCATCAATTTACTTCTCTGGAATTTACTGTTTATGTTCATGACATCCCCACCCCTACAGTCATATCGGTCTATTTTGTTACAACATACAACAAGAACTATGTTAGCATACTGATAACAACTACTGTTTCCGTATCAGCACGTGTAAAATAAGCACACAAACACTATCTTTTGTAGAATTTGCCATAGCCACTAATGCAGGATTCAGCTCCATCTCAGTCTATCTAAGAAGCTTATGTCTGTGAAGGAAATCGATTAGAAATCTCACGAAACAGGCCTGGGGGAATCTTTCATGACAGGTGATAATAGACCATTAACGAAAACTGCTTTCCACTCTCTATGGTGTTCCTGTTTTTACCCCTAAAATCATCGACCTATTTTGTCACAACATGTAAATTTTGTCTTATGCAGATCCTTTTGAAATTCACGCCCACCAGGTTTGACATTGTTGTCGCTGAGAAATGTAACGATGAATAAGATTATCATACTGATGAGAGTTGTCTTCAGATTTGTATGTGTAAAATCAGTGAACAAAAGCTACCTTCTGCTGAATTTACCATAACCAACATTGAATTGTCTCTCTCTCTCTCTCTCTCTCTCTCTCTCTCGGAGCCCATACCTATGACTCCTCACCTCACCTATCCCACAGTCCCTTGGACCGTGGGGATACTAAAGAAGCTTTACCAGATTTCTCCACTCCCCATGGTCCTCTGCTTTCCCGAGCAATTCATTCCACTCAAGGCCAGTCCACTGCCTGATGTTACCTTTGACTACGATTGATCAAAAACAAATGATCAAAAAGAGCTGAGAGCAACTCTTTGATGACTGGTGGTAGGGTATTCATAAACAATGCTTTCCAGTCTCACCCAAGTGATTCCACTATTCTCGAAGTTACTGCATGTATTCACCTTTTGCCCTCAACATGCTAGTTTCTTCCAACATCTACGAAGAACTACATTTCGTCTCATCTCTACACTATAGAATTTCACGAATGCTAATTTTCATCGATCATCGTTGGAAAATGTCCATAATAATGAATCGCTTGTGTCGACATTCTGGGGGCAACGTTTTCAGATTCTGGAGCATAACTCAGCGACCAAAGACTATACCCCTTGTAGAATTGACTATCATCATCATTACCGTGACCAAAGACTATACCCCTTGTAGAATTGACTATCATCATCATTACAGTGACCAAAGACTATACCCCTTGTAGAATTGACTATCATCATCATTACAGTGACCAAAGACTATACCCCTTGTAGAATTGACTATTGTCATCATTACAGTGACCAAAGACTATACTCTTTGTAGAATTGACTATTGTCATCATTACAGTGACCAAGACTGTACTATGTAGAATTGACTATCATCATCATTACGGTGACCAAAGACTATACCCCTTGCAGAATTGACTTTTTTCATCATTACAGGACTGAATTGAAACTAAATATCTCTTAAGGAAGTTCAAATCTGAGGCTGAAGTTTAAAACAAACTTAACATTATTGTAACACAGCTGCACGCAAATCTTTCATAATTGAGTAGTGACTTTCCATCATTTTAATACAAAGAACACCCGGCAAATCCTTTTCCATTACACGTTTACAAAATTGTTTCTAAAACAAAAGTTTTGTGTTGTGGATTCACTGTAAATGAGTTTATCTCCCATACTGTTGCCATTAGCTGTAAATGGGTACCTGCCTCTTTAGGGTCAAGAAAAGTGAAGCAGTGAGGAAGAGGAGATGGGCGCTGCCCTCAGTATGCTGGCCCCTAGAGAAGTTGAGGTCTCTGATGCCTTGCCCCCATACGACCACATAGGTTATGGGACACCTTTACCTTACTGTTGCCATTGTTCTCTTGTGCCTTGGCTGTTAAAACTCTTTGTTTTGAGTGGAACATGTGGATGCAGAACCTAACTCCTATCCATGACAGCCACATTTAGTTTTTGAAGAGGAAGTCGTGCTTTTAAAGAAAATACAATGATACCAAATACCCCTTTCTCATTCTGCACATACTTACATGCACACAAGCATGCACATGTGCTCTCTCTCTCTCACACACACACATTACACTACACTACACTACACTACACTACACTTCACTACACTAGGACATTAAAACACCCCAACAATGTAGGCTGTGTCCCTAATCCCATCATCATAAAAATTACCGTCACGGAAAATAACAAAAGTCTTCAAAAAACCAGACAGAACCACACTCCCAACACTGCTTTCCCTTGATGTCCCTGTTTGCTGGCGGCACTACCCCTAATGTTACCCAGATACCAACACAGCGTGTCGAAATCACGTGCGTGAAAGACATGCCATAAATAGCCCGCCTCATGCATATTCATGAAGTCCCACTGTTTTAAGAGTCAGGTAGCATGTTCAACTTTCTCTAAGCCGCTAATGACGGTTTTCGCTTTTTCTTCTTTGCTCGTTAAAGAGAGAACAAGAGAATTGATGATCTCAGATGTAGGCTTTGATTCTTGATCCATTTATGAATGATTCTGTTTTAGTGATGTATTTAACCCATGCACGCCTCTGACTCTCTGTCTCCCTCTCTCTCCAGTGATAGGAATACTATTCAGTACAAAAGTTGCCAGCATATATCTGTACCTGGGAGCTATGGTATTGGATACAGGATACCTGAAATTTTCTATCAACATTGAAAATGAGATAGTTGAATATAAACACTCAATACAGTTTTTAGGTGTTTTTCTTTCTTCAAAGTTAACTTGGAATGCCCATATTGAATACATCTAAACTAAAGGAAGAAAATGTTTAAATCTGCTTAAAGTTGTACGAAAGCAGTATTGGGGACAAGACATTACAGTTCTGAAATATCTATCTACTTCTTTAATTAGATCTAAATTATCTTACGGAGAAGAAGTCTTTTTTTAGTGCACCAAAATACCTACTAAAGAAGCTTCAAATTGTAGACTGCAAGGCATGTAGACTCGCTCTAGGTGTACCATTTCATGCCTCTGCTATACATATAATGAAATGATACATATAATGAAATTGGAATGATACCACTTGATGAGTACCGACAACTTGTATGTGCCAAATACATTATATTCTAAGAAGTTCAACATCTGAAAACTTTTCTTCAGAAGAAATAAAAATGAGGTCTGCAACAGATTTTCCCAAAAGAGCCCAAAACATAAGCTCTTTGATGACAATAAGTACCTACAGATCAGATCTTTATGAGAGTTCTGACATTTTTAAATATGATGTAGACCCACAAAGGGCAATTCCAGTTCATCCTGTTTGGGAAATGAAGCAAGCTCACTTTGATGTTGATTATATCAACATGAAAAAAAATGAAAATCCAAATATAATGGCAGTTAATGCTCATTCACATATACAACATAATTACTGTCATTGTCTTAAAATTTATACAGATGGCTCACTTTTAGATAACCATCAAGCAGGTTCAGCATTTGTCATACCAGCACTAAAAATAGAAAAGTCATATCATGTTGGTAAAAATCGATTTGTTTTTACAGCTGAACTGATCGCTATTCTCATGGCTTTGAATTTCATTTTAAATCCATACTCTTTCTTTCATATATTACTTTGTGTGGATTCAAAATCAGTATTATATGCCTTAAAATCTATAACTTATAAGCAGTCAGCTAAACTTATACTAGATATCAAATACTTCATAAATCTTCTGTGTTTAAGAGGAATTAATGTTTCCTTTTGCTGGATACCTTCGCATATAGGATTGTTTTCTAATGAGTGGGCTGATTGGGCTGGGGAAAAAGGTGCACGTAATGAAAAGGGGTCTATAGTACTGCATGTCCCTCTATCCATTACAGAAGGTTGTCGAATGTCGGTTGTTAGAAGAAGCATCCTTAAACAAATGTATAGAAAAGCATCAGCAAAACAATCGGCTTTCACATTCAACTCTGAGTGTGAATAGTGTAGTTGAATACATTGAAGACTTAGAGATTCATACAAATGCTGTAAAAGAAAGACAACTCAAGGCATTATTTTTCAGGATAAGATTAAATGCATTCATGACAATATTCAGCAATGATGTTAAATTCTTACGTAGTGAATATATTTCAAATACCCATAATTATCATACTTGAATGTGAGAAGTTAAAACCTCATCTCCCTGCCTTTTCTGAAAATTCCATTGAAGAAATTTTTAACAATGTTAAGTTAACAATTGACATTGCTAAAGTTTTATTGTTAAGTTCTATAGGGCATTTATTATAGTTCTTGTAGTTATTTTTGAATTTCAATTTTTTTTTAATTTCTGTTTTTGGTCTGTTCATGTTATGAATACTATTTCCTTTGTTATTACTATTTATTACACACATGAGCGCGCATGCATGCAGGGACGCCCCCACACACGCACACGCACACACAGAGTAGATCTCTCTCTCTCTCTCTCACACATATTCAGTCTCCGGGTCGTCTGGTATCACTTAAAGTGGAAAGACGTTAAAATTGAAGACTTACACACTGACAGACATACACAGAAACACACAGAAAGACAAAGAGAGAGAGACAGGGGGAGAGAGAAACAGCACTGGGTCATGCAACACTCCACATTAAAGACAGACCTAATCACCCATCTCTCTCTCTCTCTCTCTCTCTCTCTCAGCAGGAATTTGACACAGGTGGACAAAACTCTGAGTGTGTGTGTGTGGGTGTGTGTGGGTGTGTGTGTGTGCAAGCCTGTAACAACAATTAATATATTCGATGTACTTTTTTGTGGAGATTCCTCTTACTCTTTCAGTTTTCATTATTTCCTTGTTGCAAAACCCCCCAAACCATATTGCTTAATAAATATTGTGTTCATACTGTGCCCCTTGCCAAAAGGGTGTACTGTTAATGGCAATAAATTACTTTCAGTGTTCAGTTCACTCTCTCTCTCTCTCTCTCTCTCTCTCTCTCTCTCTCTCTCTCTCTCTTCCAGTTTTCCACTTCAAACATCAGGTGGGCTCCGCTCCGCCCGGTCCTTTGATCTCTCAAGTGATCTAATTGATGTCAGTGTCTTCACTGGCTTGGTGAAGTAGGTGTGGGGTAACACACTCCCCCACAACACAACACAACAACACATACACAGGGGTGCAAGTGGAGACACGCACATGCAGGCAAATTGCATAATGTTTGCGAGTATTATCCACGCACAAGACCACGTGCATGCTCGCACACACACAGAGACACACATGGACACAGACACAGACACACACTCGTCTAATATCAATTTGAGTGAACAGACAAAAAATCGAAGCAGCAGCAACAACAACATCAACAACAACACACACACAACATAGACACACACACACACACACACATATATATAATTATATTCTATTTATATATATATATATATATATATATATATATAATATATATATATATATATTTGAGAGAGAAAGACAACAATAACAAACACACACACACACAAAACAGAACCCGCTTGACAGAGACCAGAGAGAGAGAGAGAGAGAGAGAGAGAGAGAGAGAGAGAGAGAGAGAGAGAGAGAGAGAGACACACACACACACACAGACACGCGCACAGAGAGACAGACAGAGACCACTTGACAGCGAGAGAGACAGCAGGTTTTCAAGAAGACAAAGAAGAAGCCCCCTTGTCAAAGCATGTGTTTCGGACCTTCACTTGCTGCACCTTAACGAAGCCTGGCCACATCTACATCACCAGTTCTGCAGACCCTTCTCCTGACACTGCCTTGAGTCTCCTGTCATAGGCAAGATTCGAACCCTGGACCTCAAGATTTGGACCACCTCAAAGCTCAGGAGCCTTGAACTACGCAGTACGTTTCAACCGCTGTGCTACAGGTGCATCTGCTGTTGTACTCTGGCAAATATAAGCGGTGTGAAGATTTTTGTTGGTACTTGCTTACCTACCTACCTGCCTTCCTTCCTACCTACCTACCTATCTGCCCACCTACCTACCTACTTACCTAACTACCCACCTAACTAGCTCCCTACCTATAAACAAACAAACAAACATACATACATACATATACAGACATATATACATGCATGCATACATACATACATACATACAGACATACGTACATCAATACATACATGCACACACATACATACATACACACATAGTACATACATACATACATGCACACATACATACATACATAATACATATATATAAATATATATATAAATATATAAAAATATATAATATACAAACTTACAAACATACATTCATACAACATACATACATACAGGCATTCATACATACATACATAAATACATACATATATACATACATCCATACATGCATGCATACATACAACCACCAAATCAGCCTACCTAAAGTAAGACATAAAAACAAGACTGACAGATACTTTAGAGGCTAAAGGACACACAGACAAACAGACAGTCAAACAAATGGCAGACAGATCGCAAACAGCTAATCAAGCAAAAGATTGACTCAAACAAACAGGAAAAAAACATGATTATAATCAAATAATAGCCGAGTTTCCTGTCTAAATTTGACCAGTCACACACACACACACACACACACACACACACACACACACACACACACACACACACACACACACACACCACACACACACACACACACACAGAGGCACGTATATACACGCGCACACACATACACACGCATATGCATGCATGCGTGCACACACACATGCACACACATACACACATGCATGCCCCCCACCCACCATACACCCACAAATACACACATACACAAATACACACATACATACACAGACAAACACACACACACACTCAAACACACACACACACACACACACCACACACACACATACACACGCACGCTCAACACACACACACACAACACACCACCACACACACACACACACACACACACACACACACACAGGGGAACAAAAAGTGTTAGGTCATGCTACATTCCACATCAAAGACCCATCTAATCACCCGTTTTCTCTCTCTCTCTTCTCTCCTTCTCTCTCTCTCCTCTCTCTCTCTCTCTCTCTCTCTCTCTCCAGTATTCCACTTCAAACATCAGGTCCGCCCCCCCCCCCTCTCCTTTGATCGCTCTAGTGATCTAATTGATGCCTGGGTCTTCACAAACCTTGTCCATGCATGCACCAGCACAGGGGTTTTGTGCCTGTATACATAGACCAACAAAGAGGCAGGAAGGGAGACACAGACGTGAGAGCAAATACACGCATTGCATTGATATATAACAGTGGGTGTTTGAGTGTGTGTTGAGTGTGTGTGTGTGTGTGTGTGTGTGTGTGTGTGTGTGAGAGAGAGAGAGAGAGAGAGAGAGAGAGAGAGAGAGAGAGAGAGAGAGAGAGAGAGAGAGAGAGAGAGGTTCAAATTCAAATCCTTTCATTTCGAGGACAATGCTTACTTATTTTTCGTGAGCACATGTACACCAAGGTAAGCAGGGCAATGGCAGGTCTGCACATTGAAAGAGTTTATTTTTCTTTCCTTAACCCTTAAAGGGGGTGGGATAGCTCAGTGGTTGGAGCACTGGCTCTCCCCAAGCTAAGGTTAAGCATTGTTGAGTGTGGTTACCAAGTGGACGGCTGACCTTTCATGTGCCTTGGCTTTGGTACAGTCTCCCAGTTTACCCACCTGTAAAAGGGTACCTGCCTTCTTTAGGGACAGGGAAGGTAAAGCAGCGAGGGAGAGGAGATGGGCGCCGCCCTCAATAGGCTGGCCCCTGGAGAAGTTGAGGTCTCTGACACCTCGCTCCCCAATGACCCCATAGGTTACGGGAACACCTGTACCTTTAGCTTTTACTTAAAAGAGTAATTGGGGCACCACCCCAGGGAGCTGTTCACTTTATATGTTCACTTTGATGACAGTCTTGTTCTAAAGCCCACCTCTCTTCAAACGGCTTCCCTGTCTCTCCTCTTTCTCTCTCTCCCCCCTCTCCCTCTATCTCTCTCTCTCTCTCTCCCTCCCTCTCTCTCTCTCTCCCTCTCTCTCTCTACCTCTCTCCCTCCCTCCCTCTCTCTCTCCCTCTCCCCCCCCCCCTCTTTCTCTCATCAGAGAATAGTTTTAGCAAAGTCAACACTTACAATATGGCCATGCTAACGTACGTTTTCTTCTTTGGCTTGATTGTGGTGTTGTTGGGGATTTTTGGTGTCTGTATCTCTTTTTCTTTTCTAAACTGAAGCCATTAGAACTTGACAGGAACTAGTCTGAATGACCTTGCTAAGAAAGCAAAAAACAAAAAGAGAGAAAAATCCCCATGACTGATACACAGAAAAGATGAAGCTGTTAGCATACAAGACTTTGGACTTTGAAAGATCCAAGATATTGAAACAGAGGGAGGAAAAGAAAGAAAGCAGCAGGTGGAAAATAAAGAAAGGAAGGAAGGAGGAGGAAGAAGTAGAAAATAATAATAATATGATGATGATGGTGACGATGATGATGGTGGTGGTGGTGGTGGTGGTGGTGGGTGATGACGACGATGCTGCTGATGCTGCTGCTGATGATGGTGAAAAGGGGGAGGAAGAAGAAGAAGAAAAGAAGAAGAAGAAATGGTAATGAGAAGAAGATATAATGATAACAAGAAGAACGAGAATAAAAGAAAACAACATACACAGCAAAAACGAGAAAACTAACAACGACAACAACAACAAATACCCCCAAGAAACACTAGAAAAAGAACAAAACTAATGATCACTAAAATGATGATGATGATAGTAATAATAATGACAATAATGACGCTTATCACTAAAAAAAAAAAAAAAGATCAGCAGATTTCATTAAGATCTTTCATGGTCTAAAAACGCAAAAAAGTAGAACAAAAAACCCCAAACAAACAAAGAAAGAAAACAAAAAAAACTTAAGGCAGTGACATCAAACGTGAATAGACTTCTTCTTCTTCGAACGCTCAGACAGCAACTATTGTCTGTTATATGAGCGAAAATGCATCACGCTGCCGTTTAAGCGCCTGACATGTCAGGCCCAGCGCATCCGATTTTGGCATAAGAGAAAACTGTTGTTGTTTGTTTAAGTCTTTCTGGGGGGAAAAGGCAACGTGAATATGAAAAAATGCTAAAATCGCGCGCCACATAAAATCCACGACCCTGTCACTTCTCTCCAGATATGGTCCGATGTATGGAGGACAGGGAAGGGGGGGGGGGGTGGGGGGGCGAGGCAAAAATACGGATGGAGGAGGTTGAAGAAGGAGTATAAAGTATGTTCTTTCGAGCCAGAAGGCCCATAGAGCCGGAGCTTATCCCGGTTTCTGTAGCGTTAAGCGAACTGATGGTTTTTCACCACCCCTGTGACAGGACGCTAGTCTGTCGCCAGATACTTCCCCAGCAGAGCTGGTACCCACTTGTACACCTGGGTGGAGTGAGGAAAATAGGAGTAAAGTGTCTTTCCCAAGGACACAACACCGAGCCGAGCGGGGATCGAACCCGCGACCTCTGGATCACGAGTTGACCGCCTAAACCACTCGACCACGGTGCCTCAGGTTGAAGAAGGAAGGGGGACCATTTTCCCACCCGTTTGTTTGGTTTTTCTTCTCGCTACCGCGGCCGTTGCAAGGTAGCCGACATATCAAAGTTTTACAGGCGTTACCATGGTGACCGGTAGTCAAACAATAAACGCTGGATAATTCCTTTCTGAAGCACTCTGCAATCTGATGGATTTCTTTTCCCACCCATATTCCCACGTTCATGCCCATCCTTTGCCTTGCACAGACGGACGCTTGCGCGAGCTGGCGCACACACACGCGCGCGTACGCAGACAGACACGCACACACACACAAACACACATATGTACGCGCAGACACACCCACACCCACACCCTGTACACACACACACACACACACATACACACATTACACACACACCACTTAACACACATACACGCATACGCACCCGCGGCGCGCGCGCACACACACACACATACGTACGTACGCGCAAATACATACACACCCACATACACACCACTGTACATACACCCACTGTACACAAACTCACACACACACCACTACACACACACACACACACACCACTACCACCACCACTACACCCAACCCCACCACTACACACAACACAACACACACACACACAAACACACCACTACACACACACACACACCACTACACACACAACAACACCACTACTAACACACACACACACACACACACACACACCACTACACACACACACCACACACAACACACACACAACACACACACACCACACACACACACACACACCACCACACACACCACACACACACACACACACACACCACACACCCACACACACACACACCACTACACAACACACACACACACACACCACACACCACACACACACACACACACCACCACACACCACACACAACACACACACACCACACACACACACACCACCCACACACACACCACACAACACAACACCACACACACACACACACACACCCACCCCACACACACAACACACACACACACCACACACACACCACTCACACACACAACACCAACACAACAACACACACACTACCCACAACCCCAGCCCAGCCTGTCATGTGTCTTCCATCACTGCGTCTGCACACCCAGCACAAGAGCTACCACAGCACAACCCAGTAACACACAAGCAAAATATCTTATGATGTCTTTCCTTTCGTTATTACAGCACCACCCCCCCACTACCTGCCATGTCTGTCTTCAATGTCTTCCTGTCTCTTCTCACACACACACCCACCACACACACACACCCCACACACACCACACACACACAAATCATATACTACTATATATCGATTGTTTTTTTTCCTTCCTTCTCACCCCACACTACCCCACCCCCACCCTTACCCACATACACAAATTAGCAAATTTTATTTTATTTCTTTTATTTTTTCTCCAACTCCATCTACTTTATCTCTCTCTCCCCACACACACACCACACCCCCCACAACCACACCACACACACACACACACATCACACCTTCACCACCCCCACCACACCACCATCACGCACAGCCCACAAATTAATCAAATTGATTGTATTTGATTTTTTTTCACAACTCATCTCTCTCCACACACCACCTACTACTTCACATCACCACCCCCCCACCCCCCCCCCTACCACACACACACAAACACACTCACTCTCCTC
>CM054163.1:10901787-10921787 GCA_028751875.1 Rapana venosa | reverse complement strand
ACACACACAGACATGCACACACACACTCTAACACACACACACGTACACACACAGACACACAACAACACACACACACACACACCACACACACACACACACACACACACTCTAACACACACACACGTACACACACAGACAGACAGACACACACACACACACGCACACACACACACGTACACACACACACGCACACACACACACACACACACACACACACACACACACACACACACACACACACACACACACACACACACACACACACGCACACACTCTCTAACAGTGTGTGAGAGAGAGGGAAAATGAAATCAAACCAAACTCTTTTATTCCGAGGATAATGAATAAGCACTCAAGTGCTTTTTTTTTACATCCAGTCCCCACCCATATCAGGCATATATCTTGAAAATAAACAACAAAAAACCACAATAACAAAAACAAAAAACAAAACAATAAAATACTATGACAACAACAAGAACGGCAACAACAAGCAACAAGACGGATAAAAAAAACAGCTACAGTCAAACACCCTCCCTCCCCCCCCCCAACCCCCCCCCCCCCCCCCCCAAAAAAAAAAAACAACCACCAACCAAACAACAACAGCAAAACAAAACAAAACCAACCAAACAACAACAACAACAAAGCAACCAAACAACAACAAAACAAAAACCCCAACCAAACGACAACAAAAGAAACAAATAATAGGAAAGAAAACAAGGAGAAGAGAGAGAGAAAAAACACCCCAAAAATAAACAACTACCTAAATACCCCCCCCCCCCCCCTTCCAAACAAGCAAACAAACAACAAACACACACAAAGAGACAGACAGACAAACGAACAGACAGACAGAGACAGAGAGACGAAGGCTGAAAAGTGGTGTCCTTGACCTTTGCTGGCCTGTCTACCACAAGCAGAGTCTCCTTTTTCACCATGTTATCCAAGATACATGTTGTGCAAGATACAGCGCTATATAAATTCCATTTTTTTATTATTATTATTATTATTATTATTATTATCCACGTGCACTCAGTTTCATGTCAATTTCACCACTTCCGCATTCCAAACTCTTCAAGCTCATGTGCAATCCTTACTCTGTGGCCTTGACCGTCTGGTAGGCGTTGTCAGTTTCACCAGGTCTGCATTCCTCGGGGTGTCTGCACGTGCAGTTCGTGCTCTGCGGCCTTGACCGTCTGGTAAGGGATGTCAGTTTCACCATGTCTGCATTCCTTCTTCTTCTCTGCACGTGCAGTTCATGCTCTGTGGCCTTGACCGTCTGGTAGGGGGATGTCAGTTTCACCAGGTCTGCATTCTTTCGTTATCTGCACGTGCAATTCGTGCTGTGTGTCCTTGACTGTCTGGGTTTGAGACAAAGAGGGGAATCCCCTACCTTTTCAAGGGCTGGCCACATGCATACACTGCTGCCCTGACTGTTTTCAGGTAAGCTAGAGGGGAACCTTCTCTGCAGTGTTCACACTCCTCTCAGGCTACACACCACCTTTATTTTTTTAAACCACTTTTCCTTCTGTTTTCCTATGATTACACTTGCCCATAACCACATGTATTAAAAGCATCCATGGAAATAAAACAAAAAAACTCCAACCAAACGCCAACAGCAAAACAAAAAACAACAACCAAAAATCAACAAAAAAGTCCAACCAAAAACAACAACAAAACAAAAATCCAACCAAACAACAACAACAACAAAACAAAAAACCACACACACACACACACACAGACACACACGCTTTCACTTTTTAAAGAAAGACTAACCTCTGACTCAAAACTTGTGTGATTTTGCACACATTTGGTAGGTATGAATTTTGTACTTTTTAAAATTTTCAGCAAGCAGTGTACCCCCTCAGTCCTTTGTCATCTGCTAGTTTCCTTTACTCTCAATATGCAATTCTCTCTTATGCTGAAGTTGGATGCCCTGGGCCACCTGACTTAATGGCATCGAGACGCATTTTTTGCTTATACAACAGAAAACAATAGTTGCTGTCTGAGCGTTCGACGATGACGAAGAAGAAGAATATGCATGTGTGGGATCAACACTGTAGTAGGATCAACAAGCAATCCTCAATTTTAATGATCATTTCCAACTTGCTCATGGCTACCTTGGTCTTGCTCTATGTCCTCCCCGATACCCTTCCCCCCCCCCCCCCCCCCCCCCCATCCCCCCAAAAAATAAAATTTAAAAAAACACGAAAAAATCCAAGTACACGATGCATTTTGTTTCATAATTTTTAAAATTTGTAAAAATCAGCAGATTTGTTTTTGTGGAACTAGCACTCTATAGAAGATAATTATATTATATATACTACATGACCAGGAAGCATAAAGGTGGAGTGTAGCCTGACTGTTCAGGGCCGCACTTTGCAGATGGCTGTTCAGAGATCATAGAGGTGTGGGGACTGACTGAAGAGGTGGCATCTGGGGATGGACCTTCAGGGGCAGCAACTCCTGCGTGGGGTCAGGTTTTGCGGGCTCCAGTACACGCCTGTCTCTCTTTCAGTGAGTCATTCAAGTAGGCTAGGCTACCTTGCCCGGCCTTTCTCGGCTTCTTTGTCTACTGTACTATTGCATGCAGGCTTCGTGTCTTTGTCAGTTTCTTTGGTGAAGGAAGGAAGACAAGGACAGCAGATAGAGAGAGAGAGAGATGAGGAGGAGAGAGAGGGTGGTTGTTGCAGGAAGAGAGAGAGTTTGTGTAGTTGGTGGTGCACGAGCGAGTGTGTGAATGAGTGGGGAAGAGGACGGGGGGGGTGGGGGGGGGGGGGGGGTGGGGGGAGGGGGGGGAGGAGAGGGAGAGAGGAGAGAGAGGAGAGAGAGAGAGAGAGAGAGAGAGAGAGTTTATGTGTGTGTGTATTCGTGGTGTGTGTGTGTGTGTGTGTGTTTATGTGTGCGTGCGCGCGTGCACGAGCGTGTGTGTGAATGAGTGCCGAGAGAGAGAGATGGAGAGAGAGGGGAGAGAGAGAGGGAAAGATAATGAGATAGAGTGCATGTAATTGTGTTTGTGTGTGTATGCGCGCGCACACACACACACACACACACACACACACCACGCACGCACGCACGCACGCACGCGCACTGCACACACGTACACACACTGGATTTAGAAAAGCACATTAGTGATTATTCCATTATCCTCGATATAAAAGAATTTAAAAAAATTTTTTAACCACACACACCCTACCCTCCCACCTACCCACACACCCCACCACCCTATCCACCACACACTGCACCAACATAATCATATTTCTAATCAAGCTGCGTCGAGCATGAAAAACGTATGGTAAAATGCCAGAATAATCCTGATATCAATAATTATTTTTTATTGATTATCAACGACGATCGCTCGCTTGCGATGTCTTCTAAGGTCTACTCATTACCGTTGTCAATCGATGCCAAACTACTGTTCTGCTCTAGGACTTGTCGTCATTTTCTTAAAGGATGGGAAGCGAGGTGAATAACTGCAGCTAGCTAACTGTGTACTGTTGGAGTGCTCAGTGATAATGTCATTGTTGTTGCTGTTGCTGCTGTTGTTGTTGCTGCTGTTGCTGTGGTTGTTGCTGTTGCTGCTGTTGTTGTTGTGGCTATTGCTGTTGTTGTTGCTACTGCTGCTGTTGCGGTTGCTGCTGCTGCTGTTGTTGTTGCTGTTGCTGTTGTTGTTGCTGCTGTTCCTGCTGCTGTTGATGTTACTGCTGTTGCTGTTGTTGCTGCTGCTGTTGTTGCTGCTGTTAATGTTGCTGCTGCTGCTGTTGTTGCTGCTGTTGCTGTTGCTGCTGCTGTTGATATTACTGCTGTCGTTGCTGTTGCTGCTACTGTTGATGTTCCTGCTGTTGCTGTTATTACTGCTGTGTTGCTGCTGCCGTTGTTGCTGTTGTTGCTGCTGTTGTTGTTGTTGTTGTAATTGTTGTTGCTGCTGCTGCTGTTGCTGCTGATGCTGCGCTGTCGCTGCTGCTGTTACTGTCGCTGCTGCTGTTGTTGCTGTTACTGATGCTGTCGCTGCTGCTGCTGTTGCTCCTCATGCTGCTGTTGCTCCTGCAGTTGCTGCTGCTGTTGCTGTCAGCTGGGCGGGTGTGTGGGGCTGAACTCAATATCTTCCATCTTGTCCAACTCTGGTGTCTGAGGATACCTTTTTCTGTTTTTGTTGTTTTTAGTTTGTTTGGGGTTTTTTAGGGGGAAGGGGGATTTTCATTGTAAATTGGCTTTCTTTTCTTAGGGGACGTTCCCCGTCTGCCTTTTCTGCTTTTAGATCGTCTTGTATGCGCGTAGGTATCCTGGCAAACACGCACGCATGCGCGCGCGCGCACACACACACACACACACACACACACACACACACACACACACACCTGCACAGACAGAGAGAGAGAGAAAAAAAAAAGAAGAGACTAAAAGACAAAGAAAGAGGGAGATGAGGACGAGGAAGAGAGTGAAAAAAGACTGACATACAAGCAAAGTTGTTTTTTTTTTAGCCTAGAAAGACAGGCCGACATAAGCAAATAAACAAGAGAAAGATTAGATACAAAGTGGAGGAGGAGGAGAAGAGAAGGAGGAAGATGAGGAGGCGGAGGCGGAGAAGAAGACGAAGAAGAAGAAGAAGAAGAAGAAGAAGAAGAAGAAGAAGAAGAAGAAGAAGAGAAGAAGAAGAAGAGAATGAATGAATGAATGAATGAATGAATGAATGAATGAATGAATAAATGAATGAATGAATCTTTATTTTCCAAGGGTAACAGAATAAGCATTCGCATACTTTTTTTTATCCGACCCTTGCCCTGATTAGGGACTATCAACAAAACAAGGGAAAAACCCCAACTACAACAACGACAACATGATTTAAATAAAAGAGATGCGTGTATATTAAACACTACATAATCCCCAACTGACTTGAACATTAATGTCAAAAGAGGAACATTGATTATAACTATTTTGAGAAAAGAGATAATATGTGTTCAATAAACATATAATCCCCAAATGACTTGAACATTAATATAAAAACAGATACACTGATTATAATTAAGTAAAGTAAATAGATTCAAATAGAGGGGAGACAGCAAGAAGATCAAGAGAGAGAGAGAGAGAGAGAGAGAGAGAGAGAGAGAGAGAGAGAGAGAGAGAGAGAGAGAGAGCAGAGACAGAGACAGAGAGAGAAGAGAGTGAGAGAGAGAAATAGGGAGACATACATACAGACAGAGACAGACGGAAAGTCAGACATACAGAGAGACAGAGAGACAGACAGACAGACAGACACAGAGAGATTGGGGAGGAAGATCGACAGATTGGTGAGTGTGTGTGGGGGGTGGAGGGGGTGGGCCATGTCAAGTGATGATCGATTGACGGTAAGAGGTGGCTAGGTGCAAGAAACAATCCAGTCTTTCTGCAGACTCCAAGACCCTTACCACTCTGCATCATAGTCATCTATGGCAGACTTTTGGAGTCTAAAGGTGTAGATTACAACTATTTTTCCCGAAAATATACTCAATTTATATTGTATTGTATTATATTTGTATTGCATTGTACTGTAAAAATGTAAACGGTAAATGTGTCCCATAACCTATGTGGTCATAGGGAAGCGAGGCATCAGAGACCTCAACTTCTCCAGCAAATTGAGGGCGGCGCCCATCTCCTCTCCCTCGCTGTTTTGCCTTCCCTGACCCTAAAGAGGGCAGGTACCCATTTACAGCTGGGTGAACTGGGGGACCCATCCAAGTGGTAACCACGCTCGATGCCGCTTAACCTTAGCTGGGGGAAAGCGAGTGTTCTGACCACTGACTGTACTGTACCGCATTGTATCGTATCATATTGTATTGTATTGCATTGTATTATAGTATATTGTATTGTATTTTATACCGCTTTAAGTCACAGCAGATTTCTCTGCCTGAAGTTCGGGCTGCTCTCCCCCCCCGGGAGACCGCGTCGCCACAAGAGCAGCGCCACCCATTATTTTGTTTATTCTTTTCCTGTCTGCATGTGTATTTCCCTGTCTGCATGTGTATTTATGTGTGTTTCCCTCTCAGAGTGGCTTTACTTTCTACAGAATTTTGCCAGGAACAACTCGTTGCCGTGGGTTCTTTTTACGTGCGCTAAACACATGTTGCACACGAGACATCGGTTATTGCTTCATCCGAAAGACTAGCACCCAGACCACCACTCACGGTCTAGAGGATGGGGGGGATGGGGGAGTTTGGGGCTTAAACGGGGATCGAACCACCACACACTTTGAAACCAGAGTTTTCGCTTTCTAGGCAGGTGCGTTACCTCTAAACTACCGATCCATCATAACTGCAGTAAAATCACTATAGAATCACATATATTGTCTTGAGTGATTTGTACAGAATACCGATTTTCACCATAGATTTTACCATGGAAAGTGTAAAAAAAAATCTGCTTAGATCTTGTTTTATAGCGTCATGTTTTTTCCCCTTTTTGTCTTTGAAATATTGACTTGAACACTTTGGTTTTGACACCCTTCTACTCTTTTTTTTCTGAAAAAAAATTATGGCATACAGCGTAAAGAGATAAATCTTCCATGTTAATGAAACAATCAGCTACTGTATAATTATCTGTTTTCATCATGTTATGGTTATCTTATATTTCAACCTATCTTTGCTCTTACTCAAACAATATTCATTTAGTACTATGGATTGGCATTATGGTTCATACGATACGGTATATGATACTGATCTATTTTTAAAACTATATTGATAAGTATTAACCTATGTTTCATACGATAAATACTAATACGATATATGGTGTTGATCCATATTTCAAACTATACTGATTAATTTTGAGCTTAATGATGCCAATTTATTTTTCCAACTGACACTGATTTCTATTTATAGCCTCTCTGACAGGGGTATACCTAAATATCTGAAAATCAAAATTGTTTAAACACTGTGAAAATTATGTTAATCACGCAAACAGAAACACACACATATAAGCCTGAAGACGACAGTTCTCCAAGGTAAGTCTGAAGGCAGAAGGAAAAGAGGCAGACCACCAGCATCCTACATTGCCAACATCACTGAGATCAGTGGTCTGGGAGGGCTACAGGTCAGGAGATCGTAGAGCTTAGCAGAGAGAGAGAGAGAGAGAGAGAGAGAGAGAGAGAGAGAGAGAGAGAGAGAGAGAGAGAGAGAGAGAGAGAGAGAGAGAGAGAGAGACAGACAGACAGACAGACAGACAGACAGACAGACAGACAAACAGAACGGACAGACAGATACATAGAGACAGATACCAGTACAGTGAGAGAGAGATGGCTAATCCTGGTGGCAAAGCAAAAGCGTAGATGTGTAAACCAAGTCCACAACTCCATCCCCTTCCAAACCTAATCGTATCTCCGTGTTACTAGTCTGCATGGAATCTGATTTGACCACTACCACCACCACCACCACCACCACTTTTTAAAAATTTAATATCCAGATTTTGCATATCATGGCTTTGATCCCTGTGGCACTTCTCCCATGGCAGTGGAACACTTCCTCCAGACCTGTCCAACACACCCAAACCTTGAGGACTGATATCTGGCCTGCTGACCTATCAATGAGGGACAAACTCTTTGGACCCTGGAGGGCCTTCAGCGCACCACGGCAGCATTTGTAAGGGCCTCAGGAGTTGCTGTCTGAGCGTTCGAAAACGAAGAAGAAGTACCAACAAAAAAGGGAAAACTAATTCAGTCTCTGATTTAATTCAACCAACACACCACTGCCCTCACTTTCCCAACGAGTGCATCGCACGACTTTATAATCATCACCAGCCAAAAACAATATAAAATTATTTTTTATTTAAACGGGAGGAAAAAATGGGGGGTGGGGGGGTGGGGGGGGGGAATGCAGGAAAAAGAAAAAAGGAAGATGCGCGCATTGCGGTAATACAAGAGAAGTAACATACATCATCACTCACTGCCTTGTTGCCTAGTTCTTCACAGCTAAAGAAGGGTGGGCTGAGCCAGACAAAAGCAGAGTTACAATCATGGCCGCCACGTCCTTAACTGGTTTTCCCGCCAACACAGGCTGTTGACCTGTGCAGCAGACAGTGAAAAGGACATGACGGGCATAAAACACATTTCCCTCCCTTACGCTTCCGCATGGGAGGCGCGCGGGAGAAGATGGGGGGGGGGGGGGGGGGGGGGGGGGGGGGTAGAACAGACACACAGACCCTGAGAAACTTGTTCACTGTCTGCACTAATACGTGACAGAAGTGATTTATCAGCTATGATGACACCTGCAAAGAAGGAAAATAAAGACTTTTTTTTTATGGACAGACGTTAAAACTAGTTTGGATTCTTTAATAAACAAAACAAAACAAAACAGGCAAAGTGGAAGTGGACAGACGTTAAACTAGTCTGGATTCTTTAATACAAAAATTTAAAAAACCAAAGTGGAGAGGGAGGGAAAAATGGTGAGGGTGCGTGCTGTAGGTTCTATTTGTTAATCCCCTTGCAAAAGCCTGTGACCCTTATTTGCATAATTCAGATTAAAGTTCCAACTCTTTGTTATCGAGGCCATTACAGAAACAAATACATACTTTGTTTTATAATAAAATAAAATAATGATGGCTTTACAGACTTACATACAGGAAGGCAGGCAGGTAATATATATATATATATATATATATAATATATATATATATAGAGAGAGAGAGAGAGAGAGAGAGAGAGAGAGAGAGAGCGAGAGAGAGAGAGAGAGAGATAGATAGATAGATAGATAGATAGATAGATAGATAGATAGATGGATGGATGGATGGATGGATGGATAGATGGATGGATGGATGGATGGATGGAGGGAGGGAGGGATGGATAGATTAGATCAGATTAGAGAGATAGAGAAATAGAGATAGACAACCAGATAGGTAGAGAGCTAGATTTACCGACAAATAGACAGCTAGAAAGACAGCAAGACGTAGACAGATAGATATGCAAATAGACAGACAGATAAATAGACAATGACAATAACTAATTCTTTTATTTCGAGGATACTGAATAAGCACCCATGTGCTTTTACACATCCAGTCCCCGCGCTTAGGGATACATTATATGATAATAAAATAAAATAAACCCGATACCAATACACTCACACAGTAAAAAGAAAAATAGACAGATAGATGGATAGATAGCTAGATAGACAGACAGGTAGATAGACAAACAGACAGACAGACAGATAGAGATAGATAGACAGATAGACAGATAGATAGATAGATAGATAGATAGATAGATAGATAGATAGATAGATAGATCGATAGATAGATAGATAAATAGATAGACAGACAGACAGACAGACAAATAGAATCTTTATTCTTTTTTTTCCATTTTTGTCAATGGTAACAGAATAAGCATGCGCATACTTTTTTCATATAGATAGATAGATAGATACATAGATAGATACATAGATAGATGAATAGATAGATATATTGGTTGATAGATAGATAGATAGATAGATAGATAGATAGATAGATAGATAGATAGATAGATAGACAGACAGACAGACAGATAAATAGACGGACAGCTAGATAATCAATGACAATGACAAATTCTTTTATTTCGAGGATAATGAAATGAATAAGCACCCATGTGCTTTTTTACATCTAGTCCCCGCCCTTAGGGATATATATGATAAAAAAAACTAAAATAAAGCCCATACCAATACAACACACACAATAAACGGAAAAAAATATCCACACAACCCCCCCCCCCACACACACACACACACACACAAATCACGAAATGAGAGATACAAAAAAAGCAACAACAAATAATAAACACAGCTAGATAGGCAGCTAGATAGACAGCTAGATAGACAAACAGCTAGATAGACAGCTAGACAGACAGACAGACAGCTAACTAGAGAGATAGCTAGACACCATGCCTTCTACTA
Organism: Rapana venosa; assembly: GCA_028751875.1. Lineage (NCBI taxonomy): Eukaryota > Metazoa > Mollusca > Gastropoda > Neogastropoda > Muricidae > Rapana > Rapana venosa. Next base: position 10,911,918 of record CM054163.1, on the reverse strand, counting down.
ATCCGACACCCCTGACAAACCCCAGACACAGAGGTCACAGTCCTTGGTCACACTAAACTGACAACATGCCTCTGAGCTCTCTTCCTCTTCCAGGGGGGGGGGGGGGGGGGGGGGGGGGGGGGGGGGGGGGGGGGGGGGGGGGGGGGGGTGGGGTGGGTGGGGGGAGGGAGAGGAGAAAGGAGAAGAGAAGGGAGGAGAAGAAACTGGGGGAAAATGAGGGAAGGAGGGGAGGGGTGGGGGTGGTGGTGGGGGGGAGAAGGGTCAAGGGGTCAAAGACCTAGAGGACAAACTCCAATAGTTTGCTTTAACCGTCCTCTTCAGCTGATGATGATAGGTACAGGTTTGACAGGAGAGATGTATGTACATAGAAAGATAGATAGATAGATAGATAGATAGATAGATAGATAGAGAGAGAGATAGATAGATAGAGAGACAGATAGATAGATAGATAAATACATAGACAGATAGATAGATAGACAGATAGATAGATAGATAGATAGATAGATAGATAGATAGATAGATAGATAGATAGATAGACAGATAGATAGATAGATAGATAGATAGATAGATAGATAGATAGATAGACAGACAGATAGATAGAAAGGCAGGCAGCCAGGCAGGCAGGCAGACAGACAGACAGACATATAGATAGACAGAAAGGCAGGCAGGCAGACAGACAGACAAACAGACAGACAGATAGATATATATATATATAGAGAGAGAGATAGATAGATAGACAGACAGACAGACAGATAGATAGACAGACAGAAAGGCAGGCAGGCAGAGCGACTGATTCATCAACCGATAGATAGGTAGATAGATAGATAGATAGGTAGATAGGTAAATAGATAGATAGATAGATAGATAGATAGATAGATAGATAGATAGATAGATAGATAGATAGATAGATAGATAGACAGATTATGCACTAGCTTGCAGACTTGCAAGTCTGTTTTACATCGTTTGTACGCATGCTTGTTGAATGCACGTGTGTGTGTGTGTGTGTGTGTGTGTGTGTGTGTGTGTGGTGTGTGTGTGCGTGCGTGTGTGTGTGTGTGGTGTGTGTGTGGTGTGTATGCTTGTGTGTGTGTGGTGTGTGTGTGGTGTGTGTTTTGTGGTGTGTGTGTGTGTGGTGTGTGCGGTGTGTGTGTGTGGTGTGTGGTGTGTGTGTGTTGTGTGTGTGTGTGTGTGTGGTGTGGTGTGTGCTGTGTGTGTGTGTGTGTGGTGTGGTGTGTGTGTGTGTGCGTGTGTGTGTAGGGTGTGTGGTGTGTGTGTGTGTGTGTGTGTGTGTGGTTTTGTTGGTGTGTGTGTGTGTTGTGGGGTGTGTGTGTGGTAAGTGTGTGTATGTTTGTGGGGTGGTGTGGTGTGTGTGTGGTTGTGTGTGGGTGGGTGTGTGTGTGTGTGGGGTGTGTTGATGGTGTGTGTGTTGTTGTGTGTGTGTGGGTGTGTGTGGTGTGTTTTTGTGTGTGTGTGTGTGTGTGGTGTGTGTGTGTTGTGTGTGTGTGTGGTGTGTGTGTGTTTGGTGTTGTGGTGGTGTTGTGGTGTGGTGGTGTTTTGGTGGGGGGGGGGTGGTGTGTGTGGTGTGTGTGTGTGTGTGTGGTGTGTGTGGTGTGGGGGTGTGTGTGTGGTGTGTGGGGTATTTGTGTATGTTTTGTGTGTGTGTGTGGTGTGTGTGGGGTGTGTGTGGTGGTGGTGTGTGTGTGTGTGTGTGTGTGTGTGTGGTGTGTGTGTGTGGGGTGTTCCCTTGTGTGTGTGTGGTGTGTGTGTGGTGTGGGGTTTGTGTGTGGTGTGTGTGTGTGGGTGTGTGGGGGTGTGTGTGTGTGTGTTGTGTGTGTGTGGTGGTGGTGTGTGTGGTGTGTGTGTATGTTTGGGGTGTGTGTGGTGTGTGTGTGTGTGTGTGGTTTTGTGTGGTGTGTGGTGTGTGTGGTAATGTGTGTGGTTTGTGTGTGTTTTGTGTGTTTTGTGTGTGTGGTGGTGTGTGGTGTGTGTTTTGGTGTGTGTGTGTGGTGTGTGGTGTGGTGTGTTGTGGTGTGGTGGGGTGTTGGTGGTGTGTGTGTGTGTGTGGTGTGTGTGGTGTGTGGTGTGGGGTTTGTGTGGGGTGTGTGTGTGGTGTGTGTGTGTGTGTGTGTGTGGGGGGTGTGGTTGTGTGTGTGTGTTGTGTGTTTTTGTGGTAAGTGGGGTTTGTTTGTGTGTGGGGGTGTGTGGGGTGTGTGGTATGTTGTGTGTGTGTGGTGTGTGTGTGGTGTGTGTGGTGGTGGTGTGTGTGTGTGTGTGTGTGTGGTGTGTTGTGTGGTGTGTGTGTGGGGTTGTGTGTGTGTTGTGGTGTTTTGTGGTGTGTGTGTGTGTGGTGTATGTGTGGTGTGTGGTGTTGTGGTAGTGGAGGTGTGTGTTTGGGTTTGTGGTGGTGGGGTGTGGTGTGGGTTGTGTGTGGTGTGGTGTGTGTTGTGGTGTGTGTGTGGGGTGTTTTGTAGGTGTGTGTGTGTGGTGGTGTGTGTGTTGGTGTGTGTGTGTGTGTGGGGGTGTGTTTGTGTGTGTTTTGTGTGTTGTGTTGTGTGTGTGTGTGTGTGGTGTGGGGTGTGTGTTTGCTTACTGATCCGTCACCCATGAAAACCCACAAGGGGTCACAAAACAGATGCCTTTTCCTTTTTTTACTCTTTTCACTCAAAAGAGACAGCAGACGACGTGTGTGTGTGTGGGGGGGGGGGGGGTTTGGGGGGAACGGGGGGGGGGGAAGAGAGGAGGAGAAAGGAAGGGGAAGGAGGGGAGGGTGGGTAGGGATAGGGGTGACGGGGTCGTGATCTGTAAGGACAACCATCACTAGTTCGTTCACTCATCAGGTCACACACACACATACACACACACACATACACACACGCGCCGCGCGCACACGCACGCACACACATACGCACACACACACGCGCACGCACGCACGCACGCGCATACACACAACACACACACCCACACGCGCATACACACAACACACACACACAACACACACATACGCACGCCACAGAGAGAGAAAGAGAGAGAGAGCAATAGCAAAGAATAGCTATCAATTGTATAGTTTTAATAATCACTACACACTGCAAATCCAAAAACATCAGCAACAACGACGACAAAATCTTGCTTGAGTTAAAAGGCAGATTCCTTGCAAAGAGCAGAAATACCACACACACACACACACACACACACCACACACACACAAAAGCAGCGCCACTCGTTTTTCCTGTCTACATAATCATTATAATGTTTGCTTCTCAATTAGAGCAGCCTTCTTTGCTCTGGCGTGAAGGGGGGGGGGGGGGGGGAGGACGGGTCGTTTTTGTTTTTGTCGTTATTTTATTATTTCTTTTTAATAAAACAACGTGTTGTGAAATCTGAAGTCTAGTACTAGCGCAAGGTAGACATGAAGGTCAGTGACCTTCCTCTCCCCTCCCCCCCCCTTCTCTCCCCCCTTCTCTCCTCCCCTCCCCCCCCCCCTTTCTACTCCCCCCACCCCCCCCCCCCCCCAATGATTTAGGACCTTTGCTCGGTAATCCCTCATCCGTGACAGACTGACAACTTTCTCCCTTCCTCCTCACTCCACAACCAACGAAAAGAGTGAAGGGGGGGGGGGGGGGGGGGGGGGGGGGGGGGGGGGGGGGGGGGGGGGGCGAAGAGGGACGGAAGGGAGGAGGGGGGAGGTGGCGAGGAAGGTTTGTTCTGGCATTTATAAGATTTTACAGTCACAGCAGATTTCTCTGCCTAAAAATGTAGTATATGAATGTTGTAGTTAAAAAAATTTATTGATGAAGTTAGTTTTTGTTCCTTAAAATGATAGATGGTTTGATGATGACAAAAAATTAAGGCAAATGTATTGTTTGTTTGATGTACCGTCTGGAAATACCACCCAAAAAAAATGTATTTGACTTTTGACTTTGACTGACGTAAAAGTTGGTCTGCTCTCTTGTTGTTGGGTTTGGGTTTGTTTTGTTTTTTTACACTGTTTAGACAAAATTACTTCTACCAGAATTTACACCTGATAATTTTTCCGCCATTTACCTGACATCATTTTGTATGCAAATTTGATAATAAAGTTTGGTTGGTTGTTTGTTTTTACATCGTTCATTGAACAAACATTTGAATACAGTTTCATGTTTTCACTTGTCATGATAAGAAAAGAGTGCGTTAGCTCCTCTTCTTTATCACTACTCTCCAAATTTCTTCTTTTTTATATATGATGTAAGTGTAGGGTTTAACAACATGTTGTGGTCACAAGTGTTTGGTGTTTTTTTAACATTGGGCAAGGCCTTAAAGCTTAACTCTCACCTCTCCCAGCACCCCCCGCCCTCCCTCCCTCCTACCTCCTACACCCCCCCCCACCACCAACAAAGTTCTCAGACTAAGAACAAGCCTGACCTGACCTGACCTGACTCTTTACCACTGAAGTCAGTGACCTCTCTGCAAAACAATGATCACTATCGCTCATCAAGCCATGACCAAACACGCTGAAGGTTAGACTACATCATCCCCGTGGGGATGCCAGGCACTCTTGCAGTATAAATAGCATCACCACCTCCTGGAAATTCTCCTTAATCGGTGTTCTAGAGGTAACACACCTGCGCACACGTTAAATCCTGTTCCGCTTTTCGTAAGCGTAGGCCATTGTGTGCCGGTGGGAACGGACGACAAAATTTACAAAACTGCATACACACGGGGACTGGATATAAAAAAGCACATAAGTGCTTATTCCATTATCCTCGATATAAAAGAATAAAAAAAATTGTTTAAATAAAACAGAAAGCGAAAAGTCTGCGTCGGAAGTGTGCGGTGGTTCGATCCCCCGTTTGGGCCCAAAACTTTTCCCCACATCCATTAGACCATGAGTGGTGGTCTGGAGGCTAGATTTTTTGGGGATGAGACGATAAACTGAGGTCCTGTGTCGTTACACACAATTATTTAGCGCACGTTAAAGAACCCACGGCAACAAGAGAGTTGTCCCTGGCAAAATTCTTAGAAAAAAAAGCCAATCTGATAGGGAAACAAATACAGTTGCGGACAGGAAAAAGAAAAAAAATTGGTGGCGCTGCTCTTTGTGGCGACGCACTCTCCCCGGAGAGAGAAGCCCGAATTTCACGCAGAAAAATCTGCTGTGACTTAATTAAAGTGGTATAAAATGGAAACGAAAAATGAAATTCTGTGCTAGGAATTCCTCTTTTCCATCCCTCTCTTTGTTTCTGCTTCCTTCCTTCCCCCCCTCCCCCCCTCCTGTCTTCTCCTTCTAGTCTTTTTTCCCCTGCTTCCTTGGTCCATCCTCCTGCCTTTCTTCCCCAAGAAAGACTTTAAAAATAACCATTCTCTCCCTCGCCGAAGTCGGATGCACTAGGGCCTAGGCCTGACTTGTCAGGCGCTTAACGGCAGCGCAACGCATTTTCGCCCATATGACGGACAACAACAGCTGCTGTCTGAGCGTTCGATGACGAAAAAAAAGAAGCAGACGACATCATTAGACTTTATTCTATGCGGTTCGCTTTGTCCACCTCCAGAATGTATGTTAGTCCGTCGTGTCCGACGATGACCTCCAAAACAGCAGAGGAGGCAGCTGCTGTTTTGGAAACTGGGCAGAAATTTGATTATAGTGGAGATGCCTTGCCCACAGTACATCCCCACTCTCTCAGCCAAGTGGGCATAAGGACAGTCAGCGTTGGAGATGTTCTCCAAAGGCCAATCAGCTCCCAGGGCTGCAGCACATAAGGACTGTGCGAGTCAAGCCTCCTAGTCAGAGAGTCATAGTCGATCACTAAAGACTAAGCTGTAAAGTGGAATTCCATGAGTGGGAAAGAAAGCCACTGGTCATACAGCCTCTCACTTTGCTGTTGCCCCCAGCGTCAGTGGTTTAATCAAGAACTGTGATAAAGCCCAGGCGCTGAGGCAAAACCTCCAGAATAAGGAAGAGGTGTACAGGCAGACTGTCTTACTAGGTACAGCCGGGGACAATAATGAACGACAAGGACGACAGAGAAGAGAGACGAGAAATAAACACAGTGGAATGGACCATGCACAAAAAAAGCTTTGCCGAGGCTCTGGTGCTGGTATACGACCGCCACAAATGGTGGGGAGAGCTGGTGCTTTCAACAGTGCATACCTGCACCATAGAAACCACCAGTACCACCACTACCTCCACCCACAACACCCGCCACTTCAAGAAGACTTTTTTTCCCCCTGGAGTTAAACTCAGTACTGACTCCACTCCCCCGAAAGTTCCTTCAGAGGAAACTATTAACCGAGGCCGCATAATTACGCAAACGAACTCAGAACATCTTACGCACACACTAAAAGCCCGTTCTACATTTCGAAAGAGTAGGTCATTCATGCTGGTACGGACAGTTGACCACAAAAAAATCCACAACCAAATAATATGAAAAAATAACCACAAGCACACTTCTGGTGTCGTGTTTAAACACCATCACCCCCCCGCCCACTTAAGTCGGAGGAATGCAGCTACCTTCATGGTGGGCAAAATTGGTCGCATACGCAAAATTTCACCATTGGCGAACCTTGGAGCTCTAGCCGAGAAACGAAAAAAAAAACCCAACCCTCCCCCCCCCCCCCCCCCCCCCACCCCCTCCAATCCTCGCCCTCTCAAACAAACAAACAAAACAACAAACAAACAAACAAAACTCCCACTCTCGCATTACAATCAGACTACGAGTCCGATGCTCTGATCTTTCTCCTCCCTGGGTTGGCAGCGAGAGTTCTAAAAATAGATGTGATTACCCCCCCAACACCAACACCACCTCCGAACAAACGTGCTGCAGTCTAACCATAGCTAAGTTATAACGTCTTTGTTGTCATTAAAGACTGACCAGAGTGAGGTGGTGAAGAGGGAGGTGGAAGAGGGGGTGGGTGGGAGTGGAGGTGTATGGGGACGAGGGAAGACAGTGGTCTGGTGTGTGTGTGTGTGGGGGGGGGGGGGGGGGGGGGGGGGGGAGGGAGAGGGAGGAGGAAAGGTGGAGGGAAAAGGTCAGGTACCTCAGGGGCAGTAGAGAGATAGATGCCACTGATACAGTGACCCTCTCTCTCTCTCTCTCTCTCTCTCTCTCTCTCTCTCTTCTCTCTCTCTCTGTCTCTCTCTCTTCTCTCTCTCTCTCTCTCTCTCTCTCTCTCTCTCTCTTCTCTCTCTCTCTCTCTAAAAGGGAGGATGAAATTCATTTTATATTCTTATGTCCAGCATATGACGACCTTCGGGAAGAATATATTGCAGAAAAAACATTACCGTAATCCGTGTGCGTTTAGGTTACATATTATTTTGTTCGTCATTCTCCAATGAAACTACAGCAAGGAATTTGTCATTGTATATGCACAAAGCACTGACAAGGCGCAATATTGCCGTAAGTTAAAAATTATAGCATATTGTTTTGCATGCAAATTCGATTTCTTTTGTAAAAATCAGTTGTCTTTTATTTGGATATAACGATATTGTACAGGCCCCTTCAGAATGGGCCAATGGCCTTCCTGAATAAAATATTCGCATTCTTTCTCTGTCTGTCTGTCTGTCTGTCTGCCTGTCTGTCTGTCTGTCTGTCTGTCTGTCTGTCTCTCTCTCTCTCTCTCTCTCTCTCTCTCTCTCTCTCTCTCTCTCTTCTTGTTTATAATTATCCTTTTCCCTCTTTTGATGAGGGTCTGGTGTAAAGAAGCTACTGGCTTATCCAAAAACCCTCAATAAAACATTCGAGTTCTCTCTCTCTCTCTCTCTCTCTCTCTCTCTCTCTCTCTCTCTCTCTCTCTCTCTCTCTCTCTCTCTCTCTCCCACTTTGTCTGTCTGTCTGTCTGTCTCTCGTTGAATTAAATTCTCAGTTGTAATTCTTAATTTATGACAATCCCTACTCAGGGCAAGGGCCAAATTGAAAATAAAAAGTGTGTCAACACTTATTTGCAACATTTGGAAATAACAATTATCAATTAATCAATCAACTTCACAACACATATATGCACGCACGCATACACACGTACACACATACGTACGTGCATACAGACACGCGCGCGCGCACGCATTCAACGCCCCCCCCCCCCCCCCCCCCCCCTCCCTCCCCACACGTCTAATATCACAACTAGTGAAAAGACGTTAACTAAATTGAGCAAACACACACACACACACAACACTCTCTCTCTCTCATACGCACACACACACCTCACACACACAAACCTCACACACACAACACAACCTCTCTCTCACACACACACACACACACACACACACACACACACACACACACACACACAACACACACAACGCACGCACGCACGCACGCACAAACCCTTAAACCTCACACACACAACCTCTCTTACTTACATCACACACTCACACACAACCTCTCTCACACACACAACCTCACACACACACAACACACTCACATACCAACCTCACACCCCACTCACACCACCTCACCACACAAAACACACACACCACACACACACACACACACACACACACACACACACACACACACACACACACAGAGGAAACTGGCCGATCAGATCAGATCAGTCATGGTGTGGGGATGTGGTAGCAGTGGTCAAACAGGACTAGTTCACTGACCTGGACAGAGGTCACACAGATACTGGCAGGGAGGCTTCACTAACGTAGGGGCTAACACAGACAGGAAAAGCAAACAAAAAGTTAAGGAATAAATAATGGGTGGCGCTGCTCTTGTGGCGACGCCGTCTCCACGGGAAGAGCAGCTTGAATTTCACGTAGAGAAATTTTCCGTGACTTAAAAAAAAAAGTGGACATACAAATTAATGTATACAAAGACACGATTGTGGACAGCTTATGATTTATAAACACTTTGCCGTTAGCTATCTTGCAGAGTTTGTGTATACAAAAAAACAAGTATGGTGTTTGCTTATGCGCGCACGCGCTCATACACACACAGCCAATCCAGACTCCTCCCTCCCCCCTTCCCGCAACACACACACATACACACACACGGTATCACATTTACTTGCAAAGTTTCAGTTAATTAGACAGTTTACCTTTCGTGTCAAATTATTCTCATTTTGACTTGATGGCAATAGACAGTTCTGATGAGAGAGAGAGGGAGAGGGAGGGAGGGTAGGAGAGAGATAGAGAGAGACAGCGAGAGAGTGACAAGAGGGGGGGGAAGCACTAAATGTAAGAGGAAATATAGACCGTGTTCATTAATGTGTTTCCCCCATCTTGGTATGTTTGCTCATCCCTCAGTACACTTAAAGAAACCTGCCTCCGTTTTGTTGTTGGTGGTGGTGGTGTTGTTGTTGCAGGTGGTGTTGGATGTGGTGGTGGTGGTGGTGGTGGTGGGGAGGGGGGTATATTTGTACCAGCATAGTTATAGTAGGTAAAGTAGCACAATCGTGCCCTCGTTACCAACAATTATTAAGAATTATCACGGCGATGCATTTACTAGTACGTAAGCAGAAACATAACACTGAGACACCGACAGCGTCCAAATCAAAGACAGATACCCAGAAAGGCAGAGTGAGAGTACAGGGACAGAGAAAAAGATAGACAGACAGGAAAAGAGGCAAAGATAGACATAGATACAGACAGAGAGACAGACAGAGACAGACTGACAGACAGACAGGCAGGCAAAGTTAGACAGACAGACAGACAGACAGACAGACAGGCAGGCAAAGTTAGACAGACAGACAGACAGACAAAGCAGGAAGAAGTAGAAACGAGCTGCCAACACACAAAAAGGGGGAAAGAGAACGCATCAGTCAAACAAGACATGGAGCTTTCTACGACCACCTGAATGCAAAGCAACTCCCTGAACACACACACACTCCACACACACTACACTACACACACACACGCACACACACTGCAAACGGCACACACACGACGACACACACACACACTACACTACACACACACTACACACGCACACATACACACACACTACACACACACTACACACGTACACTACAAACACACACACACACACACCACACACACAACTACACACACACACTACACACACTACACACACTACACACTCACTCACTCACATACACACACATACACACCTCACACTCACACAGTACACCACACACGCACACTCACACGCACAACACACACACTACACACAACACTACACACACACATGCTGT
>CM054163.1:10891787-10896787 GCA_028751875.1 Rapana venosa | reverse complement strand
GTGTGTGTGTGTTTGTGTGCTTGTGTTCGATTTTACGTCTGTTCACTTAAAGTGATATTAGGAGAGAGAGAGAGAGAGAGAGAGAGAGAGAGAGAGAGAGAGAGAGAGAGAGAGAGAGAGAGAGTGTGTGTGTATGTGTGTGTGTGTGTGTGTGTGTGTGTGTGTGTATGTGTGTGTGGAGAGAGTGTGAGAGAGAGAGAGAGAGAGACTCTCTCTCTCTCTCTCTCTCTCTCTCTCTCTCTCTCTCTCGCTCTCAAGATGAATATCACTACCACAGCTATTATTATTATTATTATTATTATTATTATTATTATTATTATTTATTATTATTATTACTATTAAATTTTAAAATATTATTTTCAATGGTGGCAATTGTGCCATAAAGATCTATAAAATAAAAGAAAAAGAAAGAAACAACAGTGTGAACTAAACAGTTGGTCAGGACTGACAGACAACCCTGTGTTTTGCCCACACTTGCACTGCAATCGATCTACCAAGGTGTTTGAGAGGTCAGCAAGATGCCAGCGCAGTGCAAAACGTTTAGGGTAAAAAAACCTGCAACCTTTTTTCCCCCCAAAGGTCACACTTCCCTTGATCTGCTGACCCGGGTTCGAATCTCGCTCAAGAGGATTTTTTCCTCCGGAGTTAACATCAGTGCCGATTTCACCCCGCCTAAAAGTCCTTCGGATGAGACTATAAACCGAAGTCCCGTGTGCGAACTCACGCAGAACATCTTGGGCACACGTTAAAACCCGTTCCGCTTTTCGGAAGAGTAGGCCATTGTGTGCCGGTGGGAACGGATGATAAAATTTACATAAAAGTGCATACACACGGGGACAGGATGTAAAAAAAAGCACACGAGTGCTTATTCCATAATCTTCGAAATAAAAGAATGAATTTTTTTGAGTAAATAAACAATTCTCAACAGATTTGACCTCTAAACTACATAACTACATACATACCACAGCTCTTGCAACGCACCTTTTTGGGATAAAAAATACGAATCCCCCCATCCTCTCCCACTCCCCAAATGCAATCGATCACTTCATTAAGAGTTCAGTTTTTGACGAACAAAACCGTGTGTTAATAGAAGAGACTAATTGTGATGTAAAAAAAAAATTGCGGTTCATTGCGTCCTGTGATTCTCCGCATTGTTCATTAAAGCTGTTTAATTTATCTTTAATTGAATTTCATGCTTCCATTTCGAGGATAATGCCCGGTCAGTCTTCCAGTCCCCGTGTGCATGCGGGTTTTTGTTTGTTTGTTTATTTGTTTTTTGTTGTTGTAAATTCTCTCACCCGTCGTTCCCACCGGCACAAATGGCCTACTCTTCCAAAATGCGGAACAGGTTTTAACGTGAGACGTTAAGCAGGTTCTGCTGTACGTTCGCTCACGGGACCTCAGTTTATAATAGATTATCATAGTCTCATCCGAAGGAAAGTCGGGGAAGTGGAGTGGGCACCGATGTTAATTAAAAACTCCAGGGGGGAAAATTCTCTTGAAACGGTGTCTCGGTAGTGGCTCATCACCGCCTTGGCGCTGCTCACACACACACACACACACACACAAAAACACACCACACACACAACCACACATACACACACAACCACACACCAACCACACACACACACACACACACACACACACACACACACACACACACACACATGACATCTGATCTAATACCTTGAGTGAACAGACGTTAAAGAACACACACATACATACACACACATATATACACACACATACATACACACACATACATACACACACACCACACACACACATACATACACACACCACCACCACCACAACACACACACACCACCACACACCACACACACACACACACACACACACACACACACACACACACACACACACACACACACACAACCACAAAGACAAACACGCTCAAACGTTTGCACAAAGTAGACAGAAAGAGACTGGGTACAGGGATGTGCTGAAAGACAATCAGCCCCCAAAGCAAACGTTCTCAAATCCCCAGCCCCTACCGGTGACATGCGTGAGATGTGTGCGTCTACCCGCTCCTAAGACAAACACAACACATTCTTCTCTTCGTTTCCTCATTTTACCACAGCCCCCATCGCTATCACATTATCTCTGTAAGTACGTAAGGGAGTAAGTAAGTAAGTAAGGAGGGAAGGAAGAACGTAAGGAAAAACAGAAGTAAGTAAATAAGTAAGTACGTAATGAAGGAAGGAAGCAAGCAAGCAAGCAAGCAAAGACGGAAGTAAGGAAGGAAGGAAAGAAGGAAGGACGGCAGGAAGGAAGGAAGGAAAGAAGTAAGTAAGTTAGTAAGATAGTAAGTAAGTAAGGAAAGAAAGAAGGAAGGAAGGAAGGAAGGAAGGAAGGAAGGAAGGAAGGAAGGCAGGAAGGAAGGAAGGAAGGAAAGAAGTAAGTAAGAAAGTAAGTAAGGAAAGAAAGAAGGATGGCAGGGAGGAAGGAAGGAAGCAAGCAAGCAATGAAGTAAGTAAGAAAGAAGGAAGGAAGGCAGAAAGGAAGGAAGGAAGCAAGCAAGCAAGCAAGCAATGAAGGAGGTAAGGAAGAAAGTAAGTAAGAATCTTTTGTGTGCTTAATCTCTCTTACAAAAGCTCCAAGCGCTTACAAACAGATACATAAGAATTATGCAGACTGCCGAACAAAAAAGACGAATGAGTAAGTATGGACAGCTGCACACACTTTCACCCTAACTTATTCTGCTCACTGGCTACCCTTCCTTATTTACAAGCCTCCCTTATTCAAATGAAAACACCCCACCCTCCCACATTACAACCTCACTTACCCACACGCGCACGCAGGAACCCATACACACACACGCACGCGCGCGCGCACTCACCCCCTACAAAACCATCTCCCCGGCTTAATACAGCAGTGCAAACGAGCAACTAACCCCACAGTAAAAACCCACAGGGACAACAGGGTAACCCAGCAAATAACCCAACAGTAAAAGCCCACAGGGACGACAGGGTAACCAGAAAATAACCCAACAGTAAAAACTCACAGGGACAACAGGATAACCAGCAAATAACGCAACGGTAAAAACCCAAGGGGGACATCAGGGTAACCAGCAAATAACCCAACAGTAAAAACTACAGGGACAACAGGGTAACCAGAAAATAAGCCAACATTAAAACCCACAGGGACAACAGGGTAACCAGAAAATAACCCAACAGTAAAACCCACAGGGACAACAGGGTAACCAGAAAATAACCCAACAGTAAAAACTCACAGGGACAACAGGGTAACCAGAAAATAACCCAACAGTAAAAACTTACAGGGACAACAGGATAACCAGCAAATAACGCAACGGTAAAAACCCAAGGGGGACATCAGGGTAACCAGCAAATAACCCAACAGTAAATACCCACAGGAACAACAGGATAACCCAGCAAACAACCCAACAGTAAAAACCCAAAAGAATAACAGGGTAACAAGCAAATAATCCAACAGTAAAACCCCACAGGGATAACAGGGTAACCAGCAAATAACCTAACAGGGAAAACCCCACAGGGATAACAAGATAACCAGCAAACAACCACAAGGACAACAGGGTAACCAGCAATAACCCAACAATAAAAACCCACAGGAACAACAGGATAACCAGCAAATAACCCTACAGTAAAAACCTACAGGAACAACAGGATAACCAGCAAATAACCCAACATTAAAACCCACAGGAACAACAGGATAACCCAGTAAATAACTCACAGGGACAACAGGATAACCCAGTAAATAACTCACAGGGACAACAGGATAAAAAGGTAGAGGTAAAAGTGTCCCATAACTTATAAGGTCGTAGGGGAGCGAGGTGTCAGAGACCTCACTTCTCTAGGGGCCATCTTCTCTCCCTCGCTGCTTTACCTTCCCTGACCCTGAAGTGGCAGGTACCATTTGCAGCTGGATGAACTGGGGGACTGTACTGAAGCCAAGGTGAGCAAATGGTCACCCATCCAAGTGGTAACCACGCTCGATGCTGCTTAACCTTGGCTGGGGGGAAAGCGAGTGCTCTGACCACTGAGCTATCCCGTCCCCTACAAACGGATAACTCAGCAAATAACCCACAGGGACAACAAGATAACCAGCAAATAACGCAACATGGACAAAAGGCTAACCAGATAATAACCTACAGGGACAACAAGATAACAAGATAACCAGCAAAAAAAACAAACCAAAAAACACACAGACAACAGGATATTTTGGAGTAAATGAAACGAGTACATTGCTGTGAGGGGCACGGGTGTAACTGTATGACGAAATACGTGGGGGTGGGGTGGGCGGTTTGGGGGGTGGGGGGGTGGAGGAGAAAAAGTGGCTGATGTTCGGGGAGTAATGTGAGTGCATGTGTACACAGTGAGAGGGGGCAGGGAGGGGGGAGGAGGGGAGGGAGGAAACAGCAAGTCGCAGCCTTTCCCCCCACCCCTCCCTTCCCCTGTCAACAGGAGCTACTGACTTACCTCCTCTCCTCCTCTACCCCCCCCCCCCCCCACAACCCCCACCACCTGGGTAAGGGAGGTGCAGTCTGATTACACCAGTGTGGGGCATCAGCTTGTGGGTGGGTACAGATAAACATGCCACGCAAGAACACGTTCTTACCATACCCGGGGAAACTATACTGACGTTCATTGGTTGGTGCACTGTTCTGTGTTGGGGATCTCCTGTCCTCCTACATTCATTCAATTTTTTTTTTTCGTTCCTCGGCTAGAGCTCCGAAGTTCACTAACAGTGAGAGTTTTGCGCTTGCGACCATCCCAGCAGGGTGGCGTTACTGTATAAGCAAATTTGCTCTAAGCCAACCCACCTAAATAATGATGCCTTGAACCAAACGCCTGTAAATGTGTCCTTAGCCAGTCTACAAAATGTGCCTAGCCTTAAGTTACAACCAATTCCTAAAGTTTGCAATTCAAACCCAAATTCTTAACGTAATTTGCCCAAAGCCAGCCCGCTTAAAAATGTGCTTTAAATCGTACAGATTAATG
>CM054163.1:10839287-10889287 GCA_028751875.1 Rapana venosa | reverse complement strand
GGCGCTTAACGGCAGTGCAAAGCATTTTTCGCTCACAGGACCGACAATAATTGCTGTCTGAGTCTTCGACGATGACGACGACAACGACGACAACAACAACGACGACGACGACGACAACAAAGAAGAAGAAGAAGATGATGAAGAAAATGATGATGTTGATGGAGAAGAAGAACGCAAAGAAGAATGCAAATAAGAATGCAAAGAAGAAGAATGCAAAGAAGAAGAACAACAAAATACTTTTTTCCACTGCTGTTTAAAACAAGCTTTGAACTCCTTAGCAGTACCTCTAATCCAGTGCAATAAATATCAAGGGTACCATCTGGACGTCAAAATGTGACTGAACTAGACTTGATATGGTAATTTTAAAAAAAGGGTAAAGGTGTTCTCATAACCTATGCGGTTTAGGGGGAAGCGAGGCATCAGAGACCTCAGCTTCTCCAGGGGCCAGCATATTGAGGGCGGCGCCCATCTTCTCTCCCTCGCTGCTTTACCTTCCCTGACCCTAAAGAGGCAGGTACCCATTTACAGCTGGGGGAACTGTGGGGCTTACTGAAGCCAAGGCGCGCAAATGGTCACCCATCCACTTGGTAACCATGCTCAATGCTGCTTAACTTAATAGGACAGCAAACCTTTCTACATAGTTATAATTATAAGACTGGCTATGGATTGTCCCTGAATGATCTGTTTCCTATAAGCTAATAATGTCATAACTCTTGCCATACACAATTTTCAGTGTTTTTTGTTGTTTGGGGGTGTTTTTTTTTGGGGTTCAAGGGTGGGGGTGTTATTAATCACTCATTTATAACTCCAGACTTGTGTAGAAAAATAAACATAAAAAATGTGAGAATTAAGCGAGGCTTTATTTTTTCAAACCCCAATACCAGCACACCACCCAGAGCTAATAATGTTGACCCATTAGAAACAAACAGAGATGTGTGAAAGTGCGATTTTCTCTTTACCCTAGACCTGTGTTTACCTACTATAACCAAACAGAGGCACATGAGATCTGGGTCATTTTGGGGGTTTTACAATCCAGTATACACACATTCCTGAGTACGCACTGACACAGCATCACAGAAGAAGGAAAAACCCCTGTGAGATTCAAAACTCTAACTTCACACACAAGTGAACCCAGTAGAATCAAATAGAAAGATGTGAGAAAATGTCTGTTCTATTTACTCCTGTAATACCCACACCCATTCGGATTAGAATACGAAAAAAGAAATTTGGGTAGACAGAAAGACCAGAGCAACAATGACCTACTTTCAGGCATGGACTTGGGTTATGTACACACACACACACACACACAGGGAGACAGACAGACAGACATACATAGACTTAGAGAGCACACCGAAGTAACCTTCAGTGAAAACGATTCGAATGGATCAAGCCTCCAAGCAAAGCTTGGGATGCTTTCATAGTAGAGCCAGTGCACCTGACAACCCTTCTACAGGGTTACAGGACTACCAAAGCAAACTGTCTTGTCTCTCTCTCACACACACACACACACACACACACAAGCACACTCAAGCATCTCTCATTATTTATACATAGTACTGGCAGTCACAGCAGGTTTATATGATTGTATGAAAATAGTATTTGGGGGGCCCTCCATTGTGGATGACCGAGTCATAAAAGTACAGAGTGATCTTTCATCTGTTCTGTCTGCCCCTGTCCTTGTTCTCTCTCTCTCTCTCTCTCTCTCTCTCTCTCTCTCTCTCTCTCTCTCTCTCTCTCTCTCTCTCTCTCTCTCTCTTTCTCTCTCTCTCATATATAAGGGCGGGGACTGGATGTAAAAAGTACATGGGTGCTTATTCATTATCCTCGAAATAAAATACATTGTCACTGTCATTGTCGTTTGGGTGCCTAGGTTTTTTTCTTTGTTTTTATTTTTAATCTTGTCATCCCAAAAGACTGTTATCCAGACATGGAATGATTCATACGCCTCACACTTTAGCATGTCAGTGCTAGCCCTTCCATCCATAATTATATCCATGAAAACATAGGGCTGGTAGAGCTGGTACACCAAATTCAAATTCAAATTCAAAAGCTTTATTATCTCAAAGACAGAGAAATTCCGGGGGGAGGGGGGGGGGGGTTTACTCGCCATACATAAAAACAATAAACATTTAAACATAATATTTAAAACACACACACACTGTCCAACATCAGCACGCACCCATCATGAGATAAAATGCATCCACAAATCAGCAATATCTCAGCCAGCCACAAACCCACCCCAACAAAAATCACTTTACTCATGTGCGCACAAGTAAACCCGTACGTCCGCACATTCACAGTCACTCGCGGACGCGCACGCACGCTCGCACATTGTAAACATTCGTACCCATGCTCACGCATTTTTAATGATATAAGTCAAACTGTTATAACATGTTGTATAAGACAAATATTAATTAAATTAATACTATGTTCTTTTAAGATATTGAACAGTCTAAAATAATAACACGCGCACGTATTTAAAGAAAAAAAAGTCATTTGTATAACATGAGATAACAGCGATTATAATTATAGAATTCTAAGACAACCTGCATTTCATGTCATGTTGTTTATTTATAGCCCCAACGACCACGAAGGCTACAACAGGGATGTCATCTCTTTGAATTTCAACAAAACTCACGTGATAACATTCACTTTATGTTCAAAATCAAAATAATACTTATATCTTCAACTATCCAGGTGTCTACTGCATAGACACACAGATGAGGTAGTACAGTACAAAGGACGGGATGGCTCAGTGGTCAGAACACTCGCTTTCCCAAGCTAAGGGGGGTGACCGCGCACCTTGGCTTCAGTACAGCTCCCCCTCCCCCCACCCAGTTTACCCAGCTGTAAATTGGTACCTGCTCTCTTTAGGGTCGTGGAAGGTAAAGGAGCAAGGGAGAGGAGATGGGCGCCCCCCTCAGTATTCTGGCCCCTGGAGAAGTTGAGGTCTCTGACATCTCGCTCCCCTACGACCGCATAGGTTATGGGATACCTTTACTTTTTACCTAGCACAGTCAGTATCCACCACTACAGTGTTCCTACAGAGTCTGCCTGCTGGACATTGCTCACAAGTCACACAGATCTGTGGACAAAACTCTACTTGGGTTGATCTATTGCGTAAGGCCCAGAGGTTACTGTGGAAACCACATTTTGCTAGGCTATAACCCACATGAACAGGTTTTGAGCTTATCCCGCAGGTCTATCACCACTTCTGTATCACATACAGTGTTTATTTATGGACCCCCTGTGGACGCAGGTTGCTATGAAAACAAGGTAAATTGGCCACCAAACAATGAAAGTTTTAAACACAACTATGAAAACAAGGTAAATTGGCCACCAAACAATGGAGTTCTAAACACAAATATGAAAGCATGGTAAATTGGCAACCAAACAATGGAGTTGTAATCACAAAACAGTAGAGTTCATGCCTGGTACTCTAAATGCACAGAGTTCTTTAATGTGGATGGGGTTAAAAAATAAAATGGTATGATCCCAATTTTGTCCCAAAATTATCCCTTTGTATTAATGTTTTATAAACTTTCTGATTTTTTTAAGATGCAGGGTACGCTCAAGTCCTCAAATATGCCCAAAACATATGATATGATAGCAAAACAACAACCACTTCCTTTCTAAACAAGACCCTTTAAAAAAGCTTCTGGCATCATTCAAGGTTTAGAGCTTTAAAATCCCCAAAGACTCAAGAATACTTTAATGTCTCAACTAGAGATATTATGAGTGGCAATTTTGTTTTAAACAGTGGGATGCAACAACTTTAATGGTGGGTAAAAAAAAAAAACGGTCGCATACGCAAAATCTCACCATTGGTGAACTACAGAGCTCTAGCCGAAAAACAGGGGGAAAATCTTCTGTATTCTCTGGCTACCTAAGTTTTTAACCCAGTCTGGACGACAAAGTCTGCAGTCTGTAGAAGTGACCCTGCCTGTCCCCTAAGTTTTTTTTAAAAGTTTTTATTTTATTTCTGAAGCTCTACTGGGCTGAGCCACGTCTGATGTCTCAGAGTGTTGAAGGTAGGACAGGACTGCAGGATATATTTTTGGGCTAGGCCTATACCTTTACTTACTGCTAAGCAAACTCACAATTAGCTTTAACAAAATGTTGTCAAAGTGCAGAATTGAGAAGGGAAAAAAATAACAAAGAAAACGAGTATATTTACTTTTACTAAACATACCTAACATTCACGACATAACTCTATTTTTCTATGCTGATGGCATGTTTCACGAAAAAAAACCACCCAAACAAACAAAACAACTTCTGCAAAAGATAAAAGAAATATATCGGGCTACTGGAGATTCAAAATCAACCAAAACTACAAAGTGTGAAAAGCTTCCATTGTGGTCACATCTATTTGCACTGCAGCGTTTGGCCTTGAATCTAACGAATAGATGGAAGCATGGAGTGCATGTTAAGTTCTGTGTGTGTGTGTGTGTGTGTGTTACGGAAACCCCCGCAGAACATTGACATAGATTTATACCAGGCCTCCAGAAGACAGAGGCAGTGAAGGCATCATGAACTCAGCCCACTGCTTAGCCTGCCATTATAATATTATCAACACCACAACAGAGACGTAATAAATCATACGTTGTCAATCAGCAAGCGTAGTTATTTACCGTGTAAGCCTAGTTTCTATGGTTTTAATTCCCCTTGGGGTCCCTGCTAATGAAAACCTGATTTTGCAGCCAGCTCTGCTCATAGGGTGACGCTGCAGCACTAAGTGACCTTACACAGCAACTGCAAAGCAACAATGACCAGGTTTGATTACTAAACCCCCAAAAGGAGGAGGAGAGGAAGGGGAAGAGGGGTGAATGCTTGATTGGTTTGCGCTGTAGCACTAGAAAATGGGATAATTGGGATAATTCATATAGCACTGGTTTATTCCATTTACACACACACACACACACACACACACACACACACACACACACACACACACATCTCTCTCTCTCTCTCTCTCTCTCTCTCCTCTCTCTCTCTCTCTCTCTGTTGTTTGTTTGTTTGTTTGTATGTTTGTTTGTTTTTTCTTCTTCTCTCTTTTTCTTTAAAAAAAAGTTTTTTCCCTTTGCTTCTTCTGCTTGAAAGTATGAGTACTGAGTGCATTTTTAAATGTGACCCCATGGGCGGGGACTGGATGTAAAAAAGAACATGAATACTTATTCATTATCCTGGAAAAAAAGAATTTGTTTCTATTACAATGTGTAGATGTTCTTTTTATGACCTTATTGGCTTTTCCCCCCTCTTTATTATGAGAGTGTATGGGTATTGCACTTATTTTATTACCATGACATTCAATTTGCATGAGCATAATTAAAAAGTGTTTGTGTTGATTGTGTGTCTATGTGAGTATTACATATTTAGTATTATCCCTGAAACCACCCCCCCCCACCCCCCCACACACACTCAAACACACACACACACACACACACACGCTCAAACACACAAACACACAACACACACACACACACACACACACACACACACATCACTCACTCACTCACTCACTCACTCACCCACCCATATTCTCTCCCTAAACGACTGTATAGTTTTAAATTTCTTCTTGGTTTGTTTCTTGTTTTTATTGTGTGGATGTATTGGTATTAAATTTATTTCATTATCATGACATATAATTTGAAACGAGTATAATCTAAAATGAGTGTTGATGGGATCGCACACTGTTTTGGGATTTATATATTGGATATTATCTCTGAAATACACACACACACACTCTCTGTCTCTCTGTCTCTGTCTCTCTCTCTCTCACCTTTTATCGTCCTGCTTATAGTCATAGTATATCCTGATGAAGGATTCATATTTTTATATTTTCAATACTTTATTGGACTTGCCTCTGTACTTAAGTTTTAATGAGTGCCCTATTTCAATATCTTATAATTATGTGTAACAAGTATGTGTACCATTTGACAATGTGTAGATGTTTATCTTTATGACTTATTAAGTTTGGTTGAGTTATTTTTCTTGGCTTTGTTGTTGCTCTTGTTCTTGTTGTTGTTGTTTGTCTGTTTTCTCTTTTTTATCATCTTTTGTTGGTTTGGTTTTTCCTTCTCTTTTGTTTGTTTGTTTGTTTTGGTTAGGGTTTTTTGGGGGGTGGGGGTAGGGGTGGGGTATTCTTAGGATTTTCTTTTAATTACTTGCTTTGGGGGGGGGAGGGTTGCTGGGGGGGGGGAGCTGTTTTGAAAAGGGTTATTTCCCCTTGTTTTTATTGTGAGACTGTATAAGTATTGGGTTATTATTATTAAGATGTATCCCTAACGGGCGGGGACTGGATGTAAAAAAGCACATGTGTGCTTATTCCTTATCCTCGAAATAAAAGAATTTGTCATTGTCATTGTCATTGTCATTGTCTGTCTGTCTGTCTGTCTGTCTCTAGTGACCTACTCTTCTGAAAGACAGAACAGCTTTTAACGTGTGCGCAGGCAAGATGTTCTAGCCTACGTGCGTTGGCACACGGAGCCTTAGTTCAACGTCTCGTCTGAAAGTACTTTCAGGGCAGTGGAATCAGAACTGATGTGAACTCCAGTTGGGGAGGGGACGGGTGAATACCTCTCCCCCACCGCCCGCCCACCCCCCACCCCCCCAAAAAAAAACCCCAACCCCAACAACAAACAACAATAACAACAAAACAAAAAGAAACACTAGAATCACCTTGATAGTGATTTCAAAGAAAATGTCAAAATCGATTCAGGTCATTGTAGGAAGAAAATCACCTTTGTTTTTTGCTGTTCTTTCCTTTCCTTTATGAAATTAGACATCCCTAGAAAAGTACGCCCCAGAGGTTAATAAAAATTTTTATTACAAGAAGTCAGGATTTTTTTCCCATTCACCTCCCCCCCCCCCCCTCCCCGCCTCCTTTACCCCCTTTCTTTTCTAAAAGAAAGAGAATCGGTGGAGAAGTGTGATAATGATTGAGGTGACCCATGCTTTCATCTTCAGATCTCTGTTTCTGTTCTTCTTCTCTAACCAGACTGGCATCAGTGTGCATCACCGTGTCCAGCCATGGCTCGCTTTCTCTTTCAGTCTGTGTCTCAAAAGAAAGTAGCGTTCAAGTTTTCTGTCATCACAAAGAAGGCAGTTGATTTATATATAAAAAATAATATTAAAAGAACTTTAAAAAAAACAAAAAACCTCCCTTCCTTTTCACTTGGGGGAAAAATTAATGTCAGACACTGTGATTGCCTTGTTACGTGCTGAAGATTGGGGGGGGGGGGGGGGGGGGGAGGTTGGAAGTAGGTATGCACATTGACAAGCAAACATATTACAGACATGTGCGTGCGGGCGTGCGTGCATGCGTGTGTGTGTGTGTGTGTGTGTGTGTGTGTCTTCAATTTTACGTCTGTTCACTTAAAGTGATTTTATTTGTGTATGTGTGTGTGTATGTGTGTGTGTGTGTGTGTGTGTGTGTGTGTGTGTGGTGCGCGCGCGCGCGTGTGTGTGTGTGCCCTTGTGAGTGTGTGTGCCCCTGTGTGTGCGCACGTGCCTGTGTGTGTTTGTGTGTGTGTGTGTGCGTGTGTGTGTGTGTGTGTGTGTGTGTGCGCGCGCGCGCGTGCGTGTGCATATGTGCGTGCGTGCGTGTCAAGAACTCGGAATTTAATTGTATAGGCCATGTAACCCACTACAAACCAATGGGCAATCGTGTATAACTGAGTGCTTTGAATACAGCTTTAAAGCATAAAGAAAACAACCAAAACAAAACAACAACACATTTTAAATGAAACATCAGCAAATCAAAGGAATCAACACAAGGTTTCACAGTACCATTAGCGGCGTTTGTTGGCATGGTAAAAATACTACCAAGATCATAGATGCATGTACTATCTTGCATAAGCCTTTGAAATAAAGTTAGCGATGCATACATACTATATTTTTTCTGGGATAAATTTCACTCGTAAATCCCTCATTACATTACAATGAAATATAAAATGCAGATCTGTTTCTATAGCATGGTGGCAAAATGAACACTGAAGATCTTGCTCAGAAGCAGCTGTGTAGTGTTTTCTGTGCGTCTGTATGTCTGATATTCCTGATCCAAATCTGATCAAAATGTCATGGATATGCTTATTAGGTACCAAGATGAAGTATGTTTCCATAGATGCAGAAGATGTTGTGATGGTGCGGTAATTAGATTACCTCCCATGCAATCAGAGCGATGTGCTACTATATTGGGACACACCTGCAAATTGTGCAGTGCTCTGTTTTGTTGGGTTGTAATTGAAAGCCGTTCTTAGCATGCACTTTGCCTACATGGTGAAATGTAGTATTGATGCAATCTCTTTATAAGAGGCAATGTTCTAACCTGCAGAACTAGGCCTTGCACCCAAGGTTTGTGCAGAAATGGGATATCACATAATTGCCACTCTGTTACAAACTGGTGTTAGAAATGGGATTACTTACCCAAGATCATACAGAGAAGGGACATCAAATAATTATGTGTCCACTCCTCCCCATACATAACCGAACCCAGTCTCATGTAACATTCTACAAATATATGTGATAACCAACACATTTACATATAACAGTTTTTCAAGAACAAGGTATGGACATTCTCAATTGCATTCTGTTAAGACAGGCCCCATATTTCTGCTCCATGCAATAAATTTAGTTTAATTTTTGAGTCAAAGAGTTTGACAAAAATATCTGATGAAAGATTGACTACTTTCCATAGGGTTCTGAAGACATTTATTTCAAACCTATGATTTCCCCCCTCCTGTTTCATATCAGAACTATCCCACCTTCACTAACCCATGTCCTATCACCCTGCTAAAGTATACAACCAGTGTGAAGTATACAACCAGTGTGAGTGCTTTTGAAAAACATTTGACTATTGAAATTTTATTTCATAGATTTTATCTGCAGTCACCATGTACCTAATATCTGTTTGTTTAAACTATTGATTATCATTGATTGCTTGACTGTGTAAGATTAGGTTGAATGTATGTGCTTTGATTTGTCTTTGCAAGATACAGCGCTATATAAGTTCCATTTATTATTAACCCCTTTTCGCTTCACATGAGAGTTCACGAACTACTTCACTGTATGCTATTTTAGTTGAAAGAAACATGCCCAGGTACTTTTAGGAATTAACCATAGTAATTTATTTTCCTTTATAGAACCAAACCCCTTTCTTAGCCACATATCTGCCGTTTCTAAATATTACAATGTTCGATTTATCAAGATTTAATGCAAATCTAGCTTTTCTGATTGACTTGTGAGAACATTTAACTGGTTTTGTACGCCTGCAACACTGTCGGATATCTAAACGATGCCATCAGCAAATAATAAACTGAAAATCTCTAGTGCATCAGGGCAAAGCTGAATGCCATGTTTACCGTTTTAATGACATTCTGTGCCAACTCATTGATAAATAATGATAATAAAAGAGGACTAGTTATTTCGCCTTGTTTTAAGCCCTTGAAACAGAACACGAATCCAAGCTATAATAGTTATATACATACTTTGTAACTTTGTCAATATGTCATTTACACAATTTTTTCTGCAGGATTGGCCAAAGTTTGCTTAGGAAAATAACGTCGAAAGCCTTTTCGAAGTCGATGAAAGAAACATATAACTTTCTGTTTCTTATGAGCTGTCTTTGAATAATTGCAAATAACGTAAAAAATATGATCTACTGTGGCGTGATCTTTTCCAAAACCTGCTTGTATTTCACCAAGAATACTTCTGTTTACTACAAAAGCTGATAAACGTTTATTAATTATATAGCTGAGGAGTTTACGACAGATGTTCAACAATGAGATGAGTCTATAATTGTCTGGATTGTAAACGCTTCCTTTCAAATGTATGGGGTGAATAATGGCTTCTGTTCAAGAGTCTGGATGGAGTCCAGAGGGAGAAAAAAATCATGTTAAACAGATGGACAATGAAAGATGTTATTTATCTGTGCTTTATCACTGACTTAAAGATTTCAGTGATAATACCATCAAGGCCAGAAGCTTTATTACGTTTTGGACGTGTAATGGCCTTGGCAATTTCTTCCTCTGTAATATCTGGATTCCATTCTGTGACATCCTGCGGAATGTCCAAAGAATCAGACAAGCTTGTTCTGCTGTCAGTGACTTCTTCCTGTTCTCCTTCCCCACCACCAAAAAGCCCTTTAAGGTGTTCAATCCATTGTTTTACTTTTTTGGGGGTGGGGGTGGGGGCTGGAGGGGGGATGGTGGATGAAATCTTCTGGTAATCTCTACGGGTATTGAAGTATGTTATTCAGTCCAACGGAGAATGAGTTTGTAAACAAGTGTGAAGAACAGATGAGTGACCCTTCCCTCATGCACACACTCCCCGTCAAACCATTCACACCGTTTCTTTCTTCCTTCCGGAGAAAAATATTCTTAAAACAGGAGGCAGTGGATGACAGCATGATTGTGGACACATTTACTAATGTCCGAATCACTGAGTAAGTAAGCTTCGTCTAGTTTCTGTAAGTTGTCAGGCAAAGCATGATTGCTGAGAAAAGTGTCCTGTTTGTCCTGCGACCATACAAGTTATCAAAGCAAACACTTGTATCCTTTGGCTGCTCAACACTGCCATTACACAAAGCATGACAGATAATGGGCAAATGTTTAGAATCAATACGTTCTTCAACATGCATGTCATAAGAGACTGAACAAAGTGAACAGAAAAGTAATATATGACACTGTTACCAGTAGTGGAGATACATGTAAAGGAACCATGTGACACAATTGAGCCATTGAGTACATACAGATCAAAACTTTCCACAAACATAGCAGACTTTTTCCATAACTGTTTTGACTGCGATCTAGTGAATATCTAACAGATGCAGTGGATACATCAGTAATGGAAAGTGTTACAAATATTAAGGGATTCATCTCGCTCAAAGCAAAAAGAATCCCCATCAAAATACCATGGTTATTAGTTTGCTGTTCTTGCATTAAGATACCGCATGTAATAAACTCTGCATCATAATTATTTTCAACAATATCTAGCATACAACATTCAAGCAATGAGATACTATATGTGAAATCATTGTTGTCATAAAATGGACTGTCAGTTGGACTTAGATATGCACAAATCATAAATACATAATTATAACAATGTACCAGTTTGTTAGTTGCAGAATGATCACATTGTTATATGGAAATGAGACGTCAAAGTACATAAATTCATCTTTTACAAGAACAATAACCTCTCCACTGTCTCTTCCCTGTTTTGAAAATTTCTGTGCTGGAGCATGGAAAGAGGTATAAGAAGAAACTGCGTTTGAACAAGTCTTTCATAAAGGTTTCAGTGAAACAAACAAAATCATACTGAGAGACAAAAGATATGAATGAACTGTCTTTCAGTTTTGAGGCCAAGCCTTCCACATTCCAGGCCAGTATTGTACACTGACGTGAGGGCTCAGACATACTGTCTCTCTTCCTCTTGGGGTTATGACCTCGACGTCATTTCTTTTTCTTGGAAACAATTGGCTTTGAAGCTGGCTTCTTGTATTTGCACTCACTTATCCCGAGAGGATGGCTCAGTGGTCGGAGCACTCCTTTCCCCCAGCCAATGTTAAACAGCATCGAGCGTGGTTACCAGTTGAATGGGTGACTGTTTGTGCGCCTTGGCTTCTGTACAGTTCCCCACTTGACCCAGCTGTAAATGTGTACCTGCCTCTTTAGGGTCAGGGAAGGTGAAGCAGCCAGGGAGAGGAGATGGGCGCCGCCCTCAATAGAGAAGTTGAGGTCTCTGAGGCCTTGCTCCCCTACGACCTTATAGGTTATGGGACACCTTTACTCATCTAGCTAGTTGGCAGTCTTGCCTGCGTTCTGTGTGTCGGACTGTCTGCGGAGGCTTCTTGTAAATTGTTGTGTATGTGTGTGCGTGCGTGCGTGCGTGCGCGTGTGTGTGCGTGTGTGTGAGAGAGAGAGCGTGCGTGTGCATGTATGCACGCGCGTGCACATGCGTGCGCGCGCACACGAGATAGAGTGGACGGGGGAAAAACTATACTGGATGCCATGGTTGTCAGGTTACCTGGTACACTGTATGATTCAGTAGCTGTTAGAGTTTTGGTTTCCACGGCAACCATTCTATCCGCAATGATTATCACCAACCCATCCCCGCCCCCCGCCCCCCCCCCCCCCCCCCCCCCCGCCCGCCCCCCCCCCCCCTTCTCTCTCTCTCTCTCTCACTCTCTCTCTTTTGAGTGTTGAACGCTATTTCATACCCAGCCATAGAAAAAAATATATAAAAGAAAGTTAATTAACACCATAATTCAGTACCCATCAAGCTTTATTTCCTGGTCCATTAGATATAATCTTTAATATCAAATAATTATGTTGGGTACGGGATAGCTTAGTGGTCAGACCACTCGCATTCCCTCAGCTAAGCTTAAGCAGTATCGAGTGTGGTCACCACTTGAATGGGCCACCGTTTGCGCGCCTTGGCTTCAGTGCAGTCCCCCAGTTCACCCAGCTGTAAATGGCTACCTGTCTCTTTAGGATCAGGGAAGGTAAAGCAGCGAGGGAGAGGAGATGGGTGCCGCCCTCAATATGCTGGCCCCTTGAGAAGTTGAGGTCTCTGATACCCCACTCCCCTACGACCACATAGGTTATGGGACACCTTTATGTGGGGTATGGGGTGGGAGTGGTGGCGGGTGGGAGAAAGGTGAGGTTTTCGGGGGAAGAGAAGGAAAGTTAGACAGCAGCCAGGTGGCAGTGACCACAGGCCAGTTTCTCTTACCACTGAGAGAGAGAGCGAGAGAGAGAGAGAGAGAGAGAGAGCGAGAGAGAGAGAGAGAGAGAGAGAGAGAGAGAGAGTTCAGACTTTTACTGTACATTGGCCTTAGGCCACAATACACAATTCCAATCCTAATGGACCCAAACTCTACAAGAGCACCATGATAGGCTTGAAGAGGCACGATTGGAGGCAGAAAGGAATTCCAACCAAGACAACCACAACAACTTTCAAGAAGCAAAACCCAAATACCTGAAAGCTAAACTCCAAGCCATCCGTACCAGCCGGAGAGAGAGAGGAAGAAAACTGCTTCTCACAACTTTGGGAAAGATGGAACCGAGCTGTGGAGACTTAACAAAACAGCTGAGCGATGAGAACACCCGATGTTCCAAGATAGCCCTGGAAGAGAATGGCAAAATCCTGATAAGGAAGCAGGCTGCAGACCACTTTGCTCACAGTTATGCCAAGGAAAGCGACATCCAAATTGATGCAGAGAAGCAGAGAGAAGCACACAGGAAACAGAGAGAATCCAAGACCAGGGCTTATGACCGACCCTATAACCAAACAAGAACTGCGGATTGCTTTGATAAAAACAAACACACACACACACACACAAAAACTCCAGCTCAAGAAGTCACCTTGGCCAGAGGGTATAACCAATGAGATGCTGACCCATCTTGGCAGGGCTGCAGAAGAAAACTCCTCCATATCTTCAATCTCAGCTGGCATAAAGAAAGGAACCCTCCCCCAAGTGTAGAAAGAAGCAGCCATGATCCCTGTATACAAGAAAGGCAGAGACAGGAAGAAGACAACATCAAGCTGCCGACCAGTCAGCCTCACCAGTCGTATCACCAAATCCATGGAGAGGATAGTCAGCCAATACCAGGTTACTCTGCCACCTGGAGACTGACAACACCCTGGCTCCCGAACAAGCAGCAGGCTTTTGGCAATTCTGGGGTACTGACTATCAACCCACCTATCTAACACAAGAGATAGAAGATGCCTTTCAGGAGCAGAAGCTTGTCTTTGCTGCCTGGATAGGCTTGCAGAAGGCTTTCAACCGAGTCTGGACAGACGGTCTACTGATGAAGGCAAAGGAGTGGAACATGCTCTCCTGGATCAAGTCTTTCCAACATAACCGGAGAGCAAGGGTGACTCTCAACAGTTACTACAACAACAAAAATGCTGATCAGACACGGAGTTCCGCAAGGAGGTGTGATCTCCCCAACTCTTTTCTAGACCTTCATCAATAGCCTGGCTGCCTGAATTGCCAAGAGAAGTCAAAGCAGCCCTCTACGCTGATGACCTCGTGATGTGGTGCACCGAAGAATATGCTACTACAGCGGCATATCGATTACTACTGATAGCAAAGATAATCAAGCAAGCAAGCGCTGTGAGTGAGTGAATGTGTGAGTGAATGTGTGAGTGTGTGTGTGTGTGTTTGTGTGTGTGTGTGTGGTGTGTGCGTGGGTGTGCTTGTGTGTGTGTGTGTGTTGTTGTGTGGTGTGTTGTGTTGGTGTGCGTGTGTGTTGTGTTGTGTGTTTGTCTGTCTGCCTGCCTGCCTGTCTCTCTTCCTGTGCTTGTGTATGAGTTCCTACCTGTCTCTCTGCCTGTGCTTGTGTATGAGAAAAAGACACAACGACTTAACGAGGCAAGGATAGACAGATAGACAGACAGACAGAGACAGAGACATAAATTATACACAGAGGCAGACTCAAAAGACAGACAAGACACACTGAAAAAAACAACTGAGGGGAAGTGGGGAAGGGTTTGGGTTTTTTTTTCTTTTAGACCACTGTCAAGGAAACACCAAAGCAAATATTTAATTCACCACATCGCCATACCTTATATGGTAACATGCGCACGCGCGCACGCGCCTTCGAGGGAGAGGGTGGGGGGATGGAGGGGGTGAAGAGAGAGTATTGGTAGGCTATGAGTAAGCCTAGGTAATAGTTTGAGGTTGGCGCTCCCTAGGCCTAGCCCACTATGCACTCGGTCACTATGTTATAACAAAAGGCTGGAAACGTGATCGCCATTCACAGCGCCACATTCACGCATTCACTATTTCTTACTTTCTTTATTATTATTATTATTTATTTTATTATTCAACTTCGTCACGAGATTGGTTTTTGTCTTGGGATGTTGTTGGTGTTGTGTTGCCATGGAGGCCTTTCGTTGTCTTGTTTACTGTCAATTTCTGTAAGAGATGTTGTCAGTTGTACCCCAGAGCTAGGCAAGTTGTCCTACATAAAAACGAAATGCTGGAGGGGTGGGTGGTTATGCATGAAAGTTAGTTACTCTGGTTCTCAGTCACTCAGTGAATCATTCAGTACCTATCGATCCATGAATCGGTCCTTGCATAATCACTCAATCAGTTTATTCATTAATCCCTAGAATTCGTATGTTGGTCATAATGATGGGACATGTGCGTTTACGAATTTTGTGTGGTGTGTGGAGTGTGTAGGTGTGTGTGGTGTGTGTGAGTGTGAGTATGTGTGGTGTGTGTGGTGTGTGTGTGTGTGGTGGTGGCGTGGTGTTGTGTGTGGGGGGTGTTCAGGGGGGGGGGGGGGAGGGTATTTTAAAATGTTTTATTTTAGGCTTTTATTTCGATAATGGTATAAGCACTCCTGTGCTTTAAAAAAAAATGTTTTATCCAGTGTGTGTGTGTGTGTGTGTGTGTGTGTATGAGTGTGTGTGTGTGTGTGTGTGTGTGTGTGTGTGTTGTGTTTGTCTGTTGCCTGCATGCTTGTCTCTCTGCCTGTGCTTGTGTATGAGTGCCTACCTGTCTCTCTGCCTGTGCATGACTTTAACAGGCAAGGATAGACAGATAGACAGACAGAGACAGAGACATAAATTATACACAGAGGCAGACTCAAAAGACAGACAAGACACAGACAAACAGAAAAAACAACTTAGGGGAAATGGGGAAGGGTTTGGTTTTTTTTCTTTTAGACCACTTGTCAAGGAAACACCAAACCAAATACTTAATTCACCACATCACCATACCTTATATGGTAACATGCGCACGCGCGCACGCGCCGAGGGAAGGGGGTGGGGTGAAGAGAGAGTACCAGTAGGCTATGCGTAAGCCTAGGTAATAGTTTGGGGTTGGCGCTAGCCTAGGCCTAGCCTGCTATGCACTCGATCACTATGTTATAACAAAAGGCTGGAAACGTGATCACCATTCATAGCACCACATTCAGGCATTCACTATTTCTTTCTTTCTTTATTATTATTATTTATTTTAATATTATTGAACTTCGTCAGGAGATTGGTTTTTTGTCTTGGGATGTTGTTGGTGTTGTGTTGCCATGGAGGCGTTTCGTTGTCTTGTTTACTGTCAATTTCTGTAAGAGATGTTGTCATTTGTACTCCAGAGCTAGGCAAGTTGTCTTACATAAAAACGAAAGGCTGGAGGGGTGGGCGGTTATGCATGAAAGCTGGTTACTCTGGTTCTCAGTCACTCAGTGAATCATTCAGTACCTATCGATCCATGAATCAGTCCTTGCATAATCACTCAATCAGTTTATTCATTAATCCCTAGAATTCGTATGTTGGTCAGTAATGATGGGACATGTGCGTTTACAGAATGTGTGTGTGGGTGTGTGTGAGTGTGTAGGTGTGTGTGGGTGTGTGTGTGGTGGGTGTGGGTGTGTGTGTGGTGGGTGGGTGTTCAGGCGGAGGGGGGGGGGGGAGGGTATTTTAAAATGTTTTATTTTAGGCTTTTATTTCGATAATGGTATAAGCACTCCTGTGCTTTAAAAAAAAAGTTTTACATCCAGGTGTGTGTGTGTGTGTGTGGTGTATGGTGTTTGTGTGTGTGTGTGTGTGTGTGGTGTGTGTGTGTGTGTTTGTGTTGTGTGGTGTGTTGTGTTGTGTTTGTCTGTTTGCCTGCATGCCTGTCTCTCTGCCTGTGCTTGTATATGAGTGCCTACCTGTCTCTCTGCCTGTGCATGACTTTAACAGGCAAGGATAGACAGATAGACAGACAGAGACAGAGACATAAATTATACACAGAGGCAGACTCAAAAAACAGACAAGACACACAGACAAACAGAAAAAACAACTTAGGGGAAGTGGGGAAGGGTTTGGGTGTTTTTTTTCTTTTTTTAAACCACTGTCAAGGAAACACCAAAGCAAATACTTAATTCACCACATCACCATACCTTATATGGTAACATACCCACGCGCCTTGATGGAGAGGGTGGGGGGATGGAGGGGGTGGAGAGAGAGTACTGGTAGGCTATGCCTAAGCCTAGGTAATAGTTTGGGGTTGGCGCTAGCCTAGGCCTAGCCAGCTATGCACTGGCTATGTTATAACTGGCACTATGTTATAACAAAAGGCTGGAAACGTGATCGCCATTCACAGCGCCACATTCATGCATTCACTATTTCTTTTTTTAATTTTTATTATTATTTTTTGTTTTATTCAACTTCGTGAGGAGATTGGTTTTTGTCTTGGGATGTTGTTGGTGTTGTGTTGCCATGGAGGCCTTTCGTTGTCTTGTTTACTGTCAATTTCGGTAAGAGATGTTGTCAGTTGTACTCCAGAGCTAGGCAAGTTGTCCTACATGAGAACGAAATGCTGGAGGGGTGGGCGGTTATGCATGAAAGTTAGTTACTCTGGTTCTCAGTCACTCAGTGAATCATTCAGTACCTATCGATCCATGAATCGGTCCTTGCATTATCACTCAATCAGTTTATTCATTAATCACTAGAATTCGTGTGTCGGCCAGTATAATGATGGGGCATGTGCGTTTACGGAATGTGTGTGTGGGTGTGTGTGGGGGTGTGGGTGTGTGAGGGGGGGGGGGTATTTTAAAATGTTTTATTTTAGGCTTTTATTTCGATAATGGTATAAGCACTCCTGTGCTTAAAAAGAAAGTTTTACATCCAGTGTGTGTGTGTGTGTGTGTGTGTGTGTGCGGTGCGTGCGCGCGCGCACACGCACGCGCGCGTGTGTGTGTGTGTGTGTGTGTGTGTGAGTGAGTGAGTGTGTTACAGATTGGTATTCTTATTGTTTTCTTATTTAAAGTATTCTTCACAAAGTCTGCTCTTTTCTGGGAAATACTACTGGGGCTAAAAAAAAAAAAGAGGTTAAATAAAATAAAAGCATACAGAAGGGGCGCTATGCCATTAACATAGGCCTGAAAATCTCCCTCAACATATTATATTCTAGTCTCTAGTCAATGACAATGCTAGATTCTTGTTTCGTAACTATCATAACTGTAATATTATCCCCTAAGTCAGAATACAGCTACCTAAATGGTGGACAAAACATTCATCACATAAACAATAATCTCATCACTGGTAAATCTTGATCTCTAGCTGAGGGGAAAAAATCCCACAAAAAAACAAACAAAAAACCCCAACTGTTGTATCAGATCCTTTGATACAGTGATCTTGAAGAATAATTAAAATCATGTGCGGCAAAAATGAATAAGATTTTAAGCACATGCTACATTTTCAGAATGGTGTTCGTTCATTTATCAGGTCAAAACTTTGGCATTATGTTTCATATTAATTTTGGATGAATATCAGCCTTATTGTGTCATTCTGTTGCACGTGCATGCGCACTGCACACACACACACACACACACACACACACACACACACACACACACACACACACACAGAGTTAAACACAGAGAGAGAGAGAGGGGGGTAGAGAAGAGAGAGAGAGAGAGAGAGAGAGAGAGAGAGAGAGAGAGAGAGAGAGGAGAGAGAGAGAGAGAGAGAGACACACAATTTGACACAATTTTATTGCTATTTAGCAATCAAGCCATATAGCGCTGCGGCGCGGTAACAACGATATCGAACGCGACGCGATTACAATGACATGGAAACCATGGCAGTGGTGGTATGTACATCAAGATTCGATACATTATTGTCTGTGTCTCAAGTGTCTCAATTTTCAAACCAGCCTTTCCTTTTCCAGTCTACAGCCAGCGAAGTCAGCCCATGTAAGACTGGATCAGGTCCCGAAGATGATGTAACTCCTGCTCAGCACTCGCCACCACTGTCTCTGTGTGTTGTGTGTTAGTACACTGTTTCCCTTTACGAAGTCTGGCAAGCCTGACACGTTCTTCTGGCAACATGTTTTCCTCTTCTTGCTTGATGTACCAGAACACACACTTAGATTCCTCGCCAGGATCTCCATTCCAAGAGTATTCCAGGATGATGTCATCTGATTCACACATCACAATGTTTTGATCAACCGAACTATGTACCACCACCTTTCGAAACCGTGTGTTTCTCTTGCTGTCCCTTAATCGACGCTGTACACGTTTGTCAGTTAGAGTAGACACATACTGTTTCACAATACCAGCATCAGTATCAGAGTCATCCACTGTGCAGCCAACTGTCAGCTCTTCCTGCACATCAGGCACCTCAGAAGACACACAGATCTTGCTGTCTGTTGCTGGATCACACAGTAGATCAAGTGAATCTGGTGTGGCTGAGGCATTCAATTCACTGCTGACACATAGTTCTGTGTACACACTGGTTTGTTTTGCTTCTGTTTCCACATCGAGCAGGGAGTCAATGTTACACAAGACCGGCTCTTCCAAGACACTGTTATTGTCACATTGGCGACTTGCCTGTCTTTCTTGGTGTTGTCTACTTCTTTGAACATCGCGACGTCTTGACAAGGGGGTTTCTTGCGATAGTACTGAACACGGGAGTTACGGTTCAGCACCGGGTCCGCCATTTCTGTTGACACTGGCTTGTCAGCTGGCTTCATTCGCAAGACGAACACAACACTGCCGCTCTCCCCCGCGACTTTCCAACTCGATACGACGTTGTCGATCAGCAGGGCGTTTAAAGTTGTTATTACAGTAGCTGGAAGGCCAGTAACTGACATTTTGAAGCTAAAATGCAAAAATTTGCAGCAGCTTACTAACAGAGCACCCGTTCAGTTCTCGTCCCGTCACGTTGTCTCGAGAGAGAGAGAGAGAGAGAGAGAGAAAGACAGAGAGAAAGACAGTCAGGTTGACCAAGGACTAATGCTCTATTTCCTTAAGTCAAATCAAATGTGACTTTTATGGCAATAAAAACTTTAGACTCTCTCTCTCTCTCTCTCTCTCTCTCTCTCTCTCTCTCTCTCTCTCTCTCTCTCTCTCTCTCTCAGGACTAATGCTCTATTTCCTTAAGTCAAATCAAATGTGACTTTTATGGCAATTAAAAACTTTAGATTCTCTCTCTCTCTCTCTCTCTCTCTCTTCTCTCTCTCTCTCTCTCTCTCTCTCTCTCTCTCTCTCTCTCTCTTTTTTTTTTCTCTTTCTCACTTGATACACATATTAATGCAAGCATGTACATACAAACATGTGCACACATACACTTTCTCACTGGAGATCCCTCTCACCACAGCAGTGTAAACCATTATTTGTCTGTGTTTGGGGTTGACAGACTAAGAACAAAAAGGAGGAACAAACCTCACATTGATTAATTTACATTTTGTTAGATTTCTTTTCAAATGTTCTTGGCAGGGTAAAAGACAAGCTAATTTATATAATAAAATTAACTTACAAAATCATAAAATCATTATTACTTGAGATTTTGTTCTTTATACATCTCTTTGGGGGAGAGTGGAGTCCGAACATCTCTGTTCTACATTGAAGAACAAGTTAAACAGAGCATCTCTTTAAGTCTTGACCATATATATATATATATATATATATATATATATATTATATATATATATATATATATATATATATATATTTATATATAGTCAACTTACTCCAACTATCATGAGTTGATCACCTCAAGTGTCACCTGCTTGACATGAAAATATTCAACAGAAAGGATATTTTCAAAATTATATATCAAGATAGGTTTATGTACCCACACACACACACACACACACACACACACACACACACACACACACACACACACACACACACAACACAACACAACACAACACAACACAACACAACACAACACAACACAACACAACACAAACACACACACACACACACATGTATGTATGTATGTATGTGGGTCTGTGTGGGTCTGTGTGTGGGTCTCTGTGTGTGTCTGTGTGTATGTATGTATATATGTCTGCCTGCCTGTCTGTCTGTCTGTCTGTCTGTGTGTATGTATGTATGTCTGTATGTATGTGTGTATGTATGTATGCATGATATATATGTGTCTTTTAGATAAATTGAATCTGTTAATCTTTTGTGGACAGTCACATGTGTGTGAATGATTGAAATGCAAGCCCTTTGATATGTTTGCTTTACAAGGATTTAGCACTCTAGAAATTCCATATGTCGTTATTGTTATTATTATTATTATTATTGCTGTTATCATCATCATTGTTATCATTATTACACACACACATACACACACTCACACACAACACATGTACACACATGAGTATGCACATGCATGTGGATGCAAAACACACTTGTGTATACACACACACACACATACATGTACACACATGAGTCTGCACATACATGTGGATGCAAAAACAAACTTGTACACACACACACACACACACACACACACACACACACACACAGAGCACACACACCTTACTCACTCACTCACTCTGTCAGATTTTAACACATTTATTACCCCATAAAACCCCATGAATTGACAATTAATTCTCACACCTGCAGTACAAAGGAAGAAAGGGTTATGGGAAACTATGAGAAGTAGGCAGGAGGGAGGGGGGGGGGGGGGGAGGTCAGGGGATTAACAGTGAGGGCAGACAGATAAAGTATGTTAGGAGTTTGGGACAGGGGATTTCCTGAGGCAACAGGTGCAGTGTACACACACACACACACACACACACACACACACACACACATTCTACACTTTTTTTTCTTTTCTTTTTTACAGTGTCAATTCTGTCATGCATGCTTCCATTTGTAGTTTTGTTTTGTTCATGATTTGTAAGGCTGCTATTATTTTTGTGTTCTTCTATTCAATAATTTAAAAAACAACAACTTTTAAAGCTGCTTGAATCACACACATTCTTATTTCCTTGCCAACTTTCGCTTTCACCCACTGCTTATGAAATCACTGCATGCACTGAACGCACAGGTGTATGGACAGTAGACTAGACATTACAAATCAGACGCTACAATACACGATCGTCTCCTACCTGCCGTTGTTTTCTAAATCTTTCAAAGGCCTCTTGAAGGTTTCTGCTTGGTTTTGTAGGCGTTCCAGAAAAATCGACTTCAAAAGCTTCAGAAAACTTGAGAGGCTTTTCTTCTACATGTCGTTTTTCTGTCGATTCCGATTCCGATGTGTCGTCTGCTTCGCAGTGTCCTGCTTCATTGGCGGCCATTTTGACTATCGAACTGTTCGTGCTTGCGAACTGCGTGATCGTTCAGCCGTTTAGGTACATGCTTGGGATTATGTACCAATAATTGTAAGGCAGATAAGATTTCCTATTCTTTGAATGTGCAGTAGTGCGACAGCGGGTGCCCCGCACACCCATTCAGAAGAGTTTAAAACAGCGTGGAAGCGTGCTTTTGTTTGGATCAACACTCCATGGAAACCGAACGCTTGTGTCATAACAGACGTTGCTATTGGGAGGAGGAAGAAGATTTTCACCAATCGGAGTTGTCATCTCATAAGACACAACTCGCTTTCACAAAAAGATCTCTGTTTTTTTTTTTTTCTTTTTTCATTTTCAAGTCGTTGATAAGCATTATTGTTCCTTGAAGAATGATGAACGAATGAATCGGTAGCAGTTGTCATAATGATGGATAAATGTTAGTCAATCAGTAAACAAGTACGTGTACACACACTTCAGATGAGACTATAAACCAAGGCCCCTGTTCGAACACATGCAGAACATCTTGCGCACACGTTAAATCCTGTTCCGCTTTTCGGAAGAGTAGGCCATTGTGTGCCGGTGGAAACAGATGACGAAAGTTACAAAACCGCATACACACGGGGACTAGATGTAAAAAAGCACATAAGTGCTTATTCCATTATCCTCGATATAAAAGAATAAATAAAAATAATTTAAATAAAAAACACACATCACACACACACACACACACACACACACACACACACACACACACACACCACACACACACACACAGCCTTTCAAAATAAATCCCTGAATGTGGTTCTAACCAATCCAAACTTATTATACTTATATATAGCACTGTCACTGATGCGCTGCTAATGATTTCTTTTTTGTAAAGTACGACCGTGAGACTGCAATAGTTTTACCTTCTGATTGATTTACAGTTGTACAGGTTCCACTTTTAGTATAGTGTTCAATTGTTCTGTGTTTTTGTTCTATTTGCGTTTCTTTGCCAAGTTTTTGCAACATATTGTTCGTATTGTTTGGAATCAAAATTTAGACATGCACAAAATCTTTAATTACCAACACTTATCTCTTTGCTTTCAAGCCCTCATTTCATCACTCCTACTCCACCTCTCGTCTAATAGCACATTAAGTGAACAGACGTAAAATCAAAGACACACACGCGCGCGATGTTTGTTTTGTTGTGCTAAATAAGTCTAGGTGACTTTTCGTCCCTTGGCTAGATATCTGGGGTGACCAAAGGTGAGATTTAGCATGCATGCGACTGTTCCTACTGGCACGACATGACCTACTCTTCCGAAAGGCGGAGCGGGTTATTAACGTGTGTGCAAGATAGTCTGCGTGCATCTGCCCTCCGGGCCTCGGTTTATAGTATTATATCATGCAAAGGACTTTGATATTCATTCGATTTTCGCGTCTAACTGGGAAGAAAGTGCAAGGCTTGGGAATAGAACCCAGCAGAACCTCACAGTTTACTTGTTAGAGGGTGAACGTTTTAACCATCCTGCCACCTAACTTCTTAGAATGGGGTTGAAGATAATTATATTGGGATTGTTTCTTGGTGGTTTTGTTTGTTTGTTGTTTTGTTGTTGTTTTGTTGTTGTTTTTTGGGTTGATTTTGTTGTTGTTGTTGGTTTTGGTTTTTTGTTTGTTTGTTTGTTGTTGGTTTTTTTGTGTTTTTTTTGTTTTGTTGTTGTTGTTTTTTTGTTTTTTGTATTTCCAGATGGTACATTGAATAAGCAATGCATTTGTTTGCTTTAAAAAAAAAAATCAAAACATCTATCTAAGAACAAAAACTTTTAAATGATAATATTGAAGTACTACATTATTACAACCTTTACTAATAGAGTGTACCTTTACCAATACTCTGTGTGTTGTTGTTGTTGACTTCAATTTTACGTCTGTTCACTTCTAGTGATATTAGACGGGAACCCCCCCCCCCCCCCCCCCCAAACCAAAAAAAATAACCGGGAGATGTGGATGTGTTGTTTTTTTAAAAATATGTGGAAAAGAAACTTGGCAATGCAACAGGAATTTAAAAGAACAACAGTAACAAACAAACAAACTAAAACAAGCTATTAACGTTAATATAACTCTAACAAATGTCCTATGGGACTGTGGAAAAGACCTTTCACAATTTCAAATGCCAGTTTTAGATTACTGAATATGCTGGTGAGGGGAGTTTTCAGAAAAATGGGGCATGAAAGGTTTTACACTCTGGCAGTCAAAAAACTGTGTGTGTGTGTGTGTGTGTGTGTGGGCAGGATAAAAATAAAATGGTGTCAACTGAATCTTTTACTCTCAACAAAGATCATTTTGACTTGACTTGACTTGACATGGTAACACAAGACGTAAAGAACCAGCTCTTGATTAGTACGCCTGCCGAATTCCAAAACCCACCTTATAACGTAGTCTTTTACGGTCTAAGGGATGAAACTCTTTCTACCGTTCCATTACTTCTTCTCCTTAGTTGTTTCCCTTGCCCCCACACGTATGCTATTTTACATCCAGTGCCTGTGTGTATGTGGTTTTGTAAATTTTGTCATCCGTTCCCACCGGCACACAATGGCCTACTCTTACGAAAACCGGAACAGGATTTAACGTGTAAACAAGATGTTTTGCGTGCGTTCGCACACGGGGCCTCGGTTTATAGTCTCATCGGAAAGATTTTTTGGGAGAATGGAGTCTGCGCTGATGTCAACTCCAGGGGAAAATATCCCCTTAAACGGGATTCGAATCC
This sequence comes from Rapana venosa, assembly GCA_028751875.1. Taxonomy (NCBI): domain Eukaryota; kingdom Metazoa; phylum Mollusca; class Gastropoda; order Neogastropoda; family Muricidae; genus Rapana; species Rapana venosa. The sequence goes on along the minus strand of CM054163.1, from coordinate 10,864,517 downwards.
AGGTCGTCAGATTGCGAGCGCAATATTCTAACCACTAGGCTATCCCCCCCTTCCCCTCCCATGTTCTGTAAGGTGTCCATAGGCTACCACTTGAGTTTGCAGGTGTTTTTTTTAATGTGTCTTTTAAACTTAAATCAGCAGCTGTTTTCAATTATAATTATCACTTCCTTGTTAGTTATGTGAACTCTGTATGAAATATCAAGAAGTTTGCAAAAGTATCTCATCTCCATTGCCTGTATCCTTCTTTGAAAGTCTGCTGTTATGGTCCACGTTTCGGCTACACATAAGGGTTAGGTTCTAGGCCTATGTAGTTCGAGACAGAAAAATGTTTGGTAGTTTTCACAGATTTTTAAAATTTGAAAAAAAAACTGCACTGTGTTCTTGTTTTGGGGGTTGAGGCTATGGTAATCTATGTTACACCAGGTAGTGATGAGAAAGTGGGAAATGATCATCAAATGATTGACCCTGTGCATGCATATCGTGGTCAGGCAGCTAGCTGACGACAAAGGACTGAGTAGGCACAGTGTTTGCTGAATTTTTAAAAAATTTTAAATGTACCAAATTTGTTCAAATTGCCCTGAGTTTTGAGTCAGGGGCTAGTCTTTCATGAAAAATAATTTTTATTTCTGTGGATTCCTTAGTACGTGCAGTACTAATGCAAGAGTTAAATATAAAAATAGAAGGAAAACTGGCTTTTGCTAATCCTTATGTGTAGCCTTCACATGTGTACAAAAATGTGGATATGACCTGGGAACGCATCAGTCTGATCTTCGATTTAAAAAAACAATTATTTCGAGAATAATAAATAAGCACTTATGTGCTTTTTTTTTTATTTTTAACTTTCAGTCCCCACCCTTATCAGGGATACATAATGAAAAAAACCCTCCAACAAGCACTACAGCAACAGCCACAGCCAGGCCTAACAATGAAAAACAAGAGACACCCCCTCCTCAACACACACACACACACACACGCACGCACGCACGCGCGCACACACACACACACACACAACTAACAGACAACACACACACACACACACACAACTAACAGACAACACATGGCTCTGCTCCACACTACAGTGATGGTCATGAGTACCAGTGTGTTTAACAAACGATTGAGTAAAAAACAAAGCAAAACAAAAACAAAACTGGATCATGGTCTAGAGGTAACGCGACTGCCTAAAAAGCGAAAAGTCCGGGTCGGAAGTGTGCGGTGTTTCGAACCCCGTTTGGGCCAGAAACTTTTCTCCCCTCCATTGGACCATGACTGGAGGTCTGGGTGCTAGTCTTTCGGATGACGTGTTAAACCGAAGTCCCGTGTGTTACACATAATTATTTAGCGCACGTAAAAGAACCCACGGCAACAAGAGAGTTGTTCCTGGCAAATTTATGTAGAAAAAAGCCTCTCTGAAAGGGAAACAAACACAGTTGCAAACTGGAAAAGAAAACCTAGGTAAATAATCTAGGCCTACCCATGCCCTCTGCATGCCCTGTGTACCCTACAATGATGACGTCAAAGCTTTTCTTCGGAAGTCGTGGTCCAATGACGTCACATGAAGACAGAAACTACAGCTGTAGTTTCGCATACCATATGTCTTTGTTGTAACAATTTCTGTACGCGTAGCTAGTTAGCAACAACTTTAAAAGCATTTGTAATAATTATAGCGAAAAATGATTTAGCGACATTCCATAATGAAAAAGAAAGTGCTTTTAGTTCGAAACTGTGGTGGAGTTGTTAGCAATCAGCAGTGACTGTATACATGTGTGTAGTGTTTTTGTTCGTCGTCGGACTCTAAGATGTTCGGTAGAACAGGTTTGTTTTTTGATCTTTGTATCTCATCTGTTGTTCTGAATTTTATGTTATTAAAGCAGTTATGCTTATGATTTTGCAGGTAACCTTTTAGAGTAAAATCGGAGTTTTCAAACTTAATCGTGTCACTGTATTGTATATATTCTTCTCTCCTTCAGTTCTTGGTGATGTGTCAACATGTGTTGTGATCAATTTGCGTACCGAAATAAAGCTTCTCTCACGACTCACGTGCTGGCCGATATTCTGAAAAATCAATAAATGTAAAGGGTGAGTGTGGATACTTTGAGTCGAATTTCAGAGACAGGCCACTGCCACTGAATTACATTTTTAAAGAGAGAGAAAGAACAATTTTCCCTGTTTGTTTCATTACCCAGCTTTGTGTGGAAGCTGGACTCAAAAGCATTGATTGAGTAGGCCTATTTTAATACATACAAATATTCATTACTGGTGGGAGAAAATGGGCAGTGTGGTTAAAGCACGTTGATGGCCAGGGGAAAAAACGAAATGGAACACATCACTTGTCTGCATATGATAAAGGTGAAAAGGTAAAGGTGTCCCATAACCTAGTATAAGGTCTAGGGGAGCAAAGGGTCAGAGACCTCACTTCTCTAGGGGCCAGCATATTGAGGGCAGCGCCCATCTCCTCTCCTTTGATGCTTTACCTTCCCTGACCCTAAAGAGGCAGGTACCCATTTACAGCTGGGTTGGCAAAATCATGAAAATGTACACCAATTGTCATGAGTTACTGCTATGACTGATCAGTGCAATAACTGAATAAGACAAACTTTTTTTTTAATGGTTCTATTGTTAGACTTTTGTTAAACTCTCATTAAACACTTCTAATGCCACTGACCATACACCTTTTTAGCAATCCATTTTGTTTACAAGTTGTTGTTTTACAGTAAACTGAGTAACCAAAATCTACACTCTTAGTCTAAGTCTTAGACTCGAGAGACAGCATGCTGACTATTGCTTAATACTAACACATTTTCTTTCTAACACTGTGGGGGTAGATCTATTGGTGGTATGGAGGTAACGCATCAGTCTAGTACAATAAAAGAAACTGTGAAACAGTATATTAGTAATGATAGTATATAAGTATACATGTATAGATCTAAGCTGGTTCAATTCTTATCACACAATTTAAGTTTTTGAACTTTCCCCCTATCCACTAGACCTTGGATTGAGTGGTGGTCTATAATGTCAAACTCAAAGTCTTTTAGATGAGACAATAGTTGAAGAAGCCAAGGTCTTTAGTAGCTTTACTTTATGAGGATGTGAAATAACCCATGACAACAGGACATATCTGATCTCCATGGCAAAATTCATTTCCTCAGTCTCAGCAAAGGAAATTATGCACATTACATACAGAGTGAATAAGTGGTTGGTGTTACATTGATCAATTTATTTTCAAATCTAGTCATTTAATATTTAATAATTTATTCTGTCAATCCATCAGTGAATTATTCAATGAAATACTTAATGATTATTTTGTTATTGGTTTACCCATTCAAGTGTTTTCATTTAATTTTTAGTGCATTAATTTCATTCTTTGAGATCGAGACCCTGAGTACCCATTGATTTTGATTGTGTTAGTTACTAAACTTCGCTGATGCACTTTGCACAAATAGTATACCCTGATCTGGGAATCTTGTAATTAAGCAAGTAATTGTTGTGCTCAGGTTGAATTGAACTCTAATTTGAAGCAGTGCCAAATTTGTATGCAAAGACTTGCTGTGATGTGCAGTACAGTGTACTGCATCTTTTTTGCTTGTGCCTCTGTTATTTTTTAAATCAGAAAATTCTCTCATTTTTGTGTGCTTTGGAGGGGAGGAGGAGGGAGTCACGAAGACTACGCTATCTGTTTATTTATTTATTATTTTATTTATTCTATTTATTTATTCTTTTATATCAAGGATAATGGAATAAGCACTCATGTGCTTTTTTACATCCAGTCCCCATGTGTATGCGGTCTTGTAAATTTTGTCATCTGTTTCCACCGGCACACAATGGCCTACTCTTCAGAAAAGCGGAACAGGATTTAACGTGTGCACAAGATGTTCTGCATAGTCTCATCCGAAGGACTTTGACATTCCGTTCGATTTTTGTGTCAAACTGGGAAGAAAGGGCGAGGCTGGGAATCGAACCCAGAACCTCACGGTTTACTTGTTGGCAGGCGAACATCTTAACCATCCTGCCACCTTCCTTCCTGAGCTGACTGACCATGATGTCCGTTGCTGTTCTTTCTAGAGCTTCTTCCTCAGCTTTGCAGCCTGTGGAGTAAAGGCCTGTCGAGAGAGTAATCCTACCTTCACTGCCTTCAGGGCACTGGACATAGATCCCTGCCCCTTCATTTCACACTGCTTCCCCAGCAGAGCCTTCAGTGTAGACATAGGGTTCACAAGTCTTTTGGGTAGTGGGGCTGCAGGTGTTCAGTTTGACAAAAAAATTAAACTGAATGTCAAAGTCCTTTGGATGAGACTATAAACCGAGGCCCCGTGTTCGATCGCTTGCAGAACATCTTGCGCACACGTTAAATCCTGTTTTGCTTTTTGGAAGAGTAGGCCATTGCGTGCCGGTGGAAACAGATGACAAAATTTACAAAACCTCATACACACGGGTGACTGGATGTAATAAAGCACATGAGTGCTTATTCCATTATCCTCGATATAAAAGAATAAATAAATAAAAAATAAGGCTTTTTGAGGGGGCCAGTCTGAGCATGTTTTGGTCCTATACCAGGGATGTTATACTGAATGAGGGCAGAAGCCATCTCACTCCAGGCTGGAAGAGCTAGACATGGAGGGGTCTCTTGGGTGTGTCATGGGGAAACATGTCCTGACACTGTTGTTCAGTTATTGGGATGAACCGTTTTTAATGTCATAATCAACTAATCAGTAATGTTACTGTCAGCTGAGAAAGCTAAAACTTTTCCAAGAATCTTTTTCCTTTAAAATAACCCCCCCCCCCAACATTTTCTTCATTTAAACCAGGTGTTAATAACTAAATAGATTCCATTGCAAAGTATTTTTATTTCAACTATACTTTGGAAAGGAAGGGGGAAAAATTATTGAGGAACATTTTTTTCAGTGTTTTTATTTTATTTTAAGCAGTTGTCATTTGTTGTCTATGCCACCAAAAACGAAGAAAAAACCAAGAGAGTGTGAGAGAGAACTCAGAACTCAGAACTCAGAAATTTAATGTATCTCAGCCTTAGGCCATAATACATGGTTGGCATAGAAGAAATTGACAATGTCACAGAGTGGGCAAAAACCGGATAACATACACAATACCAAGCTCACTTTCAGTGAAAGAAATAATGAAGACAATGCACAAATACATAAAAATACATATGTATCAAACACAATTCACTATTTTGATCTAAGTGTACCTTATGTCTGGATAAAATCAATATACATATAGTTTATCAAAATCATAACAAAATGATAACCGTATCTTCGTTTGTGATATAAATATCCTAATACAACAAACTTTTTCGAGTGTGTGTGTATGTGTGTGTACCTGTGTGTGTGTGTTTGTATGTGTGTGTTTGTATGTGTGCATGCATGTGTGCATGCATGTGCAGGTGTGCACATATAATTATATATATAGTGGATTGGTGGTCTAGGGGTAATGTGCCTATCTAGAAAGCGAAAAGTCCAGGTCAGAAGTGTGCGGTGATTCAAATCCCGTTTGTACCCAAAACTTTTCCCCATCCATTAGACCATGAGTGGTGGTCTGGGTGCTAGTCTTTCAGATGAGACAATAAACTGAGTTCCCGTGTGTTACACATAATTATTTAGCGCACGTAAAAGAACCCACGGCAACACGAGAGTTGTCCATGGCAAAATTCTGTAGAAAAAAGCCACTCTGACAGGGAAACAAATTTTAATACAGTTGCAGACAGGAAAAAGAAAAAAAGGGCTGTGCTGCTCTTGTGGCGATGCACTCTCCCTGGACAGAGCAGCCCAAATTTCATGCAGAGAAATCTGCCGTGACTTAAAGTGGTATAGATAAATAAATAAATAAATATATCAGATTATCACTTATATATGTGTGAACATGTATCAAACTTGTTACTTTCCTTGAGCTGTATGCTTTATTTGCCTGTTTTCTCATGATCAGCTGTTAGTGTTGATTGTGATTTACTTTGTGTGGTTCCTCACCCCAAAAAAAATCTTTCCTTACAAACTTGTGCATGTTCAGATCATGATTTCAACCATGGTCATTTTCCCACCCCTTCCCTGTCTTTTGCATGATTTTGGGGGGGGTTGGGGGGGTAGAGAAGGACAGCCTAATGACACATGTGATGTATAATGCACGTTTAACACAACATTAACAACACGTGTGTCACCAGTGTACCAAGCAGCCAACGACATGGCTCGACACAAAGAGCAGCGAGAAAACCTGACGCAGCAGTTTCACCGCAGTTTGAAGAGCCTGCAGCAGAAAGAGCATGTGGATGGTGCCATCATTGTCAGGTAAGTAGGATTTTAAAAATATATTCTTTTATATCGAGGATAGTGCCTAGTGGAATAAGCACTTATGTGCTTTTGTTACATCCAGTCCCTGTATGTATGCAGGTTTGTTAATTCTGTCATCTGTTCATGTTGGAAAAAGGTAGAGGTGTTTTCATAACCTATGCGGTCGTTAGGGAGTGAGATGTCAGAGACCTCAGCTTCTCCAGGGGCCAGCATATTGAGGGCAGCACCCATCTCCTCTCCCTTGCTGCTTTACAGTCTGTGACCCTAAAGAGGGCAGGTACCCATTTACAGCTGGTTGAACTGGGGGACTGTACTGAAGCCAAGGTGTGCAAACGCTCACCTATAGATACACTTGGTAACCATGTTCAATGCTGCTTAACTTTAGCTTGGGGAAAGCAAGTGCTCTGACCACTGAGCTATCCCGTCCCCAAAACCTGATAGCACAGACAGGACAGAGCAGAAGACATTTTAAACCACTGAGTTAAGTCTTCCTGGTATTCTCTCTCTCTCTCTCTCTCTCTCTCTCTCTCTCTCTCTCTCTCTCTCTCTCTCTCTCTCTCTCCTCTCTCTCTCTCTCTCTCTCTCTCTCTCTCTTTTCTCTCTCTCTTTTTCTTTTGGTTGCTGGGGTGGGAGAGGGGGGTGGTTTGGGGAGAGGGAGAGTAAAGACGGCAAGAATGAGCAAAAGAAACATTATATACTACCCATTTGCAGTGCAGTTGTTGAGTCGGCAAACACTGCTGCTTTTTTGTTGTTGTGTCATGTTGAATACATCAGAGGGGTATTTCAGTATCACCATACAGTTAAGGTTTACAAGGAGCTGAATTTAGAGAGTCTAAAGTAGATGTGTAGACAGCACTAGCCGTCCTTCGATCAGCTCAAATTTTCATCTTTTGCTACTTTCACTCTTGGTGTCCTGCTTGCGGAGTCATGCTATTTTCTTTGCCAAGACGATAGCGGAGGGGAGGGTGGTAGGGAAGGAGATTTATTCACAACATTTTTTTTTGCAAGAGATCTTGTTCCATCATTTGAATCTTGTTCAGCTAATTTGACTTATGAAGTGAAGTTACAAGTTACTTTATCTGAGTGTACCTGTGAATTTTCTTCTTTTTTTTTCCTTATTTTTCCTCATTAGACTGGAAGCTGAGTACTTAAAACAAATTTTTTTTCTTCTCTGTGTTTCCTTACCAAGAGGGGTGTGTAGTGCCTGGTCTTTTCCTGTGCTTGTCACTTTGCTGTAGGTCTACCTGCTGGCCTCAGCCAACACATTCTGACACATTTCATTGTGCAGGCTGCATGCTGGGTATGTTTGTGTTTCCCAAACCCACCAAACACTCAACATGAATTGAGAGATCTTTAATGTGCATATCTGATCCTCTGCATGTGTGTGTGTATATTATATATATATTATATATAGTACATGAGGGGAATTAAGGCACAGGCAGGTTAGTACCTGAAGTTGACCTGGGAGGTCGTAAAAATCCACGCCCTTCATTTACCAGATGCTGACGCCAAGATTCAAATCCAGGATTTCATGGATCCACAGGATTGAAGTCAAACGGTCTTAACCACTCAACTGTAGCATCCATCAGATTCAGAGTACTTTCGCATTCGTGACATGGTAAAGTGACCTGCAGAGGGATAGGCTCTGCAACATTTAGCTTGCCCATGACACATGCCTGAAAAAAATGGAGTGCAGAGTGTCACCACGACTCCTCTTCAAGTTTGGGGAAAAGTCGAGATGAGTCACATTGTAGTGTGTTGGGGATACAAAAAATGTTTATGTATATAATAATAGTAATAATAATAATGTATGGAATTTATATAGCGCTGAATCTTGTAAAGCAATGCTGTATATATATATAACTTTTATATGCCTGACTTTTCAGATGCTTAACTCTTTCGCTGCCATGTTTGTGACTGAGAACACTCCTCAGCACCAAGGTGTTTTTTTTCCAGCACTGTTACTGATTTCTCAGCATTCAGTCTGTGTCAGATTAACACTGTCAGTTTTTCCACTCAAAACTGGGTCAGGGGTGAAGGATGATATGCCTGCTATCACACATGCCCGAGTCAACTGAGGTGTAAATCCTTGTTACCGTATGAAAAACTGTCTTTTTAAATATGACCTGTGCCGTCAAATAAAGTCGCCTATGGTTGTGAACGGTAATGTTGACTAAAGTCACCCTAAGGCAATGAAAGAGTTAACAGCAGCGCAACACATTTTTGCTTACATGACAGACACCAGTGGTTGCTGTCTGAGTGTTTGATGAAGACGAAGAAGAAGATGAATGGTGTATGGTGGGTTTGTGAAATCGTGAGTTTGACTGTGTTTTGCAGCAATGAGGCCTCCAACAACTTGTGCAGTGTACTGGATGCTGTCTTTTTGCATGGAATCAAAGACAACATGATGTCCAAGGTGTGTGTGTGTATATCTATATCTATATCTATATCTGTATCTATCTATCTATCTATCTATCTATCTATCTATCTATCTATCTATCTATCTATCTATCTATCTATCTACCTATCTATCTACCTATATATCTATCTATATATCTATCTCTCTATCTATCTATCTATCTATCTACCTACACCTATCTACCTATCTACCTATCTATCTATCTATCTATCTATCTATCTATCATCTATCTATCTATCTATCTATCTATCTATCTAATCTAATCTATCTATCTACTATCTATCTATCTATCTATCTATCTATCTATCTATCTATCTATCTATCTATCTATCTATCTATCTATCTATCTATCTATCTATCTATCTATCTATCTAATCTATCTATCTATCTATCTATCTCTATCATCTATCTATCTATCTATCTATCTATCTATCTATCTATCTATCTATCTAATCTATCTATCTATCTATCTATCTACTATATTATCTATCTATCTCTATCTATCATCTATCTATCTATCTACTCTATCTATCTATCTATCTACTATCTATCTAATCTATCTATCTATCTATCTATCTATCTACTACTAATCTATCTATTATCATCTATCTATCACTATCTATCTATCTATCTATCTATCTATCTATCTACTCTATCTATCTATTATCTCATCTATCTATCTATCTATCTATCTAACTATCATCTATCTATCTATCTATCTATCTATCTATCTATCTATCTATCTATCTATCTATCTATCTATCTATCTATTATCTATCTATCTATCTAACATAACTATCTAATCTATCATATTATAAATCTATTATTTTATCTATCAATCATCTAAATCTATCAACATATCTAATCTACAAATAATTAACAATTATTTATGCTATTAATAACTAATACAATCAAACATGAATCGATACATTACCATCCATATCTAAACAAACTAATGATAGTTGTAGCATTTTTCACATGAAGGTCATTTTATCGCAGATTGATGTATACTGTGAACAAGAGATTGTATATAATACCCATAATACACTCAGAATGCCATTCTTTTCTAAAAAAGGTTTCCTATTGAAAGGAATTTACAACAAATTTTCACAGAAATTTTTTGAATACATTTGTTGTAATAAACTGCAAACAATATCCTAGTGGAGAGTTTGAGACAACATACAAAACTACAAATTAAAGCTCAAAAATACAAGAAAAAGGTAATTAAGAAATAAATAAGGACATATTTTTCACAAAGAAAAATAAGCAAAACAAACAACAACAAAATAAATTAAAAATAATTTTGCTTTAAAATAAACTAATCAGCAATCAAAACAAAGAAAGGATACATTTTACCCACCCAGTAAGCAAACAAAACTGAATGAAGTATGCATGCATTTTTCACATTGAGTACATGTGTTAAATCCAGATTGGATGTGATACTGTAACAAGGAAATGTATATAATACCCATTACTCAAATGCCTTTCTTGCTACAGAAGGTTTCCTTTATTGAAAAGAGGATTTCTCAGCAAATTTTCCCAGAAATTTTTTGAAAACATTTGTTGGTAATGAAACTTGCAAGAATTTTTTCCTGGTGGAGAGGTTTGTGAGACAAGCTTGCAGATTATTGTGAAGTTTGACCTCAGGGAAAATTCTTTAGGGTGTGGTTTTTTGGGTCTTTTTGGGTGGGTGGGTGGGGGTGGGGGGGATGGGAGGGGTTGGGGGATGGGGGGAGTAGTAAGGTAATTGCACATGAGGATTCTTCCTTCCCCCTCTTTTATTTTCAGTTTAGATTTTGCCAAAAAATGGTTCATGATTAAGTGAAGATATTTAGGCCACATGGAAACCTTTCTGTTTTGTGGAAATGAAAAAAATTGTAATCAGAAGAGTGGAAAGTGATTATTATGTGCTGTTGTTTTAGAGAGGGTTTTTTTTTCGGTGGTGATGGTTGTTTTTTTATTTTTAAAAGGGGTGGGGGGGGGAGGGTTTTGCTTGAAAATGCTTTGCAAATTGTTCTGCTTTTGTGGAGGGTTTTATTACTTCTTTTTTTTATTGCTTTTTATTTTTGTTGTTTTTGCTTGTGAATACTTTTAAATAAAAGAAGTTTTTACTGCTTTTTGTTTCTAGTTACCATGCTTTTAGAATTATTTTTTCAGGATGAACTTTGTGTACAGATGTTGTAAGTGACTATATTTTATTATGTTTGGTTTTTTCCAGCTGGTTTCTTATGCACAAGGAATTAGCAATGAGGTGAAGTTGGTAAGTATACAGATTTGATGAAATTCTATCTTTTTGTGGACCCATCTGTGTGTGTGTGTGTAAGTGTGTGTAAGTGTGTGTGTGTGTGTGTGTGTGTGTGTGTAAGTTTGTGTGTACTACTGTACATGTACGTGTAGTTAAATAATAATAATGATAATAATACATGGAATTTATACAGTGCTTTATCATGCAAAAAACAAATCAAAGCGCTTTTAGAGTGCACTCGCAATGTAATGTTTGCAAAAGTTTTATTTAGAGAGGGCTTAAGAATGTGTATAACTTAAAAAAAACTTTTAAAGTAGTCTTTTTTTTTTTTTGCTCTTCAAAACACTTTTACTTTTACCTGCCAGTTACCTGATGTGGTGCAGTGTGCAATTAAAATGTGATGTTAGTTGATATGTGATGATATATGTTTGAAATGTTATGTGAATGTTTAAAACCTGATGATGTATGTTTAAAATGGGATGATGTATGGTAAAAAGTGATGATGTGTATTTGAAATGTGACAATGTATGTGTGACGATGTATGTTTGAAATGTGATAATGTATAGCTGAAATGTGACAATGAGTGTTTGACATGTGACAATGTATGTGTGTGACGATGTTTGCTTGAATTGTGATGATGTGTGTTAGAAGTGTGACGATATAGATATAGATAGAAATGTGACGATGTGTGTTTCAAATGTGGTGATTTGTGTTTGAAATGTGATGATGTGTGTTAGAAATGTGATGAAGTATGTTTGAAATGTGATGATGTATGTTTGAAATTTGACAATGTGTGTGTGTGTGTGACGTTGTGTGTTTGAAATGTGACGATGTGTGTTTGAAATGTGACAATGTGTGTTTGAAATGTGATGATGTGTGTTTGAAATGTGATGATGCATGTTTGAAATTTGACAATGTGTATGTGTGTGTGACGATGTGTGTTTGAAATGCGATGATATGTGTTAGAAATGTAACAATGTGTGTGTGATGATGTGTGTTTAAAATGTGAAGATGTGTGTTCAAAAAGTGATGATGTATGTTTAAAATGTGATGATGTATGTTTGAAATGTATGCGTGACGATGTGTGTTTGAACTGAAAGAGACGTTCTCTGTGATGTTGCGCACAGAACTTTTGGAGCGTGGTGAAGAAGTTCACTCACAAGAATGTCATTGAACAGCTGAAGGGGCTCTCTCAAATTAACTCTGACATTGGGCTCTGTCGTGTAAGTCTCCTTATTATTTTTGGATATTACACATTTTATTGAATGCTCTTTTTGTTGTTGTTTTGGTTTTGGTTTTTTGTGCGGGGCGATGTGCTTAAGTAGGTGTTATTGTTGTGGTCAGTGAGTCGTAAAGCGCGCATGTGCAAATACATGCTCATGTGCTCCAGCTTGCCCACAGGCATGCCTGCATGCATCCATGCACCCATACACAACTCTCACTTAAAACACACACATATGCATGCATACATATGCAAACGCACGCGCACATGCACACACACACACACTGACACACACACACACTTATAGCAGGAAAATAAAGCTAAGGCAAAAGTGCAACATTAACACCACACACCACCACCACCACTTTTGGACAGGAGAACATCAGCAGTATCAGTTTCACAAATGATGGCATTGTAGTGCTTGCTTGCTGCAGCCCTGATCTGGGATTTTATATTACGAGTTTGGGACACAGGTTGCATGTATTCAATTCAATTCAATTCATTTCAATTCAATTCAAAAACTTTATTATCTCAAAGACAGAGAAATTCTGTATACATGTCTTGATCTGCATGTTCATTAATTGCTTAAGTTATGGCATCTCCTCAACATTTTTTTTGTTACTGTAGAATGTGTTTTGTTTATTAATTTTTTTGTTTTGTTCATACAATTGTGGGAAGACTAGCAAAACCTAGGCTACCTGTATTGCAGATGATGTTAGAGAAAGGGGCAGCATAAATAAGGAGGAAGCTCAAAACAGACAGAGATGGAGAAGGCTCATCAATGTCAAACCTCCCCTGGGAGATACATGACAAAAAAGGAAGAAGAAGAAGAAGAAGAAGATACAATGGGCTTTTTGGTAATGTGGAGATGATAAACTTAAGTGGGGTGGCTGAGATTCTCGGCATGGCTTGGTTTTGTCTTCAGGAATGGCATGATGAACACTGTCCCCTACTTTAAGGGAAAGAACCCCTCTCTCCCAGTACAGTGCACATGTGTATGCTACCGTAACCCAGTAGTGGGTGATATGGAGGGAAGGTCTAGTAGATGGTTGGTTACCCTATAGTGGGTTGCCCATTAGGGGAAAGGTGAAATGAACTAAAGTTAAAGTTATAAGCAATAGTTGAGTTGAGGTTATAAGCAAGAGTTGAGTTGAGGTTATAAGCAATAGCTAAGTAGAGGTTATTTATAAGCAAGAGTTGAGGTTACAGATAACAATAGTTGATGTCTGAGCGTTTGATAAAGAAGAAGAAGAAACAACGTGAAATGAAATGTCTTTGTCATTGTTGTTGTTACCGTTGTTGTTGTTGTTATTGTTGTTGTTATTGTTGTTGTTATTGCTGTTGTTGCAGGCCTGGGTACGGCTGGCTATCAACGACGGGCTAATGGCTTCTTACCTGGCCTCCATGATGGCTGATTGGAAAGCTATGAAGTGAGTCTATTCCGTGGCTACTGCTGCTGCTACTGTTGCTGCTGTACACTGTGTCCTGGTTGTAGCTTTGAGAGAAAATGTAGAGTGTGTATATGCATGTGTGTGTTGTTTGTGTGTGTGTGTGTGTAGTGTGTGTGTGTTTTGTGCGTGTGTGTGTAGTGTGTGTGTGTGGGTGTGTGAGTGAGTTTGTGTGTGTGTGTTTTGTGTAGTGTGTGTGTATGTGTGTGTAGTGTGAGTGAGTGAGTGATGTGTGTGTATGTGTGTGTGAGACTATGTGTGTCACTATGTGTATGTGTCACTGTGTGTGTGTGCATGCATGCGTACATATGTGTGTGTGTGTGTGTGTGTAGTGTTTGTGTGTGTGTGTAGTGTGTGTGTGTAGTAAGTGCATGTAAAAATTTTTTAAAAGATATTCAGTATACCTACTGCTATATTCTGATTTCACATCTGCTTTACATTGCTGGAAATGTTGTTGCTGTTGTTAATGTTTGTTTTTGAGTCGCAGGTATCTGCTCAGTATGTATAACATTTCCGACGATATATCCCATCTTTTGTGTTGTTCACGTCATAAGCGTTTTGATTTCTTTTTACAAGATATAGTGCCATGTAAATTCCATTTATTATTATATAAATTCATCTATCAATTTGTGTGTATGGTTGTTTTTTATTTTTCCTCAGGGCATTTTATTATGACTGGGCCTATCTTTTGGACTTTGAGCAGCCGGATATTTTACGAAACCATCTGACAGGTATGTCTTTTTTTGGTTGGTTTGTGGCTTTTTCTTTGGGGGAGGGGGGGGGGGGGGGGGGGGAGGGGGGGGGGGGTAGCTTTTTAACACTATCCCTATGATAAAAGGGAGAGAACCTGTCTTTCCCAGCACACGTACACTAAGCACTTTAGTATGCTACGGTAACCCAGTGGTGGGTGATATGTAGGGAAGGGCTAGTAGATGGTTGGTTAGCCATTAGCGGGTTACCCATAGGGAAAAGGTTAAAACTTAAAAAAAATTTGTAAAAATCTATTCCTCAGCTAGAGTTTTGAGGTTAACCAATAGTGAGATTTTGCGTATGTGACCATTTTCACCCACCATTAAGGTAGCCGCATTCCGACTTTGGGGAGGCTCGTTTATGTCTGGGGTTTTCTTTTCTTTTTCTTTTTTTTTTAAACCAGTTTTTTGTCTTTTCAGTTTTTGTGTAAATGTTTTGATATCATACTTATTATTGTCACACACACTTTGTGTCAGTAGCGTGAAGAAAATGGTGTGTGTGTGTGTGTGTGTTATGTGTGTGTTATGTGTTCATTGTGTTTTGTTTTGATTCTGATCTGAAAGTTGGTGTTATAACTCCTTAATACCACTGTCAGGTAGTGAGTGGTCAGTCTATTTTGTATTTTGGGTTGTCTTTTTTTGTATGTGTTTTTGATCTATATATTTATACATTTTTCTTTTGTTTTGAGGATAATGGAATAAGCACTCGTGAGCTTTTTTACATCAAGTCCCTGTGTGTATGCAGTTTTGTAAATTTTGTCATCCGCTCCCACCGGCACACAATGGCCTATCCTTTTTGAAAAGCGGAACAGATTTTAACGTGTGCAAGACGTGCATGTGTTCGCACATGGAACCTGGGTTTATGGTCTCATCCTAAGGACTTTTGAAAGGGGGAGGAGGAGGAGGGGGGGAGTGGAGTTGGCACTGACGTTAACTCTAGGGAAAACTCTCCGAGACTGTGTATTATGTCGCATCAATACAGTCGTCAGTCTGAACCATACAAGCAGCACCTGGACCAGAAAGAACTGGCCAGGCAGCAGGAGGAGGAGGCCAGGGACGGGATAGCCTAGTGGTTAGAACATTGCGCTCGCAATCTGACGACCCGGGTTCGATTCCCGTTCAAGGGGGATATTTTCCCCTGGAGTTAACATCAGTACAGACTCCACTCTCCCCAAAAGTCCTTCTTCGGATGAGACTGTAAACCAAGGCCACGTGTGCGAACGCACACAGAACATCTTGCGCACACGTTAAATCCTGTTTCGCTTTTCGGAAGAGTAGGCCGTTGTGTGCCGGTGGGAACAAGATGACAGAATTGACGAAACCGCATACACGCGGGAACTGGATGTAAAAAAAAGCACATTAGTGCTTATTCCATTTATCCTCGATATAAAAGAATTTAAAAAAAAACATAAATAAAGATAACGACACCGCTGATGACGTTCAGGGCTGATGGGTCTGCGGTTCCAACTGTCGCTGAACTCCAGCATCCTCAACACGTGGAGCACCACCACCGTCTCTCTGGCAGGGCTGGTCGTCACGGAGACGCATTCCCTGGCCCCTGTGGTGCGCGCAGGTGAGGGGCGTAGTCGTGTATGTTTGTCCGTCGTGTCCGACGATGACCTCCAAAACAGCAGAGGAGGCAGCTGCTGTTTTGGAAACTGGGCAGAAATTTGATTGTCGTGGGAGATGCCTTGCCCACAGTACATCCCCACTCTCTCTCTCTCTCTCTCTCTCTCTCTCTCTCTCTCTCTCTCTCCTCTCTCTCTTCTCTCTCTCTCTCCTCTCTCTCTCCTCTCCTCTCTTCTCTCTCTCTCTCTTCGGCCAAGTGGACATAAGGACAGTCAGCGTTGGAGATGTTCTCCAAAGGCTAACTAGCCCCCCAGGGCTGCAGCACATAAGGACTGTGCAAGTCAAGCCTCCTAGTCAGAGAGTCATAGTCGATCACTAAAGACTAAGCTTTAAAGTGGAATTCCATGAGTGGGAAAGAAAGCCACTTGGTCATACAGTCTGTCACTTGGCTGTTGCCCCCAGCGTCAATGGTTTAATCAAGAACTGTGATAAAGCCCAGTGTGGCTTTGTAAACACAGTGTGCCCGTGTGTGTGTCGTTTATTAGGGGGTGAGATTGCGTTGATTGTGAATGATTCTTTGTGTGTGTGTGTGTGTGTGGTTAGGGGTGAGATGCGTTGATTTTGCTTGATTCTTTGTGTGTGTGTGTGCGTGGTTTATTAGGGGGTTAGATTGCGTTGATTGTGCTTGATTCTTTGTGTGTGTGTGTTGTGAGTGTGTGTGTGGTTTATTAGGGGGTGAGATTGTGTTGATGTGCTTGATTCTTTGTGTGTGTGGTGTGTGCGTGGTTTATTAGGGGGTGAGATTGCATTGATTGTGCTTGATTCTGTGTGTGTGTGTGTGTGTGTTTATTAGGGGGTATCACAGTTGTGCTTGATTCTTTGTTGTGGTGGTGTGGGGGTTATATAGGGGGTGAGATTGTGTTGATTGCTCTTAATTCTTTGTGTGTGTGGTGATTTTATTAGGGGGTGAGATCGCGTTGATGTGCTTGATTCTTTGTGTGTGTGTGGTGTGGTTTATTAGGGGGTGAGATTGCGTTGATTGCGCTGATTCTTTGTGTGTGTATGTGGTTTATAGGGGTGAGATTGCGTTGATTGCGTTGATTCTTTGTTGTGTGTGTCTGTGGGGAGTTGGTGGGTGGAGGTAGGTTGAGTGTGTGGTGTGTGTGGGGGATAGTAAGTGGGGGGGTAAAATGGAGGTAGTGTGTGTGTTTGGGGGGGGTTAGTATAGTGTGTGTAGAGGGGAGGGTAGTAAGTAGGTGGGTGGAGATAGGTGTGTTTAGAGGGGTGATGAGTGGGGAGGATAGTGTGTGTATGTGTGCTTGCGTTTAGTTAGGCACTCTTTCTTCTGGACAAGACTCCCACTCCCCTCCCTCCCTCCTCCCTCCCTCCCCCTCCACCCCCTCCCCTCTCCCCCCCTTTAATCATTTCATCCCAGCTTCTTCCGCCATCGACTTGTGATGTCTTGCGTCCTTTCTTTCAGCCACTTCCTCACCCCCTTCTTCCCGACAACGCCGACAGCAGCAGCGACAGCAATCCCAGAGCTCCGTGGCGTCTGCCGATTCCGCCTCTGCCATAGCCGACATCGGCGCCGTGCCATCTGTCACCACCGTCACCACCGTCGCCACAGTCACCGCCCCGGCTTCCATCACCGCTGTCTCCTCCTCCTCCTCCTCCTCCGGTCTCCAGGTTGCCGCGGTGACCTGCACTCCCCCCAACACTCCGGCCGATCCCTCCTTCTTCAGTCACATCCACGACACGGACATTTTGAAAAGGTGAGGCTGGTGTGTGTGCGGTTGTTCTTTTTGTGTGTGGGTAGGTTGTGTGTGTGTGTGTGTGTGTGTGTGTGTGTGTGTTGTGTGTGTGTGTGTGTGTGTGTGTGGAGGGGGGTGGGGAGGGGGGAGGAGGGTGTGTGTGTAAGAGGTGGGGGGTGGTGGTGAGGGTGGAGTGGAGGGTGTGTGTAGGGGTGGAGGTGGTGTGGTGTGTGTGGGGGGTGTTTGTGTGTGTGTGGGGGGTGGTGTGGTGGGTGGGTGGTAGGTGGGTGTGTTTGTGGTGTAGTGTGGTGTGTGTTGTGTAGGTAGTGTATGTGAGGGTGGGGGGGGGGGGGGTAGGTGTGTGCGTTTGGGTTTATTTATTTTATTTATTTTATTCTTTTATATCAGGATAATGGAAGAAGTACTAGTGTGCTTTTTTACCACCAGTCCCCGTGTGTATGTGGTTTTGTAATTTTTGTCATCTGTTCGTACCGGCACACAATGGCCTCTTTTGAAAAGCGAAACAGGATTTAACGTGTGCGCAAGATGTTCTGGGTGTTGTGTGTGTGGGAGGGTGTGTGTGTTTATGTGGAAGGGTGTGTGTTGTGTGTGTGTGTGTGTGTGTGTATCTGTGCATATGTGCATGTGTGCATTTTTTCCGATACATAAAACTAATTTTGTCATATCCGTGACAGGTTTGATGTATGTATTTTATCCAACTTACAATTTATTTTTTTTTCATTTTTCATTCTCATGACCTCAGTTTGATTATCTTTCATCCAACACACAACTCACTCTCTCTCTCTTTAATTTTTTCTTTCTTTATATCATTCTTCATGCTGTGTATTGCACGTTAATTACTTTCGATTTTTTTTGCGCAGAGAGCTGGATGTAAAAAAGCTATTGTTATGCTTATTCTATAACCCTCTATAAATAGAATTTGTTCATTGTTCATTGTTCATTGTTCTCTCTTTCTTCCTTCCTTCCTTCCTTCCTTCCCTCCTTCCGTCCTTCCTTCCTTCCCTCCCTCCCTCCTTCCCTTCCTTCCTTCCTTCCCTCCTTCCTTCCTTCCTTCCCTCCCTCCCTCCCTCCCTCCCTCCCTCTCTCCTCCCTCCCTCCCTCCTTCCTTCCTCCCCTCCCTCCTTCCTTCCCTCCCTCCCTCCTCCCTCCTCTCCCTCCCTCCCTCCCTCCCTCCCTCCCTCCCTCTTCCTCCCTCCCACCTCCCTCCCTCCCTCCTTCCTTCTCCTCCCTCACCCATCCCTCTCCTCCTTCCTTCCTTCCTTCCTTCCTCCCTCCCTCCTTCCTTCCTTCCTTCCCTCCCCTCCTTCCTTCCTTCCTTTCTTCCTTCCTTCCCTCCTTCCTTCCTTCCTTCCTTCCCTCCCTCCATCCTTCCTCCCTCCCTCCCTTCCCTCCCTCCCTCCATCCCCCCCCCCCCTCCCTCCTTCCCTCCCTTCCTCCCTCCTTCCTTCCTTCCCTCCTTCCTTCCCTCCCTCCCTCCTTCCTTCCTTTCCTCCCTCCCTCCCTCCTTCCTTCCTTCCTTCCTTCCTTCCCTCCCCTCCTTCCTTCCTTCCCTCCCTCCCTCCTCCCTCCTTCCTTCCTTCCTTCCTTCCCTCCCGCCCTCCCTCCCTCTCTTCCCTCCCTTCCTTCCTCCATCCCTCCCTCCCTTCCTCCCTCCCTCCCTCCCTTCCTTTCTTCCTTTCCTTCCTTCCTTCCTTTCCTTCCTTCCTTCCCTCCTTCCTTCCCTTCCTCCCTCCCTCCCTTCCTTCCTCCCTCCCTCCCTCCCTTCCTTCCCACCTTCCTTCCCTCCCTTCCTTCCCTCCTTCCTTCATTCATTCATTCATTCATTCATTCATTCATTCATTCATTGATTTCCACAACCACCACCTTCACCATCACCAGGTTTGGCGGAGGCCTGCAGTCCTCTTCCCTCAGCTCCAGCACTTCCTCAGGACAGGCCTCCTGCCCGGACCCCGGAGAGCCCTTCGACGACGTGGGCGTCGTGGGCGGCTGTGGCAGCATCGGTGACGTCATGGGCTGTGGCGGCATCATCGGCGACGTCGTGGGCTGTGGCGGCCACCTCAGCACGCGCTGCTCCAGCCCCAGTCCCAGTCCCCAGGCCTCGCCCTACGCCTCGCTGCGCTTCATGTCCCGCGAGGACCGCAAGCGGGACGAGGAGATGAAGCTGAGAGGCATCCTGCAGCACCTGGACCAGAAGGAACTGGCCCGGGAACAGCAGCAGCAGCAGGAGGAGGAGGAGGCAGCGGCTGCAGCAGAGCGGCAGCGACGGAAGGATGCTGCTGAAGAGGAGAAGGAGGAGAAGATGAGACGTCAAAGAGAGGAACGCAGGAAGAAGAGAGAGGAGCGGGAGGAGGAGAAGGAGAGAGGGAGGAACAAGCTTCGCGGCAGAGAGAGGCGGAGACAGCGGCGGTTGAAGGACGGGCAGGGAGGGAGGAGGGGGAGAAGGAGGGGGAGGTGGAGGGGGAGGAAGGGAAGAGGAGGAGGCGGCAGGTCGGAGAGGAAGAAGTTGTGGACGGTCGGCCATCGCAGATACCTGACGTCCAGCAGGAGACTGACCGCCGCTGTCAAGGTCTGTATCGCGGTGGGGGAGGTTTTGGGTGGGTTTTTTTGGGTGGGGGTGGGGTGGTATTTCCTGCTTCGCCCTTCTTTTATAAAAAAAGTAAAACAAAAGTTATGGGTAGGGTTGGGTGGGTGGATTCACTGAGAGTGAAGATGTCGGGGGATTCATGAAGGTGTCAGTGGATTCACTGTGAGTGAAGATGTCAGTGGATTCACTGTGAGTGAAGATGTCGGTGGATTCACTGTGAGTGAAGATGTCAGTGGATTCACTGTGAGTGAAGATGTCGGTGGATTCACTGTGAGTGAAGATGTCGTGGATTCACTGTGAGTGAAGATGTCGGTGGATTCACTGTGAGTGAAGATGTCAGTGGATTCACTGTGAGTGAAGATGTCAGTGGATTTCACTGTGAGTGAAGATTGGGGGATTCACGTGGGAAGTGTCGGTGGATTCACTGAGGAAGATGTCGTGGACACTGTGATGAGATGTCTGATTCATGTGAGTGAAGATTCTGGATTCACTGTATGAAGATGTCCCGTGGATTCACTGTGAGTGAAAAATGTCGGTGGATTCACTGTGAGTGAAGATGTCGGTGGATTCACTGTGAGTGAAGATGTCAGTGGATTCATGAAGATGTCAGTGGATTCACTGTGAGTGATAGTGGATTCACTGTGAGTGAAGATGTCAGTGGATTCATGAAGATGTCAGTGGATTCATGAAGGTGTCAGTGGATTCACTGTGAGTGAAGATGTCAGTGGATTCATGAAGATGTCAGTGGATTCACTGTGAGTGATAGTGGATTCACTGTGAGTGAAGATGTCAGTGGATTCATGAAGATGTCAGTGGATTCACTGTGAGTGATAGTGGATTCACTGTGAGTGAAGATGTCAGTGGATTCATGAAGATGTCAGTGGATTCACTGTGAGTGATAGTGGATTCACTGTGAGTGAAGATGTCGGTGGATTCACTGAGATGTCATTTGGGTTCACTGTGAGTGATAGTGGATTCACTGTGAGTGAAGATGTCAGTGGATTCATGAAGATGTCAGTGGATTCACTGTGAGTGATAGTGGATTCACTGTGAGTGAAGATGTCAGTGGATTCATGAAGATGTCAGTGGATTCACTGTGAGTGATAGTGGATTCACTGTGAGTGAAGATGTCGGTGGATTCATGAAGATGTCAGTGGATTCACTGTGAGTGATAGTGGATTCACGTGATGAAGATGTCGGTGGATTCACTGGATGAAAATGTCAGGATTCATGAAGAGTCAGGGGATTCACTGGGTAAGGGTTTCACTGAGTGAAGATGTCATGGTTTTCAAAAGATGCAGTGGATTCATGTGATGATAGGGGATTCACGTGATAAGATTTCAGTGGATTCAGAAGATGTCAGTGGTTCACTGTGAGTGATAGTGGATTCACTGTGATGAAATCTCATGAATTCGCTGTATGAGAAGATTTTGGTGATTCACTGTGAGTGAAGAGTTAAGGGGATGGGGGGGGGGGGGGGGGGGGGGGGGGGTGTAGAAGAGGGGGGGCAGGGGTGTCAACTTGGGTTTTTGCAATACATTTGGGGAAAAGGTGAAAAAGGTATTTTTAGTTAGTGCCGGTGGTGTGTGGTGCAGTATGGACATGGGGGTTTGCGGGTATATGCATACATGAACAGGTGTAAGATGTGTGTGTTGTGTGATGGGGTTTTGTTTTGTTTCTGAATCCAGAAAAGCGAGTGAAAAAACCAAAACACATTTGAAAAGAAAAAAGGAAGAAAAAAAATGGCATAAATGACAATGAATGTTTTGTGGCATTAGATCGGTCTTCAATACGTGTTAAAAAGGTTCAAAGCCCAATATGAAGGGGCAGGAAAAATATGAAGGTTGTGTGGCCCTGCGCTGCCCATGCACACTCCACACCCCCCTTTCCTGTATCAAAGTGAAGTTGTAAAAAATTGTATTTTTTCTTGCATTTCATGTAGTGACGTAACCACTTCGTCACAGCAATTTTTTCACATGAAATTCGGCACACTCCTTGAAAGAGGCAAAAGTGCATTTGAGCAAGGCAGTCTCTGACCACAGTGAGCAACGACCACAAAAATTCCCCAGGTGGAGGGGAAAGAACTCTAAACTCAAAAGCAAAGTCTCTCAGTAGAAGAGAACGCAAGCAAAAGTTGCAGCCCATGATGTAAGAAAATATGCATTCTTGACAAGGTCAGGAATGTAGTACACAGCGAGTGCCTATGTTGTGTTAAGAGTGAGGAGAGAGAGAGACAGACAGAAAGACGCAGGCAGAACCAAGTAGTAGCATCACAAGGTGGCTTACTCGTCTGAATGCGGTTGTCATGAGATGTGGTCCACATCATTGCAGAACACCAGGAATCGGTCGATGCCTGCCAAGCATTGGGGGAGGAGGGGGAGCAGGAGGAGGAGGAGGAGCGTGAGGTGGAGGTGGAGGAGGAGGAGTGGAAGGAGAGAGAGTCCATCTACGGCAACAGCCTGAATGCCATGGATGGCTGGACCACCACCTCCCCCTACACCCCCTACATCCCCCATCCCCACCGGCAACAACAACTGCAGCAGCAGCAGCAAGCCACTTTCGGTACTGAGGGCGGTTTTTGTTTCTGCTTGGTTCAGCGTGTGCTTTTTGCTGCTGTCGGTTGGTTGGTTGGTTGGTTGCCGTATTGCTTGCTTGCTTGCTTGCTTGGATGCCACAGCTGTTAGTTTCCTCCACTTTCAGCTACTCTTAGATACTATCCAGCCCAGCCCATCCCAACTGGTGCTAATTATAGCAGGAACTGACCAAAATTTGCAACCGGTGAAAGGAAGGGGCGCGCTGATTTTAGTACTGGGCCCTGGACCCTTGACTGGGTTATGCTGGATTTTGTTACTGTGATGCAAGTAGTGTTGTTATTGTGAGGGAGACTTTTCACTGCCACTGCTTGTCATTCTGTTTAAGGCATTATGTCAGAACTATCCCCCTCTCCCCCTTCCCTCCTGTCAGTTAAGGCCCTGGACACTTCATCTTCTCTTTTTTGTTATTTTTCCCCTTTTCTGTCCCTCTCTTCCCTCTGTTACTGGTTTTTTGTGTTTTTTTACCTTACCTTTGTATCATCTCTCTTGTTCATTTTTCTGCTTTCCTACTCCATTCTTCTGACTTTTTTTGTTACTAAGCAAATCTTACAAATATTTTCTTTTCATACATTACAAAACATTTTGCTTGTATTGTGGGTTTTTTTCTGGCAACCAGGCAGCGATATTGTCAACACTGGGATGGGCACAGGATGTCCATTCTGCAGTGGTGTTTGCCTATATGGCACTAATTTTCTTACGGTCTTTTCTTTTTTAACATTTAAGTGTTCAGTATCCATTTTTACGCTTTTTGGTAACTTGGGGGATGACAAATCAAGCAAAGAAAGAGCAAAACAAAACAAAAAGAGCAAAATCTTTCTCTGCCAGTGGTGTCCTCAGTACGGCCTGGTTTTATTGGCCTTCAGGAATGAAATATTTCAGGTATTTTGTCATGTCACGTTTTTTTTCCGTTTTTTAAAAATATTTTGTGGTCAGATTGACAGTGTACTGTATAGAGATTTGAAGGGATTGGGTGGTGTTGATGTTGAACATGAGGTGACTGTCATAGGAGTTGCTGAAGTTTGTGTAGGGAGACAGCCCTGATAGTTATGGCCTTTGTGTTCAGCGGGGGGTTATAATATAACTGTATACCACTTGAAGTCACAGCAGAGTTCTCTGCATGAAATTCAGGCTGCTCTACACAGCCACATCGCCACAAGAGAATCGCCACACTTTTTTTTTTTTTAATTCTATTTTCCTGTCACACAGCTGTCAGTTTCCCCCCCACTTTCAGCTCCTCTCAGCTGCTATCCATCCCAGCCCAGCTGGTGCTAATTATAGCAGAAACTGGCCACAGTTGGACTTGGTAAGAGGAAGGGCATAATTCTAGCACTGGGCCCTGGACCCTTGACTGAGTTATGCTGGATGTGTGAGCTGTGGTCTGCATATATATATATGACACTCCACCACGAAATGAGTCGCTTTGCACCTGACCCACTTTTCCCCCTAGGAGCCATTTTAGGCAGGTGGGGGTCGGGTTGTCGATTTTGAGATTTTGATTGATTATAAAACTATAGCCATTATTCTACCTCGTAATGAAATATCAAGGCATAATTTTTATTCCTTTTGGTTATAAACGAAAAAAAAAAATTCCCAAGCCCTCATTCTGACCACCTGTTATACAATGCTAAATCTGTCAATTTCTCATTTTCTCACTTCCTGCAGCGTATCATTTCAAATTGTTATAACTTTTCATAGATCTTTCTGATTTTCAATCCGTTTTTTGTATTGAATAGCCTTTTTATCACAGGATTACTAACATGTCAATAACTAAAACCTTAACCTCTGGTACCACACGACTCACTACGTGCCCGGAGCATCTCAATTAGGACTTTTGGTAGTGAAACGAGCTTCAGGAATATATTTATTTTATTTATTTATACCACTTTAAGTCACGCAGATTTCTCTCCGCGAAATTCGGGCTGCTCTCCCCAGGGAGAGCACGTCGCCACAAGAGCAGCGCCACCCCTTTTTTTTTTTTCTTTTTTCCTCCTGTCTGCAACAGTATTTGTTTCCCTATCAGAGTGGCTTTTTTTCTAAGAATGTTGCCAGGGCACACACTCTCTGTTGCCGTGGGTTCTTTTACGTGCGCTGAATAATTACGTGCAACACACGCGACCTCGGTTTATCGTCTCATCCGAAAGACTAGCGCCCAGCCCAGACCACCACTCGTGATCTAATGGATGGGGGGGAAAAAGGTTTGGGTCCAAACGGGGATACGAACCACCACACACTTCCGACCCGGACTTTTCGCATTCTAGAGACAGGCGCGTTACCTCTAGACCACCGATCCATTGAATTGATGCGCATGCGCGCGTATGTGTTGGTGTGTGTGTGT
>CM054163.1:10814287-10836787 GCA_028751875.1 Rapana venosa | reverse complement strand
CCTTCTGAGAATCACTGTGATATTGAAACTGCCACACTGAATGAGAAGTTTGCGTGTATGACTGTTTTTAAGTACCTCGCCATATAGGCAGCCATACTCAGAGGATTTTTTTTCCTTTTAAAGGAGAGTGCAGGTTGTTATGTTAAGAGCTTTTCACGGCTGAAGGCAATCTTGACACAACATTTTACAACAGAACAATATTTTAGTGTTAGGCCTTGGCTATTAGCTGACATCAATAACTGACAGAACTTTTGGCCTGGGCCAGAAGTATCGTGTTTGAAGGGATTTCTTCTCACCTTGGCCTTGACTGCACTTCTCTGAAAGGTCTTTGGTTGAAGCAGGAAACCAAAGTGTTGTGTGACTGTGTGTGTGAACCAACGCGTGCAGAACATCTTGAGCGGTGTTAGGCCTGGTCTGAGAAAGAAGGTGGCAGGACGGTTTAGATGGTCACCCATGGCCTAACTAGTAAACCGTGAAGTTTCTAGGTTCAATACCCAGTCGTGCTCTTTTTTGGGGGGTGGGTGGGGGGTTGGTTTGTTTTTACCAGTTTGACAGGAAAATCAGACTGCTTGTCAAGTCTTTTGGAGGAGACTCTAAACTAGTTGGACTTGTGTGCTCGTGGACTTGTCCTCTGTTCCTTTCGGGCATGAAATGGCCTACTATCTGGAAAGCGGAACATGTTTTTAATGTGCGCGCAAGGTGTTATGCGTGTGTTTGTACACAAGCCCTTGGTTTATAGTCTCATCTGAAGGACATTGGGGAGAGTGGAGTCAGTACTGATGTTAACTCCAGGGGAAATATCCCCTTGAATGGGTGTTTCGGTTGTGGCTCGATCCAGTGGATGGGCCATCAGATCATGAGCACAATTCTCTGATTACAGGTTTATTTCTTCCTCCCCCACCCCCCCCCCCCCCCCCCCCCCCACTCACAAGTGAATGTTTTTGAGCAAATCTTGCAGAGTCTTAAGAGTCAGAAATGTCATTCAATTGTTGGCTTTTAAAATTTTTAACATTTTTTTTAGATTTCAGTCCAACAGAGTACACATACTGTAAGCAAACGATGTTAAACTTTGCATCATCATGGAATGAATTTGTTTAAAAATTGGAAATGCACAAACACTGTTTAAATAGAAAAGGGAGAAAAGTTAACTTTTCTTCTTGTTTATATTATATAAAGAAAGGTACAAGAAAAGCTTTTTTGTGACACATTCTGTTGCTCATGATCATGCAATTTTATAACTGTGTGTATACATACAAGAGTGTTTTGTGCGTCAACAACTCGGAATGTGAACATGATATTATATAAATATATATCAAAATGAGATTGTGTTGCCGCATGTTAACAACAAGCATGCTCTGGTTGCCATGCAAACATTGTATAAACCAGGATTGTACAATAGCAGTACCATGAAAAGAAGACTTAAGAGAAAAAGAGAAGAAGACCAGATTCTGTTAAATTTTTGTACAGTTTCTTTAACTGTTTCACTGCCACCATTGTTTTAGGGAGAAAAAAACCCCAACTAATCTAGTACCAGCCATTTTTTCTTCAAAAACGCTAATTTTGTACCTGTGTTGTGTGGACGCTATAGCTGAGTGGTTAAGACTGTCTGACTTCAATCCCATAGGTCCATGAAGTCGTGGGTTCGAATCTCGGTGGTGTCTGATGAATTAAATTAAGGGTGGGGATTTTTATGCTTTCCCAGGTCAACTTCAAGTGCAGATCTGCCAGTGCCTCGATTCCCTTCATGTATATATATACACACATACAGAACTTCAAGTATTGCATGTTTTAAAGAAAAAGGTTCTGTACTTCATATCAACGTTCGGTGGGTTTCGGAAACATGAACATAACCAAGCATACATCCCTGAAGTCAGAATGCGGCTACCTTCATGGTGGGCCTGAACGGCCCCATACACAAAATCTCTCCATTGGTGAACCTCGTAGCTCTAGCTGAGGAAACAACTAACAACAACACCCCCCCCCCAAACCCCCCATAGAAATTCCCCATAGAAATTCCCTTCCCTGGACAACCCTCCTCCCATCTTTCTTCCCCCCTTCCTGTCCGTCCCCCCCCCCAAAAAAAAAAACCAAACAAACAACAACCAACCAACAACAACAACAGCAAAAAACCAAAGAAAAATCCTGGTCTGCCACTGAGTAAATTTCCTTTTGTTTGATAATTATGTAAAAAGTCGAGCACTGCTTTTGTATGAGGATGAAATGCCATTGCATGTGTGAGGCTGCTGCCGCTGAAATGAAAAAGTATATCTATATACATATCTCTATATCTATATCTCTATATCTCTATATATGCTTCATTTTGTGTGTGTTTTGACTGCTTACCTACCTATGAAGATGTGGCCCATGTTTTGGCAGGTACGCTTGCATGTTGTTTTGTTTTTTTTTTTCTTCTTCTGCTTCATTCTGTCTGTCTTGTTTTTGTTTTGTTCTTTCCTTCTTTTTTTTTTTCTTTTTCATTCTCTCTCTGTCTCTGTCTCTCTGGGGGGGGGGACGGGATAGCCTAGTGGTTAGAACATTGCCTCGCAATCTGACAACCTGGGTTTGATTCCCGTTCAAGGGGGATATTTTCCTCTGGAGTTAACATCAGTGCAGACTCCACTCTCCCCAAAAGTCCTTCGGATGCAGACTATAAACCGAGGGCCCATGTGTGCGAACGCACGCAGAACATCTTGCGCACATGTTAAATCCTGTTCTGCTTTTCGTAAGAGTAGGCCATTGTGTGCCGGTGGGAACAGATGACAAAATTGACAAAATGGCATACACACGGGGACTGGATGTAAAAAAAAGCACATAAGTGCTTATTCGGTTATCCTTGATATAAAAGAATAAAATGGAAAAAATGTCTGTCTGACTCTTCTCACTGAACACGAACAGTCGTTTCTCTTACCTGCTTACCTACCTATGAAGATGTGGCCCATGTTTTAGCAGGTGCGCTGCATGTTCTTGGTTTTTTTCTCTCTTTCCGCTTCAATATCATCAGTCTTGTTTTGTTCTTTCTTTTGTTTTTGTTTTATTGCTCTCTGTGTCTTTCTGTCTGTCCTGTCTGTCTGTCTTGTATGTGTCTTTCTCTCTCTCTCTCCTTTTTTGTCTTTTTTTCTCTTTTTAAAAAATTTCTTCTGGGTTTAAAAAAAAAAAATTCTTATATTTTGTTGTTTCTCGTTTTTTTGTTTTGTTTCCTCCTCCCCCTCCCCCCAATTTTTTTCCTTGCTTTTTATTTTTCCTTTTTTTCCCCCTTCTTTCTCTCTTTCATTTTTCTTTTTGTTCTCTCTTTCTTTTCTGATTCTATCTTCATTTTGTTATAATCAATTTTTTTTTTTGGGGGGGGGGGGGGTGGTCCTTTCATTCTATATTTAAAAAATTTTTTTTTTGTTTTCTTTCGTATTTTTATTCTTTCTTTCTGCCTGTCTTATCTCTCTCTCTCTCTCTCTCTCTCTCTCTCTCTCTCTCTCTCTCTCTCTCTCTCTCTCTCTCTC
Organism: Rapana venosa; assembly: GCA_028751875.1. Taxonomy (NCBI): domain Eukaryota; kingdom Metazoa; phylum Mollusca; class Gastropoda; order Neogastropoda; family Muricidae; genus Rapana; species Rapana venosa. Next base: position 10,833,293 of record CM054163.1, on the reverse strand, counting down.
TCTCTCTCTCACTCTCTGTCTCTGTTTCTATCTCTCTCACTCACTCTGTCTCTCTCTTCTAACTCACTCTCTGTCTCTGTGTTGTCTCTCTCTCACTCACTCTCTGTCTGTCTGTCTGTCTCTCTCTGTCTCTGTCTCTCTCTCTCTCTCTCTCTCTCTCTCTCTCTCTCTCTTTTATGCCTCCGTTTTTTTGTTTGTTTTTCTTTATTGTGTCTATTCTTATTTCTTTTTCCTGCTTTCTGTTTTGATTTTTCCTTTAAAACATTTTTTTATTGTTCGTTCTGTTTCTCCGATCTTTCTTCCCTTTTCTGTCTTCCTTTTCCTTCTTGCTTTGTGTTTTTATTTTTCTCTTATTGCTGGCTTGGGTTTTTCCCAGTGATGGGGAAAGAATATTTCTTGAGGAAAAAGTGTGTGTGTGTGTGTGTGTGTGTGTGTGTGTGAGAGCGTGTGTGTGTGTGTGTGCGTGTGTGTGTGCGTGTGTGTGTATGTGTGTGCACATGTGTGTGCGTGTATGTGTATGTGTGTGCATGTGTGTGTGTTTAGATTTTCTAGCTTGATTTTCGTTTTTAAGAGCTCTGCTGTTCTATTGTTGTTGTTGTTGTTGGAGGAAAGGAGGGGGAATGGGGGGGGGGGGGGGGGGCTGTTGTGTGATGAGATTTTTATTGTTAAAGGATGGTATGTGTGCGTGTGTGCATGCACGTGTGTGCATGTGCATGTGTGTGTGTGCATGTCTGTGTGTATGTGCATGCATGCATGCAGGCACACTTGCTCCCAAGGACACATGCGTTTGTGCACATGCGTGTGTGTGTGTGTGCGAGAGGGAGAGAGAAGAAATATATATATAGATCTGAAACTTTTAAATAAAAAAAATAGATAGCTGTAAAAATACTGTTGTACAAATCAAAGATTGTAAGTCATTTGTCCTGTTACCTTTCTTATAATTATGATAAAACACCACTGATACTAATACCAAAGACCAAAATGCCTCACAATGTTATGTGCCTTGTTGCTGCTGCCTACATGAATGGGCTGTACATAGTGTGGATGTCTGCATTCTGTTTTTTTTTCAGTCGGATGACGACATCGATTTCACAGACTATGAAATCATTCACTCGCCTGAGGAGACTGCAGATGTAAAAAAACAAAAACAAAACTTTTGATCGCTGTTTGTTAGTGTTGTCTCTGTGTATCGGTTGTGGGTGCTAGTGGTTGTATGTGTTGCTCTCCTTTGCAAGAAAGTAGAAATATCAGTTGAAGTTTGTTTATCTTGGTTTAGAGAAATGTATCCCTCCTCCCCCCCATCCCTCCATGGGGAAGTCAGGGTCCTATCAGTATAATTAACATCCCCGCCTTCTGGAAATTCTGTGCTGGGAAATCCCTCTTTTCTATCCCTGTCTTTGTTTCTGCCTTGTTTTTTTCTTTCCGTCACCTCCTTTTCTTGTCTATTTTCTGCCTTCTTGGTCCATTCTCCTGCCTTTTTTTTTTTCCCTGAAACGGACAGACTTCAAAGATAACAGTTCTCTCCCATGTCCAAGTTGGATGCGCTGAGCCTGACTTGTCAGGCATTTTACGGCAGTGTGACGCAGTTTTGCTTATATGACAGACAACGATAGGTGCTGTGTGAGTGTTCCAAAAAGAAAGAAGAAAAGTATGATGTAGTTTAGAGCAGCAAAAACCCCACCACCATCACAAAGATTTTAGCAGCAGCAGCAGCAGCAGCAGCAGCAGCAGCAGCAGCAGCACAGCAGCAGCAGCACAGCAGCAGCAAAGACAGCCTCGGTGTTAGGACATGGTGGCAGGTGTTCATTTTGTGTAATGCTCATTTTACAGCTGTAGTCGGATTATCATTGGTAAATTTTTTATTCTCTTGTGGGAACATGCATACAAGCATGCTTATGCACTTGTATACATATCACACACACATGCACACTCACACACTCACACATGCATGCACACACACACTTACACACACTCGCACACACGCACGCACACACACACACACACACACACAGAAACACACATACATACCCTCTCTCTCTGTCTCTCTGTCTCTCTGTCTTTTTGTGTCTCTGTCAGTGTCTCTCTGTCTCTGTTTGTCTCTCTGTCTCTGTTTGTCTGTTTGTATCTGTCTGTCTGTCTGTCTGTCTGTCTGTCTGTCTCTCTCTCTCTCTCTCTCTCTCTCTCTCTCTCTCTCTCTTCTCTCTTTCTCCCTCCCTCCCTGCCCTTCTCTCTGTGCCCTGACCCCAACCACCACCCCTTCGTCTCTCTCCCTTTTTCTGTCTCTGTCTGTCTCAAGTTCTTCACAAGTAAGCTGTAAACTCCACCCCCCTCCCCACCACCACCACCACCCCCTTCTCAAACAAAGGATGTGGGAGCTCCTGTGTTTTAAATATATATATATATATATATATATATATATATATGTATATATATATACATATATATATATGAATATACAAATATATATATATATAGAAATATATATATTTTTTTTTTGGATCGATCATAGCAAGGGAGAGTAGCACAGACTAACCTTGTGGTCACAATCCTCGTAAAAACTAATATCTTGCTGGGTTGTTTTTTTTTCTTTCTCTTTCCATTCGCTTTAATTTTGTTGTGAAATCTGTTCCTTTTTTTTCCGTGTGTGTTGTGCTGTGGTAGCAGTTTATGCTGCTGCTCTTGGCTTGATTAACCTGGAAAGCTGTGCTATATCAAATCAGTCTTTCTACCCTTTAATTTTTTGACTGGTTTTGGGCTTGGCTTGTTTGATCTGGAATGGCTTTTGCAAGCAATCTTCAGTTTTTTTCTGGTTGTTTCTGTAATTGCATGGGTACCGAAGCTGTGTATGTGTCTGTTTGTTATTATTTGCTTTTATCTGCTGAGCTTTGATATCTTTTGATGCTCTGGCTGTTGCAAAGTGCATTATTATCCTGTGGATTAGTTTAGAACGATATATGGTCAGTTGTGATGTATTGTGTTTATGGTTGTTGCGGCATTTTGCTGTGTGTGTCGTAATCTGGCTTTGTTGACATCGTTGAGTATTTCTCTTGCAGTTGTATGAGTACTATTTTTGTTTAAGTATAATAGTTTTTAACAAAAAAAGAGACAGGATATCTGTTATAGCGACAAAAAAAAAAACAACCCACCCCACCCCCTTCTCATGGTTCATTAAGCCTTCATGTGTTGGTCATGAACCAAGATTGTTACTACTTCTTTTTGTTTGAAAATAATATGGTGTTTTTAATTTACATTTGGCCTTTACTTTTTTTGGTTTTCTTTGTTTTCGTTCAACAAAGAACAGCTTGTGGCTTTCTGTCACAGGCATATAACCAGATGATGCTTACAAGTAATAGGGAGCATGCACCTTGAATGAGAAGTCATGTTGTCACAATGCTATATCTGTGTGTAGACAATAGTTGAATCATGTTGTCACACTGCTATATCTGTGTGTAGACAATAGCTGAATCATGTTGTCACACTGCTATATCTGTGTGTAGACAATAGCTGAATCATGTTGTCACACTGCTATATCTGTGTGTAGACAATAGCTGAATCATGTTGTCACACTGCTATATCTGTGTGTAGACAATAGCTGAATCATGTTGTCACACTGCTATATCTGTGTGTAGACAATAGCTGAATCATGTTGTCACACTGATGGCTATGTCTGTGTCTAGACAATAGCTGAATCATGTTGTCACACTGCTATATCTGTGTGTAGACAATAGCTGAATCATGTTGTCACACTGCTATATCTGTGTGTAGACAATAGCTGAATCATGTTGTCACACTGATGGCTATGTCTGTGTGTAGACAATAGCTGAATCATGTCACACTGCTATATCTGTGTCTAGACAATAGCTGAATCATGTTGTCACACTGATGTTTCTGTATCAGCACAACAGCTGAATCATGTTGTCACACTGATGGCTATGTCTGTGTGTAGACAATAGCTGAATCATGTCACACTGCTATATCTGTGTCTAGACAATAGCTGAATCATGTTGTCACACTGATGTTTCTGTATCAGCACAACAGCTGAATCATGTTGTCACACTGATGGCTATGTCTGTGTGTAGACAATAGCTGAATCATGTTGTCACACTGATGGCTATTTCTGTGTGTAGACAACAGCTGAATCATGTTGTCACACTGCTATATCTGTGTCTAGACAATAGCTGAATCATGTTGTCACACTGATGGCTATGTCTGTGTGTAGACAACAGCTGAATCATGTTGTCACACTGCTATATCTGTGTAGACAATAGCTGAATCATGTTGTCACACTGATGGCTATTTCTGTGTGTAGACAATAGCTGAATCATGTTGTCACACTGATGGCTATGTCTGTGTGTAGAGAATAGCTGAATCATGTTGGGTCTGGACAATGTTGTCCCACTGATTGTGATCTCTGTATTTGGACAAAAGTTAGTTAAAAGTAATGGTAAAGGTGTCCCATAACCTATAAGGTCTTAGGGAACGAGGTGTCAGACGCTTCACTTCTCTAGGGGCCAGCATATTGAGGGTGGCGCCCATCTCCTCTCCCTTGCTGCTTTACCTTCCCTGACCCTAACGAGGCAGGCACCCATTGACAGCTGGGTGAACTGGGGGACTGTACTGAAGCCAATGCGTGCAAATGGTCACCCATCCAAGTGGAAACCTTGCTTGACACTGCTTAATTCGCATGGGGAAAAGCGAGTGTTCTGACCACTAAGCTAACCCATCCCCTTTCTCTGTGTGGACAATAGTTAATCTGCTGTAATTACCATTTGTGTTTGCTGCCTGCAAAACTTCATCAGAGCTTATGAAAACGAAAGAGGTAGTTTTATTTGGCTTTCACTTCTCTGAAGAAGTTGTCAGGGCTTACAGAACTCCCAGTGGGTGTGTCAGAGGCCCTTTAATTTTAAAAATCATCCCCCCCCCCCCCCCTTCTCTTCCCCCATTCTTCCCAAGTCAGAATGCAGCTGTCTTCATAGCGGGCACAAACGGTTGCATATGCAAAACCTCATCAGTGGTAAGCACAGGAGCTCTAGCCAAGGAATGGAAAAATACAAAGCAACCCCCCCAAAAAAAAAACAACAAAAAAACCCCAATGAACAAAACAAAACAAAAAACCAGAAAAGAAAAATAATATCACCATCTATAAATTCTGTGCAAGAAATTTCCTCTTTAAAAAAACAAAACAAAACAAAACAAAACCATCTCTTTTTGTTTCTACCTTGTTCCTTATTTTTCCTGTCATCTTTTTGTCTATTTAATGCCCTTCTGGTCCATTCTACTGCTATTTCCTCTCTTATCCCCTCTTGTCCTTTGCACTGTCCTCTTCTGTCAGCCGCGTCTGTCTTCTGTCCTCAGTTGCTCAGCAAGCCTTCTGATCTTTTGCTTTATTCTTTGTTTTTCTGCTGCTGTGTTTATGTTCCCTTATTTTCTAGGGTGTTTTGTTTTGGTGGGGTGTTTTTTTGTTGCTGTCTATATACTGACTGAATTTTCTTTATGTGACTTTGGTACTTTTGCTTGCATTCCAAGTTTTACTTTGGTTTATTTGCGTTTTTTCTTCTAGCGCTTCTTGAATTTGTTGTTAGTGATTGAGCCTTGATTGTGAATGGACCAAATATCTGGGCACTAAGTGTTTTAAGTTTTTTTGGGGGTTGTTTTTTTTTTTTTGGGGGGGGGTTGTGATTATTGGTATTTTTGTTTTGGGTAGAGTCCTTCCTGATGTGGTGTCCTACTGGACTGGGCTATAGACTTGATGAATAGCGGTGACTACTCTGTGATATTATCATGTGGAATGGTATGCTCTAGCCGTAACCTGCCCAGTCTAAACAACACTGACATTGCGAAAACAGTCAGTCACTCAGTCCCCTGATGAAGTTTCTTTTCTTTTTCGTGCTGCCTCATCTTCTGTGACATTCCTGCTCTGCTGTTTCACCCACGCTGCTCATTTCAATATCTCCACCCCAGCTATACCATGATTCGTGATGTCACACATCCTCAGGGTCAGTGTCCACAGGGAGCCCATCACTGTCAGGCCACCATAGGGCCATCAGCCAGAGGGGCCCTGCACTGCTGCTAGTTCACTTTGGTGGTGTTCAGTGGTGCCTGTTCTGAGCTAACATACGCAGAACATCCATTACTAAGCCCCTTACTGATGACAGTGATAGCTCAGTCGTGGAGCCAGACTGAGTGAGACGCCCACCCAGAGTGGTGACCACCACAACGTCCCTCCATCAACCTTCTCCCGTGAACCTCCAACCCTGAAGGCTTTGACACAAACTCACCACAGGCACAGAAGTGTATGGGGAAACCAAAACTGAGGTCACTATGAGACCAGGGCAACTGGAGCTTTTTTTATTATTATTTTAAATTTTTTATTGTATTCTTTTATATTGAGGATAATGGAATAAGCGCTTATGTGCTTTTTTACATCCAGTCCCCGTGTGTATGCGGATTTGTGAATTCTGTCATCTGTTCCCACCGGCACCGAATCAGAGGCAGTTTTCTTTTATTGCATGATGGTCAGTGAGATGAAGATGATGTTATGATGCTGCTGTGGAAGTGCACCTGCTTTGAAACTGCTTGACAGGGCTGAACTCCACGTTTCCTATCATAACACATCCTGGCGACAACCAGGCCCAAGAGTTACAAACACCTGCAGTGCTGGTCAGGTAATTTGAGCAACACTCCCAAACTCGCATCTGTAAAATGGATTGAAGTTCGACTGTGTGGTCCCAGTCTTCCCACTGAGCCCACAGCACACTCACTCTGGAAAGGAACTGGCCAGAGTCTGAAAAATCCCTATGACTTGTGAGATCAAACCTGCAACCTTCCAGTCCATAACCCTAGACGCTAACCACTGCGCCAAGGAGGTTGGCTCCCTGAATGATGGGGTCAATCATGGGGGGGGGGGGGGGGGGCTGTCTGCTGTAGACTGTGTAAGGGATCTCCATTTTCCCTCTTTGCCTAGTGGCTGCAAGCTAGTCTGGCATGTGTCCATTCCATTTTGGGCCAAAACCTTTTCCCCCATCCATCAAACCATGAGTCGTGGTCTGGGTGCTAGTCTTTGGGCTGAGACCATAAACTGAGGTCCTGTGTGTTACTTAAAATTATTTAGCTCATGTAAAAGAACCCATGGCAACAAGAGAGTTGTCCCCCGGCATAATTCTGTAGATAAAAGCCACTCTGATAGGGAAACAAAGGCCTGGTTGGTAGAGCTATAAACCTACATGTAATGAAATGAACTGAAACTTTACAAATCATGAAATATCCATACTTTTGTTCCTACTTCCCATTGAAGTCAACATTTGTTCAATTGTAGCTTGACACATAACATTTTTTTTGGGCTTTGTTTTGTTTTGGGTTTTTTATTCCTCAGCTAGAGCTATGAGGCTCACATATGCCCAATGGTGAGATTTTGTGTCTGGGACAGTTTTTACGCATCATTAAGGTAGCTGCATTCTGACTTCAGGGATGGTGTCTAACCACGACACCTGTGTGCAGGCATCTTTCTTTTTTTTTCAATTTGTCGTTTGGTCCTACCAGCGCGAAATGGCCTTCTCTTCCAAAAGGTAGAGCAGGGTTTTAACATTTTCGCAAGATGTTCTGCATGTGTTTGTACACAGAGCCTTGGTTTATAGTCTTGTCTGAAGGACTACTTAATCTGCATATACTGCCATATATCTACACATTTTTAATTCCTAGTGGGGTGACATCCCTGATATGGCCTCTGTGGTCGGCAGGGCTATAAACATCATGGTTAGATTGGATTGGAGCAAGGTACAAGTTTGTTGTGGCTGTTTTCTGCCCCAGTGTTGGCAGTTTGAAATAGGTAAGTAAAAGGTAAAGGTGTCCCTTAGCCTAAGGGGTCACAGGGGAGTGAGGCATCAGAGATCTCAGCTTCTCTAGGGCCAGCATATTGAGGGCAGCGCCCATCTCCTCTCCCTCGCTGCTTTACCTTCCCTGACCCGAAAGAGGGCAGGTACCCATTTACAGCTGGGTGAACTGAACCCAAAGTGCGCAAACATTGAAATAGGGGGTTGGGGTATGATATGACATTATATCAAATTTTATGTTGTTTAATTTTTTTCTTGAGCATAAGAAGTGCATTTTGTCTGCCTGTAGTTTCATAACTAGTGTGTATCAGCATGTGTGCATTCATTAACACATGATCCTTTGCGTGCATTAGTTTTTTGTGTCAGTGTAGACATGACACATTCTTTGTGCTTCTCTTTTTTCTTCTTTTTTTTGGTATTGTGTTCTTTTCTGAAATTAACTTTTGGCGTACATGTAACTTAAAATTTTATGCACGGGTTTGGGACGTTGTGCTCTAAGGGTCGTGTTACAAGTGTTTCTTTTGCTGGTGTATTCATATTCTCTCGTTCGATGTATTTTTTACTCTGTTTGTTGATGTGTTTTATTTCTTTCATTGGTGTATTTGTATTGGATATTGTACCAGGAAAGAGACTTACCCCATCCCTCCCCTAAAAAAAAAAAAAAAAATTGAGAAGATAATATCTCAATTTGTTAAACTTATTTAACATTGTTAGCATATTTTATTTTGTAAAGCTGATCTGAATCTTGTTCTGTTATTAAGAGATTTCCCCCCTTCTTTTTGTCTTTTTGAAAATGGCCACGATGTGAAAAGGAAGATCTTTTGAAAAAAAAATGAAAAAAGCATGAGAAGATGAACTATGGAATTCTGCTGGGGGGAAAAACATAGTCTTTTCAACAGCAATGAAACTTTTTTTTTTTTTTACAAGGGAGAAAACTTTAAATATAAAGTCCAGAGCTAAATCATTTCCCTTAATTTCATTTCAATTTACATAAAACTTCCTTCAAAGATTGTGCAAAAATGTGATAGTAGTCATGGAAATTTTATAGAATATATATATATATATATCATTTTACTAAAATTGCCTGTGATATTGCACTATACAGTCTATATCATTATTATATTCTATATTTTATCCCCATGTTTTATGAGGCCTGATGTGGAGGCTGGTGCTGAAACCAAGGTGGATGCGGTGTTTTTCAGACGGCCAAGATAGAGCAGATGAAGTCGCTGTGTAACTTCCTGGGCAAGAACGCGCAGAGCAACACCTGCGCCACACCTACCTGTAACATGGGGGTGGGATTCTGTGAGTCACCTGGGGGACTTTGGGCCGTATTTTACTACATTTAGAGGGTGGGATTCTGTGAGTCACCTGGGAGTTTGGGCCGTATTTTACTACATTTAGGGGGTGGGATTGTGTGAGTCCTGTGGGATTTTGGGCCATCTTTTACTACATTTAGGGGGTGGGATTCTGTGAGTCACCTGGGAGTTTGGGCTGTATTTTACTAAACATAGGGGTGGGATTATGTGAGTCACCTGGGGACTTTGGCTGTATTTTACTACATTTAGGGGTGGGATTCTGTAAGTCTAATGGGGACTTTGGCTGTATTTTACTACATTTAGGGGTAGGATTCTGTGAGTCATTTGGGGACTTTGGATGTATTTTACTACATTTAGGGGGTGGGATTCTGTAAGTCATTTGGGGACTTTGGGCCGTATTTTACTACATTTAGGGGTGGGATTCTGTAAGTCACCTGCATCAGAGGAGCTGTGTGTGTGTGACATAATTCACCACAAGATCACTCCTTCAACACACACACACACACACATACTCTCTCTCTCTTGGATGAGACTATAAGCAGAGGCCCATGTCCGAACCACAGAGAACATCTTCCGCCCATACAAGTAAACCGTGAGATTCTGGGTTCGTTTCCCAGCTTCGCCCTTTCTTCCCAGTTTGACAAGAAAAATCGAACTGAGTGTCAAAGTCCTTTGGATGAGTTAAACCAAGGCCCCATGTGCGAATGCATGCAGAACATCTCGTGCACATGTCAAAAACCCGGTCCACCTATCAGAAGAGAAGGCCATTTTGTGCCAGTAGGAATGGATGACAAAACTACAAAAACACATGCACACAAGAGTCGTGTTGAGACACCATCCCTGAAGTCAGAATGCAGCTACCTAAATGGGAGGAAAGGTTGGGGGGGGGGGGTACTGGTTATATTTGCTAAAATCTCACCATTGGTGAACTTCAGAGCTCTAGCTGAGGAATGAAAATGAAGAAAAAACACATGTATAAAAAAAAAAATTGTTTTAGAGGGGATGTGGGACATGGATATATTGTAAAACCTCGAGTCGAGTCTGTCGAGATCTTGTTGGTTTTGTTTCTGACTTTTTTTTATATATATATTGTCAACTTCTAGTTCCAGACTTCCAGCTGTTTAGTCTCAACTATTTCTGTTTGCCTTTCTTTTTTATTGTTTGGTTGTTGTTGTTTTTTTTAGTTCCTTATGTTTCTTCTTCTGTCTTTTTTGTCTTACTTTTCTTTTTTTACCGTCTTACAATGTTCGAACTGTGTACTGATCGCGGGAAGCTGCCCCCTTCGGCTGATGTTTAGCCGCTTTGCTTTCAGTTCACGGTCCTGGTCAGATCTGTAACTTTGACGGCCGAACGTACTGCGAGCAGTGCCACCTGTCCCAGCACGCTTACATTCCTGCCGAGATCGTCTTCAACTGGAACTTCAAGAAGAAAAAAGGTGCGTTTGGTTGTGTGCAGGTGTGGCTAGTTGTTGTGGTGATGGTCGGTGGTTATGGAAAAAATACCTGCGATGATGATGATGATGGTAGTAATAGTAATAATGAAAATGATATTGATAACAGTAATAATAATGATGATTATGTCACTAATAAAGAAGGAAGGTGGCAGGACAGTTTGAGATGTTCACCTGCCTCACAAAGTAAACCGTGAGGTTCTGGGTTCGATTCCCAGCCTTGCTCTTCTTTCTTCCCAGTGTGATGTAAAGAATTGGAACTGAATGGCAAAAGTTCTTCGAATGAGACTATAGACCCGGTGCCCTGTTTGTGAATGCATGTAAAACATCTTGAGCGCATGTTAAATCCCTGTTCTGCCTTTCAGAAGAGTAGGCTATCTCATGCCAGTAGGATCAGATGACAGGAGTTTGTTTTTTTTAAATGCGTGCAAACAGGTGTTGTGTTTAGACCCAATCCCTGTAGTCAGAATCTCTCTTCTTGTTCTTCTTCTTGTTCTTCTTCTTCTTCTTCCTTTTTTGTCATGTTTCTCCCAGGGGAGGTTTGACATTGATGAGCCTTCTCCATCTCTCTCTGTTTTGAGCTTCCTCCTTATTTATGCCCCTTTCTCTAATATCATCTGCAATACAGGCAGCCCAGGTTTTGCTAGGTCTTCCCTTTGGTCTCTTTCCATCCACTACGAAGTTCATTGCTCTTTTTATGATGTGGTGGTCTGCTTTCCGTTGAACGTGCCCAAACTAGCGCAGTCTCTTGGTACTAGCTACAGACTTCAGATCATCAACTTTGCACATTCTCCATAGTTCTTCATTCGTGATCCTGTCTTCCCATTTGATCTTTGTCATGTAGCGTAGCATTCGGTATTCACAGCTCTTCAACAAACGTTTGACGGTTTTTGTGAAAACCCACGTTTCCAAACCATACAGGGGAACAGGTCTGATGCAGGCCTTGTATATCAGACAGCGTCCCTTCAGTGGGATTTTCTGATTTCCGAGCAGACTTGCCAATTCTTTCCATTTCTTCCAAGCACTGGCAATCCTGGTTCTGACAGCTAACTCATATTTTTCCCTGCAGTCAGAATGCAGCTGCCCAAGCGGTGGGAGAGGAAAGATAGTTGCATTCTAAAACATCTTGCCATTGGCGAACAGTGGAACCTTTGCCGAGGAACAACAACAACAATAACAACAACCACAACAATACCACAACCCCCCCACTAGTACTAATGACGGTTTCGATAAGATGAGGATCATGTATTAATGATAATAATAATAAAGATGCTGCGACTTGTGATTCTTACCATAATGAATATGCATGATGATGGTAATGATGTTGATATTACTAGTACATGTCATAGTATTGAGTTCATGTAATTAAAAAAAAATTCTTTTATTAAAAGTATAATGGGAAGAGTGGAGTCAGCACTGTTGTTAACTCCAGAGGAAAAATCCTGTTGAATTAGATTCAAACCCGGGTCAGCAGATCACAAATGCATCACTCAAACCATCAGGCTATTCCTTCCCCTCCCATGCAATAATGATAATAATGATGCTGATATTAATGTAACAGCTACTAATTGTTATAATAGTTCATGCAAGACTGATAATCAGCATCATCATCAAAACACTACTGACTTTTGATTATGATTGTGATTGTATTCATAAATTATTTTATTCACAAATAATGATAACAATCATGTGAAGTCTTTGCTTGATAATGTTGACAGAAACTGTTTAATTGATCATGATAATAGTCAAATAAATTACTGAATCAAGATAATGATAATGTGAATTACCTGCTCTAATATGATAAGATTATTATGATTGATATCAAGTGCATTATTACTTTGTGTATGTGATAGCTTGATTTTTCAGGTGGGGGGGAGGGGATGTTGCTGAAAACACTTGTGCATGGATTTTGTTCTTTGCAATTTACACACACATACATGCACACGCACACACACAAAAAGAACACACACACAAAAGCACACACACACACACACACCACACGGGGGCACCACCCTCCCACACACATGCACCACACACACCACACCACACACCACACCCTTTACACACAACACATCCCCACCCCTCACACACCCTACCTACCTACACACAAACACACACACACACAACCTCACCCCCTACACACACACACACACACACACACACACCACACACACACACACACACACACACACACACACACACCACCCCCTACACATACCCCACACACATACACACACATACACACACACACACACACCACCCCCTACACACACCCCACACACATACACACACATACACACACACACACACACACACACACACACACACACACACACACACACACACACACACACACACACCACACTCCCCTACATGTTGTATGACACAGTTTGTAGTAGTAGTAGTTCTTCAGTTTAACGTCCTTCCACTAAACAGTGATATCAGACGGGAAAGTGTGTGTGTGTGTGTGTGTGTGTGTGTGTGTGTGTGTGTGTGTGTGTGTGTGGTGTGTGTGTGTGTGTGTGTGTTAGGGGGATGCTTTATAGCTAATCATTGACAATTAACAAATATTAATAAGATAAAGCGTAAAAAAGAACTTTGAAAAGATAGAAATAACAGCTCAAACACTAACTTTGCAATTTCTACAACTAAATAAAATACAACGTACTTTAGGTATCTAATAATAGGACAATGAGTTAATGACAATACAGTATCTTTTATTAAAGGGGTGTCTTAAAGTATTTGCTCTAAGCAACGATTGTAAGGAGGATGGTGATGGTTCTGTGTGGTGTGTTCAGTGTGCGTGGAGAACTACAAATTCCTGCAGCGCATGCAAGACCAACCGCTGCTGGACATGGATGAGATGTCCAGCAATATCTACTCCACCGTGCCCGTCATGAACACTGTCATGGTATATACCTGTGTGTGTGTGTACAGTGGTGTGTGTGTGTGTGTGTGTGTGTGTGTGTGTGTGTGTGTGTTGTGTGTGTGTGTGTGGTTGTGTGTGTGTAAGTGTGTGTGTGTGTGTAATGTGTGTGTGTGTTTATAATATGTGTGATTAATTTGTGTGTGGTAAGTGTATGTAAGTGTGTGTGTGTGTAATGTGTGTGTGTGTGTAAGTGTGTGTGTGTGTAATGTGTGTGATAAGTTTATGTGTGGTAAGTGTTCGTGAGTTTGTGTGTGTGTGTGTTAGGGGGAGGGGGGTAGGTTAGTGTGTGTTTAGTGTGTGTGGTAAGTTTATGTGTGGTGTGTGGTAAGTGTAGGGGTGTGTTGTGTGTGTGTGTGTGGGGGGGGGGGGGGGGGGGGGGGGGGGTAGGAGTGTGTGTATGTGCGTTTATAATATGTGTGATAAGTTTATGTGTGGTAAGTGTATGTGAGTTTGTGGGGTGTGTTGGGGGGGGGGGGGGGAGGGGGGAGGAGGTTAGTTTGTGTTTAGTGTGTGTGTGTGGTAAGTTTATGTGTGGTAAGTGTATGTGAGTTTGTGTGTGTTGGGGGGGGGGGGGGGGGTAGGTTAGTGTGTGTGTGTTTGTGTGTGTGTGTGTTGGTAGTTAATGTGTGGTGTGTGTGTGTGGTAGTGTAGGGATGTGTGTAATGTGTGTGTATGGGGAGGGGGGGGGGGGGGTAGGTGTGTGTGTGTTTATAATATGTGTGATAAGTTTATGTGTGGTAAGTGAATGTGAGTTTTTGTGTGTGAGAGTGTGTTGGGGGGGGGGGGGGGGGGGGGGTAGGTTAGTTTGTGTTTAGTGTGTGTGTGGTAAGTTTATGTGTGGTAAGTGTGTGTGTGGTAAGTGTAGGGGTGTGTGTGTGTAATGTGTGTGTGTGGGGGGAAGGGGGGCAAGAGTGTGTGTGTGGTAAGTATAGGAGGGTGTTTGTGTGTGGGGGTGGGTGGGTTAGAGTGTGTGTGTGTTTAATGTGTGTGTTTGTGTGTATCTGTGTTGTTGTTGCTTCAATTTTATGTCTGTTCACTCAAAGTGATATTAGATGATGGGAAGGAGAGGGTGGGGGGTGGGAGGACTTAAGTTGATGGATGTATAAAGTGAAATGGAATCTAATCCTAAATAATGTAGACAGTACACAGAAAAGGGCTAAACGATAATAGCAACAAATAAGTACATGAGAAATGCTAATATAGTTTATAACTATCACAAATGTGTGTTTAATGTGTGTGTTTAATTGTGTTGTGTGTGTGTAGTGTGTGTGTGTGTAAGAGAGAGAGAGAGAGAGAGAGAGAGAGAGGAGAGAGGAGAGGAGGCTGGTAATGGAAAAGCCTGTTGTAAAAGTAATTGATTTGTCTAATTATCACTATGTTTATGCTTTATGACAAAGGATTTATGAAAAATTTACCATTATTGCTGGTCGAAAATGCCTGTTATGAAAAAATGTAATCCAAGCAAATTCGACCGGGCACTCAGAGTTATAGATAAGACAGAAATAATCTAGCTGTTGATTTATATATTTCTGTTAATTAAAGTAATAGTAACAATATAAATGAACGTCTGTGTTTGTATGAGTATATTCAAGTGTTGCAGGTACTACTAACACATACTTGTGTAGATGCACAGGTATAGCGCTATGCAAAACACACACTGTTTCCATCTTTTCTCACTTCATATACTCAGTTATTGCCTTTTTTCCTCTCTTTTAGGCCAATGAACACAAACAAACCACCAAAACAAATTTGAATATGTAAAATCCACTATTTTTCAAATACTAGTTTGTCCCTCTTTCCCTTTGGTCAAAATTGCTCTTTCACCATGGTCGAAAATGCTTGGGGCTGGTCGAAAATGTCATGGAACACATAGGATAGATTTTGGTCATTATCTAATGAATATTCATGAGCTTGAACCACAGGGCACAGTCAAAACGCTCAGTGATTGGTCAATCTATCCAGAGCTCTGAAAACCTAGCTGTGCTGTCTTTTCACCAATACTCAGTTATTGCCTTCTTTCTCTTTTGGTGACACAAAAAACACAATACACACTTGAATAGTACAATGACATAATTTAATAGTAGTATTGTCCTCCTTTCCCCTTTGGTCGAATTGTCTTCACCATGGTCAAAAATGCTGGGGCGTGGTTGACAAGTCCAGAACGCATGATACGATTTTGGGCATTATCTTATGAATAGTTCACAAGTTGAACCCAGCGCAAGTCGGGATACGCTCGTGTTGGTATCTATCCAGAGCTCTGAAACCTAGCTGGGGCTGTGGTGTGAGCAAGAGGCGCAGGGCACTCTTAGAATTTGGCCGAAATAGGTCCAGGACCAGTCAAACTGAGAAAAACTTATATTTATGAGGAAATTTGCTTTTACTGAAAATGTCTAATACAATACAATACATACAATAAACAACACAACACAGCACAAATCAACTCATTACAACTCATTTCACTCAACTCAACTCAACTCAACACAGCACAAATCAACTCATTACAACTCATTTCAACACAAACATTACAACATGCATGTAATAATAATAATAATAATAGTAAATGGAATTTGTATAGCGCTATATACTTGCAAAGACAAATCAGAGCGCTTGCATTCAACATATTCTTACAGAGTCATGCAGCTATTAACTGTCAAAAGCTTAAACATAATTCAAAGGTACGCACCTACATACACACACACACACACACCTCAAGCATGTATCGGTGACGGCAAAACTCGCTGCTCTGTGTGTGTTCCAGCTTCTACGCACTCAGCTGACCTCCTGCGGTCCTACATGTTCACCTGCTCCGAGTCCACCGCCGCTCAGCTGAGAGACCGCGTGTGGCCCCGAGAACATCTCTACAACAAAGTGCACACCTACTCCCTCAACGTCAGTACCCCCTCCCTTGTCCTTCATAGTGATGTTTATGTATTAGGCTACGAAGTTGATCTTAGAGTAAAGGGGCATAAGTAAGGAGGAAGCTCAAAACAGAGAGAGATGGAGAAGGCTCATCAATGTCAAACCTTCCTTGAGAGAAACATGACCAAAAAAAGGAAGAATATTAGGCTACGAAGTTTCTTGTTTGTGTTTAATCCCTGAGTCTGTGGGTGTAGAGTTTTGGGGGGCAGGTTTGATGATGGTAAAATAGTGTAGTGTAAAGTTATTTAGTGTCTGTAAAGAGTCTGTAGAGTTATCGAGTATATGTAAAGTTGTTTGAAGTTATTCAGCGCATGTAAAGTTTGTCAGTGTGTGTGTGTGTTATCTACAGATTTTCTTTTTAGGGCAGAGTAGAGTGCCTATCTTCCTTTTCTTTCTTTCAGAATATTTTTTGTCTTTATTCTCTCTCTTTTTTTCTTCTTTTTCTTCTTTGGGAACTGGTGATAGCAAGAAAAAGTGTTGATGTGATACTGCAGTGATATGTGTGACACCGCAGTGATGTGTGTGACACCAAAATGAAATGCGGACACCACATAATTATGACGCTGCGGTCATGTGTGTTACTGCGGTGATGTGTGTGACACCAAATGAAATGCGGACACCACATAATTATGACGCTGCGGTCATGTGTGTTACTGCGGTGATGTGTGTGACACCAAAATGAAATGCGGACACCACATAATTATGACGCTGCGGTCATGTGTGTTACTGCGGTCATGTGTGTGACACCAAAATGAAATGCGGACACCACATAATTATGACGCTGCGGTCACACGTGACACTGCGGCGATGTGTGTGACACCACAGTGAAGTGTGACACCACAATGAAATGTGACGCTGCGGTCACATGTGACACTGCGGTGCTGTTTGTGACACCACAATGAAATGCGGACACCACATATTGACGATGGGCTGCACACGTGACACTGCGGCGATGTGTGTGTGACACCACAATGAATGGACACCACATGAATTTGATCGCTGCGGTCACGAGTGCACTGCGGGTGATTGTGACACCACATGAAATGGGACACCACAATGAAATGTGGCTGCAGTCAGCGTGACACTGCGGCGAGTGTGTGACACCACAATGAAATGGGACACCATATTCACCGGTGACACTGCGGCACTGTGTGTGTGACACCACAGTGAAGTGTGGACACCACAATGAATATGTGCTGCGCGTCACGCGTGACACTGCGGTGATGTGTGACACCACAATGAATGTGACACGCATCACAGTGAACATGTGACGCGATGGTCGTGTGACACTGCAGTGAAATGCGGACACCACATAATTATGATGCTGCGGTCGCGCGTGTCACTGCGGTGATGTGTGACACCACAGTGAAGTGTGACACCACAATGAAATGTGACGCTGCAGTCACGTGTGACACTGCGGTGATGTGTGACACCACAATGGAATGTGACACTGCGGTCACATGTGACACTGCGGCGATGTGTGTGACACCACAATGAAATGCGGACACCACATAATTATGACGCTGCGGTCACGTGTGACACTGCGGCAATGTGGGTGACACCACAATGAAATGCGGACACCACAATGAAATGTGACGCTGCAGTCACGTGTGACACTGCGGTGATGTGTGACACCTGATGATGTGACACACATCACCACAATGAAATACGGACACCACATAAATATGACGCTGCGGTCACGCGTGACACTGCGGTGATGTGTGTGACACCACAGTGAAGTGTGTGACACCACAATAAAATGTGATGCTGCAGTCACGCGTGACACTGCAGCGGTGATGTGTGACACCACAATGAAATGCGGACACCACATAATTATGACGCTGCCGTCACACGTGACACTGCGGCGCTGTGTGTGTGTGTGTGTGACACCCTCACCCGTATCCAGTCTGTCTGTCTGCTACTTTCAGGACCTGCTGGAGGTGCGGTCTGGGAAGCTGGAGGCCTTTCTGAAGGAGACGGTGGAGGTGGGCAGCCGCCACGTGTACTCCTGCACCCTCTGCATGGCCAAGGGATTCTACTGCGAGCTGTGCCAGGAGCCTGCCCCCATCTTCCCCTTCCAGATCAGCACCACCGTCAAGGTGAGAAGAGACAGAGAGCGGAGGGGAGGAGGGAGAGAGAGAGGGAGGGAGAGGGAGAGGGGGGGAGAGAGGGAGAGAGGGGAGAGGGGGGAGGGACGGAGAGAGAGAGGGGGAGAGAGAGGGAGGAGGGAGGGAGAGACAGGAGGGAGAGACAGAGAGGGAGACAGAGACAGACAAAGAGGGAGACAGAGAGAGGGAGAGAAGAGGGAGGGAGGGAGGGAGAGACAGACAAAGAGGGAGACAGACAAAGAGGGAGACAGAGAGAGGGAGGGAGGGAGAAGAGAGAGAGAGAGGGAGAGAGACAAAGAGGGAGACAGAGAGAGGGAGACAGAGAGAGGGAGAGACAGACAGAAAAGAGGGAGACAGAGAGGGAGGAGGGAGGGACAGAGAGGAGGGAGACAGAGAGAGGGAGAGACAGAGAGAGAGAGAGAGGGAAGAGAGAGGGAGGACAGAGAGACAGA
>CM054163.1:10791787-10809287 GCA_028751875.1 Rapana venosa | reverse complement strand
CCCACTGGCACACGATGGTCTATTCTTCCGAAGAGCAGAACAGGTTTGAACATGTGCGCAAGATGTTCTGCGTGTGTTTGCACATAATATGACCTCGGTTTGTAGTCTCATCTGAAGGACTTTTTGGAGGGGTGGAGTCGACACTGATATTTACTCCAGGGGGAAATATCCTCTTGAAAGGGATTCAAACCCGGGTCAGCAGATCACGAGTGCAATGTGCAATGCTCTAACCAACCGGCTATCCTGTCCCCCTTGACAGTTGACCCTGGCGTTGATACAAGGAAAATGGTAGAGTTGATTTTATACCCACATTTTAATCTGTATTCGGTTGCACAGTTTTAATCTGAGATTTTGAATTTTACGAGGTGACAGCTCTGATATGGCTTCTGTGGTCGGCAGGGTTGTAAACAACAAGATTGGATTGGATTAGATTGGATTGTGTGTGTGTGTGTCAAGTTGTGTGTGAGTGCGTGTGCATGCATGTACACGCGTTACAGATGAAAGGTAGCTTTCAGTTTTTAATTTTAAACTCGGAAAATGGTGCTGGTTTGTGCAAAGACCAAAATGTTGGTTGGTGATGTTGGTGAACAAAATGGCCTTTCTTCAAGTGAACGTCAGTATTGATTCTGATTTTCATGCTGGATCTTGTGCAAGTTGATGGTGATTTGCTTTGGCTGTGTGTGTGTTGTGTGTGCGTGTGTGTGCATGTGTGTGTGTGAAATACATGCATTTTACTTGTCATGACATTCAGTTGTAGCTGGGTTCTAGAGAATCTGAGGTCTCTGATGCCTCACTTCCCTGCAACCACTTAGGTTATGGGGCACCTTTTTCTTTACCTTACACATTATAGGTTTAGAAGTTTCAAGGATACCATTCCACCTCACCTTAAACTGTACATTTCTTTGGTAGATATTCCACATATAAATAATTTGCATACTTAGATTTGGAACGGGAGTTTGTCATCACAGGTATGTGAGTAGAAGATAAATATCGTTTGGCAAGTATGAGAGGAAAAACTTGGAAGTGAGATTGTAATTCACGTCACCTTTCCACTGATAACACCCATGATTCAAAGTCATTTTCCGATTAACAAGATTGTGATTCGTGTCATGTTTCCATTTGTGATATGAATTGTGTCGCCGTTCCTTTAATGATTAATGAAACCATCATTCGTGTCATCTTTCTATGAGTGATATGGGGTGATTTATGTCATCTTTCCATTAATGATATGATTCACACTTTTTCATTAATATGATTCATGCCATCTTGCCATCAATATGATCTGTGTCATCTTTCCACTAATTGATTTATGTCATCTTTCCACTAATGATATGACTTGCTTTGTCTTTCCTTTAATGATACAATCCATGTCTTCTTTCCATTAATGAGATGATTCTTGTCATCTTTCCATTAATGATACAATTCATGTTGTCTTTCCATTAATGATACAATTCTTGTCATCTTTCCATTAATGATACATGTCATCTTTCCATTAATGATACAATTCATGTTGTCTTTCCATTAATGATACGATTCATGTCATCTTTCCATTAATGATACAATTCATGTCATCTTTCCATTAATGATACAATTCTTGTCATCTTTCCATTAGTGATACATTTCATCTTTCCATTAATGATACAATTAATGTTGTCTTTCCATTAATGATACGATTCATGCCGTCTTTCCATTAATATGATATTCATGTGGTCTTTCCATGAACCCATGACCATCACTGGTATCGCTCAGGGAGTCACTGGTTGTGGATCCGTGATGACTGTTAATAATGCAATGACAATAATGAATGTGATGCTTTCATAATATACTGCTGGTGGTAATGATGAAGACAGGGAGCTTGACAAGTGGATTAGTCTTTTATCATTTATTTAGGGAGGCTTTCTTTTTTCTCTCTCCAACGTTGGAAACAATTTTTTTTTTATTCTATACTACTATGTCCTAATGTACTATTCTCCTATGCTTGGTGAGTGTGTACATGCTGTGTAAAATATGTTGTAATGTTTTCAAAATATATGTAGAGGACATTATTAACTAAGGATTTCTTGTTATTGATGGACGAATCTCCACAAAATTTAAGCCTTGTAAAGTATCCGTCATCTTGACTTTGGGAATGACAATAAAAGAGTGAGGAGCGGTAATTTAACCAGAAAAAAAAGTTATGAGTTTTGGCTGGTATTTGTGGAAGCAAGAAACCACTTACTACTGGTCATTCTGTTTGGAAGTCTTTCATTTGTGTGTGTGTGTGTGTGTTGCTGAATTGGGTGCAGTAAATCATTTACATACTAATTTCCCTTACATTGATTTTTAGAATCGCAGAACATCTAGCTAACAGGTGCCATGTAAAAAAAATCCAACCCACATGTAAACTTTTTTTTGTGTTGGCATGCAAGAGTATTTTTGGAGGTTTTGAAGCTGTCAAGATCAAATGTGTTTCATCTTCTTCGTCGAACGCTCGGACAGCAAGTATCGTTTGTTGTCTGTCATATGAGCGTGTTGTGTAGCTTTCAAGATCAAATTTGTATATGTATGCATGTGATGCTGTCACACATAAATATATATTTTGATGACACTTTGTTAAACATGGGCACACAGTTCATATGATAATATGCATACATGTCTTCACAACTTGGTGATATGCTCTTATTTTTCGGTCTTTCCCTCTCCTCCCTCCACAGCGATAAAGGCCTGCTTCATCAGTGACCATGGTTGCATGCGATGCTGACTTGTGTGTGTGTGGGTTTTATCCTTTTTTGTTGTTAACATTTTGCCGAAAATGACAATAAAATTTGTTTACTTTTGTTGGTTTTGAGTACATGTTTAAAAAAGAAAGAAAGAAAGAGAGAGATTGTGTGTGTGTGTGTGTGTGTGTGTGTGCAGGTTCATTCATGTGCAATGCATTGAATACAAATAAAAATCTCAGTAAACTTTTAACACTAGATCAGAATTACAACAGAGCATTCAAGATAAAACATTTACTACAAAACAGTATGTTTGTAGCGGTGTTTTTTTTGGTGGTGGTTGTTGATATTATGCTTTTACAATACAGGGAAAACAGATAGAATTCCATGCATTCAGATAAACCTGATGCAACAATAATGCAATACGACAGTTGACATTGTCAAGCAGTTACGGAAACCTCTGGGTTAGAATCAACTTTGACTCGCACTTGTCTTTCAAGAGAGACACATGCTCACCAATATATTCCGAACATTAAAAGAAGACCTTCTCACTTGTCTGTCAAGAGAGACGCATGCTCACCAATATATTCCGAACGTTAATAATAATAATAATAATAATATATGGAATTTATATAGCGCTGAATCTTGTAAAAAACAAACAAATCGAAGCGCTTAAAAGAAGACCTTCTCACTTGTCTTTCAAGAGAGACGCATGCACACTGATACAGGTTCAACCCCCAAAACACACACACTCACACACACACTAATCCCCTCAAAATCTTCATAACTCAGCACAACAAAAAATCCTAATAACAAAAGTTTGTTAAAAAAAGGTGAAATGCTTATGCTTTTTACCTGTATTGAAGAAAGAGAGCAATTAGAATGCAACATGATGGTTTTGTGCGCATCATTTCAGTCACACTGACCAATGATTGATATGTTGTACTGAATTATGACGAGTTTGTTTCGTTGTGCCCTATAAGTCTATGTGACTTTTATGGCAATTACATAATTTCTGATTCTGATTCTACACTGACAGATCAAAACAACAATCACTGAACACAAATCCTGAAAATACATTCAAAGTACAAACCCACGATAGCCATATTTCTGTGTGTAGTTTTCTTTATTTCACTCATTACTTTGTGTTCACTAAATCTGCAGCTCTCACAAGCACACAGGACCGCATTTATCACAGTTGCTAACAAGACAGTTCAGATCTATTTACACTTTAATCACAGATATGTTTTATGATAAGGCCTCAAAACCACCTGCATCAACACTGCACATCCATTAAACATTTCAATCTATAGCACATATATCTTTTCACATACAGGAGTACTTTATTTTCCTTCACTGCCTTCTTCTTTCAAGCTTTTTATATGTTTGTTGTGTTCGATGTTGACTTCCAACACAAAAGAGGAGGCACCTACTGTTTCGAAAATTAGGAAGAAATTTGATTATAGTGGAGATGCCTTGCCCACAGTACATCCCCACTCTCTCAGCCAGGTGGGCATAAGGACAGTCAGCGTTGGAGATGTTCTCCAAAGGCCAACCAGCCCCCAGGGCTGCAGCACATAAGGACTGCAAGTCAAGCCTCCTAGTCAGAGAGTCATAGTCGATCACTAAAGACTAAGCTGTAAAGTGGAATTCCATGAGTGGGAAAGCCATTGGTCTTACAGCCTCTCACTTTGCTGTTGCCCCAGGGGCAAAGGTTCAATCAAGAACTGTGACAAAGCCCAGGCGCTGAAGGCGCTCAAGCTTTTTAGTCAGACATCATTATTTTCCAATGCACGACTCAGCTGGTTTCAAGCAAGCAGGTTAGACATTATGATCAAGTATGCCACAGCTGGATTCTAAACATTCCTTGCATAAAGTGGCTAAAATATTCAAAGCAAAACTTGTCCTAGCTTCTACATCATATCACACCACAGTCCTGGAAACCTTCACCATAAACCATCCCCATGGCAAATCTTCCCACAGTTTGGACTGTTGTTGTTGGATGTTCCCCAGCTTAACATCACGGGTGTCACCCTAAAATACCAGTATCTATCCACTCTGCCTCACTCATCACCATTGGGAATCACGGTGAGACAGTAAGTACCACACTGGATGAGGAGTGAGTGTGTGACTATTTTCAAGTACCTCAACACACAGGCAGCCATACTCAAGACTTCAGTGGATATTTTTCTCCTTTAACCAAGAATACAGGCTCTACATATCTGTATGCGCGCGCATCCTGGACATTGAATGCAGATCTACAAAGGAGGATCCAGGTTCTAGAGATGAGATGCCTCAGAAGACTCCTTGGCATTTCATACATGGACCACACTACCAACAACGAAGTCCTACAAACTATCACCCAACAAGTAAAGCACTACGAAAACCTGCTGACCACAGTCAAGAAAAGGAAGCTCAGATGGTACGGACATGTGACTAGATCAGATGGGCTGTCCAAAACCATACTGCAGGGAACAGTGCAGGGGAAGAGAAGGCGAGGCAGACAGAGGAAGAAATGGACAGACAACATCACTGAATGGACAGGGAAGAACTTCTCCACAACCCAGGCACTTGCACACAACCGCCGCAAATGGAGCCAGCTGGTGCAACATTCGTCAATGCAGTGCCCCTACGACCCCAGAGGGAGTTATGGGAGCAGATGAGATGAGATGAGAGACAGGCTGTTAAGTTACGAGCTTGGTATGGCTGAAGCTAATCTCCACATAACATTTCAAAACACAGCATTATCATGCAGGTCCTAGTCTTACTTAAGCTTACATACATAACTAATGGAGCAAGCCCTCAGCCTGGCCAGTTAGCTTTCGGATTATAACTCTGTCTGTACTAAGGTACACCATAGTGTAGCTTTCGGATTATAACTCTGTACTAAGGTACACTATAGTGTAGCTTTCGGATTATAACTCTGTCTGTACTAAGGTACACTATAGTGTAGCTTTCGGATTATAACTCTGTCTGTACTAAGGTACACTATAGTGTAGCTTTCAGATTATAACTCTGTCTGTACTAAAGTACACTATAGTGTATCTCCTGCGTACAAACTGCGTCACGCAGCTCGTAACAATAACTACCATAAACTTGAAAATCAGCATCAAACAAGCAACTGCACTCAAGTGATATCAATACAGCATTTCTTATCGATAAAAAAAAAAAAGTTAATTTTCAAACACGGCAAAAGTAAAAGTGCAGGAGAGATGTCCAGTAGGCAGAAAATTTAAAAAATACCTATCTTACACAGATCAGCAACTGGACTACAAATTATGTCTTGTGCTGGGGTTAAACACCTTTTCAAAGGTTGTATGTAAGGCACATGAACGAAACGCAGTGATCTGTTAAAAGAGTTACCATCATCAAATGCAGAATGTGAATGTGAGGTTCTGTATGAAAGGCTGGTCAACACATTGAAACTTTTGCTTGTTGTCATCATTTCAGATGAGACTTTTTGTAAGCAACAGCAGATAAAGATATAACTGTACTGTTTTGTTTGTTCTTTTCAAAGTATGATAGAGAGAGAGAGTGAGTGAGAGAGAGAGAAAGTTCATATTACAATGAATTTTTCAATTACTGCAACTAATGGGTTTTTCAATTACTGCAAGAATATATTATATATATATATATATTAAGAGAGAGAGAGAGAGAGAGAGAGAGAGAGAGAGAGAGAGAGATAGAAGAGAAAGAGAGAGTGAGGTAGACAGATAGACAGATAGACAGACAGACAGACAGACAGGCAGACAGACAGGCAGATAGATAAACACTTATACATTCAAGTAACAATACATTCCATTCTAGCACTCTCACCAATCAGAGAGAGAAAGAGTTTTCTCCCTTAAGTCATTTCAGTGCCAACCATCCTCCTTTTCTTTGGGTCTGTCTCTCTCTCTCTCACACTCCCTCCCCGTGTTTGCTTATTTGTTATTTTGAATCAGCTTTAACAAAAGCATAGTGTAGTATTTTCATAAGTCAATATTCAGCAATGATACCAAAAAAAACTTGTGTTACAGAATCCCAAACATCCCTAGCATGCACCCTGTACCTGAAAAGGGATGGGCTCCGCCCAGAAAAATCCAGCACAGTGCCCCAAAGACTCCTCAGACAGAGCACTGAGGCAGAAGAAGACCACACAAAATAAAGAAGAAATCACTCATACACCATCCTTCAGGGGGACGGGATAGCCTAGTGGTTAGAACATTGCGCTCGCAATCTGACAACCCGGGTTCGAATCCTGTTCAAGGGGATATTTTCCCCTGGAGTTAACATCAAAGCAGACTCCACTCTCCCTAAAAGTCCTTCGGATGAGACTATAAACCAAGGTCCCGTGTGCGAACGCACGCAGAGCATCTTGCGCACACGTTAAATCCTGTCCTGCTTTTCGTAAGAGTAGGCCATGGTGTGCCCAGTGGGAACAGATGACAAAATTGACAAAACTACATACACACAGGGTCTAGATCCTTCGGATGAGACTATAAACCTACAAGACAACAAAAATGAAGAAATCACTCATACACCATCCTTCAGGGGGACGGGATAGCCTAGTGGTTACAACAATGCGTTCTGTTTACAAAACCGCATACACATGGGGACTGGATGTAAAAAAGCACATGAGTGCTTATTCCATTATCCTCGAGGAGAAAAAAAAAAAGGAAAAAAAAAAGGAAAAAGATGGCTTGATGAAACAAAAAAAGCAAAATGCACTGCTTATTCAATGTACCATCTGACAATAAAAGTTTGTCTTTGGATGTAAAAAAAAAAAAAAAGCGCATGCGTGCTTATTCCATTATCCACGATATAAAAGAATAAAACAAAATAAAATAAAATAAAATAAATAAATAAATAGATAGAACACACAGTCCACAGTCATCAGGCCACATGCGTGACTCGGTGCGTGTACAGGCCCGGGGCCAGCAGCCCAGTCAGCAGGCCACATGCGTGACTCGGTGCGTGTACAGGCCCGGGGCCAGCAGCATGAGGGCCTGGTGCAGGATGATGGCCGACAGCCCCCAGATGCGGTGAGGGCCGCCCAGGTAGACAGGCAGGGTGTAGCCGCGGCCAGTCCTGAACTGCGTGCTCCGGGCCTGGATCTTCACCCCCTCGCACAGCTCTCGTATACTGCAGGTGAACACCTCCTCCACCTGCCCACAAAAGGCACGCTCACCTATACATATATACATTATCTTTTTGTTCTCGCTTTTTTTTTTTTTCTTTAGATAGATGGCTTGATGGAAAAAAAAGCAAATGCACTGCTTATTCAATGTACCATCTGAAAATAAAAGTTTGACTTTGACTTTTGACACCTCACAGCTTTGCCAGTCTCCCCTACTTTCAGCTGCTCTCAGCTGCTCTCCATCCAGCCCAGCTGGTGATAATTAATTTTAGCAGAAACTGACCCCAACTTGGACTTGGTAAATAATAATGATAATAAATGGAATTTATATAGCGCTATACCTCACAAGAACAGCATTGCACTGGACCCCAGAAGGAAGGAGAAAGAAAGGAAGACCAAAAGCATCGTGGAGGAGGAGGACTGTAGAAAGTGAGATGAAGGCCATGCAGCAGCACTCTTGGGGATCAGTGACTAGGTTGGCCCAGGATAGGCAGGAGTGGAAGCGCTTTGTTGCTGCCCTACACACCACTGGGTGTAATGGTTAATGATGATGATATCTTGCAGAGACAAATCAAAGCACTTGCACTCAACTCATTCTTACACAACAATTAACAGGTCCAAGAAGTTCAAATGTGCACACACGCACACACACATGCACACAGGTCACACACCCTGGCAGGGCGATAGAATCTTGGCTATTGAAGGCAGGGAAAAGCTATGAGATGAAGCAGGAGAGGCAAGTCTTAGGTTGGTAAAAGGAAGGGGTTGATTTTAGCGCTGGGCACCAGACCCTGATCTGAGTTATGCTGGATTTGTGTGCTGTGGCCTGACACTCTTTTGGAATTCCCATGTGGACTCACAAACTTACAACGTACCAAGTTGTGGTAGTAGTCCCCTCCCCAGACTCATGCATGTCTCAGTGACTGGCTAGGAGACTCAACTGTTGTAGTAAAATCTGTAGAAGACCTAGAAGGTATGGGTCGAAGCATTGTATGTCCCACAGTAGCAACTTCAGCCTTTGGGTCGCTCTGCTCAGTCAATGTCTGCCACCAAAATGCACAGGACATCTATATGATAGTAAAAGAGATAGTAGTACTTCGCGGCCTCGATATCCTGAACATGTTTAATTAGCTCAAAAGCACCTTCAAAAGCAAAGGTTATCCAATCACTTACTCTACACAATACCTATGACTGTAGCCTTGTGCCTGCACGCACGCACGCGCGCGGCGCGCACGCACGCACGCTCACATGGGGGAATGGGATAGCCTAGTGGTTAGAACATTGCGCTCGCAATCTGATGACCTAGGTTTGATTCCTGTTCAAGGGGGATATTTTTCCCTGGAGTTAACATCAATGCAGACTCCACTCTCCCCATAAGTCCTTCAAAATGAGACTATAAACCAAGGTCCCGTGTGCGAACGCATGCAGAACATCTTGCGCACACATTAAATCCTGTTTTTCTTAAGAGTAGGCCATTGTGTGCCAGTAGGAACAGATGACAGAATTGACAAAACTGCATACACACGGAGACTGGATGTAAAAAAGCACTTTAGTGCTTATTCCATTATCCTCAATATAAAAGAATATAATAAAAAAATAATAACAAATAAAAAACACAAACCATCCCCCTCCTTTTCTTTTCTCAAACTATTACTCCTCTACTACTAATATCAATAATGATGATGCTGATAATAACAACAAATAACAATGACAATAATAACAACAATAATAATAATTAAAACTTGTATACTGCATGATATCCAAGTGATAACACAGGCTTCAAACTCAAAGCGCACCAAATGCACTTACTCACACACAAACATGAAGCAACCTTAGAAAGTGCATAAAACGTACACAATCCAGACAACTCATTCTACTTGTGGCACAAATGGTGTGACGCCCCGACTTCAGATAAAACCAGACTTCAAAAAAAAACCTGTATCTTGTCAAGCAGTTTCAAACAGCTCGCAGCTATTCAAAAGAATACTGATTTCTAAAAGTTCAAAATTCTTCATCGAAAACTCAGACAGCAAATATATTAATCATGCCATATAAGCGAAGATGTGTTGTGCTGCCGTTAAGAGCCTGACAAGTCAGGCCCAGCTCATCGATGTGAAAATGAACACAACCCTCATGCCCTTGCTTCCGACAGAACAAACACAAGAGTCACATGAGAGTGTAGCGGTATGAAATTTGTAAACGTGTCATGAGCAGGATGAAACTTGCACAGCCTATCCATCGGTGTTCAGGTATTGATCAGACGATACACTGACAGTGAAATACCTCCTCTCTGTTGATGGTCAGAGCATTCAGGTCCAGCTCTTTGGTGTACCGCGCTAGCACTGGGTAGGTCACGTACCCTGCTTTCTGTGGAGTCAGAATCGGAAGGGGAAAAACAACTAGTAAAAATAATACAACAGATATAACAAACAATTAGTAAAAATAATACAACAGATATAGATATATATATATATAACTAATAAACTGAAAAGCGAGCAAAATTAATTTTCTTATCATTATCATTTTCTTCTTTTTTTTTTTTTAAAAGCTGACAAGAACAACGCCAGTGTTGGTTTTCATGATAATCAAAAAGACAAAATCATTACTGATGCAGCAGAATGAGTCACATTGTATACCAAATTTAAATGGCTGCACACACACACACACACACACACACACACACACACACACACACACACACACACACACACACACACACACACACTCCATTTTTGTTGTTGATGAGTTTTTTTGTTTTTGGTCATGTGTGTGGTATCAACATAGTTAAATAATACTGATCAAGCTGGGTGTTTTTTTCCTAGATAGATGGCTCGATGAAAAAAGCACATGCATTGCTTATTCAATGTACCATCTGGAAATGAAATTTGACTTGGACTTGACACACCTTTCCACACACACACACACACACACACACACACACACACACACACACACACACACACACACACACACACACTCCATTTTTTTGGTTGATGAGTTTTTTTTGTTTTTGGTCATGTGTGTGGTATCAACATAGTTAAATAATACTGATCAAGCTGGTTTTTTTGTTCCTAGATAGATGGCTCGATGAAAAAAGCAAATCCATTGCTTATTCAATGTACCATCTGGAAATGAAATTTGACTTGACTTGACACACACCTTTCACACAACACACAACACACACACACACACACACACACACACACACACACACACACACACACACTAAGACTTACATGTCTATTGGAGCTAGGGACCAGCGTGCCCCACACATCAAAGTAGCGTGGGTTCAGTCCTATTTCTTCAAACGTTTCCCTCAAAGCCGTGTGGATACAATCAGGGTCTGACTCATCTTGGTTGCCACCAGGAAAACTGTCACACACAACAAACTATAGCATAAAATAAAGATGTTATATAATATCTGCTGTTTTTCAATATCAGTTGTTGAGGTTTGGGCACCCTTGGAATGTTTCAATCAATATGAAATGTAGCTTTTTGTGTCTTTTGAGATTATGATACATGTACATCAATGTGCCTGTCAGTATTGTAATTGCCTTTCACGGGATGATTAAAGTGTTTTTGACTTGACTTGACTTGACCTGACCCTGGGAGTGGGAGTCAACCAACAGATACATGTGCATTCTTTGTTTCATAATGCACTAAAGACATGCTCGGATGAAAAGTTCTCCAATGCCGTCAATTTTGATATGTGATAATAATTATATATATTATATACTATAAAGTCTATTATAACGAGCTATCATGATAGATCATTAGACATAGATCTATTGCAGAAAGATCTGCAGTCTCCTGCTGCTGAGTCTTTTGTTTATTTTCCCTTTGTTCATCTTGTTTGTCTCATTTTGCTTTGTTTTGATAATTATGTTTGACGTTAATTCTTCTGACATGTATGCATCAGTGCTGTATAAAATGATAAAAGGTAAAGGTGTCCCATAACCTATGTGGTTTTAGGGGAGCGAGGTGTCAGAGACCTCACTTCTCTAGGGGCCAGCATATTGAGGGCGGCGCCCGTCTCCTCTCCCTCGCTGCTTTAGCTTCCCTGACCCTAAAGAGGCAGGTACCCATTTACAGCTGGGTGAACTGGGGGACTGTACTGAAGCCAAAGCACGAAAACGGTCACCCACCCAAGTGGTAACCACACTCAGTGCTGCTTAACACTGGCTGGCGGAAAGTGAGTGCTCCGACCACTGAGCTATCCCATGCTGTCTATAACCATTCAATTTGCTGACTGTTGATGACCCAATGCAGATCATACTATATGGATTGATATGTTCATGAATGTAACTATAACATATGAATTATAATATATAAACCATAATATACATTCAGCACATATGAAACGGATGGGCATGTATGCGTGAGTGTGTATGTGTGTGTGTGTGTAAATGTGTTCATGCCTGCATGCACAATAGAACTGCACTACCAATTTTAATTTGAAAGGAAGTTGTAGCATTCCCATACTCAATAGACTGTAGTGTAGATCATGATAATCATAATGACTTTGGTAGATGGGTCTTAACCCTGTTGATAGTCATGATGGGTAAATAAAACTTTAAAAGGGCCAGTTGACTGCCATCTT
Organism: Rapana venosa; assembly: GCA_028751875.1. NCBI lineage: Eukaryota > Metazoa > Mollusca > Gastropoda > Neogastropoda > Muricidae > Rapana > Rapana venosa. The sequence continues at coordinate 10,796,872 of CM054163.1, read as the reverse complement.
CATCTTGGATTCTGTATTGTTATTTGTTGTTATAATATATATGACAGATAAAGATAGATAGATAGAAAGATAGATAGATACTAGATAGATAGATAGATATTATTAGTCAAGAACTAGTCACAATCAGAATAATGCCAAACTGTTTTGTATTTTTTAAAATCAAAATTACATCAAACTGACCAACACTAACACAATAACACAACATGCACACAAGATATTATTTCTCTTTATTCTTAAGCTGAAGATGAAATCCAACCAATTAAGGAAACACACAGCTCTATAGTCCTATAGATCTACTGTTGTTGTGTTGTTACAATGTCAGGCATTCCACAGCTCAAGGTCCTGGGGGTCACCCACAATATGCTTTGGGCCTGAAGTAGGATCATCACCCTTGGGAATCACTGTGAGACTACAGTGTTTTGAAAATACTGGATTCATGAGAAGTTTGCACACAGTATACAGCTGCTTTAGTTTAAGTACCTCAACATACACTGATACAGGCAGCTATATAAATATATTCAAACTCTATGGATTTTCTCCTTGGTAATAGTCTACAGGTTTTCATCTTAAGAGTTTGTCAAAAAAAACAACAGTTGTTGTAGATGAAGACAATCTCTGAATCTCAACGTTACATTTCAAATCATAATCACGATGATAATGTCAACATTTTCCTATAGATCTAGGCCTTGGCTTTATGTTTGAAAACATATAATTATCAAGAGACAATTTTTAAGCTTTGGCCTAGATGATAATGATATACTACACTACAGTCATAATCAAAATAGGGAAATACAAAAGCAAAGTTCCACTGACCTGACCTCTCCTCGATGTTTCCTCAACAATGAAGACCTCAATGTGAACAGCAGCGACGGTTCCCCATCCACCACACACAACGGCACCAACACTGCAGATATTTTTGTTTTCTTTTTGTTTTGGGCATTCGCATCCAAGCCCAGCATTTCTGACTTCCTCACTGGCTGGATAGTGTCAAGCTGTTCAGAAACTCTCTGACGATTTGCTTCACAGAGTATATTTTCAAATGTCAGCTCTCCTTTCTGTTTGTCTGTCGCTGTGTTGGTGTGAAAATGGACAGGGATGTGGTGGGTCAGTATGTTGTGTTGCTTCATGTAAGTGTGAAGTTTCCCATGTCTTATATGTTTAGGTGTTGATGCAAGTGATGGTTTATCATTGTGTTGGGATGACATATTGTGGTGCGTGGCGAAACTGTACGTCTGTATTTGACGCTGGATCCATTGATGTTGAGAGATAAATAATTTCTGCACATGCTGGGCTCTTCTGCACAGTTCACTTCCCGCGCAAGGCAGAATGGTCATTAACAGCTGGGTCATTTTCGAACCCTGAAAACAAAATAAATAAAGAATGAAAAACAACAGTAATAAACACATATTACACTGCAGGTCACATAAACACTTATTACACATAAACATGAAAATGTTTCAACTTGTAATATTACTCAGTTACTGACACTGTGACAGTGATCTATATATTCACATGATAACACTAAAACAGTTAAAAGTTGTAGGATACGCCAATGATTTGGACAATTAAGAAAAGGTCATGATCAAAACACATCTATTAATATTATCAAAATGATTAAATATACCTTTTCCACAATATCACTTGTTGTCAAAGCAGAAGTTGAGAAACAAGTATTATAATTTATATTATACTAGACCTATAAGGCTATATAATACATTACATTCTCTTATTCCCGATGCATGTTATCCAGAGAAATTAAAAAATATGTACATTAAAACAATGGTACTGAATGAAATGACTATGTAAATGAGCAGATTTAAGGCTCGTGTTTTCTCTCTGGGTCCATCATCTCAAAGGGCCATGCTTGTACTGTAAAGATTAAAAGCAAAGGCTACTAAATTTACTTTTATTATCTTGTAGCAAGCCAGGGAAAAAAGTGGAACAGCTCTTGGGTAGGTATCTCAAATTTCAAGTAGTGAAATGTGCAGTGACAGAAAGTGGTGTATAATATGATAGATAAATAATCTTGTATATATATATATATATACATATATATATGGTTTTTGGTTTATTGTGGTTTTGTTTTTTATTGTGGAGATTTTTGGTTGTTGGTGTCTTACAATCTTTGCTTTGTTCACGGCTGTTCGGTTCACAAACTGTTTCCATCATTCAACTGCATCTTGTGGATCTCTTTGATTTTGTTTGTTTGTTTGTTGCCTGTTTCAGTGTTTGTGGGTTGTTTTTGTTTACAAGTTGTTGGTCACATGGCTATCCTGACAGAGTGATAACGCCGACCTTCCAATCCCGACATTTCATCTCAATCGAACATACGCCTACTGAAAATAAATGTCACCTAACATCAATTTAAAATCTACTTTATTACCTTGGAAAACCAGCAATGGCGTCGAGAAGTTGGAAGTAACAAAAATGTGCAACTTTTGTTTTTCAATCTCTTCTTCGTAAGGCCGTTTTACACAGACGATCATCAAGGTCAAAGGTCGCTCAAGGGAAGGCACTCTTATTAGTACAAATTGATTACGAAAGGAGGGTTGCAAAAATAAAACTACACAAGTAAAATATTTACTGCAGCAGGGGGAGAAACAAAGAACACAAAGAGAAAAAAGCGATCGTAATATTTACAAAACACTTACCTAGGTAATCCTAAATGATTGGAAAACAGGTGATGTGACAACTGATATTAAAAATATTAAAAATACACCCAACAACAACAACAAAAACCCCACGGTTTTACAACTCACAGAATCTAATATGATCAGAATCCGAATAATTCTACGCATAGCTGTGTTCAGAACCTTGTTAAATCAAGTTTACATGCTTAAATTAACAGCGATATATCTAGAATCCACTTGAAGTCAGGTTAGGAGTGCTAAAATGCAGAATTTGTTCCCCGATCATTCCTGGTGCCAGTACCAGCTGGCCTTTCATTGACATAACATTCAGTTTTGTCTTTGGATTGTAATGCAGTACCGTGTTGCATGTAGTTCTAATGAAACGAGTTCTCCAGACTTCTGTCCGCGGGGGGAGAGAGAGAGAGAGGAGAGAGAGAGAGAGAGAGAGAGAGAGAGAGAGAGAGAGATCAAGGGTAACAACCTCACCTGTTTTGTGCTTTCTTATTTGCAGTTTCTTCCCTTACACTATCTTGGCAGTATCATGTTGCACATCCGACCTCGTTTATCGTCTTATCCAAAAGACTAGCACCCAGACCACCATTCATGGTTTTGTGGATTGGGAAAAAGTCTCGAGCACAAACAGGGATCGAACCCAAACCCGGATCGAAACCGGATTTTTCGATTTTTAGGCAGGTGCCTTACCACTAGACCCACCTATCTTCAGACATCTTGAGGCGCTGACAAAGGAGGCTCCCGAAACATAGGGCTGGGGTGGTCAGGGTTGTTGTTGTTGTTGTTGTTGTTGTTGTTGCTGTTGCTGTGCGTTCTCCAGCTTTACACCCTGGGGGTCACCCAGAACATGCACTCTGACTCAACTGTCCCACCAGGGAATCACTGTGATACGAAATACACCCGATGAGAAGTTTGTTTGTAGGATTCTTTTCAAGTACGTCGCCATAATTATAGGCAGCCATACTCCGACTTCAGAGGATTTTTGCTCCTTTAAAGGAGAGTGCAGGTTGTTATGTTAAGAGCTCGTCATGGCTGAAGGCAATCTCAACACAACATTTTACAACATAACATCACTTTAGTGTAGGCCTTGGTAATTAGCTGACATCAATTAACTGACACAGCTTTGGGGGTAGGCCAGGATGGTTGGGTAAAACAAATATTTAAAAGACAGTCACTGATAGACATATGTTTGAGAAGCTTGAGGCTTCAAATGAAATGGAACTGGTGGTTGAAGTAATCAGTAACCACTTAGAGCAACCCAAAACACAGAGGAATGTATCAATCAATGAATATCATAGAGTCTATTTATTGTCGGTTAACTAGAGAATAAAAAGATACTACAATCTTGATGGATATCTGGAAGAACTGGAAGAAGAATACAAACATCAGTAGTAGTGAAAAATGATAGTAGCACTTCATTAGGATGCTCATTCTTTGAATAATCATTTTGGTGTATTTGAAATTGTTGATCATTACTACTTTAAAAAAAAAACCTAATAGGAAAAAAATAGTCGCATTTCATTATGATGCTCATTCTTTGAATATTCATTTTGGTGTGTTTGAAATTGTTGATCATACCATTTAAAAAAAAAAGTGAAGAAAGAAAGAAAGAGAGACAGGGAGAGAGAGAGAGAGAGAGAGAGAGAGAGAGAGAGGGGGGGGGGGGGGGCATCAAATTCAGTCGGACTGTTCGAAATAAGCTGTGTCCCATCTTAAACCAGCTTGTATCCACGATCCCAATTAACCGTCAGCTTGGAAGCCTATAGCCATTCACTTAAACTGTTCATGAACAACTCCAGCTAGGAGAGAAATTCCTTCAGACAGACAGCTCAACGGTCTCGCCCCTTTTCCCCTGTGGGCCTGTAGTCAAGGAAACCAGACTGGCGAACACATCCTTCAACAATACACGCTATATAGCGACCTGAGGAGGATTGTGAGGCTACGGAGATATCCATGCAAGCCAAGCTGTACGGTCCACGAGAGGAGCTGGAAAGGACATGCCATTAGTTGTACCAGACATAATCAAATGACTGTGTAAAGCGAACGAGAGAAGGTAAGAAGAAGAAGAGGAGGAGGAGGAAGAAGAATTGCGAAGAAGAAGAAGAAGAAGAAGAAGAAGAAGAAGAAGAAGAAGAAGAAGAAGAAGAAGAAGAAGAATGAAGAACGTTCTTCATTCTTCTTCTTCTTCTTCTTCTTCGCAATTCTTCTTCTTCTTCTTCTTCGCAATTCTTCTTCGCAATTCTTCTGTCTTCTTCTCTATCTTTCTTCTTCTTTTGCCTTCTATTTCTTCGTTGTCATCGTCGCCTTCTCCATTGTCGTCCTCTTCCTCGTATTCATCTTCTTGTTCTTTTTTGTCTTCATCTTTGTATTTTCTTGCACCCTTCCCCCCCCCCCTCCCTCCTCCCTCCGGCTCCTCCTTTTGCATTTCCTCCTCTCATCCCTT
>CM054163.1:10771787-10779287 GCA_028751875.1 Rapana venosa | reverse complement strand
TCATCATCATCATCATCATCATCATCATCATCATCATCATCATCATCATCATCATCATCATCATCATTTATTTCAAACCTAAGATATCCCCCCCTCCTGTTTCCTATCAGAACTATCCCACCTTCACTAACCCATGTCCTATCACCCTGCTAAAGTATACGTCCTGTGTGAGTGTGTGTGGGCTTTTGAAAAACATTTGACTATTTACATTTTATTTCATAGATTTTGTCTGCAGCGCACCATGTTTGTAATATCTGTTTGTTTAAACTATTGATTATTTATCATTGATTGCATGACTGTGTAAGATTAGGTTGAATGCATGCGCTTTGATTTGTCTTTGCAAGATATAGCGCTATGTAAGGTCCATTCATTATTATCATTATTATTATTATTATTATTATTATTATTATTATTATTATTATTATTTATTATTATCATCATCATCATCATCATCATCATCACCACCACCACCATCATCACCACCACCACCACCACCACCACCCCCACCACCACCACCACCATAATTGTTATCATCATCATCACCATCATCACCATCATCACCATCATCATCACCATCATCATCATCATCATCATCATCATCATCATCATCATCATCATCATCATCATCATCATCATCATCATCATCCAATCACGTTTTTGTTGTTGCTGTATTGTTGTACTAAATGTTTTGGAATTGTATATATATACATTACTCTGACTTTAACTTTTATTAGTAAAACTCTTATATTGCTTCATGTTGTTTAGAGTGGGTCTGATCACAGTGCTTCACTTATGTGAGAACGCGGATATTTTTTTCCTTTACGCTCTACATATAATTTTCCATTCCTTCCTTCATTCATTATTCATTCAGAGCCATTTATCCATTATCAGTTATCGAATCTTCTGCTTGCCTATGTGTCCGTTCGTGAATCTACTCATTCATTCCTATTACGCTTGAGATCAAAAATCTGTTTACCGGAAACTTTCCCAACAAGGGAAGCAACCCAACACCCGATTTCCGTCCACAGGGGGCACAACCCGATAGCAACGGAAGACAACCGTGCGTTTGAGTGACGCTAAAGTCATTTGCATGGCGCGTGCTCTGTCCCTTTCTCGACCAATCAGATTGCCCGAGGCCCTTCCTCTTCGCCTGAGAACTCTCACGTGTTACGTCATTTCCACTTCCGGTAGTTGTCATCAGGGTGTCAGTTGTAAAGTTTGGGCTTGTATTGAATTCTGTGAACAAGTTTTGTCAGGGATCGAAGCTGAGGTGGAAAGATACAGGCCACAGCATTAGACCCCACAGAGGCTCTAGCCTAGTCTTCTTCTTTGTCGTGGTCATCCAATGCTCAGGCAGCATTTACTGTTGTCTGTCATATTGAGCGAAAATGCCTTGCGCTGCCCTAAAGCGCCTGACTAGTAAGTTTCAGGGCATCCAACTTGGACATTGGAGAGAATTGTTATGTTTTAAGATGGGTTTTTTTACTGGAAAAAAGGCAGGAGAATGGACGAAGAGGACAGAAACTAGTCAAGAAGGAGGTTACAGGAAGAAAATGGAACAAGGCAGAAACAAAAGAGAGGGGTAGAAAAGAGGGAATTCCTAGCACAGAATTTGCACTCCTCTCTCTCCCCAAGGACACTGGACACTTGTTAAAGCTCCAGAATTTGCAGAACGACATCATCATCATCATCATCATCATCATCACCCTCATCATCACCACCACCGCCATCATAATTGTTGTTATCATTATCATCATCATCATCGTTGTCATCATCATCATCATCATTGTTGTCGTCGTTTGCTTTCTGAATGGGTGTATGACCTCAAAATCACCACTCCAGTAAAATATGGTTGCTACCATGTAAGAGGGATGGGATAGCTCAGTGGTCAGAGCACTCGCTTTCCCCCAGCCAATGTTAAGCAGCGTCGAGCGTCCAACTGGATGGGAGACCATTTTGCGTGCCTTGGCTTCAGTACAGTCCCTACCCCCCCTGTTCACCCAGCTGTAAATAGGTACCTGCCTCTTTAGGGTCAGGGAAGGTGAAGCAGCGAGGGAGAGGAGATGGGCGCCGCCCTCAATATGCTGGCCCTAGAGAAGTGAGGTCTCTGATGCCTCGCTCCCTTACAACAGCATAGGTTATGGGACACCTTTACCTAAGCATGTAAAACTATCATAAAGCAAACTGGTATAATATCAACACAACGAAAACAACATAACTGCATAAGCATCACATATTAACTCCTCCTGGGGAGGGGGTAGGGGTGGGGGGTCAAAATCAGCTGTAGCTTGATGCATGTTCATTCCCTGTTGTATTGCTGTTTGCCGATCATTGTATGCATAGTGAATAAACCGTGTTTTAAAGAATGACACATAGTTACGCTAGGACCGTACACCCATTTATTTGGCACAAGAACTACGAGGTACAGACAAGCCAGACAGATGTACATGTAGCTTGGTGCAAAAAAGGGTAAAAGCAAAGGTGTCCCATAACCTATAAGGTCGTAGGGAAGTGAGGCGTCAGAGACCTCAACTTGACAAGGGGCCAGCGTATTGAGGGCAGCGCTTCCTCGCTGCTTTACCTTTCCTGGCCCCAAAGAGACAGGTACCCATTTACAGCTGGGTGAACTGGGGGACTGTACTGAAGCCAAGGCGCACAATCGGTCACCCATCCAACTGGTAACGACGCTTGGGGTTAAAAAATTAGTAATGTTGACAAAATACCCTGTGCTTCCTCACAGCTGTGTTCTAAGTCTGCATATACAAAAATAGGAACGTTTTGATGGTAGATTGTGAGGGTACACATAAGATGTCTGTAGCATGGAACAAATGCTAAGACTCTGTTAGGTCAGTACAAATCAATCAAAGTTTTTTTTGTGCTGTTGGACGCTTCCCAGCTTAACACACACTTCCTAGGGTCATCCAGAATAAATATATACTTTGTCTCATACATTTATCTGGGACTCACTGTTTGTTGTTGTTTTTTCTTTTTTCTTCGTTCCTCGGCTAGATCTCTGACATTCACCAATGGTGAGATTTTGCCTCTACAACAGTTTTTAACCCACCATTGAGGTAGCCGCATTCCGACTTCGGGGATACTATTTAATTTGATTCGTTGATGTTGAGGCTAATGCATGTTAAGCACGCGTGTAAATTTCGTTTTACATCCATTCCTCGTGTGCTTGCAGTTTTGTCAGTTTTGTCATCTGATCCCACCGGCACATAATGGCCTACTCTTCCGAAATGTGGAACCTCTTTCAATGTGTGCTCAAGATGTCTTGCGTCTGTCCACAATGGGAACAAGGTTTACAGTCTCATCCGAAGGACTTGTGTGTGTGTGTGTGTGTGTGTGTGTGTGTGTGTGGAGTCGGCACTGACGTTAACTCTAGAGGAAATATCCCCTTGAACGGGTGTCTGGGTGGTGGCTCAAACCTGGGCTCGAACGCGAGCCGTCAGATCACCAGCGCAAAGCTCTAAGCTCTAACCACCAGGCTATCCCGTACGAGTGAGAAATGAGTGACTGAGAGCTGTGTACAAGTATCTCGCCATAAAGGCAACTGTGATCGAACTTCAGAGGATTTTTCTTATCTTGTTTAATGGAGAATAGAGGTTGCTATGCTAAGTACTTATCACGAAAAAAAAGGTCAACCTCAATATATGTTAAAGCCTCATGTTTGTCCGTCGTGTTCGACAATGACCTCCAAAATAGTAGAAGAGGCAGCTGCTGTTTTGAAAACTGGGCAGAAATTTGATTATAGTGGAGATGCCTTGCCCACAATACATTTCCACTCTCTCAGCCAAGTGGGCATACAGACAGTCAGCGTTGGAGATGCTCTCCAAAGGCCAACCAGCCCCCAGGGATGCAGCACATAAGGACTGTGCGAGTCAAGCCTCCTAGTCAGAGAGTCATAGTCGATCACTAAAGACTAAGCTGTAAAGTGGAATTCCATGAGTGGGAAAGAAAGCCACTGGTCATACAGCCTCTCACTTTGCTGTTGCCCCCAGCGTCAATGGTTTAATCAAGAACTGTGATAAAGTCCATACTTTTCCAAAATTCAAGAAAAGAGTGGGGTGGGGGTGGAGTATATCTCCACTGTATGCCAGTACGGCAGGCAGCAAGTCACCAACTATGCAAGTAGGCAGGAACCTGTTTGTTAAGCTATCTCTAATCACCACCAACACCACCAAGCTTTTTTGTGTGGAGTGGTCATACAACTAATCGATTCTTGACTTTACAACATCGCTTGTTTCGTGCTTGGAATACTAAGTAAAACATTTTCAGTGACAGGAAATCTACTTGCCTTTCACCCTCTCACTCCTCCGTCTGTATCTGAAAATAAATACAACATTGATTGTGTCGGGATTGTTGTACAAGGTAAGGAATGCGTGTTCATCAATTTCACATCCTAATCAGAAACTTGGTGAAATGTTTGATATTACAATCAAGGGTCCTTTTTCATAATGTATTTAACGACATTTTGTAAATGGTGAGAAACGCATTAGGAAGGGGAGGGGAGGAAAGGGGAGGGGAGGGCAGTGGAGGGGGAGCCTGGTGGTTAAAGTTGTATTCTCATGATTTGACCATAACCGAGTATGAAGATTCGAATCTCCCCAAAGGTGTCTGTTAAAAAGGTAAAAAGGTGAAGGTGCCCCATAACCTGTGTGGTCGTAGGGAAGTGGGTCATCAGAGGCCTTACTTCTCTAGGGCCAGCATATTGAGGGCGGCGCCCATCTCCTCTCCCTCGCTGCTTTACCTTCCCTGACCCTAAAGAGGGCAGGTAACCATTTACAGCTGGGTGAACTGGGAGACTGTACTGAAGCCAAGGCACACAAACAGTCACCCATCCAAGTGGTAACCACGCTGGACGCTGCTTAACTTGGCTGGGGGAAAGCGAGTACTCCGACCACTGAGCTATCCCGTCCCCAAGGTGTCTGTTTTAAGAGGATATTTTTTCCCAGGTTAACGTTAACATCACTGCTGACTCCACTACCCTAAAATCCCTTTGAATGAGACAATCAACTGAGGTCTCGTGTGCCAACGCAAGCAGAACATCTTGCACACACGTTAGAACTTCACTCGTCTTTCGTTAAAGAGTAGGCTGGTGGGACGGATGGCACGAATGCACCCAGCATGCACCTGGAGAGAAATAGGCTCCGCCATGTTCAACTTTCCCAAGATACGTTGGCAAAAAGAAAACTGTCAGTGCAGTACCCTTGTGACTGTACTGATCAAAGAGTTAAGGGAAAAGTCAGCGGGACGTACACATTGTGTGGAAGATATCTACGTTTTCCTTCATTCTTTATGGCACATGTAATGTTTGTGAGCTTTGACTTTGGCATGTTGCTGCATGGTAACGTTGTAAGCTTGACTATGGCATTTTTCAGTATGTTGTAAGGGTTCCTTTAGCTGCATATGGCTGTGTAGTAAACATCGCATTGACTTTGGCATTTTGCTGAGCCTTCGAAACGGTAGGCACTACTATAGGTATAGCTCTTGATTCCTATTGAAAGTGCTTGGCTACGTATGCTGTCATGTTTTGATTTTTTTGGGGGTAGATGTTGCATTATTACCTCATGTTCACATTTTTCTACATCATTATTTTAAGTACTAAACTACTTATGCTTTCAATATTTTTTCATCTGGCATGGAGGATGAGCGATCAATCATAACAACATAAGTTAAAATTCAATATGTAACGTCACCATGTAGTAGTAACAAGTAAACTTACTTGAAAAAAAATGCTTTTTAAAGGTTACACAACTCATATGGAAAAAGATTGTTACCAAACAACACAAGAAAAAAAGAAAGCAAGGAAGCTGTTTTAATTCACACACACACACACACACACACACACACACACACACACACACACACACACACACACACACACACACACACACAGACACACACACACAGACACCACCACACACAGACACACACACACACACACACACACACACACACACACACACACACACACACACCACACAACACACACACACACACACACACATGGATGTGGAGAGCACACAATGTGTCAAGAAGCAAAGGTAAGAGACTCGTCAAGGCAGGAACTCATAAACGGGTCACAGTTAATCAAGTAGGCACAGCGCACAGAAGAAACCTACCAGGGAAAATAAATAAACCAGAATAAACCCTAAACCTCCTCCAGCAAGCTGACTCATTATCATGCCGTGAACGGTCTTGCTTGCCCGTGCTGTGACCCTTGCGGTTGTCAGAACGACAAATAACGCCCGGCCAAATTTTCACAGCCAGGTTTATTCCTTCCTCGTCTTCTCCCCGTTTGTCATTCCCTCTCCACCCCACCCCCCTTCCCCCAACCAGCTTTCCCTCCTCTTACCCCCACCCTCTCATCCTCACCCAACCACCCTCCCCTCCCCTTCCCTCCCTCTCTCTCCCCCAGAGGTCCCAGAAGACCGTTGTTTGCCAGATCGATGACGGATGGGACGAGGATAACACACACAGTGCCCAGTGCGCAGAGGCCTCAGTATAGTCCGTTTCCACTTTGTTCCGTGACTAAAAAAAAATTGATTAAGTGTTTAAAAGAAAAAAACAACAACAACAAACTAAACAGAAAGAGAAATACAGATGTCGTACATGCATTGTTGTTTGGTGTAGTATAAAGAGAAGTGTAGGTGTTGTGCAATGTTGGTTATGTAATGTGAAGAGAAGTTAAGATATGGCACAGTGTTGATGGTGTAAAGAGAAGTAAAGATATGGCACAGTGTTGAAGGTGTAATGTAAAGAGAAGTAAAGATATGGCACAGTGTTGAAGGTGTAATGTAAAGAGAAGTAAAGATATGGCACAGTGTTGAAGGTGTAATGTAAAGAGAAGTAAATATATGGCACAGTGTTGATGGTGTAATGTAAAGAGAAGTAAATATATGGCACAGTGTTGATGGTGTAATGTAATGAGAAGTAAAGATATGGCACAGTGTTGATGGTGTAATGTAATGAGAAGTAAAGATATGGCACAGTGTTGATGGTGTAATGTAAAGAGAAGTAAATATATGGCACAGTGTTGATGGTGTAATGTAATGAGAAGTAAATATATGGCACAGTGTTGATGGTGTAATGTAATGAGAAGTAAATATATGGCACAGTGTTGATAATGTAACGTAAAGAGAAGTAAAGATCTATGTCTGTCTGTCTGTGTCTCTTTGTCTCTGTGTCTCTGTGTCTGCGTCTGTGTCTATCTCTGTCTGTGTCTGTCTGTTTGTCTGTCTCTCTCTCTCTTCTGTGCTGTCATCTTCTAGTTCATAAAGAAGTACTACATCCATGCCTGACATACCGGTGACCATTAATGTTTATGGCTTGACGTTAAAGAATTCTTGCAGACACTATCAACGCATGTTGCAGCCAGCAAAAGGGTTCCTTGTAGATGATGGCCGATTCAGGAGACCGACAGAATCTGTCTCTGACAACATTGGAGATTGTAAGTATTCCTCCTCCTCCTTCTTCTTCTTCTTAGCAATTCTT
>CM054163.1:10749287-10766787 GCA_028751875.1 Rapana venosa | reverse complement strand
TGCAAGATCTTACGACCAGACTTGAGAACAAAGCTGGAGCATATGGGATGGAGGTGAGCTCGGAGAAAAGTAAAGTACTTGTAAACAGCACGAGCAACGCCACTGCTAAAATTTACATGAACGGTCAGCAACTGGAGGAGGTAGACGCTTTTAAATACCTTGGCGCCACACTAACAAAGGACGGGCGATCGACGACAGAAATCAAAGTCAGACTAGCCATGGCAACATCTTCCATGACAAAACTCACCACCATATGGAAAAGTAAAGAGATCAGTTTCCCAATCAAACTAAAGCTCTACAAAGCCCTAATTTAGACTATCCTGCTGTACGGAAGTGAAACCTGGACATTGACTGCTGAAACAGCAAAGCGAATCCAGTCATTTGAAACAAAATGCCATAGAAAACTGCTGGGCATATCCTGGAGAGAACGAAAGACCAATGAATTTGTCAAGAGTCAAATAACACGGCTGGCAGGTCCACAGGAACCCTTTCTCACCATCGTCAAGAAGAAAAAGCTGACATGGTTCGGCCACGTCACCCGCCACAACACTCTGCCAAAAACGGTACTGCAGGGAACACTCGAAGGTGGCAGAAGGAGGGGAAGACAGAACAAGTCATGGATGGACAACATCAGAGAATGGACCAGGATGAATGACTCTGCACTACTGCGCAGAGCCGAGGACCGAGATGGATGGAGGAGGCTTACCACGGCATCGTCTTTCGTGTCTCCTCCACGACCGCCAAGGTCACGGGACTGATGATGATGATGATGATGATGATGATGATGATGATGATGATGATGATGATGATGATGTCTTCTCTTTTCCTATCAGAATGCCTTTTCTATACAAATTTAGCCAGCGACAACTCTCTTGTTGCCGCGGATTCTTTTACGTGCACTAAATCCGTGTTGCAAACAGGAGCTAGGTTTATCCGTCTCGTCCAAAAAAAACTAGCACCCAGACCACCACTCACGGTCTAGTGGATGGGGGGAAAAGTTTCCGGCACAAACGGGAATCGAACCACCGCACACTTTAAACCCGGACTTTTCGCTTTCTAGGCAGGTGCGTTACCTCTAGACCACCTATCCACAATTCTACACTCTGGTTACAAAGACCCAGGTCAAGCCTATTTTTTATTTTTTTTGTTTTTTTAAATATTTTATTCTTTTATATCGAGGATAATGGAATAAGCACTTATGTGCTTTTTTTTTTTTACAACAGTCCCCGTGTGTATGCGGTTTTGTAAATTCTATTATCTGTTCCCACCGGCACACAATGGCCTACTCCTTCGAAAAAGCGGAACGGGTTTTAACGTGTGCGCAATATGGTCTGCGCGGCTGGAGTGCTGTGCTTGTCATCTGACGGCCCAGATTCGAGCGACCACCAAGGACCCGTTCAAGGGGATTCCCCCCCCCCTCCCCCCATCCCCCCCCCACCCCCTGGAGGGAACATCAGTACTGACTCCACTCCCCCGAAAATCCTTCGGAGGAGACTATAGACCCAGGTGGCGTGAGCAAACATACAGTAGAACGTCTTGCGAACACGTTAAAGTCCGTTCCACCTTTCCATCCATGCCAGTGGGAACGGATGGCAAAATTAAAAAAGACCATACCTACTGGTGTACGTGTGTAGACATCATTCTCGAAGTCGGAATGCAGATGCCTTAATGGTGGGTCAAAGCAGTCGCATAATTTTGCATTGGTGAACTTCGGGGCTCTAGCCCAGGAACATGAAGAAACCACCACCATCACAATTACCTCTCCCCCCAAAAAACAACAACCAACAACAACATCCAATCAACAAACACCAACAACAACAACCAACATCCCCCCAAAAAAACAACCAAAACCACAAAAACAAAACAAACCCAACCACAAAGCCATCCAACCAACCAAAACAAAACAACAACAAAAAACAACCAACCAACCAAACAAAAACAACAGCACCACATCTTCCCCCCACCCCAACATCAAATCTTTCATTTCACTCTTATTATTACCCTATACGTTTCTTCCATTGATGCTCTGACTCGCACATTATCTTTCATTTTATTGGAAAATCGTCACAGTTTCATTTTTTTGTATGCCATCTATATTTTGGGCTTCAAAACTGATCAGTTGGTTCTTCATGTTAGGAGCCTGCTACTCTCTATCTCCTCGAAAACATTCGGCAATTTGTTTGGGAAGAAATGCTTTATATCCTCTCGTCACACATTTTCTTCATTTTTCCAAGCAATTTTTCATCCACTTTTTTTTCTATGCGCGCGCGTGCGTGCGCGCGCGCACACACACGCATGTGCATGTGTGCACATGTGCAGGCACAGATATGCACAATTGCTCATGCACGCGCACACACGCACGCACACAGACACAGACACACACACACACATTCGCGCGCGCATACACACAGCAATATGTATGTATGTATGTATGTATGTATGTATGTATGTATGTATGTATGTATGTATGTATGCATGTATGTTTGTATGTATGTATGTATGTATGTATGTATCTGTCTGTGTCTGTCTGCCTGATTTCTGTTTGTCTATGTATCTATGTATCTGCATACCTATGTAACTATCTATCTATGTACCTATCTATGTTTCTATGTATGTATCTCTCATCTACATGTCTATCTATCAATCTATCTATGTATATATCTAGGTAGGTATGTATGTATGTATGTATATATGTATGTATGTATGTATGTATGTATCTGTGTGTGTGTGTGCATAGGGACAAAGGCACGCATGCAGGCAACCCTACACATCGCCAAAATGAACACAAGCATGCATGAGCATATGCACACATGCACATGTGCCAACACGCACATACACACACACATGATTACGTGTGTGCACACACTCATGTTTATGCACACACACAAACACACACACACACACATACACGCACACCATGCAGAGAGAGAGAGAGAGAGAGAGAGAGAGAGAGAGAGAGAGAGAGAGAGAGAGAGAGAGAGAGAGAGAGAGAGAGAGAGAGAGGATAATACAAACAGACAGACAGACAGACATACAGACAGACAGACAGACAGAAAGACACGGAGAGGGAGTCAGAGACAGAGGCAGGAAGTGAGGCTGGTAGGAAGGGAGGGAGGGAGGGGTGGAGGGAGAAGGGGGGTAATGGGTTGATGGCTGCAGGGAAAGGCCAATGATTGGATCAGATTGAATTAACTTTCCTCTTCATCTGCCCCCCAGGCTCTGGCAGAATTGATGCTGACCCCCCCCCCCCCCCCCCCTCCCCACCTCTGTCTGTCTCTGTCTCTGTCATGTGTCGGAGATAAGCATCGGAGGGGTTTCTTGGCAGCGAAGATTTTCTTGGTCTCCACATAATAATAATAATAATAATAATGTATGGAATTTATATAGCGCTGAATCTTGTAAAGCAACAAATCAAAGCTGGTCTTCCAGCAACTGTTGAGAAGGTTCTGACTGCCCTGCTGCCAGGCCAGGCAGATAGGTAACACGGACAGCCGTTAGACAATCTCTGGAGATGAGCAGAACATTGTTTTTGTTCTTCTGACTGAAACCAACCCACAGTGCCAGCAGGACCGGTGTACAGAGGTGCAGGGATGGTTTTTTAAGAAGCCCCTCGGTCAAATACTCCATGACCAGATGAGGACAGCAAACATACACAGCAACAAGACTGCCAGCAGAAGTAGCAGAAACAGCAGCAGCAACAAAAACAGCAGCAGCAGCAACAACAGCAGCAACAACAAGAAAAACAGCAGCAGCAACAACAAGAAAAACAGCAGCAGCAACAACAACAAAAACAGCAGCACAACAACACAAACAGCCACAACAAACAGCAGCAGTAACAACAACAAACAGGCAGCAACACAAAACAAGAGCAACAACAAAACAGCAGCAGCAACAAAAACAACAGCAGCAACAACAAACAGCAGCAGCAACAAAAAGCAGCAGCAACACAAACAACAGCAGCAACAACAAAAACAACAGCAGCAGAAGCAGCACTGACATAGCTGACAGTCATCAGGACAGCAGCAGTGGTGATGGTAATGAAATGTATGTGTGTGTGTGTGTGTGTGCGTGCGTGCGTGCGTGCGTGCGTGTGTGTGTATGTGTATGACACAGTATGTAAACAAACCATGCACACGTCTTGACTGAGCAACACACCATACCACGCCTGCATGTAATCACGAGATCATTGAGGCAATGGATGAAGGACCAGTCAACAGCCATTTGGCCAGTGCAGATAAGTTTGTATACTTTTTGCCTTTGACGTTCAGTTAAGATATTTATCAACCTGCCATAAAAAAATCCCCAGAACCTCCAATAGACAGAACTGTTCCAGGTTTTGATGCAGGAATAGTGAAGGAATCTGCCAGCCACAATGACCAACTGCTCTGTCGCAAAAACGTTTGCATGATCATCAATCAAAAACCAAGAAGATTCTGGCTTGGAAGATAACAGCACAATCTAGTAAAAGGTAAAGGTGTCCCATAACCTAAGTGGTCGTAGGGGAGCGAGGCGTCAGAAACCTCAGCTTCTCTAGGGGCCAGCATATTGAGGGCGGCGCCCATCTCCACTCCCTCTCTGCTTTACCTTCCATGACCCTGAAGAGGGCAGGTACCCATTTACAGCTGGGTGAACTAGGGAACTGTACTAAAGCCAAGGCGCTTAAACGGTAACCCATCCAAGTGGTAACCACGCTCTTCGCAGCTTAACTTTGGCTGGGGGGAAAGCGAGTGTTCTGACCACTGAGCTATCCCGTCCCCAACATAAAGCAAAAATAACAACAACAACAACAACCAGCTATATACAAAGAACTTGACAGACTGGCCAACTTGCAGAAGGGAAAGTTGATTGACAACACAGCATACGGAGAGACAGAGGCATGTGCTGCCGCACACAGTCTGCATGCTTGACACGGCCTGATTTACTGTTACCTGGGGCTGTGACAGCCATTCTTGACCAGTGACACAGATTTTGCTTTCACACACACAAAAAGAGAGAAGAAGACATCAGGGTGGATGTCCTGTTGGATGATACATCATCATGGCACCTTGTGTTGTATGGTGTGTTTGTCACCTGCCTACAAATGGGTTGTGTTGTGTAGCTTACTAGCAATAAACTTCGTTTATTCACTCCTTCGTTCTGTCTATATGGAGTTTCTCTCTCTCTCTCTCTCTCTCTCTCTCTCTCTCTCTCTCTCTCTCTCTCTCTCTCTCTCTCTCTCTCTCTCTCTCTCCCCACTCTCTTTCCCTTTCCTCTCCATCTTTCTCTCTCTCCCTCATTGCTTTGATTTCTCTTCAGCATTTGTCTTTCTCTCTCTGTCTTTTTCAGTGTCTCTCTGTCTCTCTTCTTTGCCTCTCTTACTGCTTCTCTCTGTCTGTCTGTCTGTTTGAAAATTTCACATACAATGTCAATGGATGGTCTAATATAGCATTCTAGAATTTTTTTTTCATTATTTTAGTTATTGCTTATTGGTTCCTATTGTTCATCCTTGTTATTACTTTGTGTTCAGTTTGAAACTGAGTTTACGTCATAGCTTAAAGTCGTATCCGTTCATAGAGAGCTCATGTTTGGGTTTTTTAAATTTTCATTACGTTAAATGCATCATGTGATTTTTCTTGTATTTATTTGTATTTACAAAAGAAAGTCGTGTATAACCCCCTTGTCAATAGGCCACTTTGGGCAATGACAATAAATTGGCCAAAGCGTCAAAGCGTCTGTCTGTCTGTCTCCCCTTTCTCATCTTCTTCATCTCCCCCCTCTCTCTCTTCTCCCCCCCCTCTCTCTCTTATTGATGCATCCAAATAAAGGCGTGGACTAGATGTGAAAATGCACACGAGGGCTTATTCATTATCCTCGAAATAAAAGAATTTGACTTGACTCTCTCTCTCTCTCCCCCTTCTATCTCTATTTCTCTCTCTCTCTCTTCTCTCTCTTCTCTCTCTCTCCTCTCTCTCTCTCTCTCTCTCTCTCTCTCTCTCTCTCTCTCTCTCTCTCTCTCTTTTCTCTCCCCCCCTTTCTCTTATTGATGTATCCCAATAAAGGCATGGACTGGACGTAAAAATGCACACGAGGGTTTATTCATAATCCTCAAAATAAAAGAATTTGACTTGACTCTCTCTCTCTCCAATTCTATCTCTATTTCTCTCTCTCTCTTCTCTCTCTCTCTCTCTCTCTCTCTCTCTTCTCTCTCTCTCTCTCTCTCTCTCTCTCTCTCTCTCTCTCTCTCTCTCTTTTCTCTCCTCCCCTTTCTCTTATTGATGTATCCCAATAAAGAGAGAGATGACTTCTAGTTCATTGCCAATAAAGGCATGGACTGGACGTAAAAATGCACACGAGGGTTTATTCATAATCCTCAAAATAAAAGAATTTGACTCTCTCTCTCCCCCTATTTCTATCTCCTTCTTTCCTCCTCCTACTCTTTCTTTTCTCTCCTTCTTGCTCCGCAATCATCATCAACATTTCTTCTCTCTCTCTCTCTCTCTCTCTCTCCTCTCTCTCTCTCTCTCTCTCTCTCTCTCTCTCTCTCTCTCTTCGCTCTCTCTGTGTGATACAATGCCACCTTGTAATCTTGCACCAGTTTTCTTTTCTTTTCTCTGCATTGTATGACTTCTAGTTCATTAAGATGACTGATTTACTCAAGTGATATTTCCCCATGAGAGATAGAGGGGGAAAAAGCTGGTTTTGTTGTTGTTGCTTATTTCTTTTCCTCAATAAAAAAATCGATTTCGATATTTCCTTTCTCTCTCTGTAAATCTCTGTCTGTCTCTGTCTCTCTCTTTGTCTCTCTCTCATTGTGTGTGTGTGTGTGTGTGTGTGTGTGTGTGCGTGTGTGTGTGTGTGTGTGTGTGCGTGTGTGTGTGCGCGCACTCTCTCTCTCTCTCTCTCTCTCTCTCTCTCTCTTATCTCAGAGCCCACTTGGTTGTATATTTGTCTTTCAGTGTGCGTTCTTTTTCTTGTACTCTTTATTCATTCACATCTTTCTTCCGTAAATTATGCTGTAACAAAACAAGACATGAAAAGTGGGAGTTTGTTGAACCCATTAATTATTCACCATAGTAATAAACAGGCCATTTGTTTTCACAGATTTTGTTCATTCCAAAGCTAGATTGGAACAACACTATAAGAATTACGAGACAACAAACTTAAACTGATATAAAGGTCAAGTAAAGGTAAAGGAGTCCCATAACCTATGTGGTCGTAGGGGAGCGAGGCATCAGAGACCTCAGCTTTTCTAGGGGCCAGCATATTGAGGGCGGCGCCCATCTCCTCTCCCTCGCTGCTTTACCTTCCCTGACCCTAAAGAGGGCGGGTACCCATTTACAGCTGGGGGGACTGGGGGAACTGTCTTGAAACCAAAGCACATGAATGGTCACCCATCCATGAAAGACTCACTAAATCTTCAAGTTCTAATCCCAAAGATAAATTACTTCACATCAAAACTAACTTGCTTTCATTTGTATACTTTGAAGGTAGGTCCTACCAACTCTCAGATTACTCCATGGTTTTAAAAATGAACTCCTTTTGTTTGATTTACAGCATGGGGTTGGGGGTGGAGTGGGTTGGGGGGGAGTGACCTAATGGTTAAATTGTTAAACTCATCAGCTGATAGGAACTAAGGTAGGGAGGGTTCGAATCTCGGGTGAGCTATCCACTCAACTATATCTTTTCTTTGAAATGAACATGAATTCAGAACACAATTCTTGCAATACATTCGGATTAAGACTCAAACCCAAGTCCTGTGAGTGCTTCCCATACAGAACGTCTTGCACACATGTTAAAAATGGCTGGTGGTATAGACGGCACAGACATACCCAGCAAGCAATCTTCATGCGACCCTGAAGAGATGGGCTCCGCTAGACTCAACTTGCTTCAGGAAAATGAATATAGAATGCAAAACCTAGACATCTAACTCGTCGAGAGGTTATTGAAGAAGTCGTTCAGTAATTTACATGTTAAATTTAATGTACCCCTTAGGGTGTTTTCTTGAAATAAAATCTTCAATCTTGAATCTACAAACTAGGCTGCATTTCTGCCTGTTTTGTTTTGAGTTTGTTTTGTTTTGTTTTGTTTGAGTTTTTTCTAATACAAATAAGTCAGTGCCTTCTCTATGTGTTTTTCACCCTGTCTTTTATGTGTCTGTTCCTTAATCCGGGTCCCTCACTTGTTCTGTTTTATTGTCTCTGTACATGCACATTTTTCTCTCCTTTTCCTGCTCCGCCTCCTCCTCCTCTTCCTCATTCTTCCCCTCCTCCTTCTCTTCTTTCTTCTCCTCCTTTTTCCTCTTCCTCATTCTTTTCCTCCTCCTTCTCCTCCTCCTCTTCCTCCTCCTTCTCCTCCTCCACCTCCTCCTCCTCCTCATCCTTCTCCTCCTTTTCCTCTTCCTTCTCCTCCTCTTCCTCCTTTTCATCCTTCTCCTCTTCCTCCTCCTTCACCTCCTAATTCTTCTCCTCCTCTCCTCCTCCTCCTCCTCCTCCTCCTTTTCACCCTCATCCTCCTCCTCCTCTCCATCTCCTTACTCCTTCCCCACCCTCACCCCCACTCTCACCGTGTTTTTCCCTTTGGTTTGCTTCATGGCTTTCTCAAGGTCAAGCCTGTTTTTTCATGTCAAGGAAAATTGCTCAGATGATCTTGTTTTTGTTGACAGCAGATCACAGAGAAAGAGAGCGAGTGACAGAGGCAGACATACAGACAGAGATTGAGACAGAGAGACAGAGAGAGACAGACAGACGAACAGAGACAGACAGACAGACAGAGAGAGAGATAGAGAGAGAGAGAGAGAGAGAGAGAGAAGAGAGAGAGAGGGCAGACATATACAGACACAGACAGAGAGATATAGACAAAGACAAAGACAGCGACAGACAGAGACAGAGAGAGACAGAGACAGAAAGAGACAGAGAGAGAGACACAGAGAGACACAGAGAGAGTGAGAATGAAATCGAATGATTTATTCACAAAAAGGCCATTGGCCTATCCATGAGGGGAGTTGTCAAACTGGGAAGTATTTTATTGAGTTTAAGCAACAACAACAACAACAAATTAATAAACAAAAACACGGAAAACAACAACAGCAATAACAAGTTTTTGTGTAATAAAAAAAAACCACTTCCAAAAATATTACTTAAGATACAGGGAGCGAGAGAGGAGGAGAGAGAGAGAGAGAGAGAGAGAGAGAGAGATAGTGAAAGAGAGGGAGGGAAGGAGGGGTGGAAGGAGGGGCGGGAGAGAGAGAGAGAGAGAGAGAGAGAGAGAGAGGAGAGAGAGAGAGAGAGAGAAGAGAGACAGAGAGACAGAGAGACAGAGAGAGAAAGAAAGAGAGAGAGATGGACAGATAGACAGACAGATACACAGACAGACAGACAGAGCAGACAGACAGACAGACAGACAGAGAGAAGACACAGGGAGGGAATCAGAGACAGAGGCAGAGACACATACACACACTCATGTTTACATGCACAAACACACACACCATGCAGAGAGAGTGAGAGAGAGAGAGAGGAGGGAGGGAGAGAGGGAGAGAGACAGAGAGAGAGGGAGGGAGAGAGAGAGAGAGAGGGGGGTGAGGGAGAGAGAAGAGAAAGAGAGAGAGAGAAGAGAGAGAGAGAGAGAGAGAGAGAGAGAGAGAGAGAGAGGGAAAGAGACAGACAGACAGACAGAGACAGACAGGCAGACAGACAGGCAGCAAGCAGACAGAAAGACACAGGAAGGGAATCAGAGACAGGCAGAGACATACACACACTCATGTTTACATGCACACACACACACACACACACACACACACACACACACACACACACCACACAACACACACACACACACACACACACACACACACACACACACACACACACACACACACACACACACACACACACACACACACATGGAGTTAACATCAGTGCAGACCCCACTCTCCCCCAAAGTCTTTCGGATGAGACTACAAACGGAGGCCCGTGTGCAAACGCACGCAGAACATCTTGCACATACGTTAAATCCTGTTCTGCTTTTTGTAGGAGTAGGCCATTGTGTGCCGGTGGGAACAGATGACATAATTTGCAAAACCGCATACACACGGGGACTGAATGTCGA
Source organism: Rapana venosa (assembly GCA_028751875.1). Classification (NCBI taxonomy): domain Eukaryota; kingdom Metazoa; phylum Mollusca; class Gastropoda; order Neogastropoda; family Muricidae; genus Rapana; species Rapana venosa. The sequence continues at coordinate 10,756,704 of CM054163.1, read as the reverse complement.
AAAGCACATGAGTGCTTATTCCATTATCCTTGATATAAAAGAATAAAGAAATAAATAAATAAATAATAAATCTCTCTCCGTATGTATCTCTGTGTGTGTGCATAGGGACAAAGGCACACATGCAGGCAACCCTACACATCGACAAATGTACACAAGCATATGTACGAACACGCACATACACACACTCATGTTTATGCACACCACACACACCACACACACACACACACACACACACACACAACACACACACACACACACACACACACCATGCACTGAGAGAAGAGAGAGAGAAGAGAGAGAGAGAGAGAGAGAGAGAGAGGAGAGAGAGAGGAAGAGAAGCGAGAGGACATACATACATACATACATACATACAACACAGACAGACAGACAGAGACAGAGGCAGGAAGAGAGGCTGAGAGGGAGGAAGGTAGGGAGGGGGAGGGAGGGGTGGAGGGAGAAGGGGGGTAATGGGTTGATGGCTGCAGGGAAAGGCCAATGATTGGATCAGATTGAATTAACTTTCCTCTTCATCTGCCCCCCAGGCTCTGGCAGAATTGATGCTGACCCCCTCCCTCCCTCCCCCTCCCCACCTCTCTGTGTCTGTCTGTTTGTCTGTCTGTATGTCTATCTGTCTGTCTGTCTGTCTGTCTCTCTTCTTCTCTGTCTGTTTGGTTCTCTCTCTCTCATTCTCTGTCTGTCTGTCTATATCAGATATTCTCTCTGTCTGTCTCTGTCTGTCTGTCTGTCTGTCTGTATCTGTCTGTCTTCCGTCTATCTGTCTTATGTCTGTCTGTCTGTCTCTCTCCCTCCTTCTGTCTCTCTCTGTGCTTCTCTATTTCTGTCTGTTTCTGTCTGTCTGTCTGCCTTTCTTTGTGCCCCTCCCCCATCTCTCTCTCTCTCTCTTTCTGTCTCTCTGACCCTGTCTTTCTGTCTGTCTGTATCTGTCTCTCTCTCATTCTCATTCTCTGTAAGTCTGTCTATATAAGATATTCTCTCTCTGTCTGTCTGCACATCTCTCTGTCTGCCTCTGTCTGTCTCTGTCTGTCTGTCTGTCTGTCTCTCTGTCTGTCTCCCTCCCTCTATCTCTCTCTGTGCTTCTCTCTTTCTGTCTGTCTCTGTCTGTCTGTCCGTCTGACTGTCTGTATTCTGTCTGTCTCTCTCACTCCCTCTGTCTCTCTCTGTGCTTCTCTCTTTCTGTCTGTCTCTATCTGTCTGTCCGTCTGACTGTCTGTATTCTGTCTGTCTCTCTCCTCCCTCTGTCTCTTTCTATGCTTCTCTCTTTCTGTCTGTCCTCCATCTGTCTGTCTGCCTGTCTGTCTGGTCTGACTGTCTGTCTGTCTTTCTCTCTCCCTCTGTCTCTCTCTATGCTTCTCTCTTTCTGTCTGTCTCTGTCTGCCTCTCTTTGTGCCCCTCCCCCATCTCCCTCTCTCTCTTTCTGTCCCTCTGTCCCTGTCTGTCTGTCTGTCTGTCTCTCTGTCTGTCTTTCTCTCTCTCTCTCTCTCTTTCTCTCTCTCTTTCAGGGTCTCTCTTTGTCTGTCTGTATGTCATTCTATGTCTGTCTTTTGATATCTATTTCCTTATCACACTTTATCTCTCTCTCCAATAACCATCAAGCATCTGCTTCAGGATTGTCGAGATGTCCAGGACATTAGGCACAAGCATTTTACTGCAGATTCTCTGAAGATCTTTTTTTGTGATGTTCCACTAGACAATATTTTCATTTTCCACAGAGAATCGGGCATTTTCTGGTTGATATGATCGAAGATGTCATACTTGGTCAAGAAGAAGAAGAAAAATGTAAATAAGAAGATTGCAAAGAAGATGAACGTAAAGAAAAATAATGCAAAGAAGAAGAAGAAGAATGCAAGTAGAAGAAAAAAAAATGCAAAGAATGCAAAAAACAAATGCAAAGAAGAATGTAAATAAAAAGAATGCAAAGAAGAATTGCGAAGAAGAATGCAAAGAAGAAAAAGATGAAGAAGAAGAAGAAGAAGAATTGTGAAAAAGAATGCAAAGAAGAAGAAGAAGAAGAAGAAGAATTGTGAAGAAGAATGCAAAGAAGAAGAAGAAGAAGAAGAAGAAGAAGAAGAAGAAGAAAAAGAAGAATTGTGAAGAAGAATGCAAAGAAGAAGAAGAAGAAGAAGAAGAAGAAGAAGAAGAAGAAGAAGAAGAAGAAGAAGAATGTAAAGAAGAAGAAGAATTGCGAAGAAGAATGCAAAGAAGAAGAATTGCGAAGAAGAATGCAAAGAAGAAAATTACGAAGAAGAATGCAAAGAATAATGCAAAGTAGAAACAGATTTGCAAAGAATAATGCAAAGAAAAATAAGATTGCAAAGAATGAAGAAAAGCAAAAAAAGATTGCAAGAAGAAGAATGCAAAGAAGAAGAAGAAGAAGATAGAAAAGAAGAAGAATTGAAGAAGAATGCAAAGAAGAAGAAGAAGAATTGAAGAAGAAGAAAGAAGAAGAAAGAAGAAGAAGAAGAAGAAGAAGAATGTAAAGAAGAAGAAGAATTGCGAAGAAGAATGCAAAGAAGAAGAATTGCGAAGAAGAATGCAAAGAAGAAGAATTACGAAGAAGAATGCAAAGAATAATGCAAAGTAGAAACAGTTTTGCAAAGAAGAATGCAAAGAAGAAGAAGAAGATGACTCCCCACCCTAAAAAATGAAAGGGAAAGGAAAATAACGACGACAGAAGACTCCCCCCAAAAAAAACACCCAACAACAACCAAAAAAACAAACCAACCAAACAAAACAAACCACCACCACCAACAAAACAAAAAACAAACGAACAACAAAAACCCCTCCTCCTCCTCCACCAACTCCTCCTCCTCCTCCTCCTCTCCCTCTACCCCCTCCCTCCTCCTCAACACCACCCCCCCCCCATCCCCACCCTCCAACCGACTCTACCTCCCATCCTCACTCCTTCCCCTCCAATCCTCCATCATCCTCCACACCCTTCCTCCTTCTCAAACTATGCACCAATGGCCTTCAGCGCGTGAGGGACACCAACCCAACGTCGGAGACATCGCCAAGGTGTCCCAGTCTCTCGTGAAGAGCGGACCAAGGCCAGAGGCACAGTTTAAGGTAACCGCTCCATTGTGGTCACCTCGGCTTCCACATGGCTCGGGGACATAAACGCTGGCCACGTTTGAAAAGACCTGCACGTTCTTACCTTTCGGGACCGCAGATTTATTGGGGCTAGGGGTGTGTGTAATAAAACTGCTGGTTGTTTTTTTTTAGAGTTTTCTTGTTGTCTTGAAAGTTGGGGGACGGGATAGCTAGCTCCAGTTGTCGGAGCACTCGCTTTCCCCCCCCAGCCAAAGTTAAGCGTGGTTACCAGTTGGATGGGTGATCGTTTGCGCGCCTTGGCTTCAGTGCAGTCCCCCAGTTCATCCAGTTGTAAATGGGTACCTTCCCTTTTTAGGGTCAGGGAAGGTAAAGCAGCGAGGGAGAGGAGATAGGCGCCGCCCTCAATAGGCTGGCCCCTTGAGAAGTTGTTGAGGTCTCTGACGCCTCGCTCCCCTACAACCTTATCGGACATCTTTACCTTTTTTTTTAAGGTGGTGTAGTTGTGGTTGGGGTGCGGGTGATGGTGGATGGGTGGAGGGGGATGGTGGGTGGTGGGGGTGGTGGTAGGGGGATGGTGGTGGATGTGGTGCGTGAGGGTGGGGGTGGGGGATGGTGGTAAGGGTGGGGTGGGAGTGGGGTATGTGAGTGTGTAGGAGAGGTGGGTGGGGAAATGTATGTGTGTGTGCATGTGTGTGTGTGTGTGTGTCTGTGTTAACAGATCTGCATGTTCTTACCTTTCAGCATCGCAGATTTATAGGGCTAGGTGTGGTGTAATAAAACTGCTGTTTAAAGTTTTGTTGTCTGTAAGTTGGTGTGGTTGTGGTTAGGGTGAGAGGGTGGGGGTGGAGGGGGATGATGGGTGATGGTGGGGGTTGTGGGTGGATGGATGGTGGGTGGTAGGGGTGTGGTGGTGGCAGAGGAGGGAGATGGGTGGTAAGGGTGGGTGGGAGTGGGGTACATGTGTGTAGAGGGTGGGTGGGTTGGGAGGGTGGGTGGGGAAATGTGTGTTTGTGTGTGTGTGTGTGTTTGTGTGTGTGTGTGGTGTGTGTGTGTGTGTGTGTGTGTGTGTGTGTGTGTATGTGTGTGTTTGTGTGTGTTTGGAAAGAAATGCGTGTTCTTTACCTTTCAGCGTCGCAGATTTATGGCTGGGGTGTGTAATAAAACTGCTTTTTTTTTTCTTTCTTTAAAAAAAGTTTTCTTGTCTTGGAAGTTGTGTGGTTGCGTTTAGGGGGTTGAGATGGGAGTTGGTGGGTGGGTGGAGGGGAATTTTTTTATATTTATTTATACCACTTTAAGGAATGGTGGAGGTGTGAGGTGGTGGTGGGGTGTGGTGGTGGTGGTAGATGGGGGTGGTGGTGTGGAGGTGGGGGATAGTGGTAAAGGTGTGGTGGGAGTGGGGTATGTGTGTATGGGTGTGGGGCGGGGGAAATATGTGCGAGTGTATTGTTTATTTATTAATTCATTTATTCTTTTATATCGAGGATAACAGACTAAGCACTCTTGTGCTTTTGTTTTTTTACATCCAGTCCTCGTGTGTATGCAATTTTGTAAATTTGGTCATCTGTGTGTGTGTATATATTGTGTGTGTGTGTGCTTTTGCAGTGTACAGTCTGCATGTCAAGCAATGATGTTTGACAAACAAACCGAAATTCAAGGTTAACGTGACTTTGGTGTTATCATCGTTATTGTTTTGTGTTGTTATTGCCCCCCCCCCCCCCCCCCCTCCACCCCACATTTTTTCTTCCTCGGCTAAAAGCTCCGAAGCTCACCAATGATAAGATTTCCTTTTTGGTGTTTGTGATCAGTTTTTTTTCTTCTCTTTTTTTTTCAACCCACCATTTACGTAGCTTCATTCCGACTTCAGGCGTATTAATTCTTGTCTCTTGATGTCGTAGTTTCCTTTCTGGGAGAGAAAATTTAAACCCTGGGAAATTTAGTTCATCATTAAATTAATATGCCATTTCTGGGGAAAAATAGTCTATTTTGTTTTTTGGTGGTGATGGTGGTGGTAATGGTGGTGGTGGTAATGGTGGTGGTGATGATGGTGGTGGTGATGATGGTGGTGGTGGTGGTGGTGATGGTGGTGGTGATGGTGGTGTGATGGTGATGGTGGTGGTGATGGTGGTGGTGATGGTGGTGGTGGTGATGGTGGTGGTGGTGGTGGTGATGGTGGTGGTGATGGTGGTGGTGATGGTGGTGGTGATGGTAGTGGTGGTTGGTGGTGGTGATGATGGTGGTGGTGATGGCGGTGGTGGTGGTGATGGTGATGGTGGTGGTGGTGATGGTGATGATGGTGGTGGTGGTTGGTGGTGGTGATGATGGGTGGTGATGGTCGTGGTGATGGCGGTGGTGATGGTTGTGGTGATGATGGTGGTGATGATGATTATGGTGGATGATGGTGGTGATGATGTTTATGGTGATGATGGGTGGGTGGTGATGATGGTGGTGGTGATGTGGTGATCATGATGATGTTGGCGGTGGACCGTGGCGATGAAGATGATGGTGATTGTGATGATGGTGGCGGTGATGATGGTTATGATGGTGGTGATAGTGATGGTGATGATGGTTGTGGTGATGGTGGTGATGATGATGATGGTGACGATGGTATGGTGATGGTGGCGATGATGGTAGTGATGGTGATGATGGTGGCGGTGATGATGGTGGTGATGGTGGCGATAGTGATGGTGGTGGTGATGATGATGATGATGGTGAGGATAGTCTGGAGGTTACCCAGACTATGCACTGTGCGTCACTCTCCCCACCTGGGAATCACCGTGAGACAGTAAGTACATAATTACTGGACGAGAATGTGTGTGTGTCTGTGTCTATGTGCGTGTGTGTCTGTCTGTTTGTGTGTGTGTTTGTGTCTGTGTGTATGATTGTTTTCAAACGAGCCTCTCGCGATATAGGTAGACGTAGTCATTCTCCGACTTCATAGGACTTTCCCCCTTTTAAAAAACAAACAAAACCCGGAGATAATTATAGACTGTCATGCTAAAAGATTGTCATTAATTAAAGAAGACAATCTTGACATAAAATTTGAAAACACAACAGCATTTTCTTATGTAGTGAAAAAACGCAAACTAAAGTGGTTCGGGCACGTCACACGAAACATCTGGACTGGCCAAGACTGTCCTACAGGGAACAGTACAAGGAAGGGAGACGAAGAGGCAGACAGAGAAAACGATGGGAAGACAACATCAGAGAACAGACTGACTGGCCTTGAGTGGAACGAATTGCTACGGAAAGCAGAGGACCGCGGGGAGTGGAGGAAGCTGGTTGCCAAAATCTTCAGTAGTGCCTCCTTGGTCCAAGGGGGTTTACCCATGGTGAAATTCCGCGTATGCAGCCGTTTTTTGCCCACTATGAAGGTACCCGCATACCCACTTCGGGGATCGAAAAAAGGCATGATAGTTTTAAAAATGGTATGAACCCCCCCCACCCCTCCCCAACCAAACTATGTCTGTATTTTGAGAATAGAAAATGTTGATACATCTGTGAGTTACTGATGTTAGCAAATTGTCAATGTGTACATTGAAATGTTGTCATGCTTTGGAATGTCATGTTAATATTGTGAGCGACCAGCAGGATATTAATAATAATAATAATAATAATAATAATAATAATGTATGGAATTTATATAGTGCTGAATCTTGTAAAGCAACAAATCAAAGCGCTCAGATGACATTTTTTATATCGAGGATAATGGAATAAGCACTAATGTGCTTTTTTTTACATCCAGTCCCCGTGTGTATGCGGTTTTGTAAATTTTGTCATCTGTTCTCACTAGCACACAATGGCCAACAGCTGGAAACACTTAACAGCCACGGCAGCAGCAGGAGCAGCAGCAGCAACAACAACAGCAGTAGCAGGTGCAACAACAGTAGTTGTTACAGCAGCCGCAAGAACAATAGCGACAACTGCAGTATACAATACGCCAAGCACCCATGCATAAAGACCCATTTGATCATTGAACACTACACTACACTACACTATAGTACAGTACAGTACACTAAACTACACTACACTACATTATAGTACAGCACAGTCCACTACACTACACTACAGTACACTATAGTACACTACACTTTAGTACAGTACAAACAGTACACTACACTATAGTACAGTACAGTACACTACATTCCAGTCCAGTACAGTACAGTACACTACACTATAGTACAGTACACTACACTATAGTACAGTACAGTACACTACACTATAGTACAGTACACTACACTACACTACAGTGCAGTACAGCACAGTACCATACACTACAGTACAGTACAGTGCAGTACAGTGCACTACACTACACCACACCACACCACGCCACGCCACGCCACGCCACGCC
>CM054163.1:10741787-10744287 GCA_028751875.1 Rapana venosa | reverse complement strand
GACAGAATTGACAAAACCGCATACACACGGGGACTGGATGTAAAAAAGCACATAGGAGCTTATTCCATTATCATCGATTTAAAAGAATAAAATAAATAAAAAATAAATAAAAACTCACTCACTCACTCACTTACATCACTTTTTTCTAGATACATTTTTAATCGAAGGCATAAAGGACTAATGAAAAAGCATTTAATGAGCTTTATTCTTATCCGTCCGATGTTAAGGAATTATATAAATAAAATAAATAAAAACTCACTTCCCCACCACCACTTACCAATGCCTCACTCCTTCACACAAAGCACACGATTTACGTTCAAATTCAATCAATCAATCATGTTGTTTATAGCCTCTTCAAGCCACAGATGCAATAACGGGGCTGTTACCCCGTAAAATTCTAAATCACAGATGAGAATGTTGCGCAACTATAATTGTGCAGACTAGAACCAGGGGACATAACACCGACTCTACTGTTGTTCCTCAGTTTCATGCCCAGGCCAACCACGAGGGTCATCCCTGGACAGTCACCACCTTGTGAGAGAAACGGTACACACGACACAGAAAGTGAGACAAAAACCCAAAACCCGATTCCTCAAACTTTCATTTTTATTTTCAAACCACTTTAAGGCCCGCAGATTTCTCTGCGTGAAATTCGCGTTGCTCTTCCCCGAGGAGAGCGCGTCGCCACAAGAGCAGCGCCACCCATTATTATTTTGTTTGTTTCTGTCTGCAACTGTTTGTGTTTCCCTATCTTAGTGTTTTTTTTCTAGAGAATTTAGCCAATGACAATTCTCTTGTTGTGGGTTGTTTTTTTTTGCGTGCGCTAAATAATTTTTATGTAACATACGGGACCCCGATTTGTCGCCTCATCCGAAAGACTAGCACCAGACCTCCACTCATGGTCTAATGGATGATGGGGAGGGGGGGGGAGTTTTTGCCCAAATCGGGAAACCCACACGCCACCCGACTTTTTTCCGACCCGGCGGTTTTCTTTTAGGAAGGTTACCTCTTGACCACCTGATTCAACTTTGATTGACATAAAAACAGTTATGGCATGTTACTCATGAACTTCGGGAGGAGAGATCTGTGTATATATCTTCTTCTTTGGGAACTTTTGGTGTTGTGCCCGTTACTATCTTCTCATCTCATTCTTTCATTCTCTCATCTCATCTTCATCTCTTCATCATTCTTCATCTTCTATCATCATTCATCATCATCATCATCATCAATCAATCATCATCATCATCATCATCATCATCATCTTTCTTCATTTTTTTGTTCTTCTCTTCTCTTCTCTCTTCCCCTCCTCTCTCTCTGTTCTTTTCTTCTTCTTCCTCCTCCTCCTCCTCCCCTTTTCCGTTCCTCCTCTCTTCCTCCTTCTCTTTCTTTCTTTTGTTTTCTTCTCCTCTCCTCTCCTCCTCCTCCTCTCCTCCTCTCTTCCTCTCTCTTCTCCTTCCTTCTCCTTCCTTTCATCTTCCTCTCTTCTTCGCCCTGCAATCTCTCGTCCTACCTTCTTCGTCCGAACCTAGACTTGCACACTCCGAGGCCCTAGCAAATCGCGTGCACTATGACTCTAGGGTCCGGAGAACTTGTAACCAACATAGTCCTAAGCCAGATATTGACCTCAAGTACTATTCTAACTCAAGATAAAACAAAACCAACAACCTTAAACAAAGACTGCATTAGAGCCACTACAACTTTCAACCCATTCTAAGTAATAATATACGATCAAATAAACTAAAATAACCAATAGACGAACAACTGAATTCCATTCCCCATGCAGTCAAATAAATTATTTTTACGCATAAATTAAACAAAACATAACCAAAGAAAACAAATAGGAAAAAATAATCTAAACACAATAAAAACATTATCTAAAGATAAACAGCAACAAAACAGCATCAAAGTATACACAACAATGGAAAAACAAAACAAACAAATGAAATTAGCACCCAGTAGTCTGAAAGAGAGAAGGCAGGCGGTGAAATGGCGGCCATCTTCACAGCCTGTTGACGTCACTACCGGAAACCGCACGTAGAGGGCGCTGCAAAAAAAAACAACAACCCAGAAAGAATGAACGCTTGCTTCCTCAGGGGACATTACTATGCATTTCACACCAGAAAATCTCTCCAGACCAAACACAATTATAGAAAACCTGAAGCAGGCTGCGTCAACAGAGGGAAAAAAAATCGGCGTGTGTGTCTTAACACACACACACAGGCACGCACGCGCGCACTCACTCTTGCGGGCGCGCGCTCGCGCACTCACATTCGCGCTCACTAGCGCAGATATCACACAGACACACAGATACAGACACACACACACACACACACACTCTCTCTATCTCTACCCCCCTCTCTCACACACACAAAGAAACACACACACGCTCACACATACACTCACACATACAAAAAAAAAAACACACACACAAAACACTCACAACGCACGCACGCATACACAAACACACACACATACACTCATACTCACACATTCACACACA
>CM054163.1:10729287-10736787 GCA_028751875.1 Rapana venosa | reverse complement strand
GTGTGTATGCATGTATGTATGCATGTGTGTGTATGCATGTATGTATGTATGTGTATGCATGTATGTATGTGTGTGTTATGCATGTATGAATGTATGTGTGTGTATGCATGTATGTATGTGTGTATGCATGTATTGATGTATGTATGTATGTATGTGTGTGTATGCATGTATGTATGTGTGTGTATGCATGTATGTATGTGTGTGTGTGTGTGTGAGTGAATTTAAAATCTGTTAAATTTTTGCGAACAGTCGCACGAGTGTGAATGTTTGGAATATAAGCGTTTTAATTTGTTTTGCTTTACAAGTTCCAGCGCTGTATAAAACAACAACAAGAACAACAACAACAACAGTCCATTGTGTTTATAGTAGTAGAAGAAGTAGTTCTCTGTTTGTGTGAGCCTTCCTCTCTCTCTCTCTATCAACCCCACCCCCCCCCCCCCCCCAACTCCCCCAAATCTCTCTGTCTCCTTTTCTGTCTGTCTGTGTCTGTGTCTGTCTGTCTGTCTGTGTCTGTGTCTGTCAGTCTGTCAATCTATCTGTCTGTCTCTCTCTCTGTTTCTATATGCTTGTCTCTATTTCTGTGTGCCTGTCTGTCTGTCTGCCTATCTGTCTGTCTGTCTGCGTCTGTCTGTCTGTCTCTGTCTGTCTGCTCTCTCCTCTCTCTCTCTCTCTCTCTCTCTCTCTCTCTCTCGTCTTCATTTCTATTTCTCCGTTTCTTTCTTTTCTCTGATACATTTAAAAAAAAATAATGAAATTAATGCAAATTCAGAATCTTTTTCTATTAGCCACACACTTGGATTAATCTGATTACATGTTTACAGTTTTTGTCTTGTGGGTTGTTGTATTTTCGTTTTTTTCTTGTTATGTTGTTATCGTTGTCTTCTGCCTTTTTTGTATCCTTGAGTATTCTGTTATTAATGGAAGGAAACATCCCACATGCCTGCGCGCGTACGCACGCACGCACACACACACACACACACACACACACACACACACACACACACACACATACACACACACACACACACTCACACACACGCGCGCGCGCGCGCACGCACGAACACACACACACACACACACACACACACATATATATATATATATATATATATATATATAATATATATATATATATATATATTATATATGCTAATGTATCTATCCATATCTATCTATCTATCTATCTATATATCTATCTATCTATCTATTTACACACACATATACACACACATATATATATATATTCTTGTTACAAGATAGTTGTTTATACATACATATATATATGTATGTATGTATGTATATGTATGTATATATGTATGTGTATGTATATACAGGAACAGTCAGCATTGGAGGGCGAACAATCACCAACCTCAGGTTTGCCGATGACATTGACGGTCTGGCAGGAAATGAAGAGGAACTGGCCAACCTAGTGAAGAAACTGGACAAAATATCCTCACAATACGGCATGGAAATCAGTGCCGAGAAAACCAAGCTCATGACAAACAGTGCCCAGCCAATCACCACCAAGATCACTCTCAACGGAAAAGAACTGGAGACAGTTGACCATTTCAAGTACCTTGGAGCCATCATAAGTGAGGAGGGATCGAAGACCGAAATCCTAGCAAGAGCGGCACAAACAGCAGCAGCAATGGCAAGACTGAAGACCATATGGAGAGACAGAAACATCCCTCTCGGAACCAAGGTAAAGTTACTAAACGCGCTAGTCACCTCAATCATGCTTTACGCATGTGAGGCATGGACATTAAACGCAGACCTACAAAGGAGGATCCAAGCAGTAGAAATGAGATGCCTCAGAAGGCTCCTTGGCATCTCATACAAGGACCATGTCACCAACAATGAAGTCCGCAGAATGATCACTCAACAGGTGCGGGACTATGAAGACCTACTGACCACGGCAAAAAAGAGGAAACTCAGATGGTATGGGCACGTAACACGCTCAGAAGGACTTGCAAAGACCATCCTGCAAGGAACAGTCCAGGGGAAGAGAAGACGGGGCAGACAGAGGAGAAAGTGGGCCGACGACATCCGTGATTGGACAGGGGAGGACTTCAGTGTCACCCAGGCACTTGCCCACGACCGCGCTAAGTGGAGCCAGCTGGTCCACCGTTCGTCCACCATGCAGCGCCCCCACGACCCTGGCGGGTTACGGGACCAGTGAACAGTGAGTGAGTGATGTATATTGTTGTTGCTTCGATTTTACGTCTGTTCACTCAAAGTGATATTAGACGATGGGAAGGGGAGGGGAGGGGACATTGATGTTGATGGTTGTGTGCTGTGAAATTGGTATCTGTTGCTAAATATCCTAGGCAGTATACAGAAAAAGGCTAAGCAATGATAACAACAAATAAATACATAAGAAATGCTAATGCGACTTATAACTATAACAAATGTCCTATAGGACTGTTCATTAAAGATTTTGTTATACGAAATGCCAAATCAATATTTTTGAATATCTTATCCAAGGACTTTTCAGAAAAAGAAGGTAATAATGGTTTTAGACTCTTACATTAAAAAATTATATGAATGCTAGTAATTTTCTCACCACACAAACATTTTATATTTTTACTATATTTAGTGATAAAAGCATTCAGTTTTATTCTAAAGAATAAAGCGCTAACCCTTCTTGCCATGAACAAACTTGTGTAGGTTTCAGAGTGATCAATATTCCTAAAAACAGGGATAGTGATTAAAGATTTGTCTGAAAGGTGCTCATTTTGATGATAAGCTTCTTTAGCCCTGCTCCACGATGCCTCTTCTAGTAAATGATAGCCCTCTTGTAAAGATAATGGAACATGTAGTTCTACAGAATCCTCTCCATGCCTTGCACCTCTCTTCGCAGCTCTGTCAGCCCACTCATTTGGCAAGAACCCCGCATGCGAAGGTACCCAACAGAAGGTGACACAAATACCCCTTAAAGCTAAAACATGTATGGCATGATTGATCTCTAGTACAACTGTAGACATTTTCTTAGAACTTGTGGATTTTAATGCATAGAGTACCGATTTCGAATCAACGCATAGTAAAGTTTGAAATACATTCACCGGAAGATCAAGAATATGATTAAGAGCCATTAAAATTGCTATTAGCTCAGCTGTGAATATCGAGTGATGTATATATAGTATGTATGTATGTATGTATATGTATATACAACTATCTTGAAACAAGCGTTAGTTTTAATTGCAAACGACAGATATATGAAACAGCGACATTCCAGATAGAGACTGTATTAATGTTTTCTGTAATTGAACATTTAAAACGTCTATCCGGTTTGAACAGTAAGCCTATACACTGATAGAAGTTAAGATATAATTATACCAAACACACGTCATCATTTAAAAAATCTGATTTGTCACATGTTGCTGTACATTTTAGGCAGTATTCAACAGCAAGAATTTGTTATTATATTTGTGTTATTTGTCAAGGCAAGATAAAAGACATAGTGTTATAGAGCGGCCAGATCTTCAGAAATTCTTGAGAAATGGGATAATTTTTTTTCAAGTAAGTTACCTCTTCACATCAAGGATCAGACTAGATGAACTTCTCTTATCTTTGAGAAAAGAGAGAGAGAGAGAGAGAGAGAGAGAGAGAGAGAGAGAGAGAGACAGAGACAGACAGACAGACAAAAAGACAGAGCAGACAGACAGACAGAGAGACAGACAGACAGACAGAGAGACAGAGAGACAGAGAAAGAGAGACATACAGACAGACAGAGACAGAGAGAGAGACAGACAAACAAACAAAAGACAGACAGACACACGGAGAAGAGCAGACAGACAGACAGAGAGAGAGAGACAGACAGAGAGACAAACAGACAGAGAGACAGAGAAAGAGAGAGAGACAGACAAACAAACAAAGACAGACAGACACACGGAGACAGAGAGAAAGACAGAAAAATCCCAGAACGTTAAGTTAAAAATGAAGATAATCTCATATTAAAATCAGCAGAAAGTCATAAATCAGTTAATTTGATTGGCCTAAAGAAATATACATAAAAACCACAGACCACACACAACGATAAGGACAAGTTAAAAACAAAAATGAGGCAAAAGAATAATAAGTACAGTGGAATAAACCCAAAAGAATAAAGACCAAAAAAAAAAGAAAAAGGAAAGAAAGCTGAAAAAAACCCCACAAAAAATAACCAGGAAATTCAATGTAGTGAAGCATAAGAAGAAAAAGTCAAATCACCCCCTACCTCCCCCTCCAACCCCCCCACCCCCCCCCCCCCCCCCCCCTCAAAAAAAACAACAGCAGGTCCGCACTGAATCATTTCGTGAACATGATTGGCAGAAACTTCCTACGACAGGAAAGAGAGGCAGACTGGTTAAAAAAAGGTTACCCCGCAAAACCCCCCTGAGATGTTGGAAAATGGGAAGGGAAGGAAGAAGGAAGCAGGAGAGAGTTTAAAAAAAAAACTGTCCCAGGGAAAAAAACAAGAATTTATGTTTCCTAGCTGTAATGACACCATTCATTCTCCTCCTTTCAAAATACTGTGTGAGATTTAAGTAGATAACGCGGGTTAACCTGACATGACAAAAACGATGGAAGAGATTTGTGTGCACAAAACAAGCATACATTAACAGATGAAAATAAATATCTATAAAAATGGGGTGAGGGAGGGGGGCAGGAGTGGATTAGATCATAATGGCAGAAAAAAAAATCTATAGAAAGTGGCAGGAATGGACTAGACCATAATGGAGAAATTCTTTTTTTTTTTTTTAATGCAGTCATCTATTTTACCGTAGTGCTCATCATAATTGAAGCAAAGATCAATGAAAGAAAAGTGAATTTGTTTCACAGAAAAGTGAAAACCAAAGCCCCCATCTCCCCCCTCTCTCTCTCTTAAAGCAGTGTTTCCAAAGTGTTTTGTATTATTCTTTTTACAGAGAGAGAGAGAGAGAGAGAGAGAGAGAGAGAGAGAGAGGAGAGAGAGAGAAAGAGAGGAGCGAGAGAGAGAGAGAGAGAGAGAGAGAGAGAGAGAGAAAAGTAAGAGAGAGAGAGAGACAGAAAGACAGAAAAAAGAACAAGAGACAAAGAGACACACGAAGACAGAGCAATCAGATAAGATAAATATCATCTGAGATTGAAAGCAGGAAGAAAGGACTAGTCAGTAAATTTCGTTTGCAAATATATATATATATACATATATATATATATATATATATATATATATATATATATATATATATATATATATATATAATATATATATATATATATATATACATACAGAAAACACAACAAGAAAATACATCAGTCAGAAACCAGCGTAAAAACCGAAAAAAGTGCAGATTTTTTTTTTAAAAATAAGAAGACCCCCTAAAAAAGAAAAACAAACAAACAAACAAAAACAACAACCCCAAAACATACAGAAAAGCCAATGGAGTGAAGCATAAGAAGATAAAGTCAAATCACCACCTCCCTACCCCCCACCCCCACTTTCCCACAAAAAAATCAGGTCCGCACTGAATCATTTCTTGAGCATGATTGGCACAAACTTCCTACGACAGGAAAGAGAGGCAGACTGGCCAAAAAAACCAAACCAAAACCAAAAAACAATTTTACAAAAAACCTGAGTTGGTGAAATAGGGAAGGAAGAACAAAATAGAAGGAGAGGTAAAAACTGTCAGAAAAAAATAACAACAAGTTATGTTTCCTGACTGTAATTACCCCATTCATTCTCCTCCTTTCAAAATACTGTCTGAGATTTAAGCAGATAATGCGAGTTCACCTCTCATGACCAAAAAAAAGAAGGAAAATATCTGTAAGCACAAAGCGAGTATACATGAACAGATGGAAAAAAAATATCTAAAAGAAAAATAGAGGCCGGAGTGGATTAGATCACAACGGAGAAAAATAAATAAAGCAGTTCTCTCTTTTACTTGAATGCTTATCATGATTCAAGCCAAGTTCAATCGAGGAAAAAAAGAGGGGTTTTGTTTGTTTGTTTGATTGATTTTACAAGGAGTTGAATCAAACCTTGCATCTCTCTGTCTCTCTGTCCCTCTCTGTCTCTCTGTCTCTGTCTCTCTGTGTGTCTAGGAGCAGTTTCACCAAACGTGTTTTGTGAATTATTCTTTTTCCACAGAAAGATAGACAAACAGAGACAGACAGACAATCAGACAGACAGGCAGAGAATCAGACAGACAAACATACAGAGAATCAGACAGACAGACAGAGAATCAGGCAGAAACAAAGAGAACAAGAGACAAAGAGAGACACAGAGACAGAGCAATCAGATAAGATAAATATCATCTGAGATTAAAAAAGCAGGAAGAAAGAACTAGTCAGTAAATTTGGATTGCCAAAAAAACCTATATATAAATAGAGCAAAACAAGAAAACACATCAGTCACAACCAAGGACAAAACTGAAAGAAGTGAAGAAAAAGAGTTTACAAAAAGAACATAAGAAGATCCCCCCCCAAAAAAAAAATCCAAAAAAAATCGGAAAAGCCAATGTAGTGAAAAATAAGAAGTAAATATCACACCAACCTCGCCCCCTCCAAATAAAAAAAAATCAGGTCCGCATTGAATCATTTCTTGAGCATAAATGGCAGAAACTTCCTACGACAGGAAAGAGAGGCAAACTGGTTAAAAACAAAAAACAAACAAAACACTTAAAAATAAAACACCAAACCAAACCCTGAGATAGTGAAAAATAGGAGGGAAAGGAAGAAGGAAGCAAAAGAAGTGTTAAAAAAACTGGAAAAAATAACACGTTATGTTTCCTGGCTGTAATTACCCCATTCATTCTCCTCCTTTCAAAATACTGTCTGAGATTTAAGCAGATAATGCGAGTTCACCTGACATGACCAAAAACAAAAAAAGATGGAAACAAATTTGTAAGCACAAAGCGAGTATACATGAACAAATGAAAATAAAATATGTAAAAGAAAAAAAAGCGGTCGGAGTGGATTAGATCACAACGGAGAAAAATAAATACAGCAGTCCTCTCTTTTACTTGAATGCTTATCATGATTCAAGCCAAGTTCAATCCAAAAAATTGGGTTTTTTGCTTGTTTGTATTTTTTGCCTTTTTTATACAGGGAGTTGAACCAGACCTTGCATCTTTGTCTCTGTCTCTGTCTGTATCTGTCTGTCTGTCTCTTCAAATTTGTTTGTCTTTCTGTTTCTGTTTCCCTTCCCCTGCCCCTCTTTTTCTGGCTTTGTCTCTGTCTCTCTCTCTCTCTCCTGTCGCTACTCTCTGTCTCTGGTCTCTATTGTCAGTCTGTCTACCTTACTGTCTGTCTGTAAAAAAGCACATATGTGCTTATTCATTATCCTCGAAATAAAAGAATTTGTCATTGTCATTGTCATTGTCTGTCTGTCTATCTGTGTGTCTATGTATTTGTCTGCCTGTGTGTCTGTGTATATCTCTGTCTCTGTTTCTGTCTCTCTTCCTCTCTGTCTTAAAGCAGTTTTTCCAAACGTGTTTGTTTTATTATTTTCCCAGATAGAGAGAGAGACAGAGACATACA
>CM054163.1:10699287-10724287 GCA_028751875.1 Rapana venosa | reverse complement strand
CACACACACACACACACACACACACACACACACACACTCGCTAATATCACTAAAAGTGAACAGACGTAAAATTGAAGTCAACAACAACAACAACAACACACACTCGCGCACACACACTAACACTAACACACACAAACACACACACACGCACACTAACACACACTCACTTACACACACACACACACACACACACACACACACACACACACACACACACACACACACACACACACTCACTTACACACACACACACACACACACACACACACACACACACACACACACACACACACACACACACACACACACACACACTCGCGCACACACACTAACACGTACAAACACATACACACACACACTTACCACACACACACACACACGTACAAACACATACACACACACACACTTACACACACACTAACACCCCCCCCCCCCCCCCCCCCCACACACACACACAGAGTAGTATGGAGTGACACTCCCGAACTCTTTCACCTTATCTTCTCCTTGCGCCCCATCCATCTCTGAAGTATAAAAACCTAACACACGCAAACATACCATCATTGATGCTCCTGCACCTCAGCATTTCAAAAGAGGAGAAGGCCAGTCCAAGAGAGAGACAGACAGAGAGGGGAGAGAGAGAGAGAGAGAGAGAGAGAGAGAGGAGAGAGAGAGAGAGAGAGAGAGAGAGAGAGAGAGAGAGGAGAGAGAGGAGAGAGAGAGAGAGAGAGAGAGAGAGAGAGATGAGAGAGAGAGAAGAGAGAGAGGAGAGAGAGAGATGAGAGAGGAGAGAGAGGAGAGAGATGAGAGAGAGAGAGAGAGAGAGAGAGATGGGGGAGGGGGGGGTAGAGATTAAAAAAACCCACTTTTATATCGAGGATAATGGAATAAGCACTTGTGTGCTTTTTTTTTACATCCATTTCCCGTATGTATGCGGTTTTGTCAATTTTGTCAACTGATAGAGAGAGAGAAATATATATATATATATATATATATATATATATATATAGAGAGAGAGAGAGAGAGAGAGAGAGAGAGAGAGAGAGAGGAGAGAGAGAAAGAGAGAGAGAGAGAGAGAGAGCGAGCGAAAGAGAGAGAGAGAGACAGAGACAGAGAGAAGAAACGAATGAAAAGAAAACAAACATACGAAGAAACCGAAGAAGGAGGAAAGTGAAAGGAGCTGAGAGAGAGAGAGAGAGAGAGAGAGAGAGAGAGGAGAGAGAGAGACGAGAGAGAGAGGAGAGAGGGAGAGAGGAGAGAGAGAGAGAGAGTAGAGAGAGAGAGAGAGAGGGAGGGAGGGAGAGAGAGAGAGAGAGAGCGAGAGAGAGAGAGAGAAAGAGAGAGAGTTTGTTGGAATAAGCCCTCGTGTGCTTTTTTTTACATCCATTCCCCGTTTATATGCAGTTTTGTAAATTTTGTCATCCATTATCACCAGCACACACGGGAAGGGGTTTTAACGTGTGCGCAAGATGTTCTGCGTGCGTTCGCACACGGGACCTCGATTTATAGTATCATGCGAAGGAGAGAGAGAGAGAGAGAGTGAGAGAGAGAGAGAGAGAGAGAGAGAGAGAGAGAGAGAGAGAGAGAAGCGAGCGAGAGAGAGAGAGAGAGAGGAGAGAGAGAGAGAGAGATCAGTCAGTTAAAAGAGATATTACCTGAGGTTAAGATCAGCAAAAAAAGAAGAGAAATGAAGACAGTAAAAAACAAAAAAGCACATCAGTTAAAAATCAGAGAAAAAAACCCAAAGAAGTGAACAAAAAGAAAAACAACAACAACCAAAATTAAAAACAAAAACCGAAAGAAAAACAACCCCTCCAACTCCACCACTCCCCCTAAAGAATACCCCCCACCCTCAAAATAACAAAGTAATAATGCATAAGAAGAAAACGTGAAATCACTCCCCCCCCCCACCTCCAGAAATTAAAAAAAAATCAGGTCCGCACTGAATTATTTCGTGAGAATGATTGGCAGAAACTTCCGAGAACAGGAAAAGAGAGCAGACTGGTTAAAAAACAAACAAAAAAACAACAACAACAACAACAAAAAAGAAGAGAAGGAAGCAGAAGGACGGTTAAAAAGTGTCAGAACGAAAAACAACAACAAAACAACACAACGTTTTTCCTGGCAATAATTAACCCCCTCTTCTTCACATTTCAAAATACTGTCCGTGGTCTAAGCAAATAATGTGGGATCGTCTGACATGATAAAAAAGACCGACAAAAAACCCCAAAA
Source organism: Rapana venosa (assembly GCA_028751875.1). Taxonomy (NCBI): domain Eukaryota; kingdom Metazoa; phylum Mollusca; class Gastropoda; order Neogastropoda; family Muricidae; genus Rapana; species Rapana venosa. Next base: position 10,722,058 of record CM054163.1, on the reverse strand, counting down.
CAGATTTTGTAGGCACAAAGTGAGGATTAAAAAACAAAATGAACAAAATTGAAATGAAAAAATGGGGCTGGAGAATAATTTTATGACTTATGGAAATGATAAAATACAGCAATGGTCTAATGTATGGTTATGAGTCTAGCAGTTTTAGAAAATAAATGTCTGTGATTTACACACACACACACACACACACCACACACACACACACACACACACACACACACACATACACACACACACACACGCACACACACACACACACACACACACACACACACACACGTACACACACACATACACACACCAAACGCGCGTACACACACATACACACACACTAACACATACACTAACATTAATACTAACACCAACAAAAACGCAGGCACACACACACACACACACACACACACACACACACACACACACATAAACACACAAAAACCACACACTAACACACACATATACATACTCACACACACATCTTATATCACTAAGAGTGCACAGACGTTAAATTGAAAAATGAAGATCAAAATCTTCTCACCGTTGATGTAAAAAGTCACTTAGAAAGTAATTATTCTAATCACTTAAAAGTGTATACTGATGGATCTGTATTAGAAACAGGCAAAAGTGGTGCTGCATATGTGATTCCGACTTTAAAAGTTCAAAAATCTTTTCATTTAGGACAACATTTTTCTATTTTTACATCTGAATTATTCGCAATTCTTATGGCTTTGAATTTTTTGTCTGATACTGCTATTGATGTTTGCCAAATTCTGTTTTGCGTTGACTTAAAGGCAGTGTTAATGGCATTAAAGTCATGGCATGGTAAAATAAGGAATGATATTGTATTTAAGATAAAATTCCTGATACATTCTATTGCAAGCAGAGGCATCAGCATAACTTTTTGCTGGATCCCCTCTCATTGTAGAATTTATTCGAATGAGCTGGTTGATTCTTTGGCAAAACAAGGTGCCTCTGAATACAGTACTGAAGTGTTTGATTCTAATCTTGCATTGTCGTCTTATGAAATTCATTCTAAGTTAAAGAAATGCATACATTCAAAGATTATAGAAAAACATTATCAGCAGTTTCCTTGCCCACGGAAATTAGAAATTCTAATACATAAAGTGAGATTAAATGCATGGAATACTAAATATTCAAAAAATGTAACATGTTGTTGTTCTATTCCACTTTCAGTCCACCTTTTGTTGTTTGATTGCCCAATTCTTCTTGACATGTATAAAAGGAGAGGTTTAGATATTCATAAGAAATATGCCACTAGTCAAGAAGTTTTATATGACTCTCAGCAATTCATAGTGTCAGTTGCTGAAGTCATATGTTCTTCACCTGTAAAACCTTTACTGTAATTACATATATATATATATATATATATAATATATTATATTTATATATATTTATATATATTCATATACTTATGTGTGTGTGGATGTGGGTGCGTTTAGGGGAGAGAAAGAGAGAGAGAGAGATGCGGTGTGTAATAATAGGTACTTTGGTATGAATGCGGGTGTGTCTAAATCACCATGTAGTGAATAGACATTAAACAAAACAAAACAAAAACAACGTTAAATTGAACACATACACACACTCACTCACTAACACACACACACACACACACACATGCACACACACACACTAACACACTCATTAAACACACACTAACACACACAGGCACACACACACAATAAATACACTAACACACACACACACACACACACTAACGCACACACTTAAACTCACACACACTTACACACACATTAACATACTCACTAACACACTAGCGCACACACACTAACGCACACACTAACACACACACTAACACACTAACGCACACACACTAACGCACACACTTTCACACACTTACACACACTAACGCACACACACTAACACACACACACTAACACACACACACACAAACACACACACAAACACACACAACACACGCGCGCGCGCACACACACACACACACTCACAAACAAACACACGCTAACACACAAACACACACTGACACACACAGAATAGTTTGTAGTAGCACACCTGAACTCTTTCACCTTATCTTCTCCTTGCGCTCCATCATTCTCTGGATTACAAAAATCCCAACACACGCAAACACACAATCAAGTCAAAGTCAAAGTCAAAGTCAAAAACACTTTAATCATCCCAAGAAGGGTAATTACAATACTGACGGGCACATTGATACTCTCATAATCTCGAAAGACACCAAAAGCTACATTTCATATTGGTTAAAACATTCCAAGATAACTTCAAATTTTAAAAAAAGTCATACGCACACATACACACACTAGAACACACCCTAACACACAAACTAACAAACACATACACACACTCACACACACACACACACACTAACACACACACACACACACACACACACACACACACACACACACACACACACACACACACACACACACACACACAACACAAACACAACACAATACTAACACCCCCCCACGCCCCCCCCCCCCCCCCCACCACACCACACATATACACATACACTAACACACACACTCTAACAACCCCCACCAATCCCCCCCCTCCCCCCCCCCCCCACACACACAGAGTACTTTGGAGTGGCACTCCTGAACTCTTTCACCTTATCTTCTCCTTGCGCCCCATCCATCTCTGGAGTTTAAAAACCTAACACACGCAAACATACCATCATTGATGCTCCTGCACCTCAGCATTTCAAAAGAGGAGAAGGCCAGTCCGAGAGAGACAGAGAGAGACACAGACACAGAGAGAGAGAGAGAGAGAGAGAGAGAGAGAGAGAGAGACAGAGAGAAAGAAGAGAGAGAGAGAGAGAAGAGAGAGAGAGAGAGATGGGGGAAGGGAGAGATTAAAAAAAAACCCTTTTATATCGAGGATAATGGAATAAGCACTTGTGTGCTTTTTTTTACATCCATTTCCCGTATGTATGCGGTTTTGTCAATTTGGTCATCTGATAGAGAGAGAAATAGAGAGAGAGAGGGGGGGAAGAGAGAGAGAGAGAGAGAGAGAGAGAGAGAGAGAGAGAGAGAGAGAGAGAGACAGAGATAGAGACAGAGACAGAGAAAAGAACGAATGAAAAGAAAACAAACATACGAAGAAACGGAAGGAGGAGAAAGTGAAAGGAGCTGAGAGAGAGAGAGAGAGAGAGAGAGAGAGAGAGAGAGAGAGAGAGAGAGAGAGAGGAGAGAGAGAGAGAGAGAGAGAGTTTGTTGGAATAAGCCCTCGTGTGCTTGTTTTTACATCCATTCCCCGTTTATATGCATTTTTGTAAATTTTGTCATCCATTATCACCAGCACACACGGGAAGGGGTTTAACGTGTGCGCAAGATGTTCTGCGTGCGTTCGCACACGGGGCCTCGGTTTATAGTCTCATGCGAAGGAAGAGAGAGAGAGAGAGAGAGAGGAAGAGAGAGAGGAGGAAGAGGAGAGAGAGAGAGAAAGAGAGAGAGAGAAGCAGACACAAGACGAGAGAAGAGAAGAGAGAAAAGAGAGACGAGAAGAGGACAGAGAAAAGACAGAGAGAGAGCATTTCCGTAGAAATTCAGTCATTGAAATGAATGCAATCCAAGAATAAATTGAGTGGACAATTGTTAGTTGACAGATTTGATTGGCATGAAAGTAATAGAAAAAGCAAAAGGAGAAAAAAGAAAGAAAGAAAGAAAGGCAGACAGAATTAAGAAAGGGAGACAGCAAGAAGAACTGAAAGGAAGAAAGAAGGATAGGAAAAAGGAAAGACAGGAAGAAGAAAGCCAGAAATAAGAAAAAGGAAAGGAAGAGAGAAAGGAAGCAAGAAAGGATGAAAGGAAGAAATTAGAAAGAAAAAAGGAAGGAACAGAAAAATACAAGTAAGGCAAGGTAAAGGAGTTCCATAACCTATATGGTCTTAGGGGAGTGAGGCGTCAGAGACCTCACTTCTCTAGGGGCCAGCATATTGAGGGCGGCGCCCATCTCCTCTCCCTGCTGCTTTACCTTCCCTGACCCTAAAGAGGCAGGTACCCATTTACAGATGGATGAACTGGGGAAACTTTACTGAAGCCAAGGCGCGCAAACGGTCACCCATTTAAGCGGTAACCACGCTCGACGCTGCTTAACTTGGCTGGGGGAAAGCCAGTGCTCCGACCACTGAGCTATCCTGTCCTATGCAAGTATGCAAGTAGAGAAAGAAGAGAACAAAAACTGAAGGAAGGAAAACGCACAAAGAAAAAGCTGGCAAGCCAAAAATGAAAGAAAGAATAAAAGAAAGAATAAAAGCAAGCAAAAAAAGGAAACACGGTAATAAGAAAAAAAAATGAAAGAAGAAGAAAAGGAAATAGGGGGGGGGGGGGGGGAAGAAGAAAGAAAAAGGGGAAAGGGAGGACAGAAAATAAACAAGAAAAAAAGGAAAAAAGTGGGGGAGGAGGGGGGAGGGGAAGGAAGGGGAGAAGGAAGGGTGAATGAACCCTCCCTCACCCCCTCTCCCAAGAAAAAGAGAGAGAAAGGAAGAAACAAAGAAACAAAATTAAGAAAAAAGAAAGGAAAATGAAAAAAAAACTAAAACAAAAAAGAGAAAAAGAAAAAAAGAAAAAAGAGAGAAAAGAGAGAACAGATAAGGAAAAAGCTGCCTCTGAGAGGCTAGATAATTTCGGATAGCTCCCCACACTTGATTGACAGCGAATTCCCTTCAATAGAAAGACAAGAAAAAAAGGAAGAAAAAAAGAGAAACACAGGGTAAATGAATGGAAAAAGAGGGGTTAAGAATGAAGGATGAAATAGACAGAAGGAAATGGTTGAACAAATGAAAGAAAATCAAATCCAAAGAATGTCAAGAAACAGAATAACAAATACACTAACGCCATCACCACTTCCACCACCACCGTCACCCAATCAAATAAGAAATTAAAAGAGAGAAAATAGCAGCAGAAATTAACAGCAAGTTAAAGTGCTTAATGCGCAAGTGTACAAATATTACTGGTGATTGAAACAATTGAAAAAATTCCAGTAATCAAGTTATATGCCACTGAAAAAACAACCATAATTTTTTTGGGCAACTTGTTTATTCTATTATAGTCATGCATGACTGCTATATAATAATGATGATAGTGATAATTGTCAGCCCCTAGTGGGGTGATATATGAATCCCCCTGCACACATATCATACTCTAATGTAAACAACATAAAACAAAATCAAAATCATTTATATCACTCCCAAGTGGGGTGATATATGAACCCCCCCCCCTGCATACCTATCATATTCTAATGCAGACAACCCCAAAACAAAATCAAAATCAATATTGAAGAACGTTTATCATACAATAGTCCAATATTTACTCAAACAGAAAAAACAACATTTACCCACATGCTTTGACACTCAATCTACAATATCAGCTTTAAATCCAATAATAAAATAAACACAAATTGTTCAGAATATTTTCATAACAACACCCCACGTCAAAACAATATCAACATTAACGCACAATATTCAAGCCTATGCAACAAAAAAAACCCAAAGCACAATTAATCATAACATCACACACTGGTAAAACTTCACTCACTTAAAGTGACAGAATTCTCCTCTCCCACCGTTCACATCTTAAAAAATACTAAATCCACAAGCTAAGATAAAAGTACATTTGTCTTCTGGCACAACATCAGTCACAAAGCGTAGATCCAAAGAAATAGGTTTCGACATAAAAAACCATGTGAAGATGTCCAACTGTTCTCTGGCACAACAACAATCACAAATAAATCCTCATCCAAACCAATAGGGTTTTCTTTTGCTTCACAGTCCAAACCAATAAGATATTCAGTCACAATCAAAAATCACCCAATAATACAATTACACCAACTGTCACCCCACCCACACAAAAAATAAGCTAAAATCTTGTCACACTTCCCCCTCCTCCCAACCCCCCCCCCCCCCAACAACAAACAATTATAACTCCATAGCCACAAAGATCAACACAGCTGTCAACTCAACTTACAAAGAAACAGCATGTTGGCACAGACACACAGATTCATCTGTCACTCAACCTCCCAAAAGTGACCGAAGGGAAACAGCAAAACAACATGGATGACACAGAACTGAACATCACTGAACACTACAAAACAAACAAGGGCTGTCAACTCCTCCTCTTTCAGGACCTTGTACAAAGCTAACAGCCTGTAAACATAGAACATAGACATTGGTGTCACCTGAACATTTATGCAAAGTCTCAAGAAGGCAACTGGTCAGACAAACTGACCCAACAAGAACATAGACTTGGGTGTCACCTGAAGACTCACACAAAGTCACAAGCAGGCAACTGGTCAGACGAACTGACGACCCTGACATATTAGGGCACTCCTTACCCTAGGGGTACTGCCAACAGCACTGAGGAACAAAAGCTCTACACTTTACAAAGAAAACTTCCCTGTAATAAACAACACATCACGTGACCAAATCTAGCTCACCCCAAGGACAGACCCCAAAAATTACGATCATGCTGACTAAGCACAAAAACCAACAGCGCAGCTAAAACCATACTGACAAGCAACCCCAAAATAACACAGCCTTCCCAAACAATAGACACTACCCCCTGGCAACCTTCACCTAATGAACTTAACCGACCTGTTAGGGAAATACCAACTGCAACCTTCAGCTGCTGACCTCAGTTTAACCTACACAAGAAGCAATTTTCTCTTTTATCAAAACAACTAAGGGTCACAATCATCACAGTGACAATACCCCAACACAATATTTTAAACTTAAAAATTTTACAAATCCCAAACTATAACCACAAACGCAAAATTATGACGACCTGCCAGAATTTCCAAAAAAACGCCTGCTTCCTAGATCAGAGTCAATGTCCATTTCCCCTAACTTATGCAAACATGCAGCAACTCGAAATGAAGGAAGTATCAGGTCCCACATTTGGTGGCAAAATCTCATGATTGGCCCTAGTGTGTCTTCTCATAACCTTATGATTGAAACACCGGGATAGGTCCAATAAGATTCTCCTTGAGAAGGATCACCCTAGCCCAACCTACGCCCAAATCCCAGAAACAACCTGAACCTCACCAGCACAACAGGAACAAAATCCCAGCAGCTTAGCTGTCTACAAATTGGAGTGCTGAAGACCACAGTGAAAACCTAGTGCACTGGATGAAACTATACCTCACAGTCAAGCTAACCAGGACCTGCAATCAAATGTTTTCTTCACCTATCAACACGTTTTCCAACATAACCAAACAAAACCCAACACAACAACTACATAACAAATCTTAAACAAACACAGTCTCACCAAGAACAAGACACCCTTCCCCAAAACCTTGCTAATCTAACCTGACTACCCAGCATCTCCACCATTAATGTCACCTCCTATTGGAGTGATTCATAACCCCCCACCCTTTCCACATATCACATTCTATTGCTAACCTCACATAGACCCATCACAGGAAGCAACATTTATTTTTTTATATTCAAAACACACTAAGGACGTCATAATCACATTGACAATGAGCATGATGATGATGATGATGATGATGATGATGACGACAAATGATGATAAATGATGATGATGATGGCAATGATGATGAGGAGGAGGAGGAGGATGACGATGATGGTGATGATGACGATACCACTGCTCTGATTTCCACGTATCTTAATGATCATTACCCTCCTCCCCCCCTTAAACCCAACACAGATTAGCACCATAAAAACCCATCATCCAGTTATACACACCAACTTTACACCCTGTACACATAAATCCATTCCCGTTATTGTAGATCAGATCTCTGCCTGGCACTGGTAACTCCATGACCCCCCCACCCCCCTCCCCCCTCTGCCTACAGCCCAGCCAAGAACGTCATTGACATCTCTCTATCACTGCCCTCACAGGGAGGTGAAGAAGAATTGGAGAATGATGTTATCCACGTGTACATACATAGCCAGCAACGTGCGTGATTTGTGACAAAAGGACACAAAGTCAGTGTTGAAATGCATGAGGCTTGTTACCCTGACTGTGAGGTTCACCACCTACAGAAGTAAACTGCAGAGGCTGTGGCTCGGTGGATAGTGTGCTTGGCTTCCATTCAGGGAGTCCATGAAGTCGTGGGTTCGAACTTTTGAAACAGTGTCTGCTGAATTCTGCTACTACAGCTCCAAGGTTTTTTTTGTGTTTAAAAATTTTTTTATATCGAGGATAATGGAATAAGCACTCGTGTGCTTTTTTTTAACATCCAGTCCCCGTGTGTATGCGGTTTTGCGAATTTTGTCATCTGTTCCCACCGGCACACAATAGCCTACTCTTATGAAAAGCGGAACAGGATTTAATGTGTGCGCAAGATGTTCTGCGTGCGTTCGCACACGGAGCCTCGGTTTATAGTCTCATCCGAAAGACTTTTGGGGAGAGTGGAGTCTGCACTGATGGTAACTCCAGGGGAAAATATCCCCTTAAACAGGAATCGACCCCGGGTCTTCAGATTGCGAGCGCAATGTTCTGACCACTAGGCTATCCCATCCCCTTAGAAAGGTTCGCTAATAGTGAAATTTTGTTATGTGACTGCCCACCATTAAGGTAGCTGCATTCTGACTTTGGGAATGATGGTTAAACATGAAAACAGTTTGCATGCTAGTTTTCTTTAAAATATGTTATTTGGCACACAATAGCCTACTCTTCCAAAAGGCAGAACCAGTTTTGAACGTGTGTGCGAGATGCTCTGCATGTGTTCATGTGTGGACAGGTGCAAGGTAAAGGTTCTGTTCTGAAATAATGTGTTTTAATAGCAAAGAATCATGATAGCATTAATAGCAGAATAACAAGGGACGTATATGGGTTTTATACCAAAAAACTATGAAAGCATTAATAGCACTAATAGCAGCATAATACTAAAACCATACACTACTTAGTAAAGACTTCATCTATAAACGAATACTCACTACAATACACACACTCACACACCATCAACTTAGTATTCTGTCTTCAAATTCTTTCATTTTTGGTCCTCGGCTGGTGCCCTAAAGTTCAACAATGGTGAGATTTTGCGTAAGCAACTGGGTTTTTCTTTACCCACCATTCAGGTAGACACATTCTGACAATGGGGATATCTTCAAATATAATCATATTGATAAAAGAAATAAGAAAACAAGACACACATCATTTTCCCTTCAAGTATGACCATACTATATTAAAAAAAAAGGAAAATACACACCAATCACCATTCACTTTGTTCTCCAATAAGACAACACCAAAAAAAGAATAACACATACACGCACAGAAAGTAGTTATACACTTCCTCTCCACGCCCTGCACACATAAATCCATCCCATGTATTGCAGATGAAGTGGACGCCATCTCTGCTGGGCAATTTTCTGTCCCTCCTCTTTGGAAGCTCACCTGCTCTGACCCTACTGAAGGCCATTCATGTCTGGTAATGCCGTCGTAGGGATGTGAGTAACGGGAGAACAATGTGTCACCGTGTACTTAGCCAGCAATGAGCCTGACTTTCCCAGCAGCAGCAGCAGCAGTACGTGTGAAAGTGTAGAAAGCATGAACAGTTCCCTGTGAAAAGGTGTGGGGTTTTCTGTCTGCAAAGTAAAGGTAGGCTATCTGTCTCTGATATCTATCTGTCTGTCTGTGTCTTCCTTTATTTTTCTGTCTGTCTATCTGTCTGTTTGTGTCTCATTTACACAAACACACAAACGCACACACACACATACACACACACACACACTCACTCACATACACTCCCTCACATACACTGGTACAATGATAATGACAGCCACATTGGTGTTGTCAATGATGAGTAAGAAGAGAAAAGTAAAGAAAATAGAAATAAGAGGAAAGAAAAATGAAAGAAAGAAAGAAAGTAACAAAAGAAAGAAAAAACCTGAGAAACAAAGGAAAATATCTCTAAAATAAACAGATACGTCTGTATCAACTTTGGCCACCATTAGCACAACTCCTGTTATTCTACTGTCAAGTACAATGTATTACTTTGAAAAGACACCATACTTTTAACAGAAGTATACACAAATGCACATCAGCTTGTTATTATTTCATCTCATAATTTGGTAAGCGGATGATAAAAACAAAGACACACACCACTCGAAGTTCGTAATTCCTCTTCAAATGCGATTAACATCAAAAACAAGACAGCACCATTTTGTCTTGAAATATGAGGATACTCTCAGTAAAGAACAAGAAAAAAAAGATAGACACCACTCAGCCATCACTTTGTTCTCTACTAAGATGATACCAATAAAAGATTAACATCTACACAACACACACACACACACACACACACACACACACACACACACACACACACACACTTCCTCTTCACGCCCTGCACACATAAATCCATCCCATGTATTGCAGATGAAGGAGACGCCATCTCTGCTGGGCAATTTTCTGTCCCTCCTCTCTGGAAGCTCACCTGCTCTGACCCTACTGAAGGCCATTCATGTCTGGTAATGCCGTCGTAGGGATGTGGTAACGGGAGAACAATGTGTCACCGTGTACTTAGCCAGCAATGAGCCTGACTTTCCCAGCAGCAGCAGCAGCAGTACGTGTGAAAGTGTTGGAAGGCATGAACAGTTCCCTGTGTAAAGGTGTGGGTTTTCTTTGGTCTGCAAAGAAAGGTTAGCTCTCTGTCAGATGTCTGTCTATCTGTCAGTTTGTCTCCCCCTCTCTCTCCCTCTCTGTCTCTCTCTGGTGGTTAGAGTGACGTATCCGTGATCTGCTGATCCGGGCTCGCATCCCGTTTAAGGGGATATTTTTCCCTGGAGTTAACATCAGTGCAGACTCCACTCCCCCCAAAAGTCCTTTAGATGAGACTATAAACTGAGGTCTCGTGTGCGAACGCACGCAGAACATCTAGCAAACACGTTAAAACCCGTTCCGCTGTTTGGAAGAGTAGGTCATTGTGTGCGAGTGGAAATGGAAACTGCATACACACGGGGACTAGATGTAAAAAAGTTCATGAATACGTATTCCATTATCCCCGAAATAATCGAATAAAATAAATAAAATCTCTCTTCTCTCTCTCTCTCTCTCTCTCTCTCTCTCTCTCTCTCTCTCTCTCTCTCTCTCTCTCTCTCTCTCTCTCTCTCTCTCTCTCTCTCTCTCTCTCTCCCAATCTCCTAAGAACCCAGTTCAATCTGACTCCAGAGAACGTCATTCCCATCTTTCATTGCTTTCCTACTGTGGCCAATAATGATGTATCATTCAGTGCACATAATTATAGCTACACATGTACAGCAAGTATTTCTACCCTGCCCCCTGTCTGTCTGTCTGTCTGTATATCTATCTATCTATCTAGCTAGCTAGCTAGCTATTTACATACCCATCTATCTATCTATCTATCTATCTACCTATCTATCTATCTATCTATCTATCTACATCTATCTATCTACTACCCACTATCTATCTATCTATCTATCTAACAATCTATCTATCTATCTGTCTATATGTCTATCTATCTAGCTATCTATCTGTCTGTCTGTCTGTCTGTCTATCTATCTATATCTATCTATCTATCTATCTATATCTATCTATCTATCTTATCTATCTATCTATCCCTCTCTCTGTCCTGTCTGTCTATCTATATATCTATATGTATGTCTATATTTAGGTTTGGTCTTCTATCTGTACGTCTGCGTGTCTGTGTATGGATGTGTGTATCTGTCTGTCTTTCTCTATGGATGTATGTCTATCTGCCTGTGTGCCTGTCTGGATGTTTGTCTATCTGTGTGTCTGTCTGTCTGGATATCTGTCTATCTGTCTGTATGTCTTTCTATCTGTATGTCTGTGTGTCTATCTATGAATGTGTGTGTATTTCTGTCTTTCTATATGGATATATGTCTGTCTGTATGTCTGTCTCTCGGGATATCTGTTTATCTATCTGTAGGCTATGTCTGTTTATCTGGATGTCTGTCTATCTGGATGTCTGTCTATCTGGATGTCTGTCTATCAGGATGTCTGACTGTCTATCTGCATGTCGGTTTATCTGTATGTCTGTCTATTTATCTGTATGTTTGTTTGTATATCTGTATGTCTATCTGTACGTCTATCTTTCTATCTGCATGTTGCTCTATCTGTATGTCTATCTAGCTGTATGTATGTCTGTATATCTATATGTCTATCTGTATGTATATCCGTATGTCTGTATGTCTATCTGTATGTCTGTCTAGCTGTATGTCTATCTGTATGTCTGTCTGGCTGTCTGGCTGTGTAGCTGTATGTATATCTGTATGTCTGTCTAGCTGTATGTCTGTATATCTGTATGTCTATCTGTATGTCTGTCTAGCTGTATGTCTGTATATCTGTCTGTCTGTCTAGCTGTCTGGCTGTCTAATCTTCCTAGTCTTTCTACTCTTTACTTCCTTTATGTTTTTTTTCCCTTCACTGTCTCTCCTTTTTTTTTGGTGGTTGTTTCTCTTCTTCCTTTCTTTCTCCCTTTTGCTTATTTTATCTTCCTGTCTTCTCTACGTTAAAAAACCCCCAAACCAAGTTGTTCTGTCGTAATTATATATATATATATATATATATATATATATATATATATATATATATATATTATAATGTATAACATGATAAAGTTGAATAAAAACGGTTGAAAAATAGGAGAAAATGTGCAGTAACAGTCAATACGCACGAAACAAGGGTTGGATAGCCTAGTGGTTTGAGAATTGAGCTCGCAATTTTCTTCTTCTTCTTCTTCTTCGTTGAACGCTCAGACAGCAACTATTGTTGTCTGTCATATGAACGAAAATGCGTCACGCTGCCGTTAAGCGCCTGGCAAGTCAGGCCCAGCGCATCCGACTTCGGCATAAGAGAGAATCGTTCTTTTTTTATTATTAAAAAAGGTCTTTCTGTGGAAAAAAAGCAAGAGAATGGACCAAGAAGGCAAAAAATAGACATGGAGGCATTGAAAAGAAGAAAAGGAACAAGGCAGAAACGAAGAGATTGATAGAAAAGAGGAAATTTATAGCACAGAATTTCTAGAATGTGGGGATGCTATTTATAATGATAGCCTCCTCCCTCCTCCCTTCCCCCCTCCCTCCACGGGAAACCCCACGGGGGAGAGCTCGAAGTCTGGCCGCCCAGATTCTAGTCACCACCCAAAAAGCCCGTTCGAGAAGATTTCAAAACCAACACCAACACCCCTCCTTCTCCGCAATTACTCAGATGAGACTATAAACCATGATCCCGTATACAAACGAATGCAGAACATCTTGCGTATATGTTAAAGCCTGTTCCGCCTTTTGGATGAATAGGCCACTGCGTATCAGTAGAAATGGTTGACTGAATTAAAAAAAACCCCACAAAAATCAACTGTATGCACACTAGTGTCGTGTTTAGATATCATCCCTGAAGTTGGAATGCAGCTACCTTCATTGTCGGCAAACGGTTGCAAACTCAAGAAGTCGACACTCGGAGCTCAAGCAGAAGAACTAGAAACAAACGCACAAGAGCTGCCATACTCTCTGCGAAATTGGGTATGAATTGCTCTACTTATACAGTCACCCACATCCTGTTAAGAAACACTAGAAGCCCAGAGGTTTTTTTTTTTTTACATACATACATACATGCATGCATGCATCCCCGTATACATATCCACATACATACCCTACATACACCACATCATCACAATACATACATCACTACACACCACACATCACCACACACACCCTCACCCTCACCACATCACATACATACATACATACCATACATAAAATACATACTCATACATACATACATACATACATACATGCACACACATACATACATACATACATACATACATACATACATACATACATACATACATACATACATACATACATACTGGGGACAGCGTATAACTTCTTACCCAGCATCAACAGCAGGTGTAACTTTGGTTCTATGCTACAACGTCCATTCAAGCAGAATTTCCTCCTAGAGTTAATATTGAGACTGTCCCATTCTCTTCCAAAAGCAATCCAGAAGAGAAACAAATACACATGCTGACAGGAAAATAAAATAAAGAAGGTGGCGCTGCTCTTTTGGCGAGGCGATCTCCCTGGGAAGAGAGAGAAGCCCGAATTTCACGCAGAGAAATCTGGCGTGAATTAAAGTGATGACTTATACATGGGAATACATCGAAACTCTGAGTGTGGATGGGTGTAGTGCGTCTTGAGCAGACGTTAAAACTCCGTTCATTTACACTTTTGGGCAAAGGGTGGACCAGCAATCGCTTGTGCATGGATGATATAGATTACCCAGCATGCACCCGGTGATCTGAAGAAGGATGGGCTCCACCAGATTCAATTTGCCTAAGGCAGACAATCTGAAATAATGCAGTGTAGTGTCGTGCTTCTATGAACACTCAGAGAATTGTTGTTGAGGAAGAACACAAGTCAGATTTTATCTTATAATCTGTTATATCCTTTCTACAAAAAACCCCTCCCGATCTTTTGTGACTATCATTTACATTTTATGGCTGTATTGTTTTTTTCTTTGACATACCGACAACCTTGTTATGGCCCCAAGTATCAAGCAATGCTACGTAGAAAATAAAAAAAAGATGTAATGGCATTTCTAATAACTATCTGTTGTTATTATTGTACAGACCAACTGATCAATAATTTGCTCACAAATTCTTTCATATTATTCAGACCAACTGTCCAAGCCCAATAATCAAGCACACACACCACACACACACACACACACACACACACACACACACACACACACACACACACACACACACACACACACACACACACACACACACACCACACACACACACACAGCGAACAGATTATCTTTTTTTCTCGCTTTTTTCTTTCTTCTTTAGATAGATGGCTTGATGAAAAAAGCTAATGCACTGCTTATTCAATGTACCATTTGAAAATAAAAGTTTGACTTTGACTTTGACTTTCACACCACACACACACACACACACACGAACATACACACACACACACACCACACACACACACACACACACACACACACACACACACACACACACACACACACCACACACACACACACACTAATTCACAACCTGTCTCCCCTTCTGCTGCTGCTGAATTCATCAAAGTCTAAGTCTCCCTAGTCACTCAGTCATTTATTTCCAATCCATCAATCCTGACACAAGCATGGTGACAGCCAGCCAATCAGCGGCCTAGCAGCACCACGCTTGCTTGCCTGCGTCCTTTTAGGGCCGCTTCCGGTTGTTCATTTGCGTGCCGTGCGCAAAAGAAAGCGCGCGAAACGGGTCAGTGACGATCAGGTCAAGGGAGGTTACTCAGCGTCTGTAACTTCCTGCTATGATTAGCCATCAGTTCAGAGAATTCTGTGGAATATTTGTCTTGTCTGTTTGTCTGTTTCTCTGTCTGTCTGGTTGTCTGTCTGTTGGTTTCTTCACATAGTATTTCCAGATTGGATCAGACTCCTTTCCAGTCTGCAGTTCCTGATCCCCAAATCTCTGGTACTCCTCTCCTTTTTCTTTCATTCAATAATTGAGAAAGAAACCACAACAATTCTGAAAGGAATGACTATAAAATCATGTGACCTCGATCTGCTTCTCTCTTTGTACAGTGCCTACCACAACTTATACCCGCTATCACGAAAATAGTGAACTCATCTCTTGTTTCAAGAAATGTTCCACCATCTCTCAAAACTGCAAAGTTACAACTCTACTTAAAAAGCATGACCTTGACCCTAACATTCTGAAGAATTATAGACCTGTTTCCAACCTACCTTTCATCTCTAAAGTCCTTGAAAAAGTAGTTCTAAAACAGCTCAATAACCACCTTCTCGCCAACAGTCTTCTTCCTGAGTTTCAGTCAGCCTATTGCGTCAACCATAGCACTGAAACTACCCTAGTCCATACCTTAAATTCACTTCTACTTGCTTCTGACTCGGGGAAAATCTCCCTTCTCACTCTGCTCGACTTATCTGCAGCCTTCGACACTATTGGCCATTCAATTCTTCTCTCCCGTCTTCAAAAACATATTCGGTGTTACTGGCACAACCCTCTCCTGGTTCAGTTCATACCTCACTGACCGATTCCAGACAGTCGCAGTAAACCAGATACCGTCAATACCTGCCAAACTGGAATGTGGTGTCCCGCAGGAATCAGTTCTCGGCCCTGTTTTTTTCACTCGCTATACTGCTCCAATATCACATATAATAAACCGTCATCATATCAACTATCATTTTTACGCAGATGACTCTCAGATTCAAAGTAGTGTTACATCTGAAAATCTGCCTTCTCTCTTGACAAATATGGCCTACTGCTTTCAAGAAATCCTAAACTGGATGATACAAAACAAGTTACAGTTAAACGCAGATAAAACCGAAGCCATGCTTGTAGGGACCAAACACAAACTCTCTTCCATTACAGCAACTTCAATAGAACTCGGCAATACATCAGACCCTCTACTCACTGCTGTGAAGTATCTAGGAGTTGTTATCGACAACACACTGTCTATGCAAAAATTCATCACCCAGATCTGCCAGTCGTGCTACTATCAATTACGGCGAATTAGTGCAATTCGAAAGTACCTGTCCACTGATGCAACATCCAAACTTGTTGCGTCTCTCATTCTCTCACATCTGGACTATTGCAATTCTCTTTTGTCTGGTCTGCCAGCATCATCTATCCACTCCCTTCAACGTATACAAAACTCTGCAGCTCGACTAGTTATCAGAAAGAAAAAATCTGAACACATTACACATTAACGTGACCGTTAGCGCGCCTTGGCTTCATCACAGTCTCCCCAGTTCACCCAGCTGTAAATGGGTACCTGCCCTTTTTAGGGTCAGGGAAGGTAAAACAGCGAGGGAGAGAAGATGGGCGCCGTCCTCAATATGCTGACTCTTAGAGAAGTGAGGTCTCTGACGCCTCGCTCCCCTACGACCTTATAGGTTATGGGACACCTTTACCTTTTTTTTAATAGCCTAGCAGCTCAGGCCCAAAGCGTCGTCAGTTATTGGTGAAGGCAAAGTGGGTCAACACCAACATATTGTCATTCTTTCAGTTGTTATGGTGGAGTATATTTATGAATAATAAGCTCTTAACGTAATAGCTCCTATCACTGAAAAAAATATACCTCTTTAGTTTGGAAAGTGACTGCTAATAATTTGACGAAATATTTGAAAAGTCTTACAGGTAACTTTCTTATCCAGTGTATACTTACAGTCTCATAGTGATTCCCAGGTGGAATAAGTGAGGCAGAGTGCATATGCTGCCTACGCCCTTGGGTATTGCTCATAGGATTGCCCGATAACATCAGCAGTAACAGCAACAGCAACAACAACAACAACATTCACAAAATAGCACGTGACCATACACATACAGGTAAACAGGACTACATTCTGAATTCACCGTCACCTTCACCTATCCTGTGGTCTAATAGACCGTGGGTGCACCGCTGAAGATTTTGCAACCAGCTTCCTCCACTCCTCTTCTTCTTTCCATTCCTCTTCTTCCTCCGCTCCTCTTCTTCCTCCATTCCTCCTCTTTCTCCACTCCTCCTCTTCCTCCACCACTCCTCTTCTTCCACTCCTCCTCTTCCTCCACTCCTCCTCTTCCTCCACTCCTCCTCCATTCCTCCTCTTCCTCCATCCCTCCTCTTCCTCCACCCCTCATCTTTTTCCACTCCTCCTCTTCATCTATTCCCCCTCTTCCTCCTCTTTCTCCATTCCTCTTCTTCCTCATTCCTCTTCTTTCCATTCCTCTTCTTTTTCCATTTCTCTTCTTCCTCATTCCTCTTCTTTCCATTCCTCTTCTTTCTTCATTCTCTTCTTCCTCATTCCTCTTCTTCATCATTCCCTCTCTTTCCATTCCTCTTCTTTCTCCATTCCTCTTCTTCCTCTATTCCTCTTCTTCCTCCATTCCTCTTCTTCTTCATTCCTCTTCTTCATCATTCCTCTTCTTTCCATTCCTCTTCTTTCTCCATTCCTCTTCTTCCTCCATTCCTCTTCTTCCTCTATTCCTTTTCTTCCTCCATTCCTCTTCTTCTTCCATTCCTCTTCTTTCTCCATTCATTCTCTTCCTCCACTCCTCCTCTTCCCTCCTTCCCTCCCCCTCCACACACACACACTCCTCATACCGAATACAGAACGATATTTCCACCAGACGCTTGGGGAGGGGAAGGGGGGGATGTTATGTAGATGCCGTGCCGTCTGGTGTCAGGGTCTGTCTGCTCACTGACCATCTTTCATCCCGAGGACAACTCCTCCTCTTCTTCTACCCCTCCTCTTCTTCCTCCATTCCTCCTCTTTCTCCACTCCTCCTCTTCATCCATTCCTCCTCTTCCTCCACTCCTCCTCTTCATTCATTCCTCCTCTTCCTCCAATCCTCCTCTTCCACAAATCCTCCTCTTCCTCCACTCCTCCTCTTCCTCCATTCCTCCTCCTCTTCCCCCCTTCCCTTCCCTCCCCACCGCCCTCACCCACACACACTCCTCATACCGAATACAGAACGATATTACCACCAGACGCTGCTGCTGCTGCTTCTGCTGCTGCTGCTGCTGCTGCTGCTGCTGCTGCTGCTGGTGGTGGTGGTGGTAGAGGTTGGGAGTTATGTAGATGCCGTGCTGTCTGGTGTCAGGTCAGGGCCTGTCTGCTGACTGACCATCTTTCATCCCGTGGACAGGACTCTGCAGACTCTGCTCTGTCGACTCCACTGTTCCCGTTCCCCATTCATCAAGGGGGATCGCGCGACCATTAGTGTCCAGACTGTCTTGAATCCGATCCTTTGTCGCTGACGAGACGTGTAGGTAGGTAGGTCACTGGATAGGCCAGCTCTGCTACGCATGCTTTGAAAAATAAAGTCAAGATTTTTGGTTTTTACAACTTCATGAACTGTCCTCTTTTCTTGTCTTGTCCGTTTCTGTCTTGTCTTGTATTGTCTGTTTGTCTGTCTGTCTTTCTGTGCGTGTTTCTGTCTTTGTATCTGTGTCTTTGTCTGTCTGTCTGTCTGTCTGTCTGTCTACTGTCTCAAATATGTGTTGTATAATGGCTCTGTTTCTTGTCTTGTCTTGTCTTGTCTTGTCTTGTCTGTTTGGTTGTTTGTCTTTCTGTGCGTGTTTCTGTCTTTGTGTGTCTGTGTCTTTGTCTGTCTGTCTGTCTGCCTGTCTCAAACATGTTTTGTATAGTGGCCCAAGGCCGAAGTAGAGTAACACTGTTGTCAGTGTTTCACGTTTCTCTCTCTCTCTCTCTCTCTCTCTGTCTCTTAAACATGTTTTGTATAGTGGCCCAAGGCCGAAGTACAAGAACACTGTTCATTGTTCAGTGTTTAGTGTTTCTCTCTGTCTCTCTCTTCTCTGTCTCTCTCTCTGTCTCTCGTCTCTTGTCTGTCTGTCTGTCTGTCTGTCTGTCTGTCTCTCTCTGTCTCTGTCTCTCTCTCTCTGGTGGTTGGTTGATGGTCTAAGCTTAGACTTCGTGTGTCAGACATAAATGTTCATAAATTTAGATATATAGAACATGATGATGATGACCTCAGGTTGCTATGCCCATTATGTAAGCAAACAGTGGAAGATGAAGTTCATTTTGTGCTGTAAAAAGTATGTTCTTTCGAGCCAGAAGGCCCATAGAGCCGGAGCTTATCCCGGTTTCTGTAGCGTTAAGCGAACTGATGGTTTTTCACCACCCCTGTGACAGGACGCTAGTCTGTCGCCAGATACTTCCCCAGCAGAGCTGGTACCCACTTGTACACCTGGGTGGAGTGAGGAAAATAGGAGTAAAGTGTCTTTCCCAAGGACACAACACCGAGCCGAGCGGGGATCGAACCCGCTACCTCTGGATCACGAGTGGACCGCCTAAACCACTCGACCACGGTGCCTCCATTTTGTGCTGTGCTGTCCAGTATTAGAAGATGTAAGACAGAATTACATTCCGGTAAAGTATAGTAGACAGCCTAATTTATTTAGATTCTGTCTACTCATGGCATCTAGTCACCATGAGATTGTGTGCAGCCTTGCTTTATATTTGTGTAAAGCCTTTAGAATAAGAGATATCTTGGTTTCTTACGTCATATTTTTGGAACTGATTTTTTATTGTGGTAGTTGTGGGTATACATTAACACTTTGTTTTTTGTATTACTTATTTTTCTCACTAAAATACTAAGCAGTTTGGCAACCCCCCTTTATGTATGGGCCAATGGCCTTTTTGTCAATAAATCTTTCGAGTTGAGTTCGAGTTCGAGTTCGAGTTTTCTCTCTCTCTCTCTCTCTCTCTCCTCTCTCTCTCTCTCTCTCTTCTCTCTCTCTCTCTCTCTCTCTCTCTCTTCTCTCTCTCTCTCTCCTCTCTCTTTCTCTCTCTCAACTCCCTAAGGAGTTGCTGGTGCACTCTGCATTGAATGAACTTTTCTTGGTTTTTTTCTCATGGGAAAGTTTTTAACCTGGCAGAGCACATGCCACTCTAAGTGCAGATTGCATGCAGGGTATGTTTGTGTTTTTGTAACCTACCAAAACATTGACATGAATTATGGTGTCTTTAACGGATATTTCTGATATCTACTTGCGCACATACATGAACGAGACTAAAGGCAGTGGCAGGTCTGCATTTCACGTTACCTACAGGAGATCGTAAACATCCCAGTACCTTAATTATTGTTAAAGTGGAGTTGAGATGTATCCATAATTACTCTATACATACCATATAGGCCTATGAGTAACACCTTTCTGGCTCCTAATCTGAGCTATCTGTGACTACTCTGGAAGTGATGCACACACACACACACACACACACACACACACCACACACACACACACACACACACACACACACACACACACACACACACAAACACACATGGGGGACGGGATAGCCTAGTGATTAGAACATTGCGCTCGCAATCTGATGACCCGGGTTTGATTCCCGTTCAAGGGGATATTTTCCCCTGGAGTTAACATCAGTGCAGATTCCATTCTCCCCCAAAGTCATTCGAATGAGACTATAAACCGAGGCCCCGTGTGCGAACGCACACAGGACATCTTGCGCACACGTTAAATCCTGTTCCGCCTTTCGTAAGAGTAGGCCATGTGTGCCGGTGGGAACAGATGACAGAATTGACAAAACCGCATACACACGGGGGATTGGATGTGAAGATGCACATACGTACTTAGACCATTATCTTCGATATAAAAGAATAAATAAAAAATAGCGAGCGCGCTGCCTCCCTGGCTGATATTAAGACTTATCCATAACTATTCTGTAAATATTCTTCGAACGCTCAGACAACAACTATTATTGCCTGTCATATGAGCGAAAATGCATTGCGCTGCCGTTAAGCGCCTGACAAGTCAGGCCCAGCGCATCCGACTTCGGTGTGGGAGAGAATTGTTATCTTTTACATCTTTCTGGAAAAAAGGGCAGGAGAATGGAACAAGAAAGCAAAAAATAGATAAGAATGAGGTGACAGGAAGAAAAGGGACAAGGCAGAAAGAAAAAGAGAGGGATAGAAAATAGGGAATTTCTGGCACGTAATTTCCAGAATGTGGGAATGCTATACATACTGACGACCTCCCCCCCCCCCCCCCCACCAACATCCCCACGATGGAATTTAAAAAAAAAAAGATAATATACATGTACTCTCCCTCTCTGTGGTCATACATCATTGTGTACATCATTACAGCTGGGGCTAGTCCTGTCTTTGTCGGTCCTGGTTATCTTTTATAAAAATATCTTTTTTTTAAAAATCTGCCATAGTACCCTGCATTTCTGCCTCAGAATAGCTCGTTTGCATTGATACGAAATCTTTACTTTCTCAAAAGGGCGAGGAATTTATGTGGGTTACAAGCAAGCATAGCTAAAAACCCAAATCAACAAATAAACATAGAATAGCGCAAATCAGCATCGCAGGACCCAGACAACCATTTCCCCCTCTTTAACACTTTTTCTTCCACATAATTATGGATACATGCATAAAACCATGATGTTCATCGGTTTGATAGGAAAATAATGATAGGGGTAATTACATGTGGGGAAATACGTGTGTGAAATATCATACTGGTGGCAATACTAAGATTGGCGGATTATCTTTTTTCATGACTTGATTGATTGGTTATCAGTTTTGCCAGTTTCTGTTTGTTTCTTTTTTTTTTGGGGGGGGGGGGGGGGAGGTAGCTGTAAAATCGTGTTGTTACGAAGGTGGCCGATCATTGATCTTAAAATCGATGAATGAATTTGTAAGTATGACTCTCTCTCTCTTCACATATACAGAGAGAGAGAGAGAGCGAGAGAGAGAGAGAGAGAGAGAGAGAGAGAGAGAGAGAGAGAGAGAGAGAGAGAGAGAGAGAGAGAGAGAGAGAGAGAGAAATAAATGCAGAAATAGACACACAAAAAGCAAAACGAACAATGGCTACAACAACGTCAAGAACAATTTTGAATCAAAGCAAAAAAAAACAATAATTGTAATAATCACGCAAAATCATCAAGCACTACTATATACCTATTGATCCCCCCACCCCCAAACACGCACACACACACAAACACACACACACACACACACAAGACACACACACACAACACATACACAACACACACACACGCACACAACACACACACAACACACACACACACACACACAACACACACAACACACACACACACACCACACACACACACACACACACACACACACACACACACACACACCACACACACACAAGACACACACACACAAGACACACACAACACACACGCACACAACACACACACACACACACACATACACACGCACACACACATACACACACACAAACACACACACATTATTGTTGGTGGTG
>CM054163.1:10674287-10694287 GCA_028751875.1 Rapana venosa | reverse complement strand
CATTCCCCAAAACAACACCTACACAGTGTATTTTTTGTCATACTTTAAAAGAACCTGTGAAAATCAGCAGATATTTTGTTCTGACCCAAACGTCATAGAAGATACTACATTATCTGTAAGCAAAAGTGAAGTGTAGCCTTTGCTCCTGTTTTATATGCTACATAGTAAGCATGAGGGAAGGAGGGGGAGCACATAAAGTGGATCATTCTAAGTCCTTTCAAAGAGCGTCTTTGACCTTTTAACAACCATCTTTCTGGACTAAAAAAAAACCAAAACCAAACCAAAAGCACTCTTGAATCCTAGATGATCCCCCTGGGCGTTACTATGGATAAGGCCCTACAACAACAACAAGGACATTAACGTCAACAGCAACACCATAGAAATAAACTTCACCTCTAGTTTCTAGTCAGCTGTGTTGATAATAACCCTGTCAGGGATAGGCTTAGGATTTTCGCCTTCTTCTCACCTTAAGAAACAGATGACAAAATTGACAAAAGCGCATACACACGGGGACTGGATGTAAAAAAAAGCACATGAGTGCTTATTCCATTATCCTCGATATAAAAAAATAAATAAATAAATAAAAGACCTCTGTGCAATGACTAATCTCTAAATGATACACACACCTGAAGCTGACGGGAGAACGGGATAGCCTGGTGGTTAGAGTGATGTATTCGTGATCTGCTGACTCGGGCTCGATTCTCGTTCGAGATGATTTTTCCTCTGGAGTTAACATCAGTGCAGACTCCACTCCACCCAAAAGTCCTTCGGATGAGACTATAAACAGAGGTCCCGTGTGCCAACGCGCGCAGAACATCTTGCGCTCACGTTAAAACCCGTTCCGCTTTTCGGAAGAGTAGGCCATTGTGTGGCGGTGGGAACGGATGACAAAATTTACAAAACTGCATACACACGGGGACTGGATGAGTGCTTATTCCATTATCCTCGAAATAAAAGAGTAAAATAAAAAATTTTAAAAAGCTGACCTCGCTGGCTCACTCCCACATTGGTTCTAATCACCGCCCTGCTGCTGCCTGTAGTGGTGTGGGGTCAGTCCCCTCTTCTTTTCTACATCCAAAGCTCATACAGCAACTATTGTTGTCTGTCATATGAACGAAACTGCGTGTTGCTCTGCCGTTAAACTCCTAACAAGTCAGGCCCAGCGTATCCGACTTCGGCATGGGAGAGATTGGTTATCTTTTAAGTCCTTCTGGAGAAAAACAACAGGCAGGAGAATGAAGGGAGAAGGCAGAAAATAGACAAAGAAGGAAGTGACGGGAAGAAAAGGAACAAGGCAGAAACAAAAAGAGAGATAGACAAGTGGGAATTCCTAGGACAGAATTGCCAGAAGGTGGGGATGCTATGTATACTGACAAGCCCCTGGCATCCCCACGGGGGAGGGTCAGTGCTGTCTTTTCTGGCTATTTTTTCTTTCTTTATCTCCTATGGATGACAGTGTCCATGACTGTAAGGGTCCTTTTACATTGATATATGCATGTTTCTTTAGTCTTTTTATTCTTCTATTTCGATGATAATGGAATAAGTACTTACGTGCTGCATGCTTTGTTTTCTTACATTCAGTCTCCATATGCATGCGGCTTAGTAAGTTTTGTCATCAACTACCTCCAGCACACAATGGCCTACTCTTGCGATAAGCGGAACAGGTTTAACGTGTGCGCAAGATGTTCTGCGTGCGTTCGCACAAGGGGGCCTCGGTTTATAGTCTCATCCGAAGGACTTTTGGGAGCAGTAGAGTTGGCACTATATAATGCTAGCTCCAGGGGAAAAATCCCCTCGAAACGGGATTTGAACCCATCAAATCACACCAAGGCCAAAATGAAAAACAAAATCCCGTGATCATTAAAAATGTAGCTGCATACTTGACTTGTGGGCTACACCCCATAGATATAAACCAGTCACTGCCAGCAGTGCTAATCTACATTTTACCGCGATAATACCTACGACTTTTGTTATGGTAAGGTAAAGATAAATGTGTCCTATAAACTAGAAGGTCGTAGGAGAGCAAGGCGTCAGAGACCTCACTTCTCTAGGGGCCAGCATATTGAGGGCGGCGCCCATCTCCTCTCCCTCGCTGCTTTATCTTCCCTGGCAATAAAGAGGCAGGTACCCATTTACGGCTGGGTGAACTGGGGGACTGTCCTGAAGCCAAGGCACGCAAACGGTCACCCATCCAACTGGTAACCACACTAGATGTGTATCTATCTATCTATCTATCTATCTATCTGTCTATCTATCTATCTATCTATCTATCTATCTATCTATCTATCTATCTATCTATATATATATATATATATATATATATATATATATGGAATTTATATAGCGCTAGATCTTGCAAAAACAAATCAAACCAATAACAATCAAAAGAGTTCACAAATTTATATGTACACACACACACACACACACACACACACACACACACACACACACACACACACACACACACACACACACACACACACACACACACACACACACACACACACACACACACACGAACACGCACATACAGCGCGCGCGCAACACACACACACACACACACACACACACACACACACACACACACACACACACACACACACACACACACACACACACACACACACACACACACACACACACACACAGAGGTTATACACTTTTAGCAGGGTGGCTGGCATTTTGGATGTTGAAGGCAAGGACACATTTGAGATGAAACAGGAGGGGAAAATCTTAGGTTTGGAATAAATATGTCTTGAGGCTGGATTTAAATGTGTCATAAGTAGTCTTTTGGCAAAGGGAGAGAGGGAGGTTATTCCAGATCACCATATATATAGATATAGATATACATATAGAAATAGATAGATGGATACATAGATATAGATTTATTTATTTATACCACTTTAAGTCACGCAGATTTCTCTGCGTGAAATTCGGGCTGCTCTCCCCGGGGAAAGCACGTCGCCACAAGAGCAGCGCCACCCATTTTTTTTTCTCTTTTCCTGTCTGCAACAGTATTTGTTTCCCTATCAGAGTGGCTTTTTTCTACATAGTTTTTCCAGGGACAACTCTCTTGTTGCCGTGGGTTCTTTTACGTGCGATAAATAATTATGTGCAACACACGGGACCTCGGTTTATCGTCTCATCCGAAATACTAGCGCCCAGACCACCACTCATGATCTAATGGATGGGGAGAAAGTTTCGGATCCAAACAGGATACGAACCACCACACACTTCCGACCCGGACTTTTCACTTTCTAGACAGGCGCGTTACCTCTAAACCACCGATCCACCCAGATGGTATGTTTATTGATTCAGCAGATTATAGTCAGCTTTCTCAACGGCTCAGGTATTAATGCAAGCAACTGCTTTTAACCAGGCTGCATGCTGGTATTAGAAAATCGCACTTTTCCTTCTGTTTTTCTATATGACTCTTATATTCATACCGCACGTACTAAGTAAGGCATCCACAGAAATAAACCCCGCTTTTTGTGAAAGACTAGCCTCTGACTCAAAATTCAAATGATTTTGAACAAATTTGGTAGGTTTGAATTAAAAAAAAAATTCAGCAAAAATACTGTACCCCCTCAGTCCTTTGTCGTCTGCTAGCTTCCTTACTGCAATATGCATGCGCGGGGTAAATACTGTAGGAATACAAGCAGTCCTCATTTGATGATTATTTCCAATTTTCTCGTGACTACCTGGTATTGTTCTATGTCCTCAATCCCCCCCAAAAAAGTACACAGTGCTTTTCTTATACTTAAAAAACCATCTGTGAAAATCACCAACATTTTTTTCTGACTCCACTCTATACAAGATACTACATGACCACCAAGCTAATACAGGTGTGTAGCCTGAACTACTACTACTGCTACTACTACTACTACTACTACTACTACTACTACTACTACTACTACTACTACTACTACCGCCGCCGTCGCTGCTGTTGCTGCTGCTGCTGCTGCTGCTACTGCTGCCACAACTACCACTGCTACTATAACTACCACCGCTGCTGCTGCTGCTGATGCTATTTCTACCTCTTCTACTACTACACATCACCACCACTGACTACTGTAACTTGTGCTGCTGTTGATGATAGCAGAATCCTTATTACCATTGCACTTCCATTACACAATCAATTATCATGCACGTATCAACCCATACATCCCCAAACGGTTAATTGCACAATCAAAACTCAACAAGGCCTCAGGTTGAAAGATGTATTACCATTTCACCCCTTCAATGCCAGTAAATCAACAATGTCAAGATTCGTACATTTACAAGTCCATTAATTCTCCATTCGTCAGTTCACACTGAAGGAGAATTTGATAGCCAATCAGCAGGCAGAATGTGTGGCATGCGCAGGGCTGCATCCCTTAAGCATAGCTTCCTGTTATCCATTTGCTGCTGTGTGCAAAAGAAAGCACATGCAGCTGGGCGTGAAAGGTCAGGTTATAGAGTCCACAGAGATGTTTTTGGTGAACCTCTCTGGTTTGGGGCTTTGTGGAAAAATATGGTGAGTTATGTTATAGCGGTGGTGTACATGATGTTGTCTGTGTCCAGTTAGCGGGGTGCATGCTAGGTATGCTTGTGTCATCTATCCACCCGGACAGAGCAGGCTGGATCTTCTCTGAAAGGTGGGTGGAACCTGAATGGAGGGGAGGGGGAGGGGGGGATGTCCTGGATGCAGTCATGCACAGGACCTCTGATTACACTCCCACCATAGGGAATTTCAAGTGAATGATGTTGGTTCCAATGTGATCTACAGGAAAAATGTCCTCAAATCAACACCTCAGTGGAAATTCCAGCCTAAGCCATGATATCATGAGCATGACACTCTTTCTATTGAACTATTCTAATCTATATCTGTTAGACTAATGCTGCTGCTGCTTTTGCAGATGTTACAATCATCACAGTTTCCGCTGCTGCTTCTACTGCTGCTGCTGGTGATGACGATGATGATTATGATGCCTCAGACAGTAGAACTATCACTGCATTGCCTCTTCTATCAGATGTCAAATATAGACTGGTGGTCTAGTGGTAACACACTTACCTAGAAAAATAAGTGGGGGTTTGATTCCCGTTCATGCCTGAAAATTGTCCTAAATCCACAAGACCGTGAGTGTTGGTTTGGTGCTAGTCTTTCAAATAAGACATAAATGGTCTCGTGTGCAACACATATTCAGCACGAGTAATAACAATAATAACGAAGAATAATAATAATGAATGGAATTTATATAGTGCTATAACTTGCAAAGATAAATCAAAGCGCTTGCATTCAATCTATTTTTACACATTCATGCAACCAATAACAATTAATAGCCTAGATTAAACAAATTAAAATGCACAAATACACACACACACATCAAATATAATACACTTTGGTCATTACATTTCTGCTGTTTAAGGGAGGGACAGTTCTGAGGTGGAACAGGAGGTAAAGTCTTAAATTTGAAATAAGTATGTCTTGAGGCTGGATTTAAAAGTGTTAAAGTAGGCTTTTGACGAAGAGAGGGAGAGAGAGAGAGAGAGAGAGAGAGAGAGAGAGAGAGAGGAGAGAGAGAGAGAGAGAGAGAGAGAGAGAGAGAGAGAGAGAGGAGTAAATGAACCCACGGCTATGAGAAAGCTTTCCCCAGGAAAATTCCTTAGAAAAAAGCCACTTTGATAGAGAAATAAGTACACATGCAGACGGGGAAAAATGGGTGATGCTGATCTTGTGGCAAAGTTGTGTCCCCAAGAAGCGCAGCTCAAATTTCACAGAAAGAAAATATTTTTGGAAATTTTGTTTTTATTCAGTAATGTTATTATAAATACGAAAATGACTACAACCATGACAAAATGCAAAAATACCAAACGCAAAACACCCAAGACAAATACAGCAGCATAAAGGCATACAAAATATACAAGCAAATTTCGCAAGTCGATACACAAACACTTAAACAAAAAATAAATGACTGTATTACTTCAATTAAAAGATAAATTAAAACAAAAATTTTAAAAAAGAAGAAGAAAAAGAAAAGAAGCCTCCATTTTCCTTCAAATTCCATGCACATTGGTCAAACATTGTCTGACAGCATGGTCACAACAGATGTCTTCAACAAGAGCTGCAAGATGTACATCTGTACAACATAGTGTTGACACACTTTCTTTTTAGCGTTGATGGGATTGCACCAATGATACATGGAGTCATAATGTTGCTGGCAGCTTTTCAAACTAAGTCGTAAATTGGCCATAACATAAAGTGGTATATAAATACAAATAATTTTTTTAATATGGCGTTCAATAATCATGCAGCATAAACCCATACTTCCTGAACGGTTAATTGCACAATCAACACTTAACAAGGCCTCAGCCTGAAAGATTTATTACCATTTCACCTTTCCAATGCCCGTAAATCATCAATGTCAAGATTCGTACATTTACAAGTCCATGAATTTCCCATCCATCAATTCGCATTACAGGAGAGTTTGACAGCCAATCAGCAGGCAGAATGTGTCGCATGCGCAGGGCTGCGTCTCTTGAGGATAGCTTCCTGTCACCAGTTTGTGTGCCCTGTGCCAAAGAAAGAGCATGCGATGGGTCGTGGAAGGTCATGTCAGACCAGTTCACAGAATGTTTTGGAATGCGAGATACCCTGGTGGTGGGCAAAAGCAGTCCCACCGGCAAAATGTCACCATGGATGAATCTTGGAGCTCTAGCCCAGAATGAAAGAAAAATATCAGTGTACACTCAGTGCACTGGAGTTTAGTGTCTCTTTATGGTGAGAGTTTTCACATGATGAGCTAGACCCAGGGCCAACATTCTGACAGGCAATATAACGTTCCCTCAACACTGCCAGAATTATGGCACTCTCGGAAGACCATAGTGCTATCAAGGCTAACATTCTGAGGGGCAACAAAACATTCTTTCCATAAGGTCAGGATTATAGGATTTGTGGAAGACCAAAGTACTATCTGTTAGCTTTGAAATAACTTCCAAATCCCGATTATCTTTTAAGGAATCTATGGGAGGCAGGTTAAGGTGCTATAGCAAACCTTACTGACCTTTTAATGCAAAGTCATTAAAAAAAACAACAAAACAACCCTCTTTGGTCTGTGTTTCTGATTTCTTGCTGCTAACAATGCTACTATACCTCTCACTTCACCTCACTGGTGCCCTGGTCTAATTGACAATTGGGTCACCATTGCAGATTCTGCAACTAGTTTCCTCTGCTCGCAGTTTTCAGCTTTCCACGGTGAGTCGTTCCATTCGAGGCCAGTCTACTCTCTGATGTTGTCTTCCCATCGTTTTCTCTGTCTGCCTCTTCGTCTCCCTCCTTGTACTGTTCCCTGTAGGACAATCTTGGCCAGTCCAGATGTTCTGTGATGAGCCCCTACCGCTTTAGTTTGGGGTTGTTGTTTTTTAAAGTTTTTTTCTGAAGTCAGGAGCTCATCTTATGGCTAGTGGCGTTTTCAGTTCTGGTTTTTACTTCTTGGTTACTTTTGTGATCTCTTTAAGAGATACCAAGAAGTTTGTGAAAGCATCTCATCTCCCTTGCCTGTCCTTTCAATGTCTGCTGTTATGGTCCACGTTTCACGTGCGTAAAAAATATAGACATGACCACATTACCTTACCACAACAATACACCAAAAAACCACAGAAGAAAGGTTAGCAGATTTGAACCGAAGTCTAGACAAACAACCATAGGAATTTCCTGATGAACACCACAAGCAAGCTCAGCCCATACAGACTTGGAACAGTTTGTAACTATAGAGACACAGCGAGTATATAACATCAAAGTATGTGCAATATTAACTAACCCAGGATTCTACCACAGTTCAATGGGATAAAGAGTAGGTT
The DNA here is from genome assembly GCA_028751875.1 of Rapana venosa. Lineage (NCBI taxonomy): Eukaryota > Metazoa > Mollusca > Gastropoda > Neogastropoda > Muricidae > Rapana > Rapana venosa. The sequence continues at coordinate 10,686,448 of CM054163.1, read as the reverse complement.
AAAATAACAAAGCCGTTGTTGTCTGGCACAAAATGCGGAGAAACAATCTTTTTGTTCCTCAGCTAGAGCTCTGAGGTTCACAAAATGGTGAGATTTTGAACATGTGACCATTTTTATCCACTGATTAAGGTAGCCGCATTCCGACCTAAGGGATGGCATCTAAACACAACATCTGTAGGCATGCACTTTTCTTTTAGTTTTGTCATCCATTCCTACTATCACCTCATGGTTTACTTTTCCAAAAGGCGGAACGGCTATTTAATACGTGCACAAGATGTTCTGCCTACACTTACACATGGCGCCTCAGTTCATAGTCTCATCTGAAGGACTGAGGGGGAGTGGAATCAGTGCTGATGTTAACTTCAGAGGAAAATTTCCATAAAAGGATGCCACGGTGGTGGCTTGATCCTGGGTGGTCAGATCATGAGAGCAGGGGTCTAACCACTAGGCTACCCCACCCCAAATGATCGCTGAAGTGTACTAGCTCATTCATATGATGGGCCGGGAATCATGGTGGTTATGTATGGAAAAATCGAACTGTCAGGTAGGGTACTATCATAATAGTCTGGGTATAACCCCCATGCATGGAATCATGGTGATTATGTACGGAAAACTCCAACTGTCAGGTAAGGTATGATAGTCTGGGTATAGCCCCCATGCATGGAAAGAGCAGCCTATCTATCCCTAATCGCCATTCATGAAAGATCAGTCCATGTGTGTGTGTGTGTGTGTGTGTTTGTGTGTGTGTCATCAGCATGCATGAAAACAACCAATCACCAGATCTTGCAGAAGGCTAGCAATGAATACAACGCATTGTATAGAAATGCTATCAGCCATCTCATTTTCATGCACTACGCTAAGTACGTACCATAGATCAGAGTTATTTTAATCTAGCGGTTACAGCGATGTTGCGCTCGCGATTTGACGGCCCGGGATCGAGCCACCACAGAGACGCCCATTCAAGGAGATTAATGTTTCCCCCTGAGTTAAACATCAGTGCAGACTCCACTCTCCCCAAAAGTCTTTCGGATGAGACTATAAACCGAGGCCCCGTGTGCGAATGCATGCATAATATCTTGCGCACACGTTAAACCCTGTTCTGCCTTTGGGAGGAGCAGTCATTTGAGCTGGTAAGAACGGATGACAACAAAATTTTAAAAAACACCAAGCACACACACACACTGATGTCACATTTAGACATCATTCCCGAAGCTAGAATGCAGCTACCTTTATGTTGTGAAAAAAACCGGTTGCATACGCAAAAACCTCACCCTGGTGAATCTCAGAGCTCAAGCCAGGGAAGGAAACAATTATCTTTTCCCCTGATGAATGACATTGTTATGTTAAGATATCCGAGGTCAATGATGAACAATTTTTGATTAAAATGATTATATACAAACATATAAACAACAACCATAACAGCAACAGCAACAGCATGAGCTTCAACTCCAATCGTCATCTTCGTCATCATGATCTTCCTCCTCCTCCTCCTCTTCCTCCTCATCATCATCAGAGTGAGGACACCGTGATGATGATGGTTGTGCTGTGCTGCTGCTGCTGCTGCTGCTAGTACAACAACAACAACAACAACAACAACAACAACAACTAACTACTACTACTACTACTACTACTACTACTACTACTACTACTACTACTACTACTACTACTACTACTACTACTTCTGCTGCTGCTGCTGCTGCTGCTGCTGCCACAACTACCACTGCTACTATAACTACCACCGCTGCTGCTGCTGCTGATGCTATTTATACCTCTTCTGTTGCTTCACGTCACCACATCTCACTGCTGTAACTTGTGCTGCTGTTGATCATAACAGAATCCTTATTAACATTGCACTTCCATTACAATAAGATATCACAAACAATAATCATACACGCATCAACCCATACATCCCCAAATGGTTAATTGCACAATCAAAACTCGACAAGGCCTCAGCCTGAAAGATTTATTACAATTTCACCCCTTCAATGCCAGTAAATCAACAATGTCAAGATTCGTACATTTACAAGTCCATTAATTTTCCATTCGTCAGTTCACACTGAAGGAGAATTTGACAGCCAATCAGCAGGCAGAATGTGTGCATGCGCAGGGGGTGCATCCCTTGAGGATAGCTTCCTGTTATCCATTTGCTGCTGTGTGCAAAAGAAAGCACATGCAGCTGGGCGTGAAAGGTCAGGTTATAGAGTCCACAGAGATTTTTTGGGGTAAACCTCTCTGGTTTGGGGCTGTGTGGAAAAAAATGGTGAGTTATGTTATAGCGGTGGTGTGTACATGATGTTGTCTGTGTCCAGTTAGCGGGGTGCATGCTAGGTGTGTTTGTGTCATCTATCCACCCGACATACAAGGTTGGATCTTCTCTGAAAGGTGGGTGGAATCAGAATATGGGGGGGGGGGGGGGGGAGGTGTCCTGCATGCAGTCATGCACAGGACCTCTGATTACACTCTCACCATAGGGAATTTCAAGTGAGTGAAGTTGGTTCCAATGTGAGATACAGGGAGGGGGGGATATCCTCAAATCAACACCTCATTGGAAATTCCAGCCTGAGCCATGATATCATGAGCATGACACCATTTCCATTGAACTATTTTAATCTATAGCTATTAGGACTAACACTGCTGCTAATGCTGCTGCTGCTTTTGCTGATGTTACAATCAGCAGAGTTGCTGCTGCTGCTGTTGCTTCTGCTGCTGCTGATGCTGCCGCTTCAGACTGTAGACCTATCACTGCATTGCCTCTTCTATCAGATGTCAAAAATAGATTGTGGTCTAGCGGTAACACAATTGCTTAGAAAGTAAGAAGTCGGGGTTTGGTCCCCGTCTCATGCCTGAAAATGTTCCCAAATCCACAAGACCATGAGTGTAGGTCTGGTGCTAGTCTTTCAGATAAGACGATAAATGGTCTGGCGTGCAACATACATTCAGCACAAGTAAAAGAACCCAGGGCAATGAGAAAGTTGTCCCCAGAAAAATTATGTAGGAAAAAGCCACATTGATAGAGAAATAAGTACACATGCAGACAGGGGGAAAATGGGTGACGTTGATCTTGTGGCGACATGCTGTCTCTAAGAAAAGTATGGCAAATTTCATGCAGAGAAAATATTTTTAAACATTTTTTTTTATTCAATAAAAGTATTATTAAATATAGAAATGACCATAACCAGAACAAAACGTAAAACACCAAACGCAAAACAACCAAAACAAATACAGCAGCATAAAGGCATACAAAATATACAAGCAAATTTCGCAAGTCGATCCATAAACACTAAAACAAAAAAAGATAAATGAATTTATTACTTCAATTAAAAGATAAATTAAAACAAAATTTTAAAAAAAAAATAGAAGAAAAAGAAAGGACACCTCCATGTTGCTGCAACTTCCATGCACATTGGTGAAATATTGTCTGACAGCATTGTCACAACAGATGTCTTCAACAAGAAAATGTAGGAGCCAGCCCCAGAGCTCCAAGATATGCATCTGTACAACATAGTGATGACACACTCTCTTTACAGTGTTGATGGGATTGCACCAATGATACATGGAGTCATAATGTTGATTGCAGCTTTTCAAACTAAGTCATAAACTTGCCATAACATAAAGGGGTATATAAATACAAATAAGTTTTTTTTTAATATGGCTGTCAATAATCATGCACGCATCAACCCATACATCCTGAACGGTTAATTGCACAATCAACACTTAACAAGGCCTCAGCCTGAAAGATGTATTACCATTTCACCTTTCCAATGCCCCTAAATCATTAATGTCAAGATTCGTACATTTACAAGTCCATTAATTTCCCATCCATCAATTCGCATTACAGGAGAGTTTGACAGCCAATCAGCAGGCAGAATGTGTCGCATGCGCAGGGCTGCGTCTCTTGAGGATAGCTTCCTGTCACCTGTTTGTGTGCCCTGTGCAAAAGAAAGAGTATGCGATGGGTCGTGGAAGGTCAGGTTAGACCAGTTCACAGAATGTTTTGGAATGCGAGATACCCTGGTGGTGGGAAGAAGCAGTCCCATAGGCAAAATGTCACCATCCATGAATCTTGGAGCTCTAGCCCAGGAATGGAAGAAAAATATCAGTGTACACTCAGTGCACTGGAGTTTAGTGTCTCTTTATGGTGAGAGTTTTCACATGATGAGCTAGACCCAGGGCCAACATTCTGACAGGCAATATAACGTTCCCTCCACACTGTCAGGATTATGGCACTCTTGGATGACCATAGTGCTATAAGGGCTAACATTCTGACCGGCAACAAAACATTCTTTCCATAGAGTCAGGATTATGGCATTTTTGGAAGGCCATAGTGCTATCTGTTAGCTTTGAAATTGCTTCCAAATCCGATTATGTTTTAAGGAAGGTATGAGAGGCAGGTTAAGGTGCTATAGCAAATACTTACTGACCTTCTAATGCAAAGTCATTAAAAAACACCCTCTCTGCTCTGTGTTTCTGATTTTCCTGCTGCTAACAATACTGCTATACCTCTCACCTCACCTCACTGGTGGCCTGGTCTAATTGACAGGTAGGTCACCACTGCAGATTTTGCAACCAGTTTCCTCTGCTCGCAGTTTTCATCTTTCCACAGTGAGTCTCTCCACTCGAGGCCAGTTCACTCTCTGATGTTGTCTTTCCATCGTTTCCTCTGTCTGCTTTTTTGTCTCCCTCCTTGTACTGTTCCCTGTAGGAAAGTCTTGGCCAGTCCAGATGTTCTGTGATGAGCCCCTACCACATTAGTTTGGGGTTGCTGTTTTAAATTTTTTTTCTGAAGTCAGGAGCTCTTCTTATGGCCAAAGGCGTTTTCAATTCTGGTTTTTACTTGTTGGTTACTTTTGTGATCTCTTTAAGAGATACCAAGAATTTGCGAAAGCATCTCATCTCCATTGCCTGTGTCCTTTCAATGTCTGCTGTTATGGTCCACGTTTCACGTGTGTCAAAATATAAACATGACCACATTACCATACCCCAACAATACAAAAGCACTGGTGGAATTGATTTTTTTCTCTCACTCTGATGGTTTAGAAGAAAGGTTAGCACGTTTGATTTAAAGTCTAGAGTAACAGCTATAGGAATTTCTTGATGAACACCACAAGCAAGCTCAGCCTATATAGTCTTGGAACAGTTTGTAATGCTGAAGAGACACAGCCAGCATAATTTAACATCAAAATATGTGCAATATTGACTAACTCAGGATTCTACCATAGTTTAATGGAATAAAGAGTAGGTTAAAACAATGAAGCCCTTACCGTCAGTCACAAAATGTGGTGATAAAAAACATCATTTCCTTTTCTTGTTCCTCAACTAGAGCTCTGAGGTTCACAAAATGTTGAGATTTTGCACATGCGACAATTTTTATCCACTGATTCAGGTAGCCGCATTCCGACGTCGGGGATGGCATCCAAACACAACATCTGTAGGCATGCACTTTTCTTTTAGTTTTGTCATCCATTCCTACTGTCACGTCATGGTTTACTCTTCCAAAAGGCGGAACGGATCTTTAATACATGTACAAAATGTTCTGCCTACACTTACACACGGGGCTTCAGTTCATAGTCTCATCCGAAGGACTGAAGGGGAGTGGAGTCAGTGCTGATGTTAACTTCAGAGGAAAATCTCCTAAAAAGGTTGCCTCAGTGGTGGCTTGATCCTGGGCTGTCAGAGCATGAGAGCAGGGGTCTAACCACTAGGCTACCCCACCCCAAATGATCGCTGAAGAGTACTAGCTCATTTATATGATGGGTCCGGCATCATCCTGATTATGTATGGAAAAATCCAACTGTCAGGTAGGGTACTATCATAATAGTCTGGGTATAACCCCCATGCATGGAATCATGGTGATTATGTATGGAAAACTCCAACTCTCAGGTAAGGTATGATAGTCTGAGTATAGCCACCATGCATGGAAAGAGTAACCTATCTATCCCTAATCGCCATTCATGAAAGATCAGTCCATGTGTGTGTGTGTGTTGTGTGTGTGTGAGTGAGTGTGTGTGTGTGTGTGTGTGTCATCAGCATGCATGAAAACAACCAATCACCAGATCTTGCAGAAGGGAAGCAATGAATACAACGCATTGTATAGAAATGCTATCAGCCACCTCATTTTTATGCACTAGGGCTAGGTACGTACCATAGATCAGAGTTATTTCCTTGAGAAAAGCGGGGGCGCGGCATAGCCTAGCGGTTACAGTGATGTTGCGCTCTCGATTTGACGGCCGGGTTCGAGCCACCACAGAGACGCCCATTGAAGGGGATTAATGTTTCCCCCTGGAGTTAAATATCAGTGCAGACTTCACTCTCCCCCAAACGTCCTTCAGATGAGACTATGAACCAAGTCCCCGTGTGCGAATGCACGGAGATCATCTTGCGCACACGTTAAATCCTGTTCTGCCTTTCGGAGGAGCAGGTTATTTGAGCTGGTAAGAACGGATGACAACAACATTAAAAAACACACACAAACACACTGATGTCACATTTACACATCAATCCCAAAGCTGGAATGCAGCTACCTTTATGTTGGGCAAAAAACGGTTGCACACGCAAAAATCTCACCCTGGTGACCGTCAAAGCTCTAGGCAAGGAAGGAAACCATTGTTTTTTCCCACTGATGAATGACATTGTTTTGTTAAAAATCCCAGATCAATGATGAATCTTCTTCTTCATGTGCCAGGTCTGTTGCAGACATCGGCGATCATGGCCTTCCATTCCTCTCTGTTGTCAGTTCTCCGGATGAGTTCATTGTTGGGGGATTCTTTCCTCGTTGCGTAGCTATTCAGACTGTCTGTGTATTTTGTGCATTGTCTTCCTCTATCTTTGGTACCACAAATCTTTCCACACAATATTTGCTTTTCTATTCCATCAGCTCTGTTTATGTGCCCCAAAATTGTAGTTGTCTTTTTCTGATGGTTTTGAGTAGGGATCTTTTGTACCCGGCTATTTCCATTACTTCTTCGTTTGACTTCTTTTCAGTCCATGATATTCTCATAATTCTTCTGATATACCACATTTCTGCTGCTTCAAGTCTTCTTTCGAGGTCTTTTGTCAGCGCGTCCAGCATTCACATCCGTACAGAAGAATGGACCATATGTAGGCTTTCAGAGTGTTGATTTTGGTGCTGAGTCTTATATTTCTGTTGGTAAAGATGGGCTTCATCTTGGTGAATGTGTCTTTAGACAAAGCGATTCTCTTCTGTATTTCTGTGTCGCATCTGGGGTCTGGAGTTATTGTAAAGCCCAAGTATTTAAAGGTGCAAACTTGTTTTCTTCTTTCCCCTTTGCATAAAATGTTACATATAGGCATGTCTGACTGTTTGAGATTACCATGCACTCAGTCTTCTTTGCATTCAGTTGGAGTCCTTTGTTTTCACTTTCGATTGTGACTGTTGTAAGGATATTTTGTAGTTTTTCCTCCGAGTCAGCAATTGGCACTATGTCATCCGCATATCTTAGATTGTTTATGTTGTGACCTCCTACTTTGACACCTTCATGCTGCTCTATGTTCCGTAGACTCATTTCGCTGTAGATATTGAAGAGGTCTGGAGAAAAAACGCAGCCCTGCCTTACTCCCCTACAGATCGGTCTGTACTCACTGCAGTCATTATCAACTCTTATTGCAGCTTCTTGTTCCCAGTACAAGTTTCTGATCACTCTAAGATCTTTTCCATCACAGTTATGTCTTAGTAAAATGTCGAACAGATCGGAATGTCTTACTTTGTCAAATGCCTTAGAATAGTCAATGAAGCAGAGGTACAAGTCCTTTTGTACCTCAATCGCCCTTTCCATGAGGGTCCTCAGGGCAAAGATGGCATTTCTGGTACCTTTATCTGCCATAAATCCAAATTGGGTTTCAGATATCTCAGGTAGGATTTTATTTCTCATTCTGTTCCTCAGCACTCTTAACGTGACTTTTGTGAGGTGGCTCATAAGACTTATTGTGCGGTGCTGATCGCATTCAACTGTGCCTGGTTTTTTGGGTAGTGCAATATACACTGACTTTTTGAGGTCTGTTGGAATTTCACCTGTAGCGTGGATAGTGTTGAGAAGTTCTGTTACTTCTTTGATTCCAAATTCGCCTAGAGCGGTTAGCATTTCGGATCGAAATGTCATCGGGTCCTGTGGCCTTGCCCTTTATCATCTTTTTGAGGGCCTTTTGAAATGATGAATAATTTATGATTAAAATGATTATATGCAAACATATAAACATTAAAACAGCATCAACAAGAACAAGAACAATAACAACAGCAACAGCATCAACTCCAATCATCATAATCATAATCATAATCATCATCATCATCATCATCATCATCATCAGCAGCAGCAGCAGCAGCAGCAGCAGCAGCAGCAGCAGCAGCAGCAGCAGCAGCAGCAGCAGCAGCAGCAGCAGCAGCAGCAGCAGCAGCAGCAGCAGCAGCAGCAGCAGCTCAGCATCATCATCATCATCATCATCATCATCATCATCATCATCAGAGCGAAGACAACAGTGATGATGGTTGTGCTGTGTTGGTGGTGATAATGATGATGATAATACTACTACTACTACTACTACTACTACTACTACTACTACTACTACTACTACTACTACTACTACTACTACTACTACTACTACTGCCTGTCAGTATTGTAATTGCCCTTCATGGGATGATTAAAGTGTTTTTGACTTGACTTGACTAGACTAGACTACTACTACTACTACTACTACTACTACTACTACTACTACTACTACTACTACTACTACTACTACTACTACTACTTGCCAGTGGATCGGTGGTATAGAGGTAACGCGCCTGTCTAGAAAGCAAAAAGTCCGGGTCTGAAGTGTGCGGCGGTTCGTACCCCGTTTGGACCGGAAATTTTTCCCCCATCCATTAGACCATGAGTGGTGGTCTGGGCGCTAGTCTTTCGGATGAGACGATAAACCGAGGTCCCGTGTGTTACACGTAATTATTTAGCGCACGTAAAAAAACCCACGGCAACAAGAGAGTTGTCCCTGGCAAAATTCTTAGAAAAAAGCCACTCTGATAGGGAAACAAATACAGCTGCAGAAAAAAAAAAAAAAAAAGGGTGAAAGGGTGGCGCAGCGCTAAGTGGCGACGCGTTCTCCCGCTCTCCCCGGGGAGAGCAGCCCGAATTTCACGGAGAGAAATCTGCCGTGACTTAAAGTAAAATCTGAGCGCTTTGATTTGTTGCTTTACAAGATTCAGCGCTATATAAATTCCATACATTATTATTATTATTATTACTACTACTACTACTACTACTACTACTGCTGCTGCTGCTGCTGCTGCTGCTGCTGCTGCTGCTACTGCTGCCACAACTACCAATGCTACTACAACTACCACTGCTACTGCTGGTGCTTTTTCTACCTCTTCTGTTCCTACTCGTCACCACCTCTCACTGCTGTAACTTGTGCTGCTGTTATTAATGATAACAGAATCCTTATTACAACTGCAGTTCCATTACTATTAGATATCACAATGAATAATCATACACGCATCAACCCATACATCCCCAAACGGTTAATTGCACAATCAAAACTCAACAAGGCCTCAGCCTGAAAGATTTATTACCATTTCACCTTTTCAATGCCAGTAAATCATCAATGTCAAGATTCGTACATTTACAAGTCCATTAATTTTCCATTCGTCAGTTCACACTGAAGGAGATTTTGACAGCCAATCAGCAGGAAGAATGTGTCGCATGCGCGCAGGGCTGCATCCCTTGAGGATAGCTTCCTGTTCTCCATTTGCGTGCTGTGTGCAAAAGAGAGCACATGAAGCTGGGCGTGAAAGGTCAGGTTATAGAGTCCACAGAGATTTTGGGGGGAAACCTCTCTGGTTTGGGGCTGTGTGGAAAAAATGGTGAGTTATGATATAGCGGTGGGGTGTACATGATGTTGTCTGTGTCCAGTTAGCGGGGTGCATGCTAGGTGTGTTTGTGTCATCTATCCACCCGGACATACAAGTTTGGATCTTCTCTGAAAGGTGGGTGGAATCTGAATGTGGGGGAGGGGGGATGTCCTGCATGCAGTCATGCACAGGACCTCTGATTACACTCTCACCATAGGGAATTTCAAGTGAGTGAAGTTGGTTCCAGTGTGAGCTACAGGGGGGAAAATGTCCTCAAATCAACACATCAGTGGAAATTCCAGCCTGAGCAATGATATCATGGGTAGGACCCTCTTTCCATTGAACTATCCTAATCTATTGCTATTATGACTAACGCTGGTGCTAATACTGCTGCTGCTGCTTTTGCTGATGTTACAATCATCACAGTTGCTGCTGCTGCTGCTGCTGATAATAATGCCTCAGACAATAGAACTATCACTTCATTGCTTCTATCGGATGTCAAAAATAGACTGGTGATCTTACCTAGAAAGTAAGAAGTGTGTGTTTGCTTCCCGTTCATGCCTGAAAATGTTCCGAAATCCACAAGACCGTAAGTGTTGGTGTGGTGCTAGTCTTTCAGATAAGACGATAAATGGTCTGGCGTGCAACATACATTCAGCACAAGTAAAAGAACCCAGGGCAATGAGAAAGTTGTCCCCAGTAAAAATCTGTAGGAAAAAGCCACACTGATAGAGAAATAAGTACACATGCAGTCAGGGAAAAATGAGTGACACTGATCTTGTGGTGACATGATGTCTCTAAGAAAAGCATCGCAAATTTCATGCAGAGAAAAATTTATTTGAATTTTTTTTTATTCAATAATAGTATCATTAAATACAGAAAATGACCATAACCAGAACAAAACGTAAAAAACAAACGCAAAACAACCAAAACAAATACAGCAGCATAAAGGCACACAAACTGTACAGGCAAATGTCGCAAGTCGATACACAAACACTTAAACAAAAAAAATAAATGAATGTATTACCTAAATTAAAAGATAAATTAAAACGATTTTTTTTCAAAAGAAGAAGAAAAAGAGAAGAAGCCTCCATGTTCCTGCATCTGCCATGCACATCGGTGAAACATTGTCTCACAGCATGGTCACAACAGATGTCTTCAACAAGAAAATGCAGGAGCCAGCCTCGGAGCTCTAAGATGTGCATCTGTACAACATATTGTTGACACACTCTCTTTACAGTGTTGATGGGATTGAGCCAATGATATATGGATTCATAATGTTGCTTGCAGTTTTTCAAAATAAGTCGTAAATTTGCCATAACATAAAGTGGTATATAAATACAAATAAGTTTTTTTTTAATATGGCGGTCAATAATCATGCTCGCATCAACCCATACACCCCGAACGGTTCATTGCCCAGTCAACACTTAACAAGGCCTCAGCCTGAAATATTTATTACCATTTCACCTTTCCAATACCCGTAAGTCATCAATGTCAAGATTCGTACATTTACAAGTCCATTAATTTCCCATTGGTCAATTCCCATTACAGGAGGGTTTGACAGCCAATCAGCAGGCAGAATGTGTTACATGCGCAGGGCTGCGTCTCTTGAGGATAGCTTCCGTCGCCTGTTTGTGTGCCCTGTGCAAAAGAAAGAGCATGCGATGGGTCGTGGAAGGTCAGGTTAGACCAGTTCACAGAATGTTTTGGAATGCGAGATACCCTGGTGGTGGGCAAAAGCAGTCCCATAGCCAAAATGGCACCATCCATGAATCTTGGAGCTCTAGCCCAGGAATGGAAGAAAAATATCAGTGTACACTCAGTGCACTGGAGTTTAGGGGCTCTTTATGGTGAGAGTTTTCACATGACGAGCTAGACCCAGGGCCAACATTCTGACAGGAAATATAACGTTCCCTCCACACTGCCAGAATTATGGCACTCTCGGAAGACCATAGTGCTATCAAGGCTAGCATTCTGACCAGAAACAAAAACCTTCCTTTGAGTCAGGATTATGGGATTTTTGGAAGACCATAGTGCTATTGGTTAGCTTTGAAATTGCTACCAAATCCTGATTATGTTTTAAAGAAACTATGGGAGGCAGGTTAAGGTGCTATAGCAAACACTTACTGACCTTCTAATGCAAAGTCATTTTAAAAAAAAAAACCTCTCTGGTCTGTGTTTCTGATTTTCCTGCTGCTAACAATACTACTATACCTCTCACCTCACCTCACTGGTGCCCTGGTCTAATTGACAGGTGTGTTACCACTGCAGATTTTGCAACCAGTTTCCTGTGCTCGCAGTTTTC
>CM054163.1:10664287-10669287 GCA_028751875.1 Rapana venosa | reverse complement strand
AACACACACACACACACACACAGACACACACGCACGCACGCACACACAAACACACACACACTCACACACAAAGTTGTTTTTTGTTCCTAGATAGATGGCTTGATGAAGAAAACAAATGCATTGCTTATTCAATGTACCATCTGGAAATAAACACTTGACTTGACTTGACATCTCTCTCTCTCTCTCTCTCTCTCTCTCTCTCTCTCTTTCTCTCTCTCTCTCTCTATATATATATAAAGATAGATAGATAGACAGATATATAGATAATACCTACATAACACCCCCAGGAGAGATGTGCGTAACACATCAGGTGATTATGCTATCATTATATCATTCACATAATATACTCACTACTTCCTGCAATCCATTTCGGATGATGCTTAAGTATGTTACTGCTGTTGGTTTTTTGTTGTTGTTTTTGTTGTTGCTGCTGCTGTTTTGAAAACAAGACCAAGACAGCATGCTAGATAGACAGACAGAAGGCGTGTCAAGTTGGCTATTCTGGGGAAAAGAACAGGCGTACGCCACACACAGCATATGAAGATGTGAGAACTTGGCGCTTTGCAAGGACTGATTCTGCTCTGCCTGGACTGACATTTATTTCCTAACCTGATGACAGAACACACAAGCAAATGACTGCTTTGTACAGATACAGATTGCCTGTCAAGTTTTCGCATGTACATGACGTAAAAAGGTAAAGGTAAAGATGTCCTATAACCTATAAGGTTGTAGGGGAGCGAGGCGTCAGAGACCTCACTTCTCTAGGGGCCAGTATATTGAGGGCGGCGCCCACCTCCTCTCCCTCGCTGCTTTACCTTCCCTGACCCTGAAGAGGCAGGTATCCATTTACAGCTGGGTGAACTGGGTGGACTGTATTGAAGCCAAGGTTTACAGTGACCCATCTAAGTGGTAATCACGCTCGATGCTGCCTAACTTTGGCTGGGGGAAAGCAAATGCTCTGACCAGTGAGCTATCCCGTCCCTGTACATAACGTAAAGTTTCAAAATATGCGTGAAAATGACGTATAGATAACTAAATTGTAATGGTATAACAGCACAAAACTACGTTTTTCCTTTTTCGGCCCCGCAGTCTGTCTGTCTGTCTCTCAATCTTTGTTTATCTTTTACTTCTTTCTTTCTTCTTTTGTGTCTCTTGTTCACATCCTTTTTTTCTTTCTTTTTCCCTCTCTATTTATAATTGCCGCTTTTTCATTCTTTTTTCCTTCCCTCCTTTTCCCTTCTCTTTCGCGCTTTTAGTGGTAGTGGTAGAGGTAGAAGAAGTAGTAGCAGTAGCAGTAGCAGTGGCAGTAGTAGTAGTAGTAGTAGTGGTAGTAGTAGTAGTAGTAGTAGAGCACTAGCAGCAGCAGCAGCAGCAGCAGCAGCAGCAGCAGCAGCAGCAGCAGTAGTAGTAGTAGTAGTAGTAGCAGAAGTAGGTAGTGATAAGAATGTCTCTTCCTTTGAAAGACTACTGAGCGTTCTCTCTCCCTGACTCTATCTGCCTGTCTGCATTTCTGTCTCTCAAGCTGTCTGTCTGACTGTCTCTGTCTCTGTCTGTCCCTATGTGGGTCTCTGTGGCTGTTTCTGCTTTCTCTCACTCTCTCCTCTCAACCCTCTCTTCCTCCCCGTACCATCTTCATCCCGCCACTCCCCCCTCCCCTTACTCCCCCCAAGCTCTTCAGGTGGATCGGTGGTCTAGAGGTAACGCGCCTGTCTAGAAAGCGAAAAGTCCGGGTCTGAAGTGTGCGGCGGTTCGTACCCCGTTTGGACCGGAAAATTTTCCCCCATCCATTAGACCATGAGTGGTGGTCTGGGCGCTAGTCTTTCGGATGAGACGATAAACCGAGGTCCCGTGTGTTACACGTAATTATTTAGCGCACGTAAAAAAACCCACGGCAACAAGAGAGTTGTCCCTGGCAAAATTCTTAGAAAAAAGCCACTCTGATAGGGAAACAAATACAGCTGCAGAAAAAAAAAAGGGTGAAAGGGTGGCGCAGCGCTAAGTGGCGACGCGCTCTCCCGCTCTCCCCGGGGAGAGCAGCCCGAATTTCACGGAGAGAAATCTGTCGTGACTTAAAGTGGTATGAAATAAAATCTGAGCGCTTTGATTTGTTGCTTTACAAGATTCAGCGCTATATAAATTCCATACATTACATTATTATTATTATTATTATTAACCCCCCCCCCCCCAGAAATTCCATGTTGTCATCCACCAGTTTACTTCGTGATTGCCAAGCATAATTTGATGAGTTTAGGGGCTGGTTTAGTTTTGGTGTCTGGTCGCCTCTTATTCCTCATGATAAGTGGAATGTGTGTTGACCTTTGCGCCTGGCGGCAGCATGGTTTCTGTCTCTGTGTTTGAATGCCAAGTTTTTGTGTTTCTGCTACGTCTTTTCAAGAAAGTTTTGCATCGTTGTGTTTGTGTTGGAACGCAGAATCGTATGTTCAGAACCATTTTATTCATCATCATTGACTTTTCGAAATATTTCAATTAATAATTTTTCATCCTTTTGATATAGATATTTCTTTTTCCAAATCTTCAGTCGACTTATGATTTGTGTTCACCTGATCGTGCTGGTCCTTGCGGCCCGTTATACTCTGACCCTGCCGCGGCCTAAACTTTTTCACGTGATCCACGATTTCAAATCTCCCCCACCACCACCACCCAGTGTTCGCCACCCCACAACTATGACAATAACTGTTGAAGACATAAAGGCATTGTCCTCACGTGGATTCTACCCCATACACTACGAACTTAAACAGCGTATTTCAAACTTGGGACTTTACTACCGCAAAACAAGACGAGGAACACGCGCAGGCAGACGTCATCGCCTGTGTCGTGTTTCCCCTACATCTGGTCTCCCCTTCACCTCTGACGTCACTGCCACAACGACCATAACCAGCCGCAACACTCCACATCTCTGCCCTCCAGATGCTCCATCCTCTGCCTGTGACTCTGCTGTCAGCAATGTGTATCACAGTGTGCATAAGACTACAGACCCTCCTGTTAACCAGTTCTTTCACCGTCTTTCACACCTGACTCGCCATCTCAACTCTGGTGTGCTCTTCCACTGCGCACATCTCTACCATCATCCCCGTCCTCTTTCTCTGATAGTCACCTCACTCACCACTGTCATCTTCAACCTCTCTGCCTCCCTCAAACCTTCTTCACGTCTGTTTACTTAATGCCCAATCTGTTTGCCCTGATGGTAAAGCCGACCTATTTCCGATTTCATATCTGAACAGAACATCGATATATCTTTCTCACAGAAACCTGGCTTAAACCTACAAGGTCATGAACCAAAAATAAAAGAGCTGACTCCACCTGGCTACAAAACTGTTTCTTTCCCTCGACCCTCCCGTGGAGGTGGCATTGCCATCATCTACAAAGACACACTGCATTCAGCTATTTCTTTCTGCCACTCCTACCTTTCTCACCTGAATCTTTTGAAGTTTTTTGAACTCAACCTCACCTTACCCGGCCATTCTATTGCTTTCTGCTGTCTTTACCGCCCACCTCCTAGCCGTAAGAACAACCTGACATCTTCAGTTTTCCATCAAGAATTCCAATCTCTCCTCGATCATTACAGCTTCTCCCCCAAGAAGCTCATCATTCTCGTGACTTCAACTTCCACTACGACAACCATTCCTCTTCTGATGTCAAACGTCTTTCTCTTTCTTTATCAAACCACTCTCTGTCCAGCTAGTAAACGAAGCAACACATAGATCAGGTCATATCTTAGACTGGCTCATTACTGATGTTTCACATGATCTTGTCACCTCTGTCTCCGTCACTGACCAACTGCTTTCTGATCATTCCGCTATTCTTTTCATCTTAATGTCGCAAAGCCTATCAGAAAAAGAAGTGCATCACCCTCGTAAACCTCAAGGCCATAGACATTAATACGTTCTCTTCAAAAGCTGCTAAACTCCTGTCACAAATCCTGACCTTACTGATCCTCAAAACACTATAACACTGTTCTCAGCCAACTGCTTGATGAGCACGCACCTCCCACTAACCATTTTCTTCCCGATAGGCCCTTTGCCCATGGTTACAACCATGATATCTTGGTGCAAAGCGCAAACGCCGACAACTAGAACGGCAATGGCGAAAAACTAAAAGAATAAACAAACAGCTTTTTCGAAAAACAAACAACAAAGTCAAAACCTTAATCCACTCAGCAAAGACAAACTACTACTCTGCTCAAGTTCTTGATGCCACCGTCATGAAATCTCTTTTTTTCCCTCACCTCAACTCTTCTTGGATCTGCAAAGACAAGTCCTCTGCCTACTATCCACAGTCACTCTGAACTTCCTGATATATTTTCCTCGTTCTTCTCTGACAAAGTCCGTAACATTCGCTCCAGACTGGATCAGGCTCCTTTCCAACCTGTACCTCCTGATCCCCAATTCACTGGCACTCCTCTCCTTTCTTTCAGCCAACAAGCGACGAAGAAATCCGGAACATTTTAAATGAAATGACCATAAAATCATGCGATCTCGATCCTGTACCTGCTTCTCTTTTCAAACAGTGCCTTCCGCAGCTGATACCAACTATCACAAAAATAGTAAACTCATCTCTTCTTTCAGGAACGTTTCCATCAGCTCTAAAACTGCAATTATTACACCTCTACTCAAAAAGCACGACCTCGACCCTAACATTTTGAAGAATTACAGGCCTGTTTCTAACCTACCTTTCATCTCCAAGGTCCTTGAAAAAGTCGTTCTGAAACAACTCAATAGCCATCTTCATTCAAATAGTCTCCTTTCCCGCATTTCAGTCTGCCTATCGCGTCAACACAGCACTGAAACCACCCTAGTCCACACATTAAACATGCTTCTAAACGCTTCTGACTCAGGAAAATCTCTCTTCTCACTCTTCTCGACTTATCTGCAGCATTTGACACTATAGATCACTCTATTCTTCTCGCCCGTCTCCAAAAAACGTTCGGTATTAAAGGGGCAGCCATCACCGGGTTTTCGCTCATACCTCACAGACCGATT
>CM054163.1:10646787-10659287 GCA_028751875.1 Rapana venosa | reverse complement strand
ATAGCACAAACTAGGTGGGGTGGTTAGAAACAAACCCGAGGGGGATACAACTTCTTCATTATCTTGAAAGGAAACTTGATAAAAGGAACAAAACAAAAAACAAAAACACTACCACCACCACCACCCCACAAAAGGTAAGAAAAAAGAAGGAAAAAAAGACGAATAACGAGTCAATATTTAAAGACAATGATTTTTTTTAAAAGGGAAGTAAGAAATTGCCCTATACAGTATAAAATCTTTTTTTACAAAGTGCTTGAAGAGAGTAAGTATAGAAGAAGAAGAAGAAGAAGAGAAGAATTGTCAAGAAAAAATAGCGAAGAAGAAGAAGAAGAAGAAGAAGAAGAAAGAAGAATTGTCAAGAAAAATAGCGAAGAAGAAGAATTGCGAAGAAGGAGAAGATGATGGTGGTGATGATGATGATAAAAAAGAAGAAGAACTGCAAAGAAGAAGAAGAAGAATTGCTAAGAATTGCGACGAAGAAGACGAGACGGTGATGATAAAGAATTGCGAAGAAGAAGAAAAAGAAGAAGAAGAAGAAGAGAAGAAGAAGAATTGCGAAGAAAGGAAGAAGAAGAAGAATTGCGTAGAAGAAGAAGAAGAAGAAGAAGAAGAAAAAGAGAAGAAGAAGAAGCTGTATATAATTATTTTACGTGGAGAAAAATGCTACATTCAAAGATGTACCAGCAAAGACATAGTTGACTTTTTATGTAAAGTACACTATTCTTGAAGATATATTTACCATCTGACTCATCCAACATTCTCTCTCTATTTTCTCTCTCTCTTTTCTCTCTCTCTCTCTCTCTCTCCTCTCTCTCTCTCTCTTCACCCACAAGAGTCACATCAAATTCTAACACAATCATTGATCACATCTATGTATCAGACCCTAAAAACATCATAGAAACGTGGGGTCCCTGTACACAACTGTAGCGACCACTACCCAGTCTGTACCACTGGGCAAAAAAAGGGAAAAAAAATTCCTAAAGCTGGCCATAAAACTATAACCCATCGTTCTTTTGCAAAATTTATGGGGTAGCTTTCTTTCTAGAGTTAAGCGTTCCATGCTCTCGGAACATTCAATATTACTGATCCAGACCTGGCCATTGAGTTCTGGGTAAAAATTTTTACTGAAAACTATAACAAACAGGCCCCATTAAAAAAAACCCTAAGGATCAAACATGTCTGCAAACCACCTTGGTTTACAAAGGAACTAGAAGAAGCAGCTATCTTAGAGATTTCTTAAAAGAACATAAATATTATGAGGAGGCAAAAAATTAAGAAATGCCATAAACTCCCCAAAAACGGCGAGAGAAAAGGGAAATTTTTTCCAAGATCTACTTTAATCCGAACAAAATTCAAAGACTGTATGGAAGGCAAACATCAAATAACAAATAATCAATTGTCTTCCCAAACTAACGTAATTTAAAGATATTTCTGCTGAAAAACTAAACAATCACTTCATTAATATTCTTCTAACATAATTAACAATGATAAATCGAAGTCCAATGATCTCAATGAACTAAAACAATTTTTGCCAAGAAAAGCGTATTCCATCAAAAACTCCACATACCATTTATATCTGTTTCTGGGGGTCTACAATTACCTGACTCACCCAAACAATCAAGTACGCGTGGTCTTGATGGAATAGATGGCAAAATACTAAAAACCTCAGCTCCAGTATTAAAGACCTCTGACACATACTAAAAACCTTTGTTCATAAGAACAAATTTCCCCAACCCTTTTCAAAATGCTACGGTGATTCCGACCACAAGTCGGGAGAACTTCTGACCCCTTAAAATTATAGGCCAATCTCTATTTATCTTACTTTAAAACCCTTGGAAAAACATATGAAATAAAAAATGTCCATATATAGATATTAAAAAACTTATTCCCCAAATCATCGGGTTTTAAAAAATCACTCGTGCCTCGGCATTAACTAGTCTTGTAGAAAATTTGGGCTGTCAAACATTAATGACAAAAAATTTTTGTGGGTATTTTTTGTAATTTCAAAAAAAGATTTGATACTTTGACCAAAAGATTCTCATTAAAAAAAGTAGACTTAATAACTTCTAAATACTCTTAAATTTTCTTGCTTCTTATCTTACAAACAGGAAAAACAATGTGTTCAATAGCTACGTCCCATCCACACTAAAACCCTTCATTATGGAGTATCACAGGGACCATTTTGGGACCAATTCTTTTTAATTAACAAAAATTTACCTTCCTCTCCATTCAAATTAAATGCAACTTTTGCTGACGACACAACCCATAATAAAAGCATACTGACATTAACCTCTTGCAAGAATGAAAAAATAGCCTGATGATCTTGTCAATGGACTGAACAAAAATCAATTCTATAACCCCCAAAAAAAAAAATTCATTTTATCACACCAGACAAAAGCGACAAAATCTATCTCATAAATTTTCCCCCAATCCAATTGAAAAGGAAAAAAAATAGAACAAGCCCTCACCACAAGTTCTAGGATAACAATTGTTTTAAAATCTCAGCTGGTACCATCACTATCCCCTCTTGCAAATACCTGTCTCAAAAGAACCAATGACTAAAATCAAACATTTTCTTGACTTTATTTAAGAAAACATTCTTTTCAAGCTTATATACAACCTAATAGTTATGCTTCAACCCGGGATTCTGCTATGCAAACACTATGAAACCATTTTTTGTCTTATAAAAGTCTCTTAAAAAGGGTTTTTCTGAAAAAGACACCTTACTAAAATGGATTAACTCTTTAAAAATTCTTCCCCTACACCAAAGACAAAATTTAACCTAGGATCATGTTTCTTTTCCCTCATCCTTAAAAGACAAGTTCCCAAAGAATCATTCCCGAAATTGAAAAGCCATGGTCCCAATCCCAAGAATGATTTGTTCAATCTAGCTTACTTATCAGGCCCTGTGCGTGGAAAATCCCCTTCCCGACTAATTTGCAACACCAATCATTTTAAAAACTTAAAAGTCTTTTTTCATCCCCCTTGATGCTCAAAAAAAAAAAATCTACAATTGTCTGTTTTAAACAAATTAAAAATATCCTCCCTTTCATTATACCAAATTACCTTCTCTCTCTCTCCCCCCCCCCCCCCCTCTCTCTCTGTTTAAGTGTAGTGTTTTTCTTGTATATCCTATTTTGTTTTTGAAAAAAGCCTAAAAAAGATTTTTCCCCTATCCCATTCTTTAAATACTCAGGGGCGTCTTTAAAATGTAAATGTTAAATCAAGTGATTCTAATGGGGTAGTGTTGAGAATTGAAATATTCATTATCTTGGGTTTAAAATGCACTGTGATCTCTCTCTCTCTCTCTCTTCTCTCTCCTCCTTTTCTCTCTCTCTCTCCTCTCTCTCTCTTCTCTCTCTCTCGCCCCCCCTTTTTTCATTTTTTATACTTTAATGTTGATTTCAATTTGTTCCGTTGAAGCTTTATTCAGTTTTTAATATTTCAGTTCTACTCCCTAAATTACTTATTTGAGATTCAGGAAAGTTTTTTTTTGTATCTTTTTTGACGTACCAGTTATGTATACTAAATTCCAAAATGCGTGTCCTTCTTATGATATACATGATATTCATAAAGATTTTTTTTGGGGAACATTGAGGGCATGGGTGATTTGTGGCCCGCCGCGAGTTTGGGTATTTGTGTTGTGTGTGTGTGTGGCGCGCGCGCGCGCGCGCGCGCGTGGGTTGTGTGTGTGTGTGGTGTTTTTACGGGGCCCTTTGGGGATCCCAATTGTTTTAACAATATTTGTTTTCATGTATTTTTACTTTTGGCTGTTGCCTCCCATAAAAGCACAAAGAATTTTGGCGTTTCTTTCTTTAACCCAAAAATAAAAACTTTTTACGGGGTTTTTTTTCCCCTTTTAAAATTTATATTGGAAATTGCTTTTTTTTTGGTTCTTTTTTGGGTTTGGGGTTTGGGGGTTTGGGTTTGGCCTTTTTTGAGGGGGAACAATTTGGTTTGTTCCCTCCCCCCTTGTTTTTGCCGTTTTTTTTTTCTCTTGGTTCTTGCTTTTTTTTCGGTTGTTTCTGTGTTTTAGCTCTGCTTTCTTTTTTTATTTTTGCAACTTTTTTTTTTTTTTTCCTCTCTCTTCGGTGATTTTTGGGGGGATTTTGTGTAGATTTTTTTTCCCCGTAAGCTTTTAAAAGTGTATTGCTATGGTTTTATTTTTTTTTTTCATATATATCCTTAAGGGGGGGGATTTGGATGTAAAAAAGCAAAGGGGTTTGCTTTTTCCCTTATCCTCGAAATAAAAAGACTTGTCATTGTCTCTCTCTCTCTGTATAATTTTTAATGTTTTACTTTATATGGCTATTGTGTTTTTAAAAATAAATTTTTTGGGGGGTTTGTTCTCCTTTAATTTTATCCGGGGGTTCCCGCTTTTTTTTGGGTTTCTTTTTTGGGGTTTTGGGGGTTGTTTTTGTTGTTTGTTGTTGTTTTGGGTTGGGGGGGAAGGAACTACGGGTGTCCCTCTCCCCTTGTTGTTGCCGTTTTTGGTTTTGCCTTGGCTTTTGCTATTTTGCGGTTGTTTTGTTTTTTCTTTTTTTGCTTTCTTCTTACTTGTTATTTCTTTTTTTTTCTCTTCAGTATTTTGGTGGGGATTTATTGTGAAAAAAATTTTTTTCCCCTAAGTTGTGTAAGTGTATTTTCTATGGGGTTTATTTTATTTTATCCCTTATATCCTTAAGGGGGGGACTTGATTAAAAAAGCCCCCAAGGTGGTTTATTTTTATCCTCGAAAAAAAAAGGGAATTTTTTTCAATTTTTATTGTCCCCCAATGACTGTATAGGGTTTTGATTTCTTCCCCTTTTTTTGTTTTTTGTTTTTTTTGGTTTTTTTTATGGGTCTTAAATTTTTTTCATTTTCATGAAAATTTTAAATTTTAAAGAGTATAATCTAAAAAGAGTTTTAAAGGGGTCGCATACTGTTTTGGGGAAATTTTATATTGAATATTATCCTGAAATAACACACACCAACCCCTCTCTGTCTCTCTGTCTCCCGGGCTTTTCTCTCTCTCAAACCTTTTTTTGCTTGCTTAAGTTTTTAAAATTTAAACCCAATGAATAAAAAAAAATTTTTATTTTCAAATTTATTTACTTGCCTCTGTACTTAAAATTTTTAATGAGTGCCCATTTTTAAATTTAAATTATGTGTAACAAAATATGGTTTTACCATTTGACAATGTGTGTTTTTTATTTTTTATACTTTTTAAGTTTGGTTGTGGTTTTTTTTTCCTTGGCTCGTTGTTTTTTCTTGTTTTCGTTGTTTTTTTGTTTTTCTGTTTTTCTCTTTTTTTTGGGCATCTTTTTTTGGGGTTTTTTTTTTTTTCCTTCCCCTTTTTTTGTTTTTTTTGTTTTGGGTTAAGGGGGTTTTTTTTGGGGGGGGGTTGGGGGGTTTTTTTGGGTTTTTTTTTTATTTACATGCTTTGGTTTGGGGGGGGGGGGGGGGGTTGTTGGGGGGGGACTGTTTTTAAAAGGGTTTTTTTCCCTTTTTTTTTGTGAGATTTTATAAGTATGGGTTTTTATTATTAAAAAAGTATCCCAAAAGGGCGGGGGTGGATTTTTAAAAAAAAAACATTGTGCTTATTCCTTATCCCCCGAAAATTTAAAAAAATTTGTCTTTTTCATTGTCATTGTCATTTCATTGTACTTTCCCCTCTCTCTCTCCCCCTCTTCTCTCCCCTCTCTTTTTTTTCTTCTCTCTCTTCTCCTACTGCACTGCATTCCTTGGAGAGCTCGTTACAGCTAGCTCTGTATGCAAGTGAGAAGCCGCAGTTTCGCGCAAAATGGCGCGGACTGTCACGACGTCACGTCACGTGATTAATGGCTTCCGGTTCGTGCTGTTACCTCCAGTGGAAACTGCCTAGCATGTCTTGCTGCTGTTGTGTCGATGCGATAAGCCAGCGTGAGTAACAGGCTGCAAGCTGAAGAATAGAGAGACGTTTGGAAGAAAAGTTCCTTCGTAATCTTCGTAATGTGGCGAGCGTGTGTGTTTGCTTACAACATAATTTATGTAAATAGACACGTGTGTGTGTGGTGTGTGCGTGTGTGTGTGTGTGGGGTGTGTGTGTGTGTGTGGTTTGCACACACCACACACAAAACACCCACACACACACACACCACACACACACACACACACACACAAAACACACAACACAAAACACAAAGACGTAAAATCTAAAGAACACACACACACACACACACACAAACCACCAAACACACACACCACAAAACAAATATATATATATAATATATATTATAAAATATATAATATATATATATATATATAATATAAAATATATATATGCACATGTTATTGTTTTTCTTGTTTGATTTTTATATTTTACCATAGATTAGGTTTTTTATTCTATGTCTGCATATACATTATCTTTTTCTTTCTCGATTTTTTTTCTTTAGATAGATGGCTTGATGAAAAGAAGCAAATGCACTGCTTATTCAATGTACCATCTGAAAATGAAAGTTTGACTTAGACTTTGACACACACACACACACACACACACACGCGCGCGCGCGCGCAGGTTTGTATTTTGGGTCACTATTCGTTATGTACATGACGTAAATCTTGAAAGAAACACAAATAAAAGAAAATATAAAAGGCATGTATCACTGGCTCCAGTTTTCCTGTAGGGATTGCCAGGGTCTGTCAGTATTAACGGCATCCCCCCATTCAGGAAAATCTGTGCTGAAAAAAATCCTCTTTTCTATCACTCTCTTTATTTTTTGCCTTGTTCCTTTTCCTTCGTGTCTCCTCCTTCCTGTCTTGTTTCTGCCTTCTAGGTCCATTCTCCTGCCTTTTTTTTTTCTCCAGAAGGACTTAACAGATAACAATTCTCTCTTATGCTGAAGTCGGATGCGCTAGGCCTGACTTGTCAGGCGCTTAACGGCAGCGTGACGTATTTTCGCTCATATTTCATCCAACAATAGTTGCTGTCTGAGCGTTCGACGATGAAGAAGAAGAACTGGCTTCTGTGACAATCTGTTGATTGGTATATAAAGTTTTAATAGCAATCCATTTTGTTCATTGTTCTCCGTCTGATTAAAAAAAAACACGAAAAAAACCCCAGTTTGTCCAATTTGTCTGTCTGTCATAGCTTGCAAAATATGCGTTTGTTGCAGCTGCTAAACCATGATATGAAATATCTGTATGCTGTATATTTTTATGTCGGCTTTTGTGAACGTTTTTTTCTCTCTTTTTTTCTCCCCCCCCCCCCCCCCCCCCCCCCCCCCCAGTGAAATAGATCTAGATCTATGTGTGTTGTGCCCAGTCCCCTTCCCACTCTCTCCTTGTGAATGGCTTAAAAGCTTATCATCCTAAAGTACTCTCTCTCTCTCTCTCTCTCTCTCTCTCTCTCTCTCTCTCTCTCTCTCTGAACGGGATAGTTTAGAGGTTAGCGTGATGTATTCGTGATCTGCTGACCCGAGTTCGATTCCCGTTCAAGGGGATTTTTTTCCTCTGGAGTTAACATCAGTGCCGACTCCACTCCCCCCAAAAGTCCTTCGGATGAGACTTTAAACCGAGGTCCCGTATGCCAACGCACGCAGAAAATCTTGCACACACGTTAAAACCCGTTCTGCTTTTCGGAAGAGTAGGCCGTTGTGTACCGGTGGGAACGGATGACAAAATTTTCAAAACTGCATAAACACGGGGATTGGGTGTAAAAAAGGCATATGATGCCTATTTCATTATCCCCG
Source organism: Rapana venosa (assembly GCA_028751875.1). NCBI lineage: Eukaryota > Metazoa > Mollusca > Gastropoda > Neogastropoda > Muricidae > Rapana > Rapana venosa. The sequence continues at coordinate 10,651,578 of CM054163.1, read as the reverse complement.
AAATAAAAGAATAAAATAAAAATGAAATAAATAGAATCTCTCTCTCTCTCTCTCTCTCTCTCTCTCTCTCTCTCTCTCCTCTCTCTTAACCTGTCTTTATATCTCTCTGTCTATGTCTAGGTCTCCCTGTATGTTTGTCTGTCTCATTTTTACATCAACGAGAGAGAGAGAAACAGAGAGAAACAGAGAGAGAGAAAAGAGAGAGAGAGAGGGGAGAGAAGAGAGAGAGAGAGAGAGAGGGAAAAGAGAGAGAGAGATTTCGCAGAGTACAGTGTGACTGAGAGAGGGGAGAGAGAGACGAGAGAGAGAGAGAGAGGGGGAGAGACAGACAGGGCAGAAGAGACAGACAGACACACAGACAGACATAGGGAGACAGACAGAGAGAGGAGACAAAAGAGAGACACAGGGAGAGAGAGAGAGCGAGAGAGAGAGAGGGAGACAGAGACAGACAGACAAACAGAGGGAGACAAGAGAGAGACAGAGAGAGAGAGAAACAGACAGACAGACAAACAGACAGAGACAGACAGACAGACAGAGACAGAAACAGAGTGATCACGGACTCTGAGAAGCAGAGGAAAGGGCAGACACGCGAGCTGTCGGCTTGATCGATTTATTATGACACCACGGACCGTGGTTTTCAAACTCCCTCCCTCCATGTTTTTTATCCTCGGTAACGCAAGCAAGCAGGGGGACAGGGGGAGGAGGGGGAATGGAAGGGGGGGGGGGGGGGGGGAAGAGTGGGGGAAGGGGGGAGGGAGGAAGAGGAGAAAGGAAAAGACAGGGGGTATCAACATCACACGCAGGCAAGGATAGAAACGAATGAAGGAATATTATGACGAACGAATAAATGAATAATTGTTGTTGTTGTTGTTGTTGTTGTTGTTGTTCTTCTTCTTCTTCTTCTTCTTTTTCTTCTTCTTCTTCTTCTTCTTCTTCTTCTTCTTCTTCTTCGTTGAACGGGCAGGCAGCAACTATTGTTGTTTGCCGTAATCATTATAAGTGAAAATGCGTTACGCTGCCGTAAAGCGCCTGACAAGTCAGGCCCAGCACATCTGACTGGCGTGGGAGAGAACTGCTATCTGTGAAGTCTTTCTGGGAAACAAGAGACAGGAGAATGGACCAAGAAGACAGAAGATAGACCCCCAAAAAAGAGGTGGAAGGAAGAAAAGGAATGACAGGAGCAAAGATAGCGATAACGAAGATTTATTCCATAAGGCCATAGCCCCATTGGAAGGGGGGGGGGGGGGGGGGGGTAATTACAGATCATCATGGTCAACACAATAATTCATTATACCCACACAATCACACACATACACACAGCATGATTATAATCAAGCATAATGTGGGTCTCAACTGTTTGTTTTACCCGATTAAACAACTTCGTCTTTTGAAAGATTTATACAGAAAAATAGCAAGATCATGCATAACAGTCTGATTTGATGATGTCAAAAGCAAAACTAACTAATGAAACACAGGTCTTCTGTAATATTTCAAAGGAATGTATTTTTTCTCTCAGATCATCTAATACTGGGCAACATAATACAAAGTAAACTTCGTCTTCCTTCGCTAATCTTCATAATGAACATTCATCATTTCTTACAGCAAGAGATTCAAATCTTTGACTGTGTACAGCAATATCAGATACCCCCAGTCGAAACTTAGTTAATGTATTTCTAACAAATCGGTTCATATTTAACATTAGATATGGTTCAATCAAATGATTTACTTGAAGAAGTCTAAAGAATGAAAATCTGTCACTTTCTTGGACATGGTATCCCACTCTTGCCATCTGCAATCTATCATGCGTTGTTTGAAACACCACAAAAACCTGTGTACACACCCAACTCCTTGATTAATCCATACACACAAAAAACCACATCTACATAAACAGTTAGGTACCTTTGTTACCAAGTTGTTTTACCTTTGGCATGAAGTTCACATAATGTTTTATACACTTTCTTAGGTAATCTGTAGTCGTTCATGCAAACTAACTTGAGCCAGTACTTAATATAGGAATTCAAATACATTGGAAATCGACCAAGTTCACCATAAACCAGGTCATTTGGTGTAGTCGATCAACATGTAAAAATCTCTTCATGGCAAACAAATGTACCTTTTTAATTTCATAGCCATATTCTAGACCCCAAATTTCAGCACCGTATTGATCTATGGGTTGTACCTTGCCATGGAATAATCTAAAGAATAATTTTGCACAATTACTTTCATCAAACCTATACAGAAAATGCCATATGTTCATAATAGCACGTCTACCTTTGCTGACAAGATTTTGACTTGTAAATGTAAAGCTCAGTCTCCTTGAGAAATATAAACCTAAATACTTATAGGCATTTACTACAGAAATGTTTGAATTTCCATAAACCATCTTTCGCGTGAAGCTAGATATTCACCCTTTTGAAATATTATTTTATTTGTTTTATCCATATTAACTTTAAGATCTAACCTGAGTGCAGAACAGAACAACTTATTTTGTTGAGTTTGTAGTCCTTGTACCGTTGCAGAAGCAAAGAGAGGGATAGAAAAGAAGATAATTCCTTGCACAGAATGTCCAGAAGGTGGGGATGCTGTTTATACTGACAGGCCGCTGGCATCCCTTACGGGAAAAACTCTGGCTAGGGGCATCATCCAGCATTTCCAGTTGTATACCTACAGCCTTGCTGATGAAAGAGCTCAGTGGTCAGAGCACTCGCTTTCCGGCAGACAATGTTCAGCAGCATCGAGTGTGGTTACCAAGTGGATGGGTGACTGTTTGCGCGACTTGGCTTCAGTACAATCCCGCCGTTCACCCAGCTGTAAATGGGTACCTGCCCTCTTTAGGGTCAGGAAAGCTAAAGCAGCAACGGAGAGGAGATGGGGGCCGCCCTCAATATGCCGGCCCCTTGAGAAGTTGAGGTCTCTGATGCCTCGCTCCCCTACGACCCCATAGGTTATGGGACTCCTTGACCGTAAGCCTCACTGACCCCAGATGCCATATCAGGGTATTCACCTTGTAGGTGGTTAAAGTTGAGACGAAAATTACCCAACTATGTTCAGACTAAAACCCCTCCATTTAACCTGACTCTTCGGTTGTTCGCACCAACGCTCTGGTCAATCATTCGGACCCAATCAGGTAAAGGTAAAGGTGTCCCATATAAACTGTGCGGTCCTTGGGGAGCGAGACGTCAGAGACCTCAGCTTCTCTAGGGGCCAGCATATTGAGGGCAGCGCCCATCTCTATCACGCTGCTTTATCTTCCAAAGAGGGCAGGTAACCATTTACAACTGGATGAACTGGGGGACTGTACTGAAACCAAGGCACGCAAACGGTCACCCATCAACCTAGTCCTTCGGATGAGACTGTAAACCGAGGCCCGTGCTCGAACGCATGCAGAACATCTTGCGCACACGTTAAATCCTGTTCCGCTTTTCGGAAGAGTAGGCCATTGTGTGTCGGAGGAAACAGATGACAAAATTTTAAAAACCGCATACACACGGGGACTGGATGTAAAAAAGCACATGAGTGCTTATTCCATTATCCTCGATATTAAAAAAAATAGTAGCACGCTCAATGCTACTTATCCTTAGCTTGGGGAAAGCGACTGCTCTGACCACTGAGCTATCTGGACACGATCAGGACGTTGGACTAAAAGCTTTAGCTGTTACTACCAAGTTTCAAATACAATTTTATGTTTGGCATCTGTTAGCCTATCTAATTCATAATCAAGCGGTCGTGTAAACCAGTAATGAATCAGATGCCTAGTTGAGAACTTTGTTTCATTCTCTCGATTCCGAAACAATCCACAATCATCATAGACTATGGAACGGACGCTCAAGCTGAGGGGTTAAGACCGTTCGATTTCAATCTCACGGGTCCATGAAGTCGGAGGTTCGAATCTCGGCGGCGTCTAAGGAAAAGGGTGAGGGATTTTTACGTTCTCCCAGGTCAACTTCAAGTGTAGACCTGCCAGTGCCATAATCCCCATGGTGTATATGCAGATAATCAATTTTGCACGTTAAAGATCCCGTCATTTATGTCAGCTTTCGGTGGGTTATGGAAACCTGAACATACCCAGCATATAGTCTCGAAGTCAGAATGCGGCTACCTCCATGGTGGCAAAACACTGGTCGCATGTATGCAGAATCTCACCATTGGTGAACCTCGGAACTCTTGCCCAGGGTGTGAAAGGAGTTCGAACTTGTTGGCATGCGAACGTCTTAACCATCCTGCCACCCTTCTTCTTAGCTACCCGTATACATGTCTCAAATACAGTTTTATGACCCGGTCAGGAAATATATATATATATATATATATATATATATATATATATATATATATATATATATATTTCTTTTTTTATTTATTTATATACATATATACATATATATGCATCTATTTCTATTTCTATATCTATCTATCTATCTATCTATCTATCTATCTATCTATCTATCTATCTATCTATCTATCTATCTATCTATCTATCTATCTATCTATTTATCTATCTATCAAATAAATTGTGAAAAATTCAATGTAGGGTTTGTGTCCATCATTATGTCTTATATATATATATATATATATATATATATATATATATATATATATATATATATATATATATATATATATATAATGATGGACACAAAGCCTACATTGAATTTTTCACAATTTATTTGTCTAAACTTGGCAGGTTCGCTTTCTTTATAGACTATCTGAACAGCACCAATCATCTTTCTAGGCGGCCTAGTTTCCCCAAACTTTGCTATTTTAACTATGTTTATATATATTAACTGTTCATGT
>CM054163.1:10626787-10636787 GCA_028751875.1 Rapana venosa | reverse complement strand
ACAGCTGTACAAATACAGCTGTACAAATACATCTTTACAACTACACCGGTACAAATAAATCTTTACAAATACAGCTGTACAAATAGAGTTCTACAAATACAGCTGTACAAATACATCTTTACAAATACAGCTGTACAAATAGAGTTCTACAAATACAGCTGTACAAATACAGCTGTACAAATACGGCTGTACAAATACAGCGGTACAAATACAGTTTTACAAATACAGCTTTACAAATAGGGCTGTACAAATACAGTTTTAAAAATACAGCTTTACAAATACGGCTGTACAAATACAGCTTTACAAATACAGCTGTACAATTACAAATACATCTTTACAAATACAGCTGTACAATTACTAATACATCTTTACAAATACAGCTGTACAATTACAAATACAGCTTTACAAATACAGCTGTACAAATACAGCTTTACAAATGCAGTTGTACAAATGCATCTTTACAAATACAGCTGTACAATTACAAATACAGCTTTACAAATACGGCTGTACAAATACAGCTTTACAAATACAGCTTTACAAATACGCCTGTTCAAATACATTTTTAAAAATACAGCTGTACAAATACAGTTTAAGAAATACAGCTGTACAAATACAGCGTTACAAATACAGCTTTAAAAATACAGCTTTACAAATACAGCTTTAGAGATACAGCTTTACAAATACAGCTTTTCAAATACAGCTTCACCCACAGACAAGTCAGACAAACATGCACTGAATGCCAAAAGTCAAAACGAAACAACTAAACTTTACAGACATATCGACACACTGGTGTATAACTGCTATTCTTGCTCGCTCGCTCGCTCTCTCTCTCTTTCTCTCTCTCTCTCTCACTCTCTCTCTCCTCTCTCTCTCTCTCTCTCTCTCTCTCTCTGTGTCTCTCTCTCTCTCTCTTACATGTCGTCTGCAGCCAGTCAGCCTTTGACTTCAGTACACAGAGAACGTATGCAGTCCGGGGCTAAAGATAACATCAATTTCCCTTGGGACAGGAGTTCAACTTTTCTTTGCAACAAAACCCAAAGTCAAAATCTGACCAAGGGAGATAACTGGGGTTCAGAAGAGCCACACGCTGTTGCCTAGTTTGTTCTCATTTTTCGTTTCAAAAGATTCCTTTGCAGTCAGAATAAAGAATGCTTAGGTCAGGGGGAAATATATAACTGTGTTATACTGAATGCTATTAAACTATGTTGCGCTGAATGTTATTAAACTGAAAGCTTTTGCTGTCAGACTCTTTCCTTTGTTTTTGAATGTTACTTCACAGAAGTGAGGAGGCACCATGGTCGAGTGGTTTAGGCGGTCAACTCGTGATCCAGAGGTCGCGGGCTCGATCCCCGCTCGGCTCGGTGTTGTGTCCTTGGGAAAGACACTTTACTCCTATTTTCCTCACTCCACCCAGGTGTACAAGTGGGTACCAGCTCTGCTGGGGAAGTATCTGGCGACAGACTAGCGTCCTGTCACAGGGGTGGTGAAAAACCATCAGTTCGCTTAACGCTACAGAAACCGGGATAAGCTCTTCAGTAGCTCAGACAGCAACTAGTGTTGTCTGCTATATGAGCGGAAATGCGTTGCGCTGCCGTTAAGCGCCTTATAGGTTAGGCTCAGCACATCCAACTTTGGCAAGAGAGAGAACTGTTGTAGTTTACGTCTTTCAGGGAAAAAAGGCAGGAGAATGTACCAAGAAGGCAGAACTTAGACATCAAGGAGGTGACAGGAAGAAAAGGAAGAAGGTATATTGTTTTATGTATTTCAAAAATTCTTTTATATCGAGGATAATGGAATAAGCTCTTCTGTGCTTTTTTTTACATCCAGCCCCCGTGTGTTTGCGGTTTTGTAAATTCGGTCATCTGTTCCCACCGGCACACAATGTCCTACTCTTTTCTGATATCACTATTTAGTGGAAGGACGTTAAACTGAAGAGCTACTTACGAAAAGCAGAACAGGATTGAACGTGTACGCAAGAAATTCTGAATGCGTTAGGAAGTAAAAAAAGAGGGGGATAGAAAAGCGGGAAATCCTAGCATAGAATTCCCAGAATGTGGGGATGCTATTTATACTGACAGGCCCCCGGCATCCCCACAGATGAAAAAGCGTGTTATAAACATAATTAATGCTTAATCACAGAGGAAGAGAAACATATAGTACACTGCACTTAATGTCTTAAGGTACCCATTTACAACTAAGATTAACTAGTTTCAAAACGCAATAATCATGGTACGTATCAAACGAATAGTAGCATCTAATTCTACAGCTTTTTTGTTGTTGTTAAAAAAAAGGTAATGGTATGTAATAAGTGTGAAAAGAACAGAAAAAAAAACTAAAACAAAAGAAAGGTGAATAAGAAAAACATGAAAAAGAGAGACTCTAGGTAGCAATATATATATATATATATATATATATATATATTTATTTTTTTACATCAGGTGTTTTTGTATTGCACTATACTGAGGTAAATGTGTGAAAAAAAGGTGGGTGGGGAGGACTCCCATTACCTATGTGGTCGAAGGGGAGCAAGGCGTCAGAGACCTTACCTTCTCCAGGGGCCAGCATATTGAGGGCGGCGCCCATCTCCTCTCCCTCACTGCTTTACCTTCCCTGACCCTAAAGAGGGCAGGTGGTCATTTACAGCTGGGTGAACTGGGGGACTGTACTGAAGCCAAGGCGCACAAACGGTCACCCATCCAAGCGCTAACCACGCTCGATGCTGCTTAACCTTGGCTTAGGGAAAGCTACGACCACTGAGCTATCCCGAGATAGATGTGTAATACAACGAAAATCTGTGATCGTTATTATTGCTTACATGTGTGCCCGTGCATTTGCAGATTGATGGTTTAACGTTTCACAACAGTCAAAGGCAACACATAGGAAAACATAACCTGTCACATTAAGGACAGCAATAATAATGGTTGAATGTTTTCGAATGTTTACGTACCTAGTGTGTCTTGCATCCTCTCCTTTTATGGGCGATTTTAAAGCGCAACTTCAAGGTAGCACTCAGATTTGTATTGTATTGTATTGTATTGTATTGTACTGTACTGTATTGCATTGTATTGTATTGTACTGTACTGTATTGTACTGTATTGTACTGCACTGTACTTTACTGTATTGTATTGTACTGTACTGTATTGTATTGTATCGTATTGTACTGTATTGTATTGAATACCACTTTAAGTCACGGCACATTTCTCTACGTGAAATTCCGGCTGCTCTCCCCTGGGAGAGCGCGTCGCCACAAAAGCAGCGCCACCCTTTATTTGTTTTCTGTTCCTGTCAGCAACTCTAGCTGTTTCCCTATCAGGGTGGCTTTTTTCCTATATAATTCTGCCAGGGACAACTCCCCTGTTACCGTGGGTTCTTTTACGTGAACTATATAATTTTATGTAACACACGGGACCTCGGTTTATCTTCTCATCCGAAAGACTAGCACCCAGATCACCACTCACGGTCTAGTAAAGGGGGGGGGGGGAAAGTTTCAGGCCCAAACGGGGATCAAACCACCACACACTTCCAACCCGGACTTTTCGCTTTCTAGGCAGGCGCGCTACCTCTAGACCACCGATCTTTCAAAAACCATGGGCACACTGCTGTTACCTTGTCCACTTTTAAATCTCAGATTAATACTTTGCAAATGTATACAGATTAAAACAGGGTATAAAACCAACTCTAATGTAAGATGACCGTTCAGTAAAAATCAATCATTGGTTAAACCATTCGTTCCAAGACAGAGTCTGCAATGAAGCACATGGTTATTAAGAGGAAGGAATAACAGTCAGAGACAAGATCCAGATTCCTTGGAATGTACTGCTATTCTGTCTGTCTGTGTCTCTGTCTACAGGAGCTCTGTGTGTGGTGTGTGTGTGTGTGTGTGTTTGTGTTTGTGTGTGTGTGTGTGTGTGTGTCGTGCGTGTGCGTGCGTGGTGGTGTGGTGGATGTGTGTGTGTGTGTGTGTGTGTGTGTGTGTGTGTGTTTGTGTGTGTGTGCGTGTGTTCATGAATCCCTTGCGTATTTCTGTAGATTCTGCCTGTTTACGTAGGTGTGTTTATATGTCCGAATGTTCTTTGTACTATGGGTTTTGTGTATCGGCATTTTCTGTGTAATAAGTTACGTTTGTGTGTTTATATCTTGTGTATTTGTTATGCAGTCAGTATCTCTGAGTGAACTTTATATTTGATGTGTTATCCGTCTTGTAAATCCTGTGTGCGTGCGTGTGTACGTGTGTGTGTATGTGTGTGTGTGTGTTTGTGTGTGTTTGTGTATTTGTTTGTTTGTGTGTGTGTGTGCGTGCGTGCGTACGTGTATGTGTGTGCGTACGTGTGTGTATGTGAGTGTGAGTGTGTGTGTGTAAATCAAATCAGCAACAAAGAAAAATGGAAGAAGATAACTTAAAAGCATACAAAAACAGAAAACATTGTCCTGACAACAATTATAAAAACACAATATATAGAGACTGATTCCTTCCAGTCTAAAACAATAACACAATGTACAGAACTCTGCAGGACAGTTTATTTCTGATAATTATTACATCACAGTAATAGTGGGTGTATACCATACTGAGTATAGATGCCCATGGTACACACACGCACACAGCCACATCTATCCTAATGATCTTGATTCGGAAAAAAGGTAGTGCGCTATGGTCAGTTCTGAACAGAAAAGATGGTGACCATTATATCATCGTGTCCTTAGAATAACAACGACCTCATTTTCAGTGTTTTATGGCTCACATCTGAGCAGCCAGTATGCCATAATGATGAGTGATACTGCTTTATATCTTCATCTCTGGTATTCACAGCTCTTGGTCAACTTTTTCTTTTTATCTATTGTTATTTTTTTTTACTTACACAAACTCGGAGGTCAACCTTTTCTCGTGACTTTCATGGTTAACTTCAACATAGATGATGCAGCAGTTTGTTTTTCCTTCTGTCGTTTTTATGAAAAATATTGCTGATGGTCATAACCTTTTTACTACAATGATCGACTTTTTCGCATCACATCTTACAAGACACCTAAGCATTGCGAAGTAAGGGTCCCTCTCTTTCGCGAGTGCTAAGCATTCCCCATTTTCAGAAACTTCAGTTTGTGTTTTGTGTTCATGTCTTACTTTTGTTACGTTTTCAACTGTTGAGTGCAACTGATTGGGTTTATTTTGTAAGCTGGTGGCTGCGTTTTCTCCTCCAGCACGAACATGAAGGCAAAGATGACCCTGATTTCCTCTTCCAGTGTGAATATCACAGAAATATACGATTTCTTTCTCATATTGCGTGATAGTGATGTGTGTGTAATGTTCTCTTTGTCATCTATGCTAACGGTAAGCGCATGCTCATTCCTATCCTGGTTATGGTTTCTTCTCTGTTGTTATGGGTTCCTTGATGTCATGATCTCTGTTGTTATTGGTTCGTTGATGCCATGATCTCTGTTGTTATTGTTTTATTGATTCTTGATCTTTTTTTATTAATGGTCCATTAATGTCTTGATCTGTTTCATTGATGCCATGATCTCAGTTATTCATGCTTTGTGGATGTTATGATCTCTGTTATTGATGGTCTGTTGATGCCATGATCTCTGTTGTTAATGTTTCTTTATGTCTTGATCTGGTTGTTATTGTTCGTCGATGTCATGCTCACTGTTATTAATATTTCTTTATGTCATGATCTCTGTTATTAATGTTTCTTTATGTCTTGATATGTGTTGTTATTGTTCGTCGATGTCATGATCTCTGTTATTAATGCTTTATTTGATGTTCTGGTCTCTGTTCTTGACGGCTCGTTGGTGTTGTTATCTGTGTTATTTCCATCTTCTTGCTTTGTGTGGATGTTGCTGGCAATATGGACGTATGATACCATGATGTCTTTCTCTGATACGCATATTTGCAGTTTATCTGTTTGTTGATATCTGTTCCTCACATTTTGATTTAGGTACACATCATATATATGCACGTGTTTACATACATTTACAAAATCTCAGCACACAGACACAGACACAGACGCTCGCACGCACACACAGACAGAGACACACACACGCACACACATCATCATCATCATCAGTCCCGTGACCTTGGCGGTCGTGGAGGAGACACGAAAGACGATGCCGTGGTAAGCCTCCTCCATCCATCTCGGTCCTCGGCTCTGCGCAGTAGTGCCGAGTCATTCATCCTGGTCCATTCTCTGAAGTTGTCCATCCATGACTTGTTCTGTCTTCCCCTCTTTCTGCCACCTTCGAGTGTTCCCTGCAGTACTGTTTTTGTCAGTGTTGTGGCGGGTGACGTGGCCGAACCATGTCAGCTTTTTCTTCTTGACGATGGTGAGAAGGGGTTCCTGTGGACCTGCCAGCCGTGTTATTTGACTCTTGACAAATTCATTGGTCTTTCGTTCTCTCCAGGCTATGCCCAGCAGTTTTCTATGGCATTTTGTTTCAAATGATTCGCTTTGCTGTTTCAGCAGTCAATGTCCAGGTTTCACTTCCGTACAGCAGGATAGTCTGAATTAGGGCGTTGTAGAGCTTTAGTTTGATTGGGAAACTGATCTCTTTACTTTTCCATATGGTGGTGAGTTTTGTCATGGAAGATGTTGCCATGGCTATTCTGATTTTGATTTTTGTCGTCGATCGCCCGTCCTTTGTGAGTGTAGCGCCAAGGTATTTAAAAGCGTCTACCTCCCAGTTGCTGACCGTTCATGTAAATTTTAGCAGTGGCGTTGCTCGTGCTGTTCACAAGTACTTTACTTTTCTCCGAGCTCACCTCCATCTCATATGCTCCAGCTCTGTTCTCAAGTCTGGTGGTAAGATCTTGCAGCTCTGTGTTACTTCCGCCCATGAGGTCAATGTCATCGGCAAACCGCAAGTTGTTGAGGGGTCTGCCGCCAATGGAGATGGTAGAGTGGAAGTCATGGAGGGTCTCTCTCATAATGTTTTCCAAGAACAGATTAAACAGGACTGGAGATAACAGGCATCCTTGTCGGACCCCAACTGTGGTTTTGAAGTAGTCTCCGACCTGATTGTTTAGAAGGACTGCACTGCTTGCGGTGTAATAATATAGTGCTTGAATGGTTTGCACTAGTCCTTCTTCAATGCCAAACATTCTGAGGACCTGCCACAGGCCTTCGTGCCATACTCTGTCGAAAGCCTTCTTGAAGTCGATGAAGTTGTGGAACAGGTCTCTCTGATGTTGAAGATGTTTTTCTATCAGGATGTGGCAGTTAAAAATCTGTTCGATTGTGCTCCTGCTTCCCTGAACCCAGCTTGTTCCTCTGCAAGGTGTTTTTCTGCCTCCTTCTTGAGTCCATTCAAAATAACTTTGAGCATGATCTTGCTGGCATGGCTGATGAGGCTGATTGTTCTATAGTTTTGGCATTGGCGTAAATTCCCCTTCTTGGGCAGGGGTATGATGATTGATTGTGTCCATTCTGTTGGCCACTGTTTTGTCTCCCAAATCTTCTGACAGATAGCTGTAATATGTGTGATGACTGTTTCGCCACCATGCTTGAGCAGCTCTGCTGGTATGTTGTCTGCTCCTGGGGACTTTCCTACTGGTAAACTGCGGATGCCTTCTTCCACTTCTTCCCTCAGTATAGGTAATGGCGAGGGTACTCTTGATGTTGCTGCTTCCTCTTCTATTATGCTCTTGTCAGGTTGTATTGGGTAGTTGTATAGTTCTTGACAATACTCAGACCACCTGTTCAATGCAGCTGAGCTTTCTGTGAGGAGGTTTCCGGAGCTGTCTTCAATGACTGATGATTTGGTTTGAAGTGGTTTTTGTGAGTTTTTTCAGGATGTCGTATGCCTTTTTACTGTTGCCGACTTTCATGCACACACATAGACAAACACAACGACACAGACACAGAAACACACACAGATACAAACACACACATATGTACATACACATACACACACAGGAGAAGGGGAAGGAGTGTTGACTGACTGAATATATGTATATATATATATTTATATATAGAGAGAGATATATAAAGCTATATATATATTTGTATGAATATATATTTATTTATATAAAGCTATATATTTATCTCTCCCTCTTTATATATATATATATATATATATATATATATATATATATCTATATATTTGTATATATATATATATATATATACATACACACACATACAAGTATGAATAACATGCAAAAGCTGTTACTACCATAGTACTGCATCCTCACATAATAAGAAGATCACAGAGACACACAGGGATAGATAGACAGATAGATAGGGGGCGGGATAGCCTGGTGGTTAGAGTGATGCACTCGTGATCTGCTAACCCGGGTTCAAATCTCGTTCAAGAGGATTTTTCCTCTGGAGTTAACATCAGTGCCGACTCCACTCTCCCAAAAAGTCCTTCGGATGAGACTATAAACCGAAGTCCCGCGTGCAAACGCACGCAGAACATCTTGCGCACACGTTAAACCAGTTCCACTTTTCGGAAGAGTAGGCCTTGTGCGCCAGTGGGAACGGATGACAAAAAATTACAAAACTGCATACACACAGGGACTGGATGTAAAAGAACACATGAGTGCTTATTCCATTATCCTCGAAATAAAAGAATGAATAAAATAAATAAAAAATAAAGATAGACAGCCTGAAAAAGGGCAAAGGGGGAGGAGGGGAAGTTAGAAACAAACAAACGCAAGAGAAACTTTTTATTTTTTTAAAAAGAGGACAGCACACAGTCAGAGACAACTTTCTGATCCGACAGTCACAAAGTCATGCTTGCCCTGTCAAAACTGACAGCCACAATGACCAAACTTGACAGACACACCGCCACAGGGACTGCAATTGCTATTCCTACCACCCCTTGTTATGTCCTCTGTAACAACAAGTCAACCATACCAATTCCCATTTCAGCTGTACTGTAAGTGCAGACCTGCCAGTGCTTTCAGTTCAGTTCGTGTACTCATGCGTGCGAAAGATTAGAATATGCAAGATCAGGAATTCATGTCAGCATATATGGGGTTGTGGAAATACAATCGTGTCCTGCAGTCGTCTTGTAGCGTGAAAAGGATGGGCTCTGCTAGGTTTTACTTTCCCAAGAGACTGAGCCTGGAAAATTGAGAGCATTGCCTCAACAACTCCTCAGGAAGTTCAGGCAAGAGAGAAGAGAGGAGGGAGAAAAAGATTTTTTTTTCTCTTTTTGTTTTTGTTTTGCAGCAGCAAAATAAAGTTGAAGGAATGGTCAACTCTCTCTCCTTCTCCAGCCTGAGTAACACAACTTACAACACTCCATAAGCCATTTTCTCTCTGATATTGTATTGCAGTAAAATTGTGTATAACATTTATGGTATCTAAACTTTTATTTATTTATTTATTCATTCTTTTATATCGATGATAACGGAATAAGCACTCATGTGCATTTTTACATCTAGTCCCCGTGTGCATGCGGTTTTGTAAATTTTGTCATCTGTTTCCACCGGCACACAATGGCCTACTCTTTCGAAAAGCGGAACAGGATTTAACGTGTGCGTAAGATGTTCTGCATGCGTTCACACACGGGGCCTCGGTTTACAGTCTCATCTGAAGGACTTTGACATTCAGTTCGATTTTTTTTGTCAAACTGGGAAGAAAGGGCGAGGCTGGGAATCGAACCCACAACCTCACGGTTTACTTGTTGACAGGCAAACGTCTTAACCATCCTGCCACCCTCCTTCCAAAACAGCAAACGTACAACCGTTTCTGTTCTAATGATCTGGGTCTAGAAACATAGCGCAGCTCTGAACGGGAAGAGACGGTGGCCGTTATTATCGTTGTCCTTTAGAATAACAACGACCCCATCTTCAGTGTTTATAGCGCGCAGTAGCAGTAGCGGGCTATGGTGTAATGATGAGTGTTACTGGTCGATGTCCGGATGTCTGATGTTAAGGGGTCATGGCCCTGCCCTTACTAACATCATTGTTTGGTTAACCTTTTCTCGTGACTGTTGCAAATGTCTGAAACATAGATAGTGGGCAGATTCATTTTTCTTCTTGTTTGTTGAAGAGTTTTGC
>CM054163.1:10584287-10624287 GCA_028751875.1 Rapana venosa | reverse complement strand
TACAAGCAAAAATGCGTAAAACTGCCGATAAGTGTCTGACAAAGTCAGGCCCAACGCGTCCGATTTCAGCATGGGAGAGAATTGTTAACTTTTGAGTTTTTCCGCAAAAAAAGAGGAAAGCGAATGGACCAATGATAAAGAAGATTACAGGGAGAGGGAGACAGACAGAGAGAGACAGACCAGGAAAAAGACACGTGCAGCAGACATCACGTTTCTAAAACAGGCTATAGTCAAAGAGACAGTTTCACGAGCAGACACTCAAACAGCAGTTGGACACTAAAAGTCAAAACGAAACGACCAAACTGTACAGACATATCGACGCACTGGTGTATAAATGCTATTCTCTCTGTCTGTCTGTCTGTCTGTCTGTCTCTCTCTCTCTCTCTCTCTCTCTCTCTCTCTCTCTCTCTTCTCTCTTTCTCTCTCTCTCTCTCTCTCTCTCCCATGTCGTCTGCAGCCAGTCAGCCTTTGCCTTCAGTACACAGAGAACGTATGCAGTCCGGGGCTAAAGATAACATCAATTTCCCCTCAGACAGGAGTTCAACTTTTCTTTTGCAACAAAACCAAAAGTCAAACTCTGATCATGGGAGATAACTGGGGTTAAAAAATCTGCATTTTATTGCCTAGTTTATCGTCGTTTTTGTCTCAGAAGATTTGGCTTGCAGTCTGTGTCCACAGTGAGCCATACAGCTGGGAATGCATAACTGTGTTATACTGAATGTCATTGAGCTGAATGTTATTGTTTCACAAACTTGTCTTTGCAGTCGAATGTCTCTACCCCCTACATGTAACAAAGTGTGAACGGATGGCAACATTGACAAAAGTGCATACATACGGGGACTGGATGAAAAAAAGCACTTGAGTGCTTATTCTATTATCCTCGAAATAAAGAGTGAATAAATAAATGAAAGTGGTTTAAACAAACGCTTACTTACACAGAAGAAAAAGTATTTAGCGTACGCATGCATTTTGACTAGCTTTAAACTTAAGTGTAACAAATTTCTTTAAACGATTGCTTATTTACAAAGAAGAACAAGCTTTTAACATAGGTATGCATTATAACAACAAGCTTCTTGCTTACATCATTTTCACTTGCACTTGCTATTAAGCAGTTCAATGAGTAAGGTACAGATGACAAGAATGATAGCAACTGTTTCAAAATAATGCATTTCTTGTTAAACATTATATAGAAAGGCTGTATAAATTAGCAATGATATAATTATTAAATAATGCAAAAATACATGGAGTAACATGAACAAACATAGACAATGAAACACAAAAAGTAGACAGGCATGGACGAGGAACAATTGCTAACGACTATTCTCATTCTAGATACAAAGATATAGGTGTAATATTTCCCTGTGGGGATGCTTGGGAACCCGTCAGTATAAATAGCATCTCCATCTTCTGGAAATTTTATGCAACGAATTCCCCATTTCTTATCCCTCTCTTTATTTCTGCCTCGTTCCTTTCCTTCCTGTCACCTCCTTCTTGTGTTTTTCTGCCTTTTTGGTCCATTTCCCTACATTTTTTTTCTCCAAGGAATCCTTCAGCTATAACAATTCTCTCCCATGCCGAAGTCGCATGCGCTGAGCCTGACTTGTCAGGTATTTAACGCCAACTCAACGCATTTTCGCTCATATGACAGACAATAACAGTTGTTGTCTGAACGTTTGATGGATAAGAAGAAGACAGTATGATATACAGTCTATTTTTGATGCTATTATTTATATGTAACTTTGCAGATATGCCATTGAGTCTTACCATTCAAAGGGGCTGTTCTTAAAAATAAACGAAATACAGAAATCTACTTAAGATAATTTTAGAATAATAAGGTCTAGGTGTTGATAAGCTCTCGCTACTTATTAAAAGCTAATTTTTATTTGGACAATCTAAGAACATTTATTTTAAAGTGGGGAAATATCAATACAGATAATTATCAAATGTCTCTTACATAACCATAACAAACAACACTTTTTTAAAACATAAGTATTTTATTATAGAATGGTGATTCAGCAAGCATTCGTTGAATCTTGTCATTCTAAGATGACATCTGTGATAATTATTTTGGTTCTGTCTCTTGCCCAAAATTAAACTTTGGATCCAGAAGAGAATCGTCAGCAGACAAATAACCATTTGAATGCCCCTCAAAGAACTAGGGTTGTTGTTCTTTACATTAGGTGGAAGTCTGTTCCATGGGGTCCTGGCAGAAAAAGAGAACAGATTTTACCTACGTGTATCTCAGTAACTCAGTTGGTCACTTTCGCTTCAGAAGTCTACCTACACCTGTGCTTTAGATTTCTGACATGAGATCAGGCTGCCATTAAGCTCCTGGCATGTCAGGCCCAGCGTGTCCGATTTCAGCATGAGAGAGAATTGATAACTTTTGAGTCTTTCTGTCAACATGGGGAAAGTGAATGGGCCAATGATAAAGAAGATTACAGGGAGAGGGAGGCAGAGAGAGACAGACCAGGAAAAAGACATGTGCAACAGACATCAGGTTTCTAAGACAGGCTATAGTCAAAGAGAAAGTTTTACGAGCAGACACTCAAACAGCAGTTGGACACTATAAGTCAAAGCGAAACGACCAAACAGTACAGACATATCGACATACTGGTGTATAACTGCTATTCTTGCTCTCTCTCCCATGTCGTCTGCAGCCAGTCAGCCTTTGACTTCAGTACACAGAGAATGTATGCAGTCCGGGGCTAAAGATAACATCAATTTCCCTCGGGACAGGAGTTCAACTTTTCTTTTGCAACAAACCAAAAGTCAATCTCTGACCATGGGAGATAACTGGGGTTAAAAAATCTGCATTTTATTGCCTAGTTTATCGTCATTTTTATCTCAGAAGATTTGGCTTGCAGTCTGTGTCCACAGTAAGCCTTACAGCTGGGAATGCATAACTGTGTTAAACTGAATGTCATTGAGCTGAATGTTATTGTTTCACAAACTTGTCTTTGCAGTCAAATGTCTCTACCCCCTACATGTAACAAAGTGGGAACGGATGGCAACATTGACAAAAGTGCATATATACGGGGACTGGATGTAAAAAAGCACTTGAGTGCTTCTTTCATTATCCTCGAAATAAATAATGGATAAATAAATGAAAGTGATTTAAACAAACACTTACTTACAAAGAAGAAAAAATATTTAGCATACGCATGCATTCTGACTAGCAACAAACATAAGTGCAACAAATTTCTTTAAACGAATGCTTATTTACAAAGAAGAACAAAATTTTAATATAGGTATGCATTATAACAACAAGCTTCTTGTTTACACCATATTCACTTGCACTTGCTATTAAGCCGTTCAATTAGTAAGGTATAGATGACAAGACTGATAGCAACTGTTTCCAAAATGATGCATTTCTTGTTAAAAAACGATAGAAAAGGCTGCATAAAATATCAATGATATAATTATTAAATAATGCAAAAATACATGGAGTAACATGAACAAACATAGACAACGAAACACAAAAAGTAGACAGGCATGGACGATGAACAATTGCTAACGACTATTCTCATTCTAGATACAAAGATATAGGTGTAATATTTCCCTGTGGGGATGCTTGGGAACCCGTCAGTATAATAATAATAATGATAATAATAATAATAATATACGGAATTTATATAGCGCTGAATAAATAGCATCTCCACCTTCTGGAAATTTTATGCAACGAATTCCCCATTTCTTATCCCTCTTTTCTGCCTCGTTCCTTTTCTTCCTGTCACCTCCTCCTTGTCTGTTTTTCTGCCTTTTTGGTCCATTTCCCTACATTTTTTTCTCCAAGAAATCCTTCAGCTATAACAATTCTCTCCCATGCCGATGTCGCATGCGCTGAGCCTGACTTGTCAGGTATTTAACGCCAACTCAACGCATTTTCGCTCATATGACAGACAATAACAGTTGTTGTCTGAACGTTTGATGGATAAGAAGAAGACAGTATGATAAAAAGTCTATTTTTTATACTATTATTTATATGTAACTGTGCATATATGCCATTGAGTCTTACCGTTCAAAGGGGCTGTTCTTTTAAAAAAACCGGAATACAGAAATACACTTAAGTTAATTTTAGAATAATAAAGTCTATATGTTGGAAATCTCTGGCTACTTATTCAAAGCTAATTTCAAAACAGTTTCGGGGGAAAGTGTATTATGACAATCTAAGGACATATATTTTAAAGTGGATAAATATCAATATAGATAATTATCAAATTTCTCTTACATAACCATAAACACACAACAATTTTGTATACATAAGTTGTTGTTTTTGTAGTGGCGATTCAGCAAGCATCGTCGAATCTTCTAATTCTAAGATGAAATCTGTGATAATTATTTTGTTCATGTCATTTGCCGAAATTAAACTTTGTGGGGCCAGAAGAGAATCATTAGCAGACAAATAACCATTTACATGCCTCCCAGAGAACTAGTGTTGTTGTTCTTTACATCAGGTGGAAGTCTGTTCCATGGGGTCCTGGCAGAAAAAGAAAACAGATTTTACGTACGTGTATCTCAGTAATCAACTGATCATTTTCGCTTCATTTTTACCTACACATGTGCTTTAGATTTCTGACATGAGATCAGGATCTGTAGGAGTAGCAGTAGTAGTAGTAGTAGAAGTAGTAGTAGTAATAGTAGTAGTAGAAGTAGTTGTAGCAGCAGCAGCAGCAGCAGCAGCAGTAATAATAGTATAGTAGTAGTAGTAGCAGCAGCAGCAGAAGCAGTAGTAGTAGTAGTAGGAGGAGGAGGAGGAGGAGGAGCAGCAGCAGCAGCAGCAGCAGTAATAATAGTACAGTAGTAATAGTAATAGTAGTAGTAGTAGTAGTAGTAGTAGTAGTAGTAGTAGTAGTAGCAGCAGCAGCAGCAGCAGCAGTAGCAGCAGCAGCAGCAGTAGTAGTAGTAGTAGTAGTAGTAGTAGTAGTAGTAGTAGTAGGAGCAGCAGCAGAAGTAGTAGTAGCAGCAGCAGCAGCAGCAGCAGTAGTAGTAGTAGCAGTAGTGGTAGCAGTAGCAGCAGCAACAGTAGTGGTGATGGTGGTGGTAGTAGTGGTGGTGGTGGTAGAAGTAATAGTAGCAGTAATGGTAGTAGCAGTAGCAGTAGCATTAGTAGTAGTAGTAGTAGTAGTAGGAAGAGGAGGAGGAGGAGGAGGAGGAGGAGGAGGAGAAGGAGGAGGAGCAGCAGCAACAGCAGCAGCTGCAACTGTAGCAGTAGTAATAGAGGTAGAAGCAGCAGTAGTAAAAATTAGTCGTATTTGAAATGAACGGTACATCTTCCTGACATTTACGGAGGCTAACTTATCATCTTTGTTTGTAAATACTTTCCCCCACCTCTTTTCAGTAAGAGCCACTGTCTCCCCCCCCCCCCCCCTTCTTAGCGTGTTCACTTATTCCCATTAGCTCCAACGAGTGTTTTGTCCTTGCGTCCTCAAGATGGAGGATGGCAAGAGAGACCACTCAGTGCTCCGGAAGGGAAAGCACTCCAGTTTAATTGATCGAGCTTTTAAAGGGTGGTGATTTATCACTCCACGTGCTGAGGTTATTTTTGGTAACTCTACTGGGTTAGCTTTTTGGGGTGAAGAAGTGTCCTCCATACAAAGAGTGTTATTCAGAGTTATTCACTTGTTTGCCTGCTCTTTGAAGGCATGCAAATGACAATGTACAATGCTCTATTGAAGGCATGAAAATGTACAATGCTCTATTGAAGGCATAACAATGTACAATGCTCTTTTGAAGGAATGAAAATGACAATGTACAATGCTCTTTTGAAGGCATGAAAATGACAATGTACAATGCTCTTTTAAAGGCATGAAAATGACAATGCACAATGCTCTATTGAAAGCATGAAAAGGACACTGTACAATGCTATTGTGAAAGCACAAAAATGACAATGTACAATGTTTTTGTTTAGGGAGGTGAGAGAATAGAGTGGTGTCAGGTAGTGGAGTGATGAAGAATGTTGGACATATTTATCTTCATTTTTGAAGGTTGTTTATATTCTTACACTCATCTTATTTATGGGCTACATGTATAAGATTCGGTTGAATGCAAGCGCTTTGAATTGGCTTGTTTTGTTTTTGCAAGATACAAGGCTATGTAGATTACATTTGTTGTTGTTATTGCTGCTGCTATTCTCCTTCGCCTTCTCCTTCTCCTTCTTCTTGTTCTTCTTGTTGTTGTTGTTGTTGTTGTTGTTGTTGTTGTTCTTCTTCTTCTTCTTCTTCTTCTTCTTCTTCTTCTTCTTCTTCTTCTTCTTCTTCTTCTTCTTCTTCTTCATCATGATGATGATGATGATGATGATGATGATGATGATTATTATCATTATGATTATCATTATTAGCATTATTATTTTCTTCAGACTGCAATTAGGAGGGACAATACCAGCTCCTATCCCATCTCCACCGCCTGAAAATGATCCCACACTGACCAGTGCCCCTGTGGCACAGGCCCACAACCCCCCTCTCCCTTTACCTGCAGTCCTGCCCTTCCTTCAACACTTCAAACGTGGTCCAGCCAAGAAGAGGTCAAGGGAAACACTGTGGTGACAGGCAGGGTCACTACTGCAGACTTCCATGTGTGCCCTCCAGAATGGACTAGAAATTTAGCTTGGCCAAGGATTGCAGAGGAAGAAGAAGAAGAAGAAGAAGAAGAACAACAACAACAACAACAACAACAACGATAAGACATGAGAAATAAGAACAAGAAGAAGAATTGTGAAGAAGAAGAAATGCACAGAAGAAGAAGAATTGCGAAGAAGAAGACGAAGATAATGATAATGAAGAAGAAGAATAGGATTAAGAAAAAAGAAGAAAAAGAAGAACACAAAGAAGAACAAGAAGAAGAAATTCTTGCACTAAAGCTTTTGCACATTTTATTGTAGCTAAAAGGTCAGCACATAACATATGAAATCAAAGGGTGCAATATTTGCTGACTATTAAAAAAGTTCAAATCCTCACAATGTTTGAAAAATTGCGTGCGTTAAAAGGCTAACCTTTTATAACAGGCTTTCAGTTTCATAGAGATTCACCAATAAAAGATGGAAAAAAGGTAATGGTGTTCCGTAGCCTATGCAGTCATAGGGGAGTGAGGCATCAGTGATACCAACTTCTCAAGGGGCCAGCATATTGAAGGCGGCGCCCATCTCCTCTCTCTTGCTGCTTTACCTTCCCTGACTCTTAAGAGGCAGGTACCCATTTACAGCTGGGTGAACTGGGGAACTGTATTGAAGCCAAGACGCGCAAACAGTCACACATCCAAATGGTAACCACACTCGATGCTGCTTAACCTTAGCTGGGGGAAAGCGAGTGCTCTGAGCACTGAGATATCTGGTCCCCCATTAACCAATTCACCAATACCCTTCAATAAAAAGTAAAGCTTGGAAGAAAACCTAGCTTGTTCTGCTTGAAGATCTGATCAACAATGTAGAGCAGTTCTGTGTTGACTTTGAGGGCTTGGCTGAATGAACTACCAAAAGAGAATACGAAATACAACTTCACCACTCCCCACCTCAGCCAAGAACTTAATTAACTATTTTTCCAAGCTTGCTAGACCTTTTCAAGAGGTATTGTTCAAACGCTTGAGTCTTGAAAACAAGGTGTAGGGCAAGCCCTCGAGTTTACCTGCTTGTATATCTCTTCTGATATGAAAGTTATTTTTATTTATTCATTCTCTCTTTAACTGTCTGGACGTTTGGGTCTCTTTGCTTCTGATGATATTTATGCAGCAGCAGCAGGAATAGTGGCATAGTAGTAGAAGTAGTAGAGGTAGTAGTAGTAGTCTTTGTACTTGTCATTGTTATAGTGCGGTGGTGGTGGTGATAGTAGTAGCAGCAGTAGCAGCAGAAGTGGAAGCAACAGCAGCAGCAGCAGCAGCAGCAGCCGCAGCAGCAGCCGCAAGCGCAGCAGCAGAGTAGTAGTAGCAGTGAGTAGTAGTAGTAGTAGTAGTAGTAGTAGTAGTAGTTGTCGTTGTCGTCATCATCATTGTCGTTGTCGTAGTAGTAGTAGTAGTAGTAATCTTTGTTGCATCGTCGTCGTCATTGTCGTGGTAGTGGCAGCAGTAGCAGTAGTAGCAGCAGCAGTACTACTACTAGTAGTAGATAGTAGTAGTAGTAACAGCAACAGCAGCAGCAGCAGCAGCAGTAGTAATAGTAATAGTAGTAGGAGGAGGTGGAGAAGCAGCAGCAGCAGCAGTAGCAGTAGCACTCAAGACTGAAGACATTTATCATACACCTAAAATTCTAAGTGGCACAAAAGTAAAAGCACACAAAACACAATGCAAAACTGATGTAAGGTTCGGTCTCATAAAAAGAACAGATAGTATGAATACTACTTGACCTTCTAATAAAAACAAGCTTTTTTAAAGATGTAACAAAACACAGGATGTGACCATTGACCCTCACATAAGTAAGCCGCAGACTCACCGATTGTCCTCCAAATACTGTCTTTTAAATGTATATATTATAATAATAACGCTTTCTAAATGTATAAATATGACATGAACTTCTAATAAAAACAATGCTTTTACTTTAAATTATGAAACAAACACACGATGTGAACATGACCTAGCCCTCACATAATCAAGTTGCAGGTACAGGGATTATCCTCCAAAACATCTCCCCCCTTACTTGTTTGCAAAGATGTCTTCGTTTTTTTTCTTGCAATGGCCACTGTTCATCCTCCCCCCACGTTTCTCTCCTCCCCTTTTAGCGTGTTCACTTATTCCCGTTACCTCCAACGAGTGTTTTGTCCTTGCGTCCTCAAGATGGAGGGGGGCAAGAGAGACCACTCAGTGCTCCGGAAGGGAAAGCACTCCAGTTTAATTGATCGAGCTTTTAAAGGGAGGTGATTTATAACTCCACGTGCTGAGGGTTGGGTTTTTTGTTTTGTTTTGAAGAGAACCCCTGGCTCAGACGCCAAGTGATGTAAGGTGTTCTACATGGTGTTGTTCACAGAGTTAGTGACCCCTTTTCAACACTTTTCTGTCTGTTAAATGTCATCCTTTGTCTGTAAGATCGCTGGTGTAAATATGTAACAGTTCTGCATCACAAACTAATATGCCCCAAGTTTTCAATCTGTAATAAGCTTCACTTCACCTTCACCTATACCATAGTCTTGTAGACCGTGAGGGCACCACTGAAGATTCTGCAACCAGCTTCCTCCACTCCTCGCAGTCCTAAGCTTTTTGTAGCAAATCGTTCCACTCAAGGCCAGTCCACTCTCTGATGTTGTCTTCCTATCGTTTTCTCTGTCTGCTGCTTCGTCTCCATCCTTGTAGTACTGTTCATCTTTTTCTTTCAAACTTAACATAAGCATAAAAAAGATGGATCACCTGAAACAGTTGTTTGTATGCTTAAAAACCAATAAAAATGTCATAAAATATTGCGCATGTCTGTATTACATATGTTGGATGTATCTTTGTTTTTCCATCGTTTCTGCCCTAAGTTGCTTCGTCCACCTTGAAACATTTGAATATCTTTCAAACTAACAAACCAAAAAATGATGAACAAATTGTTGTGATTGTTTAAAATAAAAATATTAATATTGGTTGTAGTGAAATGAAAGTATGAGCTTGACCATTAATCAAAAAGTGTTTAATGAAAAATTGAAGTACCACAACAGAACTATAAATAATTGGCATAACGAAAAATAGAAATGTGACATGTTTGCGAGTTATAAAAAAAATTAATGACTTAGTAGTGCAAAAAATGTATGAATTGAATCATTATAATGTTTTATTCTTATGAAACTGCGTTTTAACTTTGTTAATGGCAGATGATGATTGGGGTATTCTTCCGATGTTTAAAAACAAATTTGAAATAATGTGTGGGGATGAAATTCGAAATGAGTAGTTTTATGACAAGGTTTTAAACTTATAGTGGAATTGTTGTTATACAGAGAATGTTAACAAAGTTGAAATAGGGGAAATTGAAAGAGGAGTATATGCAAGTTAAAACAAATATGAAAAATTTTAAGAATAATAACAAAGTATACAAGTATAAAAATAGGGGGAAAACCACAGAGAGAGTATATACAAGTAGTAAATAAATATGAACTAAAAATAATGATTGGTTAAATTATACAGTCATAAAATGAGAAAAGTTAAAGATATGTCTATAATAACAAGTATAAATAAATGAGAAAAAATGAAAGATAGAGTATGTAAAAGTTATAGATAAACGAGAAAAATCGAAAGATAGTCTATGTAAGTTACAAATAGATGAGAAAAGTTTAAATGTAGAGTATATACAAGCTATAAGAATGGAAACATTTGAAAGAGAGAGTATATAAAAGTTAGAAAGAAATGAGAAAAATTGAAAGATAAACCATATACAAGTTAAAAATAAATGGGAAAAAAGAAAGATAGAATGCACATCCACATTTTTTGTGTATTCTGCTGAATATCATTTTATTTTGCTTCTTTCTAGTTTTATCGCTGCTGACATTCTTCAATACTTTTATAGCATCGACAAACGCAAAATGCTAATAAACTCAATTCTTCTTAAAAAATCGTTCAACTTTACATGAGTACAAAAGACTAAACATACATTTTCACAATCTTCCGATCCATAACAGCATTCATTGGTTTACAGAAACACGAAATTACCTAGCATGTACTCGAGGCTCTACCAGCGCAAGTGATTGAGTGGTGTCAAGCATCACCAATAGAAGGTGGCTGACTCAGCAATGGTGTAGCCTACATGGGGTGCTCCCAACAGGTTATACCTCCTTAGAAAAACCGACGCCAGAGCTGAAAGGGAAATTGAGACACTCAGCAATCAGTCATAACTGCAACTCCTCGCCATCTAGTGAATAGGATTTTATCCTCTTCCTCTTGTGCAGAAGAAGAAGAGAAAAAATATGCGAAGAAGAAGTCGAGAAAGAAGAAGAAGAAGAAGAAGAAGAAGAAGAGAAGAAGAGAAGAAGAAGAAGAATTGCGAAAGAAGAAGAATTGCGAAGAAGAAGAATTGCGAGAAGAAGAAGAAGAATTGCAAAGAAGAATTGCGAAGAAGAAGAATTGCGAAGAAGAAGAATTGCGCAGAAGGAAAAGAAGAAGAATTGCGAAGAAGAATTGCAAAGAAGAATTGCGAAGGATAATTGCAAAGAAGTATTGCGATGAAGAATAGCAAGAGAAAAGGAGAATTGCGAAGAGAAGAAGAATTGCGAAGAAGAAGAAGAATTGCGAAGAAGAATTGCGAAGAAGAATCACGAAGAAGAATTGCAAAGATGAAGAATTGCGAAGAATTGCGAAGAAGAGAATTGCAAAGATGAAGAATTGCGAAGAATTGCGAAGAAGAAGAAGAAGAAGAAGAAGAAGAGAGAAGAAAGAAGAAGAAGAAGAAAGAAAGAAAGAAGGAAAGAAAGAAGGACGAACGAAAAAAAGAAAGAAGAATCTCTACCACTGACCTGTCCATGACCCACTCCCCGTCCCTCATCCCATCCCCACTCCTCCCCCTCCCACCCCCCACCTGTCCTCTCTCCAAGGATTCCATCCAAATATTGGCCCCTGTTTTTATGCCTGTGCTACATCCACACAGTTGCTGACAAGTTGTCTCCCTTGTCTTCCCATAATGCCGTAGTCAGACATATTGCCTCTGGCCTTTTGCTTCGTCCTTCTTTCTTCCTTCTTTTGTGGCGGAGGAATTCCTCTTATCTTTCCGAGGGACGGCTTTCTCCTTGACAATTTTCAATTACGGCGCGTGCACAGATAATCCCCAGTGCAAACCATGCCTGTGTATTTCCTCACACACTGAAACTTGGATGCTAGGAGGAGGAGGGTTTGTCATGAGGTTTGTGTCGGCAGTGACACACACGTCCTTCCTTTTCTTCCCCACTCCATTCCATATTCAGCTTATTCGTGAGAATATATATATTTTTAAATTGTTGTTGTTGTTGGTGGTGGTGGTGGATGCTGTAGTGCCACAACGGCAGTAACATTAGTAGTAGTAGGAGGAGTAATAGTAGTATAGTGGTATAGTAGTAGTAGTAGTAGTAGTAGTAGTAGTAGTAGTAGTAGTAGTAGAAGGAGGAGGAGGAGGAGGAGGAGGAGGAGAAGGAGGAGTAGTAGTAGCAGAAGCAGTAGCAGCAAAATTAGAAGTAGTAGTAGAAGTAGTAGTAGCAGTAGCAGTGGTAGTAGTAGCAGTGGTAGTAGTGGTGGTGGTGGTGGTAATAATAATGAGAATAATAATAATAATAATAATAATAATAATAAAATAATAATAATAATCTAATAATAATAACAATAATAATAATATAATAATAGAAGCAACAGAGGCCGCACCAACAACAGCAGCAACAGTGACATCAGCAGTACAGAAAGAGAGAGAGAGAGAGAGAGAGAGAGAGAGAGAGAGAGAGAGAGAGAGAGAGAGAGAGAGAGAGAGAGAGAGAGAGAGAGAGAGTACAGGAGACAGATTGAGGAAGAAGATTATGGTAGAAGATACAATGAAATCAAAATGAAATATTAAATCAGAGACATTTCGGGCGAAGCTACTTGATTTGGTCTGTACCTCCAATATCAATGAATATAAAATTCAACAAACATATATATATGAAAAAAGACAACAAAAACAACTTAAAAACAAACCCTGCACACGATACTTAACAAAACATACCAAAACATATATTTAAAAAGCTAAATTGCACACTAATATTTTTTTTATGAAGACGAAGAAGAAGAAGAAGAAGAAGAAGAAGAAGAAACAGCACAACAACAACAAAACAACACACACACACATACAACACGACACAACACACACACACACACACAGACAACACACACACGCACGCACGCACACACACACACACACAGAGACGCGCGCGCGCGCACGCACACACACACACACACAACACACACACACACACACACACACACACACACACACACACACACACACACACACACACACACACTTTAAATTGTGTTTACAAAGAATCTGGCATTGTTCTTGGGCATGGATAAGTAAGTACTGATATAGATAGGGCTATTTCCAGATCTCCTTTAAATGTTTTTTAGTAGGTTGTGAGTGTGTGTTTGTTTTTCTGGGTTTCTTTTTACTTTTCGTCTAACACCAACAAGCATTAACATACTTTGGATAGAACAAAAACAACAGCAATAACGACGATAACGACAACAATAACAACAACAAAACTTTAATTCACATACATAATGAAACGTAAAGCACTGAATGATATATTATTACATTCAACTGTTTTTCTTGTTTAAAGTATTTAAAAAATAAGAAAAGCAACACCAACCCCCCCCCCCCCTAATGATAAAGAAGACAGGGACAACGAAAATATATCACCCGTCCCTCTTGCCTGCTTGTTTGTTTGTTTGTATCTGTCTGTCCCAATGTGTGTTTGTTTATGTCCCTGTCTGACCCTCTGTTTTTCATCTGTTTGTTTCGCTGTCTGTCTCTCTGTTTGTTTATATCTCTGTCTGCCCAAATGTTTGTTTGTATCTCTGCCTCTCTCTCTTTGTTTATATCTCTGTCTATCGCTCTGTTTGTTCGTCTACATCTTTGACTGTTTCTTTGTTTATATCTCTGTCTTTTCCTCTGTGTTTCTTTGTTTGTTTATAACTCTGTCCTTTCCTCTGTTTGTTTGTCTATATCTCTGTCTGTCTATCTGTTTGTCTATATCTGTCTGTTCCTCTGTTTATTTGTTTGTCTATATCTCTGTCTGTCTATCTGTTTGTCTATATCTGTCTGTTCCTCTGTTTATTTGTTTGTCTATATCTCTGTCTGTCTATCTGTTTGTCTATATCTGTCTGTTCCTCTGTTTATTTGTTTGTCTATATCT
Source organism: Rapana venosa (assembly GCA_028751875.1). Classification (NCBI taxonomy): domain Eukaryota; kingdom Metazoa; phylum Mollusca; class Gastropoda; order Neogastropoda; family Muricidae; genus Rapana; species Rapana venosa. The sequence goes on along the minus strand of CM054163.1, from coordinate 10,610,488 downwards.
CTGTCTGTCCATCTGTTTGTTCGTCTATATCTCAGTTCGTCTCTGTGCTGGTTTCTTTGCTTATATCTCTGTCCCTATGTTTGTTTGTTTGTTTGTATCTCTGTCTCTATATCTGTCTCTATATCTCTTTATTTGTTTATATCTCTGTATGTCTCTGTCCTTGTTGGTTTATATCATTGTCTGTCTCTCTCTTTCTTTGTTTATATCTCTGTCTGTCTCTGTTTCTTTATTTATATCTATGTCTCTCTGTTTGTTGGTTTGGAGCCATGTCTGTTCCTCTGTTCCTTTATATTTCTGTCTGTCGCTCGCTTTATTTGTTTGGTTATATATCTCTCTGACCCTCTGTTTGTCTATATCTCTGTCTAACCCTCTGTTTGTTTGTGTGTTTATATCTGTCTGTCTTTCTGTTCGTTTGTTTGCTTATGTCTCTGTCTGTCCTCCTGCTTGTTTGTTTGTATTTCTGTTTGTTTCCCTGTTTGCTTCAATCATTGGATACAGACTAAGGTACCCGCAGACAAACAAAAGGACATTTGTACTTCCCTGCCGATGAGGGACAAACTCTTCGGACCCCTGGAGGGCCTTCAGCGTTTGGCAGCATTTGTCAGGGCCTCAGGAGTTGCTGTCTGAGCGTTTGACAAATTTATTATTATCATTTTTATTCTTTTATTTCGAGGATAATGGAATAAGTACTCATCTGCTTTATTTTAATCCAGTTCCCATGTGTATGCAGTTTTGTCAATTTTGTTATTCGTTCCCACCGGCACACAATTGCCTACTTTTCCGAAAAGCGGAACGGGTTTTACGTGTGCGCAAGATGTTCTGCGTGCGTTCGCACACGGGGTCTTGGTTTATAGTCTCCTCCAAAGGACTTTTGGGGAGAGTGGAGTCGGTACTGATGTTAACTCCAGGGGAAAAATCCTCTTGAACAAGATTCGAACCCGGGTCAGCAGATCACGAATGCATCACTCTGACCACCGGGCACTCCAAAGAAGAACGAAGAGGAAGAAGAAACACATCATGCCTCAATCCATTCTTTTGTTCTTTTTTTCTACAGCCCTCTAACAATGTTCAAAGCATCCTTTATCACACACACTGTAAGCCCTCTGTTCAGAGCAGGCAACAAAGTATTGCATCTGTCGCAGTTTTCAAACAATGAAAGTGCCTATGCTCAACAGAAACACAAGCAATTTATTCTTATTTATTTATTTATTTATTTATACCACTTTAAGTCGCGAGATTTCTCTGCGTGGAATTCGGGCTGCTCTCCCCAGGGAGAGCGCGTCGCCACAAGAGCAGCGCCACCCTTTCTTTTCTTTCTTTTGGTGGGGGTGGTGGTGGTCTGCAACTGTATTTGTTTCCCTATCAGAGTGGCATTTTTCTAAGAATTTTGCCAGGTACAACTCTCTTGTTGCAGCGGGTTCTTTTACGTGCGCTGAACAATTTTATGGAACACACAGGAGCTCGGTTTATCGTCTCATCCGAAAAGACTAGTGCCCAGACCACCACTCATGGTCTAATGGATGGGGGAAAAGTTTAGGGCCCAAACGGGAACCCTAATCCAAACCTATTTCATAATGTGACGACCAAACACACGTAGAGACATAGCTACAAACTTTGAGAACTATTTTGATTTGGCTCTTCAATACACAAAAAATAGATTGCTGAGCAACAGGGTCTCGCAGGAAGTAGAAATTCCTCTGCCACAAAAGAGGAAGACAAGCGGAACAAAGCTGAAGGGAGGAGGCAATATGTCTGCCTTTCGGAATTGTGGGAAGACAAGGGAGACAAGCTGTTTGTTTGTTGTAAAATAGAGATACAAAGACAGGGGCTGGATTTTGTGATGGATTGGCTGACTAGTTAAGTTTGATGCATTCACTAGATTAGGATCTGCATGCTTTTTGTGTGTGTCAGCACATGGCTTGTCAAAACAGTCACTACTGTTTTCTTGTGTGTGTGTGTGTGTGTGTGTGTGTGTGTGTGTGTGTGTTTGTGTGTGTTGTGGTGTGTGTTTTGTGTGTGTTGTGTGTGTGTGTGTGTGTGTGTGTGTGTGTGTGTTGTGTGTGTGTGTGTGTGTGTTTGTGTGTGTGTGTGCGTCTGTGTGCGCGCGTTTGTGTGTGTGTGTGTGTGTGTGTGTGTGTTTGAGATTACCTTCAGCCATGACAAGCTCTTAACATAACAACCTACACTCACCTTTAAAGAAGAAAACAATCCTCTGAAGTCGGTGTATGGCTGCCTATATGGCGAGGTACTTGAAAACAACAACAACAGTCATACAGGCAAACTTCTCATTCAGTGTCTTATTTCAATCCCACAATGATTGCCAGGTGGGATGAGTGAGTCAGAGTGCACATTCTGGGTGACCCCCATTGTGTTAAGCTGAGTTAACAACACAACAACAACTACAAACAACAGAGAAACATATTTTCTAACTTTGGGGATTATTTTCGCTGCCATCAGGATGAATGAAAAGCTTGCTGAGCAATGGCGGCGCCCCCAGGAAGCAGAAATTCCTCCGCCACAAAAGAGAAAGACAGGCGGAACAAAGCTGAAGGGCAGGCGGCAATATGTCTGCCTTTTGGAATTGTGGGAAGACAAGGGAGACAAGCTGTTAGTGGTTGTAGAACGGAGATACCCAGATGAGGAATGAATTGTTGATATTATGTTCTTGGCCGATAGTGCGCGTTTGACGTATCAATATTGCTTTCAGTGAATTAAATTTTGGTTGTGCGTTTTTTAAAAAATGTTTCAGTGCTGTCACCAAATGTTCGCTCGTGCGTGTGTATGTTTGTGTGTGCATGTGTGCGTGCATTCGTGCGTGCTTGTGTGCTTGTGTGTGTCACGTGCATGCATGTGTGCTTGTGTGTGTGCATGTGCGCGTGCACACACACGCGCGCAATCTTTCTTATTCAGTACAGAATTGATGCAATAGCTAATAAATTGTTTTTCTGTGCGACACAGAGAGAAAACGAGAAAGTTTTCTGATGATAACTAGATGGTAACTTACTATGAACACAAACCATATGCACTTCCAAAGATTTGAATCCATCATGTCAGACTCTGCTTCCCTGCTCACCACCAGAATCTCACCTTTGTGTGTTTCTCTGACCCTCCCCTCCTCCCTCCCAATGCCTCCTCACTCCCTATTCCCCTCCCTTGCCCCTCCCTCATCCCTGAACCCTACTCCCTATGCAGTCTTACACCGTCTTCCTTCCCTTTACCTCCTATGCAGTCTCTCTATGCCGACTCCACTCTCCCCAAAAGTCCTTCGGATGAGACTATAAACCGAGGCCCAGTGTGCGAACGCACGCAGAACATCTTTCGCACAGGTTAAAACCTGTTCCGTTTTTCGGAAGAGTAGGCCATTGTGTGCCGGTGGGAACGGATGAAAAAATATCCAAAACTGCATAGACACGGGGACTGGATGAACAAAAAGCATATGAGTGGTTATACCATTATCCTCGAAATAAAAGAATTAAAAATAGATAAATGAAATACATTCCCTCCCTTTACCTCATAATTAGTCTAACTCCCTATTCCCTCCCTTTATGTTCCCCCATTGCAGTTATCTCCCTATTCCCTCTTTCCCCCCTCCCCTATGCACTCCAGCAGCCTACTAGTCTGAAAGCTTCATGCAGCTGAAGTTCTGTTGCAGGTTTGATGCAAAAGAACGCATTACACCATTCGCCAGAATGACTATACTACAATAATTATTTTTTAAATTGAAAAGTGAATACTTTTTCAGATGTTAAACCTACTTCTCTGTATGACAGACCAAACTTATTTGAATGTCAGCAGTTGCGTGTGCGATCTGTATAAAATAGAACACATCAAAGAATGATGTGAAAAAAAGCAGCACAAAAGAGAGATGACTAGGTATATTAGAATATACAACAATACCTCAGTATCAGCAATCACTAGGACTAGAAAATTAGGAGTACCTGCCACAAATCGAACAATATATGCATTTAGAAAAAGGATAGAGTTTTACAGTTCATATATTACAAACAGGAAGGAGTTTGATAGCACGTTGTGGAAGGACACTCTTAAAGCTTTACAAATAAAGGTAAAGATGTCCCAAAACCTATGCGGTCAATTTTATTTTATTTATTCTTTTATATCGAGGATAATGGAATAAGCACTCATGTGCTTTTTACACCCAGTCCCCGTGTGTATGCGATTTTGTAAATTTTGTCATCTGGGAGCGAGATGTCAGAGACCTGAGCTTCTCCAGGGGCCAGCATATTGAGGGCGGTGGCGCCCATCTCCTCTCCCTCGCTGCTTTACCTTCCCTGACCCTAAAGAAGGCGGGTGCCCATTTAGAGCTGGGTGAACTGGGGAACTGTTCTGAAGCCAAGGCGCGCACACGGTCACCCATCCACTTGGTAGCCGTATTAACCTTAGCTTGGGGAAAGAGAGAGCTCTGACTACTGAACTATCCTGTCTCCAAACCTTATAATAATGCTTACGCTTAAAACTGCAAACTGAAACACCAGAAGAACTTGTGGTGTGCGCGCTTATTTTCCAAACTGACAAAGGTTTGGTAGCTGGCAATCCTTCACCATCTACTCAAGATGGACAAGTAAAACGCAGTCTTGATGTTGTCGGGCATTCCTCAGCTCAACACCGGGGTCATTCATCACACCGTGAGATGGTTAAGTACACACCGGATGTGAAGTTTGCGGGTATGGCTGTTTTTAGGTATCTCGCCATACTAATTATAGGCAGCCTTCAGATAGCTGTTGTCTTTTTGGATACAAATTACAGGTTGTTATTTCAACAGCCTTCTCATAGGATGGATCGGTGGTCTAGAGGTAACGCGCCTGCCTAGAAAGCGACAAGTCTGGGTCGAAAGTGTGGGGTAGTTCGAATCCCGTTTGGACCTGAAACTTTCCCCTATCCATTAGACTATGATTAGTGGTCTGGGTGCTCGTATTTCGGTTGAGACGATAAACCGAGGTCCCTTGTGTTAGACATAATTATTTATCGCACGTAAAAGAACCCACGGCAACAAGAGAGTTGTCCCTGGCAAAATTATGTAGAAAATTGTCACTCTGATAGGGAAAGAAATACAGATGCAATCAGAAAAAGAAAAAAAATGGGTGGCGCCGCTCTTGTGGCGACGCGCTCTCCCCGGGGAGAGCAGCTCGAATTTTATGCAAAGAAATCTGCCGTGATTTAAAGTGGTATACATAATAAATAGGTTATAAATAAATAGTAGTTGAAGACAGTGTCAATGCAACATTTGTATTGTATTGTATTGTATTGCATACCATTTTAAGTCACGGCAGATTTCTCTGCGTAAAATTCAGGATGCTCTCCCTTGGGAAAGTGCTTCACCACAAGAACAGTACCACCCATTTTTTTTTCTTTTCCTGTCTGAATATGTATTTAATTTCTTATTTCAGAGCATGCTTGTAGGGACCAAACACAAACTCTCTCCCATCACAAAAGCTTCAATAGAATTCGGCAATACGTCAATTCCTCTATCCACTGCTGTGAAGTATCTTGGGGTTGTTATCGACAGCCCGCTCTCTATGCAAATATTCATCACCCAGACCTGTCAATAATGCTACTATCAATTACGGTGTATTAGTGCAGTTCGAAAGAATCTGTCTATTGATGCAACATCCAAACTAGTCACGTCTATCATTCTTTCTCTCATTCTTTCACGCTGGACTATTGCAATTCTCTTCTGGCTGGTCTGCCAGCATCATCAATCCACTCCCTTCAACGTATACAAATCTCTGCAGCTCGACTTAATCTCAGAAAGAGAAAATCTGAGTACATAACTCCTTTCTTGCAATCTCTCCACTGGCTGCCTATGCCACAAAGAATAAACTATAAGATCAGTACCCTCTGTTACAAATGTCTCCACAAAACAGCACCTTCCTACCTCTGTGAATGCTCTTCACCTGTACACTCCTTCTCGTTCCCTCCGCTCTACTGCAGACACTTTGTGCTTAAGAATACCTAGATTCAACAAATCCACCATTGGCCGTCGCTCTCTCTGTTTTTCTGGTCCAGTGATCTGGAATGACCCCCCTTTCTCCCTTCGCCACAAGCCTACTTATGACACTTTTAAATCCGCACACGTTAAAATCCTGTTCCGCTTTTTGTAAGAGTAGGCCATTGTGTGCCGGTGGAAACAGATGACAATTTACAAAACCGCATACACACGGGAACTTTATGTAAAAAAGCAAATGAGTGCTTATTCCATTATCCTCGATATAAAAGAATACAATAGATAAATAAAAATAAAGTAAAATTTGACTCCAGCCTCAAGACATATTTATTCCAAATCCGATTTCCCCCCTCTTGTTTCATCTCAAATCTATCCCTGCCTAAAACAGCCAAAAATCCCATCACCCTGCCAAAGTGTAAAATCTGTGTGTGTGTGTGTGTGTGTGTGTGTGTGTGTGTGTGTGTGTGTGTGGTGTGGTGTGTGTGTGTGTGTGTGTGTGTGTGTGTGTGTGTGTGCGCGCGCGCGCGCGCGCGCGTGTATGTATATTTGAATTTGTTAACTCTGTTAACTGTTATTGGTTGTATGTATGACTGTTGAATGCAGGCGCTTTGATTTTCTTTTTTCAAGATATAGGGCTATATGATATCCTTTTATTATTATCATTATTATTGTTATTATTATTATTATTATTATTATTATTATTTCAGTGTAGGCATTTAACAGTATATTTGAATTTGTTAACTCTGTTAACTGTTATTGGTTGTATGTATGACTGTTGAATGCAGGCGCTTTGATTTTCTTTTTTCAAGATATAGGGCTATATGATATCCTTTTATTATTATCATTATTATTGTTATTGTTATTATTATTATTATTATTATTATTATTATTATTATTATTTCAGTGTAGGCATTTAACAGTAATAACTGCTTATGTAAGCGTTGCAACTTTTGGCCTGTAATGTGACTCTCGGGGCCTGGGACATTCTCTAGACATCTGTGTGTGTGTATGTGTTTGCGTGTGTGCGTGCGTGCATGCGCGCATACGCGCGCGCGTATGTGTATATGTGAGCTTTTGTAACATATAGAATACTGAACAAATGTGCTGGTCAAGGAAAAAGTGAAGGCTACCAATGTATTTAGAAATACAAGATATAGTTCATGTCTGTTCGACTTTCTGTCAGTCTGTAAGTTACTCTCTATCTATCTCTCTCCCCCCTTTCCCCCTCACCCCCTCCTCTTTTTCTCTATCTCTTTCTCTCTTTCCCTCATCCCCTCCCTTTCTTCAGCTCCTCTCTCTCTCTATCCCCACCCTCTCTCCCTCCCTCTCTTCTCCCATCTCTCTCTATCCCCCCTTTCCCCCCTCTCTCTCTTATGTTGCCATCAATCTGGAAGAGAAGTGTTCAGTCTCCAAGACAAGCTGCTGCGGACAAGGAAACCAGCCCGGCCTGCTTTGAATGGCGTGTCTAGTGAAGGAGCAGGCCTCTTCCCTGCCAAGGCGCAGTTCTGCCCACACTTCCTCCAGCAGAAAGGGCCGGGCCCAAAACAGCAGCAGCAGCATCACAGAACTTCTTCTGCACTGGAGAAACTCTCCTGGCACCACAGAGACAAGCTTTCCTCGTGCAATTCCAAGACAAGATCTTTTTTCTTAGAAATTACAAGAGAAGACTTATGTTCAGTTCTGCCCAAGTCGTGAGGTATGACGTCACTGGCGTTATCTTGTATTGTTTTCACAGGGAAAAAGATATACATATTTCCCTTTCACTGAATTAAAAAAAATACAGCTTACATACATGGACTTTACGTTTTTACTTAAGTAGTAGTCAGCTTTTCCCATGAGCCCAGAACGATAAAAGATAATGCAGGTGACGTCATATTTAGCCTGACTTCTGGAGGAGCGACCATATTGCCTTGAACATATGCCCTAAACACAGCGGATGTAGAAAAGACAGGATATTACAAGAAAGCTGACAGATATTACCTTCCTTCTTTGATATCAAGAGAAGGTGGAATTGGAAGTGATAACATTAGATTCATGTTTTGTTACTTTGTCGATATATATCTGTTGTATGCAGTCTGCCTGGTAGGTTTTGATGGGCTTTTTACGGGGTGGGGTGGGGGGGGGGGTTAACCAAGAATATACAGTCAGTGGGTCAGTGGGTGTCACCCATTACTGCTGGGAATCATTGTGAGACCATAGATACACACTGGATGAGGGAGTTTGCATTGCTGGCTGTGTTCAACTACCCCGCCATAAAGTAAGCCATGTTCCGACTTAAAAAGTTGGGATCTCTATCTCTCTCTCTTTTATCTCACTCTCTCTATATATATCTTACTCTCTCTCACTCTCACCCCCCTCTCTTCCTCTCTCTTTCTCTCTGTCACTCTATTTCTCTCTATCTCCACCTCTCTCTCTCTCTCATCTCCCCTCTGTCTCTCTGTATCTCTGTCTCTCTGTCTCTGTCTCTCTCTTTCTCTCTGTCTCTTTCTCCCTCTCTCTCCCTCTCTTTTATCTTTCCCTCTCTATGTCTCTCTTGCTCTACCTCTCCCCACACTCTCTCTCCATCACCCTTCTCACCTCTCTCTCTCTCTCCTCTCTCTCTCTCTCTCTCTCTCTCTCTCTCCCTCACCCCCCCCCCCTCTCTATCCCTCACCCCCTCCTATCCCCCCTCTCTCTCTCATGTTGCCATCAATCTGGATGAGAAGTGTTCAGTCTCCAAGACAAGCTGCTGCGGACAAGGAAACCAGCCCGGCCTGCTTTGAATGGCGTGTCTAGTGAAGGAGCAGGCCTCTTCCCTGCCAAGGCGCAGTTCTGCCCACACTTCCTCCAGCAGAAAGGGCCGGGCCCAAAACAGCAGCAGCAGCATCACAGAACTTCTTCTGCACTGGAGAAACTCTCCTGGCACCACAGAGACAAGCTTTTCCCCGTGCAATTCCAAGACAAGATTGTGTTGTTGTTGTTGGGGTTTTTTTTAGAAGAAGAAATTTTGGACAAGGGAAGACTTATGTTCAAGTCCTGCCCAGGTCGTGAGGTATGACGTCACTGGCGTTATCTGGCATTGTTTTCACAGGGAAAAAGATATAATATTTCCCTTTCACTGAATTTTTAAAACAATACAGCTGACATACATGAATTTTACGTTTTTGCTTAAGTACTAGTCAGCTTATTCCATGAGGGGAGAAGATAAAGGATAATGCAGGTGACGTCATATTTAGCCTGACTTTTGGAGGAGCAACCATATTGCCTTACTATCACTTTAAAAAATGTTTTTTTTATTTTTTTTTTTATTGGTTTGAATAAAATTTTTTGTTTTTTTTTTGGGAAATTTTCCATAGTGTTCTTCCAGGCGTAAAAAATTTTTTTTCGTGGATTCACAAAATGCTTAATCATTTCGTAACCTTAATTTTCTTGGGGTTACTTTTTCAAACTCCATTAAAGTGGGATTTTTTGTCCTGTCTTTTTTACCTCTTCTCCCCCTTTTCCCCCCCCTCCCCCTAAATATTTTTACTCTCCCCACTCACCCCCTCCCTACTTCTTTCCTCCTCTTTCCTCTCCCCCTCTCCCTTTTTTCTCCCCCCCTCTTTCTTTCTTGCTCCTTTTCTCCCCTCCCTTTTTCCCCCTTTCCCTCCCCCCCAAATCTTTCCCCTCCCTCCCCTCCCCTCCCCCTCCTCTCCCCTCACCCTCTTCTCTCTTCCCTCCCCCCCCCCCCCTTCTCCCCACCCCCCTCTCCTCTCCCCCTCTCCCTCTCATTTCCCCTCTGAAAAATTCATCATCCAAACAAACCCCCCAAAAACCAACCCCCCCTTTAATTTTATTTAAACCCCCTTTCCCCCCCATCCCCCACCTTTCCCCCCAAAACCACCCCAAACCACAACCACACAAAATTCTTTTCCCCCAAAACCCCCCCACCAAAAACCCCCCCCAACCAAACAATTTTTTTATTTTTTTTAAAGAAATCAAACAAAAAACCCCTTTTATCCCCACCAAAAAAACCACTCTTAAGCCATTTTCCAAAAAAAAATTTCCCCCCTTTTAAAATTTAAAAAACGCAAAAAAAACCTTTTTTCCCAAATTCCAAAAAAAAAAAATTATAAAAAACCTTTTAACAACCTTTCCAAAACAGCCCAAAAACAATTTTTAACCATTCCCCCTCCCTTATTCAAAATTAATTGTCAACTTTTTAAAATAACCCTTTTTTCTTGGCCCCAGAAACAGTTGGGTTTTCAAACCCGGAATCATTGAGCCAACACACAGGGGGAAATTCATGCCGTCAACACCCCCACTTAAAAGGGTTTGGTTTTGTTTTTTTTCTGGCCCCCTTTCCCCCCCAATCCCCCCCCCCCCACCCCCCCTCACCCCCCCCCCCCCCCCCCCTACCTCCACCCCCCCCCCCACCCCCTCCCCCCCTTCTCTATTCCTTCTCCCCCCCCCCACCCCCCCCTCACCCCCCACACCTCCCCCACCCTCTCACCTCACCCCCACCCCTCCAACCCCACCCCCCATCCCTTCCTCCCCCTTCCCCCCCCCCCCCCCACCCCCCCCCCCACCTCAAACCCCCCTTTCCTCCCCTCTCCTCCACCCCTCTAAGTCATCTCCCACCCAACTCTCTCCAAGAACCACCCCCCCCCCCCCTAACAACCCCTGCCCAAGCCCACCCAAAATCTCCTGCTAAAAATCCCCCCTAACCAGCCTTTTTTTTGACTCCTTCTTTAAACCCCCGGACATTTTCCCTATATTTTCCCAAAATTTTGTTTAATTTTTTTTTTTAAGAAAGTTTTAATTAAAAATTTTTTATTTTAAATTTGCTATTTTTCTGTCCCTTGTTTCACGGAAAAGATTTTTTAAAACTATTTTTTAGAACTAGGAATACTTAATCTGATTTTTTGCTTAAGTACTTCAGCTTTTTCCTGGAAATAAATTTTGCAGGTGACGTTCATATTTGCCTATTTTGGTGAGCAACCATATTGCTTACATTGCCAAAAGATGTGGAAAAAGACAGGTTTATTAAAATTGACAATATTCTTGACCCTTTAAATTTAAGGGGTGATGAAGGATAGAAATTTATTTAAATTTGATAAATTTAAATATTTTGTTTGCTTTTCAGGGGTCTACAAAAATGTGGAGGGGGGTTGGACCATACTGCTGGGAATTGTGAGGACCTTGATACACAGAGTGGGAGTGCATACTGGCTGTGTTCACTACCCGTTCCGACTTAAAGTTGGGATCTCGTCTGTCCAGTTAGTCTTCTGTCTGTCTGCTCCTCTTCTCCTCCTCTCTTCTCCTCTCTCTCTATCTCACCCCTCTCTATAATATATTTACTCCTCTCTCTCACCCTCACCCTCCCTTTCTTTCTCTATCTGTCTTTCTGTCTCTCTCTTTCTCTCTATCCACACCCTCTCTCTCTCTTATCTCCCCCTCTGTCTCTGTCTGTCTGTCTGTCTGTTTGCCCTCTCTTTTATCTCCCCCTCTCTATGTCTCTCATACTCTCGCTCTCTCCATCACCCCCCACTCTCTCTCTCCATCCCCCTCCCCCCCTCCTTCTCCTCTCTCTCTCCCTCACCCTCTCCTCTCTATCCTCCCCCTCCTCCCCCCCCTCTCTTTCTCCCTCACCCTCCTCTCTCCTCTCCCCCCTCTCTCTCTCATGTTGCCATCAATCTGGAAGAGAAGTGTTCAGTCTCCAAGACAAGCTGCCGCGGACAAGGAAACCAACCCGGCCTGCTTTGAATGGCGTGTCTAGTGAAGGAGCAGGCCTCTTCCCTGCCAAGGCGCAGTTCTGCCCACACTTCCTCCAGCAGAAAGGGCCAGGCCCAAAACAGCAGCAGCAGCATCACAGAACTTCTTCTGCACTGGAGAAACTCTCCTGGCACCACAGAGACAAGCTTTCCTCGTGCAATTCCAAGACAAGATTGTGTTGTTGTTGAGGTTTTTTTTTTAGAAGAAGAAATTCTGGACAAGGGAAGACTTATGTTCAGTCCTGCCCAAGTGTGAGGTATGACGTCACTGGCGTTATCTGGCATTGTTTTCACAGGGAAAAAGATATAATATTTCCCTTTCACTGAATTTTTAAAACAATACAGCTGACATACATGAATTTTACGTTTTTGCTTAAGTACTAGTCAGCTTATTCCATGAGGGGAGAAGATAAAGGATAATGCAGGTGACGTCATATTTAGCCTGACTTTTGGAGGAGCAACCATATTGCCTTGAACATATGCCACAGTAGATGTAGAAAAGACAGGGTGTTATGTGAAAGCTGACAGATATTAGATTCCCTCTTTGATATCAAGAGATGGTGGAATTGGAAGTGATAACATTAGATTCATGTTTTGTTACTTTGTGGATATATATATCCATTGTGTGTGCTTTTTGCCAGGCGGTCACCAGAATATGCAGTGAGTGGGTCGGTGGATGTCACACAGTACTGCTGGGAATCATTGTGAGACCTTAGATACACGCAGGGTGAGGGAGTCTGCATTACTAGCTGTGTTCAACTACAGCGTTCCGACTTAAAAAGTTGGGATCTCTGTCTGTCTGTCTGTCTGTCTGTCTGTCTGTCTGTCTGTCTGTCTCTCTCTCTCTCTCTCTCTCCTCTCTCTCTCTCTCTCTCTTATCTCACCCTCTCTCTATAATTATATCTTATCTCTCTCTCACCCTCACCCCTCCCTTTCTTTCTCTATCTGTCTTTCTGTCTCTCTCTTTCTCTCTATCCACACCCTCTCTCTCTCTTATCTCCCCCTCTGTCTCTGTCTGTCTGTCTGTGTGTCTCTCTTTTATCTCCCCCTCTCTATGTCTCTCATACTCTCGCTCTCTCCATCACCCCCCACTCTCTCTCTCCATCCCCCTCCCCCTCCTCCTTCTCCTCTCTCTCTCCCTCACCCTCTCCTCTCTATCCCTCCCCCTCCTCCCCCCCTCTCTTTCTCCCTCACCCTCCTCTCTCCTCTCCCCCCTCTCTCTCTAATGTTGCCATCAATCTGGATGAGAAGTGTTCAGTCTCCAAGACAAGCTGCTGCGGACAAGGAAACCAGCCCGGCCTGCTTTGAATGGCGTGTCTAGTGAAGGAGCAGGCCTCTTCCCTGCCAAGGCGCAGTTCTGCCCACACTTCCTCCAGCAGAAAGGGCCGGGCCCAAAACAGCAGCAGCAGCATCACAGAACTTCTTCTGCACTGGAGAAACTCTCCTGGCACCACAGAGACAAGCTTTCCCCATGCAATTCCTAGACAAGATTGTGTTGTTGTGGGTGTTTTTTTTTAGAAGAAGAAATTCTGGACAAGGGAAGACTTATGTTCAGTCCTGTCCAAGTCGTGAGGTATGACGTCACTGGCGTTAACTTGCATTGTTTTCAGGGGGGAAAATATATACATATTTCACTTTCACTGAATTTCTTTTTTAATTTAGCTAGCATACATAAATTTTACGTTTTTTTTTAAGTAGTAGTCAGCTTTTTCCATGAGGGGAGAAGATAAAGGATAACGCAGGTGACGTCATATTTAGCCTGACTTGTGGAGGAGCAACCATCTTGCCTTGAACATATTTCTTAAACACAGAATATGTAGAAAAGACAGGATATTACGAGAAAGCTGACAGGTATTAGATTCCCTCTTTGATATCAAGAGAAGGTGGAATTGGGAGTGATAACATTAGATTCATGTTTTGTTACTTTGTCGATATATATCTGTTGTATGCAGTTTGCCTGGTAGGTTTTGATGGGCTTTTTACCTGGGGGGTCACCCAGAATATGCGGTGAGTGGGTCGGTGGGTGTCACCCCTTACTGCTGGGAATCATTATGAGACCATAGATACACACTCGATGAAGGGAGTGTGCATTACTGGCTGTGTTCAACTACCACGCCATAAAGTCGGCTATGTTCCGACTTAAAAAGCTGGTTTCTCTGTGTCTCTGTCTGTCTGTCTGTCTGTCTGTCTGTCTCTCTCTCTCTCTCTCTCTCTCTCTCTGTCTGTCTTTTATCTTACCCTCTCTCAATATATATATATTGTACTCTCTCTCACCCTCACCCCTCTCTCTGTCTCTGTCTTTCTCTCTATTGCCACTCTCTCTCACTCATCTCCCCCTCTGTTTCTCTGTCTCTGTCTCTCTCTGTGTCTCTCTCTCTTTTATCTCCCCTCTCTATGTCTCGTTTGCACTCACTCTCTCCATCACCCCATCTCTCTCTCCATCACCCTCCTTCTCCTCCTCTGTCTCTCTATCCCTCACCTCCCCCTCTCTCTCTATCCCTCCCCCCCCTCCTCTCCCCCCCCCTCATCTCTCTCTCATTTCACTATCAATCTGGATGAGAAGTGTTCAGTCTCCAAGACAAGCTGCCGCGGACAAGGAAACCAGCCCGGCCTGCTTTGAATGGCGTGTCTAGTGAAGGAGCAGGCCTCTTCCCTGCCAAGGCGCAGTTCTGCCCACACTTCCTCCAGCAGAAAGGGCCGGGCCCAAAACAGCAGCAGCAGCATCACAGAACTTCTTCTGCACTGGAGAAACTCTCCTGGCACCACAGAGACAAGCTTTCCCCGTGCAATTCCAAGACAAGATTGTGTTGTTGTTGGGGTTGTTTTTTTTTAGAAGAAGAAATTCTGGACAAGGGAAGACTTATGTTCAGTCCTGCCCAAGTCGTGAGGTATGACGTCACTGCGTTATCTTGCATTGTTTTAATAATAATACTACTACTACTAATAATAATGATAATAAATGGAATTTATATAGCGCTATATCTTGCAGAGACAAATCAAAGCACTTGCACTCAACTCATTCTTACACAGTCATACAACCAGTAACAAGTAACAGTTCCATCAAGTCCAAATGTGCACGCGCGCACACACACACACACACACACACACACACACACACACACACAGAGGTCACACACCCTGGCAGGACAATAGAATCTTGACTGTTGAAGGCAGGGAAAAACTATGAGATGAAGCAGGAGAGGAAAATCCTAGGTTTGAAATAAATATGTCTTGAGATTGGATTTTAAAGTGTCATAAGAAAGCTTTTGGCGGAGAGAGAGAGGGGGAGATCATTTCACATCAATGGACCAGAAATTGAAAAAGAGCGACGGCCGATGGTGGATTGTTTTCACAGGGAAAAAGATATATTTCCCTTTCACTGAGTGTTTTTTTTTTAAAATACAGCTTACATTGTATACATTTTACGTTTTTACTTTAGTAGTCAGCTTTTCCCGTGAGCGGATAATGATAAAGGATAATGCTAGTGACGTCATATTTAGCCTGACTTCTGGAGGAGCGACCATATTGCCTTGAACATATGCCACAGTAGGTGTAGAAAAGACAGGATATTACAAGAAAGCTGACAGATATTAGATTCCCTCTTTGATATCAAGAGAAGGTGGAATTGGAAGTGATAATATTAGATTCATGTTTTGTTACTTTGTCGATATATGTACGTTGTATGTAGTCTGCCTGGTAGGTTTTGATGGGATTTTTACCAGGGGGTCACCCAGAATATGCGGTGAGTGGGTCGTTGGGTGTCACCCCTTACTGCTGGGAATCATTGTGAGACCTTAGATACACACTGGATGAGGGAGTTTGCATTTCTGGCTGTTTTCAACTACCGCGCCATCAAGTCGGCCATGTTCCGACTTAAAAAGTTGGTTTCTCTATCTCTGTCTCTGTGTCACTGTCTCTCTATCTCTCTTCTCTCTGTGTGTCTCTCTGTGTCTCTGTCTTCTCTGTCTGTCTGTCTCTCTCCTCTCTCCCTGTCTCTCCCCCCTCTCTCTCTCTCTTCTCTCTCTCTCTCTCTCTCTCTCTCTCTCTCTCTCTCTCTCTCTCTCTCTCTCTCTCTCTCTCTCTCTCTCTCTCTCTCTCTCTCTCTCTCTCTCTCTCTTGAAGGAGTGTTCAGATTGGTGACCAGAGCACGCGCTTCCCCCAAGCTAAGGTTAAGCAGCATAAAGCGTGTTTACCAAAGTAGATGGGTGACCGTTTGTTCGCCTTGGCTTCAGTACTGTCCGCCAGTTCACCCAGCTGTAAATGGATACCTACCTCTTTAGGGTCAGGGAAGGTAAAGCAGCGAGGGAGAGGAGATGGGCGCCGCCCTCAATATGCTGGCTCCTAGAGTAGTGAGGTCTCTTATGCCTCGTTTCCCTCGACTACATAGGCATTTTTTTCTTCTTGTCAATTTTATGGTGCCTTTTGCCATCAAAATTATTCCTTCTATCTTTAACTGATTCTTTTTCCATGATTATTTATTTTGTCAATGTTAAAAAGTCTATTTGCCAGTAGAATTGTTTTCAGTCGTAGTAGTCTTAGTCATCATAATCATTTCTTTGTGAATTTTGATAGCTTTCGTGCTGTGATAATTTGGTCTGGTCAATTTAATTTTACTGCTGGTATAATTATTAACTCTTTTACACCCTCTCTTTGCCTCTTCGTTGTCTATTGCCTTGTTTCAGAGTAAAAGGTCAAGGTGTACCCATAACCTACGCGGTCGTAGGGGAGTGAGATGTCAGAGATCTCAGCTTCTTTAGGAGCCAGCATATTGAGGGCGGCGCCCATCTCCTCTCCCTCGCTGCTTTACCTTCCCTGACCCTAAAGAGGGCAGGTACCCATTTACAGCTGGGTGAACTGGGAGACTGTATTGAAGCCAAGGCGCGCAAACGGTCACCCATCCACTTGGTAACCACGCTCGACGCTGCTTAATTTAGCTGGGGGAAAGCGAGTGCTCCGACCACTGAGCTGTCCCGTCCCATTTCAGAGTAGCGCATAATGATGAAATCTTGCACGATCAGTAACAAAACACTGATGAACTTTAAAGTGAAACCTACTGTACAAAGAAACCAGAGAAAGCCGCAGAAAGACAATAAGAAGAACGGAAAATCAATAATAAAAAGTGACAAAAAAGATATAAGACGAATATAAAAGAAAAACAACAACAGTAACATCATGGCAAGCACAGCAGTGGTAATCATATTAAAACAAAATAAAAACATGATCAACATGGAAAGAAAACCATTGGGAATAAAAGAGATTTTTTCTTCGTTCCTCGGCTAGAGCTATGGGGTTCATCAATGCTGACATTTTTTGCATATAACAGCGGTTTGCCCAGCACTGAGGTAGCTGCATTCCGACTACGGAGATGACGTCCTAACACGACACCAGCAAGCATATGTTTTTCATCCGTGTCTTCCTTTCCGACCAGGCACGCAATGGCCTACTCTTCCTAAATTGTGGAACGGGTTTTAACGTAAGTGCAAAATGTTTTGCTGACATTTGTACACGTGGTAAAGGTAAAGGTGTCCCATAACCTATAAGGTCGTAGGGGAATGAGGCATCAGAGACCTCACTTCACTAGGGCCAGCATATTGAGGGCGGAGCCCATCTCCTCTCCCTCGCTGCTTTACCTTCCCTGACCCTAAAGAGGGCAGGTACCCATTTACAGCTGGATGAACTGGGGTACTGTATTGAAGCCAGGGTGCGCAGACGGTCACCCATCCAAGTGGTAACCACGCTCGACGCTGCTTAACCGAGTGCTCTGACCACTGAGCTATCCCGTCCCCTATGTACACGGGACCTTGGTTTATTGTTTCATCGAAAGGACTTTCGGGGAACTGGAGTCAGTAGTGATGTTAACTCCGAGGATGAACGGTCCCTCGAACGGGTGTGTCTGTGGTGGCTCAAACCCGCGCTCTCAGATCTTATGTTTAGCGTTCTAACCACTAGGCTATCTCAATGCAGAAGTGAGAAGGCAGAGAGGGAAAAGGGAGATTGGCGGGAACATAGAAAGAAAAACAACATGAACAATATCACCTGCACAGCAGTAGTGGGCATATTATAATAAAAAACAACAATGTAACAAAAAAAACCCCTACAAATAAGAGATGAGATGTAGAAAGAGAAGACATCAAAACTACAAAATAAAATAGAGACTTAGCATGGGGTAGAATGAAATTAAGAAAATGGCGCAGATCAGGACAAAAATAAAATCCCAGAAGAATAAAGTAGGAAATGGGAATGGAATGGAATACTTTTTATTACGTTTCTTCACACACAAAAATATTTTTAGGTGAAGCCCCTGTCCTTTTCTCCCCTCTCCTCCCTAATTCCCTTTATCAAGAATTCATTCAAAATTTGATTCCTTTTATCCCTATTGGAATACGGAAGATTACAAATACATTATATTTAACAGCAGAATAAATCTAACACCAATTCACTTTAAAATATGATCAGAACCAACAAAAAATTGTTTTTCAGTTTTGTTGGTACTGATCATATTTTAATTTGAATTGGTGTTAGATTTATTGAGCTGTTAAGTAATGTGTGTTTAACGTTCAGCAGGCAAGTAACAATAGTAGTAAAATAATCAATGAAACAAAAAAGATGAAAAGCATTACCTTTTAATCCCTTTTTTAAAAGATGCAATGTGCTGGAGGGGTGGGGGGAGTAGTCAGTTGTGAAAAAAACCATTATAGTTTCTTAAAACTACCGGCAATCTAAGTGGAAAAAAGAGTTCAATTCAATTCAGTTCAATCCAATTTAATTCAATTCAAATTATTTTATTTCAAGGATAATGGATAAGCACTCGCACGGTTTTTTGTTTTATTTTTTTAAATCTATACCCATACCCCACCCTTATCAAGAAATAACATGATAGAAAATGGGTGACAGAGATAAAAGAACTTTTCCAGTTTTACATCATACATACTTACAAACATAATTTGACATGGGTTGAAGAACATACCTTGGAAGCACACATGCACGCTGAAATAGTGTGGAGGGACTGGGGACGGGATAGCCTGGTGGTCAGAGTGGTGTATCCGTGATCTGCTGACCCGGGCTCGAATCTCGTTCAAGAGGATTTTTCCTCTGGAGTTAATATCAGTGCCGACTCCACTCTCCCCCAAAGTCCTTCGGATGAGACTATAAACCGAGGCCCCGTGTGCAGACCCACACAGAACATCTTGCGCACATGTTAAAACCCGTTCCGCTTTTCGGAAGAGTGTGTGCCGGTGGGAACGGATGACAAAATTAACAAAACTGCATAAACACGGGGACTGGATGATGTTAAGCACATGAGAGCTTACTCCATTATCCTCGAAATAAAATAATTTTAAAAAATCAGTATGGGTTAGAATAAGCTAACCAGCAGGTGATTGCAAACTACATGCGTAATCTTCACAACAATCACTGCCTCTGCTGTCCAGTGTGTCTCTCACCTAACGAAACCACTCTGAAGTGTACGTTGTTTTTGGTCGTTCTTGTGAACGGGCAGGGTACTGTCATTATAAAAAAGCTCTAAGTTTGCTTGCTGCAGCTCTGGTTATGTACTGTCTTGCGTGCATCATTCTGTGAAGCTCTCTTGCCGCAGAGGGAGATTTATTTATTTATTTATTTATTTATTTATTCATTTATTTTACTCTTTTATTTCGAGGATAATGGAATGCGAACTCATGAGCTTTTTTCATCCAGTCCCAGTGTGTATGCAGTTTTGTAAATGTTGTCATCCGTTCCCACCCGGAACACTATGGCCTACTCTTCCGTAAAGCGGAACGGGTTTTAACGTCAGAGAGATAGATAGATAGATAGATAGATAGAGAGAGAGAAAGAGAGAGAGAAGAGAGAGAGTGAGAGAGGAGAGAGAGAGAGAGAGAGAGAGAGAGAGAGAGAGAGACAGCAGACAGACAGAAGACAGACAGAAGACAGACAGAGAAGAACAGAGGCAAACAGAGCAACAGACAGACAAACGGACAGAGAGACAGATAGTCAGTCAGACAGACAGACAGACAGACAGAAGACAGAGAGAGACATCCATCTTTAGACAGACAGACAGACAAAAATCAGAGACAATAAACAGAAAGACTGAGAGAAAGACAGAATAGCAGATAGACAGACAGAAGACAGACAGACCATCCATTGACAGTCATTCTTCTATCTCTGTTATCTGATGCACGCTAGACAAGATGTACATGTGAGATTTGTGCTTCATTTTCCCCCTTGTTTAGGAAAGAATTCGCTGTTATTATTTTCTATGCTGTTGTTTGTTTGTTTTTGATATTTAAGGTTGTACTTGTTGAGATGTTATTATTTCTTTTATAATTATTAAGCCAGACATTTTCGTGGCTTCATGGGGTCATATTGTATTTGTCCTAAAAGATGCATTCATGCACAGCTTGTTTTTTTGTGCCCAAAGGAATACATTAATTGATATATGATGTTATTTTATGCGTGTGTGTGTGTTGTTGTTTTTTCAGCTTAATGATATTTGATATTTAATATAATTGGTAGTGTGGCGTTAAGATGTATTCAAGCTCGGTTTGAGTTTATATTTGCCCTGATGGGATACAATAATTGACATTTAAAGTTATTTAATATATACGGGGCTTTTTTTCTTCTAAGGTTGAGAATGTTTGATATTTAGTCGGATCTGTATGTGTGGAGTTTTAGCTCAACATTGTTTGTTACGTGAGTGTTGAAATTCTTCTTTGTCGAACGCTCAGACAGTAACTATTGTTGTCTGTCATAGGAGTGAAAATGCATCGCTCTGCCGTTAAGCGCCTGACAGGTCAGGCCCAGCGCATCCGACCACGGCGTGGGAGAGAATTTTTTAATCTTTTAAATCAATTAAGAAAAAAAGTAAGGAGAATGGACCAAGAAAACACTGCTGCTGCTGCTGCTGCTACTACTACTGCTACTACTGCTGCTGCTGCTGCTGCTACTACTACTTCTACTGCTGCTGCTGCTGCTACTACTACTACTTCTACTGCTGCTGCTGCTACTACTACTGCTGCTGCTGCTGCTGCTGCTGCTACTACTACTTCTACTGCTGCTGCTGCTGCTGCTGCTGCTGCTGCTGCTTCTGCTGCTGCTGCTGCTGCTGCTGCTGCTGCTGCTGCTGCTGCTGCTGCTGCTACTACTACTACTACTACTACTACAACAGAATGAAAAGTAAAACAAGAAACCCTTCACTGGTAACCAACATTTTTGTGGCTAAAGGAGAGGATGATAAATAATAATGATGATGATAATGATAATAATAATAAAAACAATCACAATCACAACAAAAACAATAGCAATAACAATATTGCCATTTGATACGCTTCCTATGAGTATATTGATAAACTGATGGCAGGTTTCTTGAAAAAAGCTTTCACATTATAATAATAATAATAATAATAATAATAATGTATGGAATTTATATAGTTATATACATTGTTTCAGGCTTAATAAATGGGGATTATAAATTTCACTGGCTGGAATACTGGGCTGTGAAAATGGAAACTATTGCTCTAACGGGAATAAATATCAGGCTAGTTAAATAGGAATTTTAGCTATTACTGGCGTAAATATCAGGCTAAGCGGGAATTATAGCTGACACTGGCTGAAACATTACTCTAAGTAACGTGGAATTATAACTATCACTGGCTTAAATATTGGCAAACAGATGGGAATTCTAACTGTCCTTGCCTAAAATATCAGGCAAAGTATGTGGGAACTATAATTTTCAGTGGATTATGTTTTAGGCAAACTAAGTGGGAATTGTAAATTTCAGTGGATTATATTTCAGGCAAAGTAAGTAGGAATTATAACTCTCAGTGGATTATATTTCAGGCAAAGCAAGTGGGAATTATAACTTTCAGTGGATTATGTTTCAGGCAAAGTAAGTGGGAATTATAACTTTCAAGGAATCATATATCAGGCAAAATAAGTGGGAATTGTAACTTTCAGTGGGTTATACTTAATGCAAAGTAAGTGGGAACTATAATTTTCTGTGGATTATATTTTAGGCAAAGTAGGTGAGAAGTATAATCATCACTTGATTATATTTCAGGCAAAGTAAGTGGGAATTATAACTGTCATTGGCTTATAGTCTAGGCAAAGTAAGTGGGAATTATAACTGTCACTACCTTATAGTTCAGGCAAAGTAAGTGGGAATTATAACTGTCACTAGCTTATAGTTCAGGCAAAGTAAGTGGGAATTATAACTGTCACTGGCTTATAGTCCAGGCAAAGGAAGTGGGAATTATAACTGTCACTGGCTTAAGTATCAGTATGCGTAGGTAAGCATTACAACTGTCACTGGCTTAAGTATCAGTATGCGTAGGTAAGCATTATGACTGTCACTGGCTTAAGTATCAGTATGCGTAGGTCAGAATATAACAGTTACTGGCTTATGTATCAAGATACATAGGTAGGTATTATTACTGTCACTGGCTTAAGTATCAGGATACATAGAAAAGTATTATAACTGTCACTGCCATACATATAATGTGAAGTAAATGTTTATTATAACAATACCTTAGTGAAAGTGTTTTGACTCTGTTTAACACAAAGTTTGGCAATTATTATTGTGTTACATTGTGAGGTTTTGAATTGTTCAATGTCTTTACCTCTTACCGAGTTATCAAAATTCTACTCGTAGAGTAAAACGGAACTCATTGATTCATATAATTAATCAATCCTTCATTCATTCTATCATTCACTGAGTTTGTTTTTGTCTGTTTTTTAAACATCAGAATCCATAATAATAATAATAATAATAATGATAATAATAAAAAAAAAATAATGATAATAATAATTATAACAATAATAGTAATAGTAATGATATTAATAAATTGAATTTATATAGCGCTATATCTTGCAAAAATAAATCAAAGCGCTTGCATTCGATCCACTCCTACAAATGCAATCAGCAATAGTTAACACTCTTCCACACACACACACACACACACACACACACACACACACACACACACACACACACACACACACACACACACACACACACACACACACACACACACACATGTTATACACTTCGGCAGGATGATGGGAATTTTGGTCATTGAAGGCAGGGACAGATAATTATGAGATGAAACAATAGGGGGAAAATCTTAGGTTTGGAACAAATATGTCTTGAGGCTGGATTTAAAAGTGTCGTAAATAGGCTTTTCGCGAAGGGAGAGAGGAAGGTCATTCCAGATTGATGGACCAGAAACAGAGAAAGAGCGACGGCTAACGGTCGATTGGTTAAATCTTGATATTCGTCTAGGTATCTAGGTATTCCATCACTGCGTGCAGCAAATAACTCTTTCTAGGTCTCTCTATCATACTGTCTGTCTGTCTGTCTGTCTGTCTCTCGCTGTCTGACTCTTTGTCTCTGTCTGTCTATCTCTCTGTCTCTCTCTCAATGTCTGCCTGTCTGTCTCTGCCTTTCTGTCTGTCTGTCTGTCTGTCTCAATGTATGTCTGTCTCAATATCTGTGTGTCTGTCTCTGTCTGTCTGTGTGTCTGTCTCTGTGTCTCTGTCTCTCTATCTCTATCTCACTCTCTGTCTGTTTGTCTCTGTCTCTGCTTGTCTCTCTGTCTCTCTCTCTCTCAGAATAAAAAAAAAGTATTTAAAAGTCTACTGTGCACATAAAATGTCAGACTTAATGAGAGAAGGAAATGAATTAGCTGCTTTTTTCTTTGGCTTTAGCAATGGCCAAATTTGATGCTTTCCTCTCCACCTGTCTGCCTGTTTCTGTTTTTGTCTGTCTCTATCTCTCTCTGTGTATATGCGTGTGTGTTTCTGTTTGTCTATCTGTCTCTGTCTCTGTCTGTTTGTCTGTCTCTGTCTCTGTCTGTCTCTTTGTCTATCTATCTGTCTGTCTGTCTTTCTCTC
The DNA here is from genome assembly GCA_028751875.1 of Rapana venosa. NCBI lineage: Eukaryota > Metazoa > Mollusca > Gastropoda > Neogastropoda > Muricidae > Rapana > Rapana venosa. The sequence continues at coordinate 10,586,908 of CM054163.1, read as the reverse complement.
TGTATGTGCGTACGTGTGTGTATCTGTTTGTCTGTCTGTCTTTGTCTCTGAATGTGTGTGTTTGTGTGTGTGTGTGTGTCTGCTCCCCCTTTCTGTGTGTGTGTCTGTGTGAGTGTGCGTGCGTGTGTGTGTGTGTGTGTGTGTGTGTGTGTGTGTGTGTGTGTGTGCGCGCGCGCGCGCGCACGTTCGTGTGCGAGTGTATATGTGTCTGTGTCTGTGTGTATCTGCCCGATCTCTCTGTCTATCCATCTCTTCCCCACCCCACCCAACACACCCCTACCCCCACACCCACTTTGCCCTGCTCCCTCTTCCTTCTCTGAAATTCTGGGTTTTCTAGGCTAAATAAACCCTTAGAACCTGCGCTTGCCATTAGGCTAGCGGGAGCTGTTGTTGTAACAAAGTGCTGTTACAGGTAATTTCATCAGGACTGGCAGGAAGAGGGGGGCACATTGTGTTACATCAGTGAGGCGTGGTCTGCTGCCTGTAACAGGCCTGGTAATCCCATTAATTTGTTTATTTATTTTATTTTATTCTTTTATATCGAGGATAATGAAATTAGCACTTATGTGCTTTTTTTTTTACATCCAGTCCCCGTGTGTATGCGTTTTTGTACATTCTGTCATCTGTTTCCACCGGCACACAATGGCCTACTCTCCCGAGAAAGCGGAACAGGATTTAACGTGTGCGCAAGATGTTCTGCGCGCGTTCGCACACGGGGCCTTGATTTATAGTCTCATCCGAAGGACTTTTGGGGAGAGTGGAGTCTGCACTGATGTTAACTCCAGGGGAAAATATCCCCTTGAACGGGAATCGAACCCGGGGTTGTCAGATTTGTCAAAACAGCAGCGCCTAAGGAGAGTTTTCGGGCAAGCTGGGCGGACCAAACCAAATTAAAGTCCTTTGGATGAGACTATAAACCCAGGTCCCGTGTGTGCGAACGCGCACACGTTAAAACCCGTTTCGCTTTTCCGGAAGAGTAGGCCATTGTGTGCCGGTGGGAACGGATGGCAAAATTTACAAAATTGCATACACACGGGGATTAGATGGGAGAAAAAAGCACGTAAGTGCTTATCTCATTGTCCTCGAAAAAAAAGAATGATGATGATGATGATGATGATGATGATGATGATAATAATAATAATAATTATGATAATAATAATGCAATAATTACTTTCTGGAGCTTGCAGCAGGCACCGGAGGCACCTGGAAGTGAGCGGAGGCAGGTGAAAGTGAGCGGTGAAAATGAGGGGTGAAAGTGAGCGGTGAAAATGAGGGGTGAAAGTGAGCGGTGAAAATGAGGGGTGAAAGTGAGCGGTGAAAATGAGGGTGAAAGTGAGCGGTGAAAATGAGGGGTGAAAGTGAGCGGTGAAAATGAGGGGTGAAAGTGAGCGGTGAAAATGAGGGGTGGGTGAAAATGAGGGGTGAAAGTGAGCGTAGGCAGGTGAAAGTGAGCGGAGGCAGGTGAAAGTGAGCGGAGGAAGTTTCTGCTGTGGAAAGGGTTTGTGTGTGTGTGTGTGTGTGTGGGGGGGGGGGGGGGGGTCGTTCGCAAGCTGTGAAGGATTATACACAACAGTCTTGTTGAAGAATGGCTTTCTGGAACTGTGAAACACCTTCAGTAGCATTGGTCGGTGAGGATTAACCCATTATGGAGAGCTTGCAGTGCAGCAAAGCTAACTGCAGCCCATCAGGGATGCCTTGCCTCCCCTTCTCTTCCTTTCCTGCATAAAAGATGTCAACTATTGCCACACTTGGTTGTCCTGGCAGAGAACAATAAGGACGATAAACTGAATATGTATAGCTCTATATCTTGTTGAGACAAATCACAGCACTTCCACTCAGCTCATTCTGACACAGTCATGCAACCAGTAACAACTTATAATAACAAAAAATTTGAAATTGTAGTTTATCTCAGAATGAACTACAATTATGCTTATTCCAAAACAGACAAACAAACAAAACAACCCCACCTCAGTTGATCAAAGGTTTTTTTTCTAGCTTCATTCTTTTTTTTAAAATCACGAATGAATAAATGAATGTTACTTATGGAAACACATATTTTGCCTTCATTGGTCTTTTTGACATGGCTTGTTATACTTTATTCTGAAGGAAAAAATAAGAACCATAGCCTTGCCATCATGCGGTACCTTCAACATCAACAAGACCTTTACCACGTATTTATCGATTTTAAGAAGGCATTTGACAGGGTATGGCATGCAGCTTTGTGGGCAATCATGAATTTGTACAGCATCAATGCAAACCTGATCAATCAAACAGCTGTACAGCGAGGCCACCAGTGCAGTGTACTACAACAATAACATTGGAGAATGGTTTCGAACAACAGTTGGAGTAAGGCAGGGCTGTCTACTCACACCCACTCTTTTCAACATCTTCCTTGAGAGAATCATGGCAGATGCACTGGAACATCATGAAGGATCAGTCAGCATTGGTGGCAGAACGATCACAAACCTCCGCTTCGCAGATGACATTGATGGAATAGCAGGATCAGAAAAAGAGCTTGCCAGCCTAACAGAACACCTGAAAAAAGCCTCCAAAACATACGGCATGGAAATCAGTGCAGAGAAGACCAAACTGATGACTAATAACACTAACGGCATTAGCAC
>CM054163.1:10571787-10576787 GCA_028751875.1 Rapana venosa | reverse complement strand
CTTTTGATGCTTGCCCTTTCTTCCTCTCTTTTTCTTTTTTTGTTCATTGTGTTCTTAATCTTGTTTTTCTTACTCTTGTTCTTTGTGTTTTCTTCTTTTTCTTCTTTCTTCTTCTTCTTCTTCTTCTTCTTCTTCTTCTTCTTCCTATTTCTTCTTCTTCTTCTTCTTCTTCTTCTTCTTCTTCTTCTTCTTCTTCTTCTTCTTCTTGTGTTTCTTTATTTTTCTGTTTTTCTGATTTTGTTCTCTTTCAGCTTCTCCCACTCCACCCCACCCCTCATCCCATCTTCCAGCTTAGGCTTACCACTGAGCCCATCTCCCCCCTCTAGCACCCCCCCCCCTTCCCAGCCCTTGCTTCTGACCCTCATAAAAGTTCATCTTGACCTTGCTCACATCAACAGGAAACGGAAATCCCCCTCCCTCTCTGCCCCTCTTTCTCCTCTTGTCCAATCACTGTGCCGTAATTTTCCCCCGCCACGTAGCGCCCTCTTTTCCGCTTCCGCGCGTGTGAGCATGCACGTGCACAAAATTATCCTCCAATCATACGCGCTGGTTTCATGCTCACGTGCCCGTTCTCTATTCCTTCTGTTGGCGCGGAATGTTGCTGGGCAACAGGGGAGAGTACTGGCTCCGCTGAGGCGAAACGAAACGGCCAATTCAGGGCAGAATGGGGGGGGGGGGGGGGGGGGGGTGGAGGGAGAGACATGGTCCAGTGGTGATGGGTGACAGAAATGCGTTGCCTATGTCATGTTGCGAGGCTGGTGATTAGGATAATAGCTCACCAGGCGTGTCAGCAGAAAGAAGGGGTTGTCCATGAATGGATGAGGGCTAGCACGTTCTGGGATATTTTTGTTGTTGTTTGGTTTTGTTGTTGTTGTTGTTGTTAAGTATGAATTCTTTGCCATAAACTCCTGGTGACCTCTTGCTGAACTTGGAAAATATATATTTTTAACTGACTGTGTTGTAAAGAATTGTGATGTAAGGGGGAAGGAACTTGTATAGCGCTTTTTGTCGTAATGTTGCATCAAGGGCTGAGATGCAATGGCATACAAAGCTGGACTCTAACATAATAATGTCTAGTCAGCTTTGTTTATTCGGATATAATGTTATACATGATTTATCAATGTAACGTGTTATATGTATATATATACATCACAACACACACACACACACACACACACACACACACACAACACACACACACACACACATATATATATATATATATATATATATATATATATATATATATATATATATATATATATATATATATATATATATAATATATATATAATAATAATTATATGTTGTCAAAGTGACAGGGAAAAGTATGACGATTAACAGTTTGGCCAATAGAAAGAGCAATCACAGTTAAGAGAAACACACATTATGAATAATTATGTATCATCATTCGATGCAAATTTTGCCAGTAATTGATAACAGTACATTGGGCATTTTCTTTCTATAAATTTTTTATGAGATTTGATTTTTTAAAAGTCTATATGGAACTTTTGGATTCCTTCAAATTAGGCATGGGTACGGTTTGGTTGAGATCGCACAACAATAACATCGATTGTTTGGATCCATGCAACATATGAAGATCGATGTTCAGGTTTACACGCCATTCAAATTGATTTACACTATTTTGGTATTCATGTTCTGAATCATCGATTTAAAGCAAGCAACTCTCCAAACTGTTTTGCCTTATTCAGGTTTAACGTCCATGTCATCTTCTTGATCCAGTTGACTCATGCTCATGTATTCACATGATTATTTTCACCTATTCTTCAGGATAAATACAAATGTGACGCTCCATCACATAATGGGTGGCATTGCTCCAGAGGTCAACTTTTAGTTATTAACACGTTATTAACGTGCAATAAAGAGGCAATTCAATAACTTAAAAAAACATTTAAAAAACAGACAATTCTATGAAAAGTGACTACACATTAAAATGGTACTCTGCAGGATGTGACCAAATGAGAAATTGACTAGTTTGGCATTATGACAGGTGGTCAGAATGAGGGCTTGAGTATCTTTGAAAGACGTTTTCAAACAAAAGGAAACACAATTACGCCTTGATATTTCATTACAAGTTAGAATAATGACTAACTAATGTTTCATAATCAATCAAAATCTCAAAATCGAAATCCTGACCTCCCCACTTGACTAAAATGACCCCTAGCACAAAAGTGGGTCATGTGCAAAGCGACTCATTTCGTGGTGGAGCGTCACACATTTGGTGGAGTTGGAGGGGGATATCTCAAAAAGAATTTCTCCATAAACTCTGGGTACAAAGACAAGTGTTAGCTGACAAGTAGTAAACACACTGAATGTCTTGGCTATGCAAACGAGCAGAAGAGGCAGACAGGCTTACTGACATCAACGTGTGTCAAAGACAAATCCTCTATACATGCACATGGGTACCTGTGTCTGTGGGGGTGGATGGAGCTCAAGGCACACTTCAAAGTCAAGTCAAGTCAAAAACACTTTAATCATCCCAAGAAGGGCAGCTACAATATTGATGGGCACATTGATACATATCATAATCTCGAAAGACACAAAAAACCCACTACATTTCATATTAGTTAAAAACATTCCAAGATGACTTCAAATAAAAATGTCACGAACACACACACTTTCGTACTTGCGCGTGCGTTTGTGCGTACGCACAGCAATCTGAGAAGAGAGGAGAGGGGGGGAGGAAGAAGGAGATTCTATCTGTGTGTCTGTCTGTCTTTCAGTGAGTGCATGAACATCCGTGTGTGTGTGTGTGTGTGTGTGTGTGTGTGTGTGTGTGTGTGTGTGTGTGTGTGTGTGTGTGTGTGTGTGTGTGGTGTGTGTGTGTGTATGTATGTGTGTGTGTGTTTTGTACACTCCCATCTGAGAAGCAGTGTATACCATTTTCACTGGCTGCATTGATTACTGTGTTGCTGGCTGTGACACTGGCCTCAGGGTGCTAGTGTTTGGCGGGGAAGGCGCCAGAACAGCCGACATCCAGCCCTGTAATTATGTCAGGCAGCTAATGGACGCTAGAGCCGAGTGGTTAAGACTCTTCCACTTCAGTCCCATGGGTCATGAGTTCGAATCTGGGCAATGACGCCTGATGAATTAAGAGTGTTTTTGCTTTTTTTTACGATTCACCCCATGTCATATTCAAGTGCAAACTTGCCAGTGCCTTAATTCACTTCGCCGCGCGCGCACACACACACACACACACACACACACACACACACACACACACACACACACACACACACACACACACACACACACACACACACACACACACACACACACACACACACACAATCATAGGAGGACGGGATAGCCTGGTGGTTAGCGTGATGCGCTCGTGATCTGCTGACCCGGGTTTGATTCTCGTTCAAGAGGATTTTTCCCCTGGAGTTAACAGCAGTGCCGACTCCACTCTCCCCCAAAAGTCCTTCTGATGAAACTATAAACCGAGGTCCCGTGTGCGAACGTACGCAGAACATCTTGCGCGAACGTTAAAACCCGTTCCGCTTTTCGGAAGAGTTGACCGTTTGCGCGCCTTGGCTTCAATACAGTTCCCCCAGTTCACCCAGCTGTAAATGGGTACCTGCCCTCTTAGGGTCAGGGAAGGAAAAGCAGCAAGGGAGAAGAGATGTGCGCCGCCCTCAATATGCTGGCTCCTAGAGAAGTGAGGTCTCTGACGCCTCGCTCCCCTACGACCTTATAGGTTATGGGACTCCTTTACCTTTTACCTTAGGCCCTTGTGTGCCGGTGGGAACGGATGACACACTTTACAAAACTACATACACACGGGGACTGAATAAAAAAAAGTACATGAGTGCTTATTTCATTATAGAAACAAAAGAACGATAAAAAACCCAACTTTATTTCTCCCTCTGCGCTGTCTTTTATTTCTACATCCTCAGCTCTCTGTCTCACTCTCTCTGTCACTCTGTCTCTCTCTCTTTGTCTCTCTTTATCTCTCTCTCTCTCTGTCTCTCTTTCTCTCTCTCTGTCTCTCTCTCACATTAGTTTTGTCTCTGCCTGTCTGTCTGTCTCTGTCTCTGTCTCTCTTTGTGTCTTTGTCTGTCTAATTTTGTCTTTCTGTCTTTGTCTTACAGCCTCTGTCTGTCTGTCTCTGTCTGTCTGTCTGTCTGTCTGTCTGTCTGTCTGTCTGTCTCTCTCTCTCTCTCTCTCTCTCTCGCGCGCGCGCGCGCGCGCGCGCGCACGCGCAAAACATCTAGCGCACACGTTAAATCCTGTTCCGCTTTTCGGGAGAGTAGGCCATTGTGTGTCGATAGGAACAGATGACAAAATTTACAAAACCGCATGCACACGGGGACTGGATGTAAAATGCTTATCCCATTATCCTCGATATAAAAGAATGAAATAAATCAATCCTCTCTCTCTCTCTCTCTCTCTCTCTCTCTCTCCTCTCTCTCTCTCTCTCTCTCTCTCTCTCTCTCTCTCTCTCTATCATTACCTCCCTCCCTCTCATAATGCTATAAGAGGAACAGCTAGGAAAGTAAAGTGTTTGATTTATTTTCCACTGTAGCGATATTTTTCTTTCTGTGATTTCCATTCGTTCTGATGGAAATTGCTCTTTGCTGAATGTTTATGTTGTGCCATAGCTTTATGTTTATATGTATTGTATTACGTCATAATATCAGTCCCTAATAAGGGCGGGGACTGAATGATTAAGAAAAGCAGGCCAGCGCTTGCTTGTGTATGTCTGTGCATTTGATTTTGTTGTCGACTCTGTTAATTGTTATTGGTTGTAGGTGTAGATGCGTGTTGAATGCAAGCGCTTTGATTTGCTTTTGCAAGACGTAGCGCTATATAAATCCATTTATCATCATCATCATCATCATCATCATCATCATCATCATTATTATTATTATTATTATTATTTCTATTATTATTATTGTTATTGCTGTTATTTTTATCATCATCATCACTTTTCTATTAGCCTCAGAATAAAGAGTTTTGCCGTGCCTTACCATGCC
>CM054163.1:10559287-10566787 GCA_028751875.1 Rapana venosa | reverse complement strand
ATGATGTCATCAATGTTCACTTCTTCATGATGTCATCAATGTTCACTTCTTCATGATGTCATCAATGTTACTTCTTCATGATGTCACCAATGTTCACTTCTTCATCATGTCATCAATGTTCACTTCTTCATGATGTCATCAATGTTACTTCTTCATGATGTCATCAATGTTCACTTCTTCATGATGTCATCAATGTTCACTTCTTCATGATGTCATCAATGTTCACTTCTTCATGATGTCACCAATGTTACTTCTTCATGATGTCATCAATGTTCACTTCTTCATCATGTCATCAATGTTCAATTCTACATGATGTCATCAATGTTCACTTCTTCATGATGTCATCAATGTTCACTTCTTCATGATGTCATCAATGTTCACTTCTTCATGATGTCATCAATGTTACTTCTTCATGATGTCATCAATGTTCACTTCTTCATGATGTCACCAATGTTACTTCTTCATGATGTCATCAATGTTCACTTCTTCATGATGTCATCAATGTTCACTTCTTCATGATGTCATCAATGTTCACTTCTTCATGATGTCATCAATGTTCACTTCTTCATCATGTCATCAATGTTCACTTCTTCATCATGTCATCAATGTTCACTTCTTCATGATGTCATCAATGTTCACTTCTTCATCATGTCATCAATGTTCACTTCTTCATGATGTCACCAATGTTCACTTCTTCATGATGTCATCAATGTTACTTCTTCATGATGTCATCAATGTTCACTTCTTCATCATGTCATCAATGTTCAATTCTACATGATGTCATCAATGTTCACTTCTTCATGATGTCATCAATGTTCACTTCTTCATGATGTCATCAATGTTACTTCTTCATCATGTCATCAATGTTCACTTCTTCATGATGTCATCAATGTTCACTTCTTCATCATGTCATCAATGTTTACTTCTTCATGATGTCATCAATGTTCACTTCTTCATGATGTCACCAATGTTACTTCTTCATGATGTCACCAATGTTACTTCTTCATGATGTCACCAATGTTACTTCTTCATGATGTCACCAATGTTACTTCTTCATGATGTCACCAATGTTACTTCTTCATGATGTCACCAATGTTACTTCTTCATGATGTCATCAATGTTCAATTCTACACGACCTGGTGTCTGTCCAGCATTCATTCATATTCACCTATACATTCCACTCTCCCCTTAAGTCCTTCAGATGAGACTATAAACCGAGGTCCCGTGTGCGAACGCAAGCAGAACATCTTGCGCACACGTTAAATCCTGTTCCGCTTTTCGGAAGAGCAGGTCATTGTGTACCGGTGGGAACGGATGACAAACTTGACAAAACTTGCATACACACGGGGAGTGGATGTAAAAAAAAATGCACATGAGAGCTTATTCCATTATCCTCGAAAAACTTTTTTAAAAATTACATGGGCTGATAAATATGTGCACACAGTACAGAAAGAACACTGACAGCTCACTCTCCTTCTACTTTGCAGCAGAGAAACAGTGGGGGGGGGGGGGGGGGGGGGGGGGGGGTTAGGGTGGAAGTGGGACATGGATAAGGGAGGTAGTTGTGGTGGTAGGGGTGGTATGTGTGTGTGTGGGAGGGGGGGGGGGGGTTGGGGGGGGGGGGGGGCGAGGAGGGACACAAATGAAGAAAGGTCGAAAGGCGAACTGGAATCGATTTTTTCCTTTGGGAGGTTGGAGGGAGGTGTGTGTGTGTGTGTGTGTGTGTGTTGTGTGTGTGTGTGTGTGTGTGTGTGTGTGTGTGTGTTGTGAATGTAATAGGATACCAGGGCTGCGTTAATTCTTGTCTGTGTCCAGTTTTGGACCCAAAAAGCGTCAGACATAGCTGTTTCTTTCAGCATACCCCACGCAAGTGACACACACACATGTTTCTACTGATTAATATTATATATATATCTGGGGACGGGATAGCTCAGTGGTCGGAGCACTCGCTTTCCCCCAGCCAAGTTAAGCAGCGTCGAGCGTGGTTACCAGTTGGATGGGTGACTGTTTGCGCGCCTTGGCTTCAGTACAGTTCCCCCAGTTCACCCAGCAGTAAATGGGTACCTGCCCTCTTTAGGGTTAGAGAAGGTAAAGCAGCGAAGGAGAGGAGATGGGCACCACCCTCAATATGCTGGCCTCTAGAGAAGTGAGGTCTCTGACACTTCGCTCCCCTACGACCTTATAGGTTATAGGACTCCTTTATATATATATATATATATATATATACACATATATATATATATATATATATATATATAATCTCTCACCCTCTTTCAGTTATCGTTGACTAATCAGTATCTGATGGTGTCTGTTGTAATCTATTGTAATCCCTTGTAATCGTTTCTCTCAGTGTAGTGTTTAGTCACTACTGCTTGATTTAAAACACAATTAAAAGCACTAAGAATGCAACGAGTTTCCTGAAGTGAAAATGCTGCTATGTTAATGGTGGACCAAAAAAAAAACTACAACGATTTTCCTGAAGTCGAATGCAGCTATGTTAATTGTGGACCAAAAAAACTACAACGGTTTTCATGAAGGCGAAATGCGGCTTCCTTCCTGGTGGACAAAAACGGTCGCATACGCGCAAAACTGTCATCATTGATAAACCTTGGAGCTCTAACCGAGGACCGAGGAAAAAAACCCCAACTGCAACGATTCTTTCAAGGCAGAGGGAGGATACACCGCGTTGTAATGGAACATAACAATGCCTATCAATGGTTCAGTTTGGCAGTCAATCTTTCATAAATTGATAAAAAGCTCTGCTGTTTTTCACAGACAATTGTGGATTATGTCAGTTGTACTGTCTTCGTCCCAGAGCCTGTACAAATTGATAAACACCATGACATGATATCATTTAGATATTACCACATAATAAAGCCTTTTCTTCTTCAGACAACATCACTGAATGGACCGGGAAGAGCTTCTCCACAACCCAGGCACTTGCCCACAACCGCCGCAAATGAAGTGGTCAACTGGTGCAACGTTCGTCACTGCAGTGCCCCTACGACCCCGGAGGGGTTTACGGGAGCAGATGAGATGATAAAAGCTAAATCTCTAGCCCTGTTCTCGATTGAGTCATTTCCCCTTGTAGGGATGCCAGGGGGCTTGTCACTATAAATAGCATCCCCACCTCTTAGAAATTCTGTGCTTAAAATTCTATCTTTTCTGCTCTTATCTTTGTTTCTGCCTTGTTCCTTTCCTTCCTGTCACCTCCTTTTTGTCTATTGTCTGTCTCCGTGGTCCATTCTTCCGCCTTCTTTCCAGAAAGATTTAAAAGATAACAATTCTCTCCCATGCCGAAGTCGGATGCTCTGGGCTGGCCTGACACTGCAGAAAGCAGACAAGAAGTAGATGACTGGAAGAAAAAGAACAAGACAGAAAAAAGAGGGATAGAAAAGAGGGAATTCCTACCTAGCACAGAATTTTCTAGAAGGTGGGGATGCTAGTTGTACTGCCAGGCTCCCAGCATCACAGTGGTCTAGATGAAACGTATGTGTCTAGAAAGCAATTGGTCGTGGGTTTGAGTCCTTTGTGAAGGCTAACTTTTCTATCCTCGCTCATAAGACCATGATTGGTGCTCTGGGTGCAAGTCTTTCGGGTAAAATGATCAGCTGAGGTATCTTGTGTGGTATACGTTTAACATTTGTAAAAGACTCAAAGGCAACAAGAATATACTGGCTGTAGAAAAAGGCTACTACCTTATGTATTATGCAGGAATGCTGTATACACGCGATCTCTTTGTTTATGTACAATATTGAAGTGCATTCATGAACATGCGACTATTACTAGTTAACGTTTATTGATATTGATATTGATATTGCTTGTCATGCATATAAGTATTTGTAACAACAAAAGGGATTAATTTTTTTAAAGGCTACTACTTTACTCTTTTCTGTAGAAAAAGGCTACTCTTGAAAGGAAACAAACACATCTGCTGACCAAAACAAAAGGAAAGAAACAAAAAAGAATGGCGCTGCACTAGTGGCGACACACTCTCCTTGATCAGTGTGTGATTTCATCAGGCATACAACACAATACAATACTAAACAATACAATACAGTACAGTACAGTTAAAAAACACCCTTATGCAATACAAAACGATCCAAACCAATACAAGCTAATCTATCTATCTATCTATCTGTCCCGTAGTCAGACGACCGTGGGGGCACCCTCAAAGACTCAACAACCAGTTCCCTCCATTCCTCTCTCTGTTCTGCCTTTCTCAGGGTTTTGTTGAGTTCTAGGCCTGTCCATTTGCTGATGTTATCCTCCCAGCTCTTCCATGGTCTGCCTCTTCTTCTTCCTCCTTGGACAGTGCCTTGTAAAACTGTCTTTGCAAGTCCTTTGGATCTTGTGACATGCCCATACCATTTAAGTTTACGCTTTTTCACGATCGTTAGAAGGTTCTCATAGGGCCTAATGGTTTGCTGGATTCTGTTATGCACGCTTTCGTTGCTTATGCGGTCTTTGTAGGAGATGCCAAGGAGTCTCCGAAAGCATCTCATCTCCACCGCCTGTACTCTTCTCTCCAAATCTGCAGTCAGGGTCCATGATTCACAGGCATACAGAAATATGGATATGACAAGGGAGCGCATTAGTCTGATCTTGGAGATAAGTGAGATATTTTTATCTCGCCAGATGATGTTTAGTTTTGACAGTGCTGTTATTGTCTGTGCAGTCCTGCATACTACTTCTGGCTTGGATCCCTGGTCTGATACAATGGCTCCCAGGTACTTGAAGCTTTGAACTGTTTCCAGCTTCTGGTCATTAACCGTGATATTAGTGCTAATGCCGTTGGTGTTATTAGTCATCAGTTTGGTCTTCTCTACACTGATTTCCATGCCGTATTTTTGGAGGCCTTATTCAGGTGTTCTGTTAGGCTGGCAAGCTCTTTTTCTGATCCTGCTATTCCATCAATGTCATCTGCGAAGCGGAGGTTTGTGATCGTTCTGCCACCAATGCTGACTGATCCTTCATGATGTTTCAGTGCATCAGCCATGATTCTCTCAAGGAAGATGTTGAAAAGAGTGGGTGAGAGTAGACAGCCCTGCCTTACTCCAACTGTTGTTCGAAACCATTCTCCAATGTTGTTGTTGTAGTACACTGCACTGGTGGCTTCGCTGTACAGCTGTTTGATGACTCTGATCAGGTTTGCATTGATGCTGTACAAATTCATGTTTGCCCACAAAGCTGCATGCCACACCCTGTCAAATGCCTTCTTAAAATCGATAAATACATGGTAAAGGTCTTGTTGATGTTGAAGGTACCGCTCACATAGTATTCTGAGGTTGAATATCTGTTCTGTTGTGCTGCGCCCTGCTCTGAAACCTGCTTGTTCCTCAGCAATGATGGTCTCTGCTTGTGGCTTCAGTCTATTCAATGTTATCTGCAGCATGACCTTGCTTGAGTTGCATATGAGGCTGATTGTGCGGTAATTATGGCACTGTTGTAGATTTCCTTTCTTGGGGAGGGTGATGATCAGTGACTGTGTTCATGGTGTTGGTCATTTTCCTGTCTGCCAGATCTTGTTGCAGATTCTTAGTAGGGCGCTGATCATGGCTTCCCCTCCAGCTTGAACCAACTCAGCTGGAATGTTGTCAGCCCCTGCTGACTTTCACTTTTTCAGCGATCTGACTGCTGTTTCCACTTCTTCTCGGAGGATAGGGTGACTGTCTGTGTCTTTGCTTGTGGGTACATTAAGGACTTCTGAATCTCCTGCGGTTCTATAGTTATACAGGTCGGAGCAATATTCTGTCCATCTGTTCAGAATATCCTGGTCGTCAGTGAGAAACTTCCCATTTTTGTCTTGGATTGTTAAACCATTTCCCTGTTTTGTGCTAGTCAGGTCTTTCACCAGCTGATATGCTTTCTTGCTATTGTTTTTCTTGATGTTCTCTTCTATGTCTTGGCACTGTTCACCGATCCATTTCTCTTTTGCCTCCGTCATGGACTTCCTGATTCTTTTGTTGACTGCCCTATATTGTTCTGCTCTTTCTTTTGTTTCATTTTTCTTTTTCTTCAACTCTCTACACTTGTCGCATAGTTGTAGGATGTTAGGTGTGACCCATGGTTTTTTGACTGGTCGGTGTTTGCCAAGAAGCTCGCTTGCTGTTTCAGTCACTGCTGTATTGAAACTATTCGTCAGTGTATCTATGTCTGAGTCTATCACAGTGAGTGCTGCAAACTTTCCACCTATCCTTGCTTGAAAAATTTCTACTACCTCTGGGTCCTTCAGCTTCTCGAGGTCAAATTTGATCCTGATGTTGTTGATGGTATTGCAGTGTAGTGTTTCTAATGTGAAGGGTGTATTGTATTGTATTTATTTATTTATGTATTCTTTTATATCGAGGATAATGGAATAAGCACTCATGTGCTTTTTTACATCCAGTCCCCGTGTGTATGCGGTTTTGTAAATGTTGTCATCTGTTCCTATTGTAGTATTTATATTGTATTGTATTGAATGTATTGTATGCCCCCCCCCCCCCCCCCCCCCGCCAAAAAAAAGAATGAGTGAGAAAAACAGCCAAAAGAAAATGTGTACACAATTTAATCCGTGAGTTGTTGTTGTTGCTGTTGTGCGTTCCCCAGCTTTACACCCTGGGGGTCACCCAGAACACGCACTCTGACTCACTTCATCCCACCTGGGAATCACTGTGAGATCGAAAATACACCAGGTGAGAAGTTTGCGTGTATGACTCTTTTCAAGTACCTCGCCCCATAGGCAGCCATACTCCGACTTCAAATGATTTTTTTCTCCTTTAATAAAGAATAGTGCAGGTTGGTATGTTAAGAGCTTGTCACGGCTGAAGGCAATCTCAACACAACATTTTACAACAGAACAACATTTTAGTGTAGGCCTTAGTAATTAGCTGTCGTCAATAACTGACACAGCTTTTGGCCTGGGCCAGAATCCGTGAGTCAGTCAATCAGTCAGTAAATCAGTCAGTCTGTCTTTCAGTCAGTCAGTCAGTCAGTCAGTCTGTCAGTCAGTCAGGCAGTCAGTTTGCTTTAAAAAAAATTTAATTTAAAAAACCGCATTCTTTTACTTTGAAGATAATGGAATAAACACTCATGTGCTTTTTTTATCCAGTCCCTGTGTATATGCAGTTTTGTAAATGTTGTCATCCGTTCCAACCGGCACACAATGGCTTACTCTTCCGAAAAGCGGATCGGGTTTTAAAGTGTCAGTCAGTCAGTCAGTCAGTCAGTAAGCCAATAAGCACGTATACAGGAGATGTAAACGATGAATAAAAAGACTCTTATTGCTTTCTGTATTGAAGCAGCCATAAACTCACACACACACACAAAACAATAAACTGGCTTAAAGAAATGAAATAACGACAATACCAAAACAAAACAAAGTCTCTGATGATGATGAAGATGATTTTGTAAAAAATAAAAAAAAATAATAATGATGATGATAATAATAAAATAATAATAATGATAATAATAATAATATAATAATAATAAATGGATTTTATATAGCGCTATATCTTGCAA
>CM054163.1:10546787-10551787 GCA_028751875.1 Rapana venosa | reverse complement strand
AGTCAGTATTTGTTGGCATGTCTCATTCTGATTTTCTCACAGTGACAAATGGTGTTCCCCAAGGTTCAGTTCTAGGCCCAGTACTTTTCTCACTTTATATTAATGATTTGCCTTTGTACATAAATGCTACTTGTGACTTATTTGCAGATGACAACTCAATACATGATAAAAACCATTCCTTAAACCTTCTGTCATCTAGTCTCCAAGGCAATATACATAAACTTACCAGATGGGCAGAACTAAATCACATGTCCCTAAATCCAAGTAAAACTAAGTGTATGTGCATAACAACGAGACAAAAGCGACAAAACCAGCTTTCTTCTATGTCTCCTATAAATGTTTCTGGTGAAAATATTGAAGAAGTAAATTTCCACAAGGTATTAGGAATCACTATCGATCATAATCTTTCATGGAAAGAGCACATTGCCAAAATAAGTAAAATTGTATCCCAAAAGGTGTTTCAGCTATCTAAAATAAAACACTTCCTTAATCTTAGTGCTAGAAAACAATTTTTTCATGCGCATATAAATTCTGTTATAGAATATGCATCAACTTTGTGGGATTCTGCAAGTGCAAATACTTTGAAACCTCTGGCTAGATTATATAAGCGTGCCATTAAACTTATTCTCTTAAAATCAAATTCGTTAACTTCTATGGACTACAAAACAGTTGACATTTTACCTTTAAATTTGAAGTTGGAATACAACAAAGCTTTAATGATGCACAGGATAGTATATGGTAATGCACCACCCACTCTGGCAAAACGTTTTTCAGTTAATACTTATTGTCATACACATAAAATTACTGTGCCGAAACCCAGAATAGATTTGTTCAAATCTAGTCTTATATTTAGTGGTGGCACTTATTGGAATAATCTGCCAGCATCCTTAAAAAATATTTCTTCCATGCCAAACTTTAAAAAATCCTTGAAACATTTTCTGATGAATGAAAAGCTCACAATGACTGGCTGTTGACTTTGTACTATAAAAAAATGTATATACATTTTTTTTCTTTTTTTAACTATTGTGATATACGTCAGTCTCATTTTGCGGTGACTTAGATCAACCATACCTTTTATAGTCTATCTATCTCGTGTCTGTCAATCTTTGTCTGTCTGTGTATCTGTCTGCATGTGTGTTTCTCTTCTGTCCGTCTGTCTGTCTGTCTGTGACTCTCTGTGTGTCTCTATCTCTATCTGCCTCTGTTTTTTCTGTCTGTCTGCCTGTCTGTTGTGTTCTCTCTCTCTCTCTCTCTCTCTCTCTCTCTCTCTCTCTCTCTCTCTCTCTCTCTCTCTCTCTCTCTCTCTCCTCTCCTCTCCTCTCCTCTCCTCTCCTTTACTATATTGTACTCTCCAGCTATTTGTATTTTGTTGTTTTTTCTACTTCAAATATGATTTTGTGACTTTATGCTCGTATTTTTGTAAAACGATATGGGTATATGCGTAGAATATGTTGGGGGGGGGTTGTTTGGGGTTTTTTGTTTGCTTGTTATTGTTGTTGTTTTTTTTGGGGGGTGGGGTAGGGGATGCATTTGGACAATATGATGGATTCCTTTTTCTTCTTCATACATAGATATTTTTGGGACTTTTTTTTTTTTTTTTTTTTGGTCTTTGTTTTGGTACATATTTTGCTTGTTTGCTATTCTTCTTCTTTTTTATGCCCAGAGGGCTGGTTGTAAACAAGTGTTTGTTTATGCCATTACCCTCTTTAAATAACATTCATTCATTCATTCATTCATTCATTTATTCTCTCTCTCATGTTCTCTATATCTTGCTTGCCTTCCAGTGTGTGTGTGTGTGTGTGTGTGTGTGTGTGTGCGCGCGCGCGCGTGCGTCTATGTGAGTATTGTTTTTCCATGCAATTCTATATTAGCATGCATATTTTCGCTCTCGTTACTTTTTTTTTGTTCTTTTGGGGGGGGGGGGGGGGGTTGGGTTTTTTTTTTTGAGCGCTTGATGTAAAAAAGCATGTAATGCTTAATCTATTACCCTCTGAAAAATAAAAATTGTTCCCCCCAAAAAATTGTTGAAATTGTTCGCTCCTATCTATTTATGGGATAGTAGATCTTTACTCTCTCTTTTTTCTCTTTTATTCTTAACTGGATGCTGTCCCTTTCCCAACAAACATACAAACAAACAAACTACTCTTTCTTTCTTTTTTACCTGCGACAAAAAAAACCTGTACACTCATGTCTTTTTCCTTCCTTCCTTTTTTTCTTTCTTTCTTTCTTTCTTTCTGTCTTTCTTTCTTTCTTTCTTTCTTTCTTTCTTTCTTTCTTTCTGTCTTTCTGTCTTTCTTTCTTTCTCTCTTTCGGTCTGTCTTTCTTTCTTTCTTTCTTTCTTTCTATCGAATGGAATATGCACTCATGTTCATTTTTTACATCCAGTCCCCGTGTGTATGCAGTTTTGTAAATGTTATCATCCGTTTTGTCAATAGCTGGCTCCAGACTACCTGACATCAATCTTGCATTTTCTATAAGTCTTTCGGTTGAGACTATAGACCGAGGTCCCGTGTGTGAACGCACGCAGAACACATTGCGCTCACGTTAAAACCCGTTCCGCTTTTAGGCCATTGTGTGCAGGGTTGGAACGGATGACAACATTTACAAAACTGCATACACACGGGGACTGGATGTAAAGAAAGCACGTGAGTGCTTATTTCAATATCCTCGAAAGAAAAGGGTGAATTAAAAAGAATGATTTAAAATATCACGTGACCAGATTGGTTTTTTTTTCATGGAACTGTTTTGAATTCCAGATAATTGTGATGAACTACTTCGGCGCTGGCTATGAATGATGTAGAATCTATTGACGTATGTTGACAGAGAGGGAATAAAGTTCTTAACATTACCAGGTATGTTTCTGGAGAGACAGGGATTTAAAGTTCTTAACATTACCAGGGATGTTTCTGGAGGGACAGGGATTTTAAGTCATTGACATTACCAGGCATATTTCTGGAGAGACAGAGATTTAAAGTTATTGACATTACCAGGGATATTTCTGGAGAGACAGGGATTTAAAGTTATTGACATTATCAGGGCTATTTCTGGAGAGACAGGGATTTAAAGTTATTGACATTACCAAGGTTATTTCTGGAGAGACAGGGATTTTAAGGTATTGACATTACCAAGGATATTTCTGGAGAGACAGGGATTTAAAGATATTGACATTACCAAGGCTGTTATGGAGAGACAGGGATTCAAAGTCATTGACATTACCAGGGATATTTCTGGAGAGACAGGGATTCAAAGTCATTGAAATTACCAAGGATATTTCTGGAGAGACAGGGATTTAAAGATATTGACATTACCAAGGCTGTTATGGAGAGACAGGGATTCAAAGTCATTGACATTACCAGGGATATTTCTGGAGAGACAGGGATTCAAAGTCATTGAAATTACCAAGGATATTTCTGGAGAGACAGGGATTTAACGTTATTGGTATTACCAGACAAATTTATGGAGAGACGGGGATTTAAAGTTGTTGACATTACCAGGCATATTTCTGGAGAGACAGGGGTTTAAAGTCATGGACATTATCAGAGCTGTTTCTGGAGAGACAGGGATTTAAAGTCATTGACATTACCAAGGCTGTTTCTGGCGAGACAGGGGTTTAAAGTTATTGACATTACCAGGGGTATCTTGGAGAGACAGGGGTTTAAAGTTATTGACACTACCAGGGATATTTCTGCAGAGACAGGAACTTAAAGTTATTTACATTACTAAGGCTGTTTATGGAGAGACAGGGGTTTTAAGTTTTTGACATTACCAGGGCTGTTTATGGAGAGACAGGGATTTAAATTTCTTAACATTACCAGGGATATTTTTGGAGAAACAGGAATTAATGTTTTTGACATTACCAAGGCTGGTTCTGGAGAGACAGGGATTTAAAGTCATTGACATTACCAAGATTATTTCTAGAGAGACAGGGATTTAAAGTTAATGACATTACCAAGATTACTTCTGGAGAGCCAGGGATTTAAAGTCATTGACATTACCAAGATTATTTCTGGAGAGACAGGGATTTAAAGTTAATGACATTACCAAGATTATTTCTGGAGAGACAGGGATTTAAAGTCATTGACATTACCAAGATTATTTCTGGAGAGACAGGGATTTTAAGTTAATGACATTACCAAGATTATTTCTGGAGAGACAGGGATTTAAAGTTAATGACATTACCAAGGCTTTTTATGGAGAGACAGGGATTTTAAGTCATTGACATTACCAGGGATATTTCTGGAGAGACAGGGATTTAAAGTTAATGACATTACCAGGGCTGTTTCTGGAGAGACAGGGATTTAAAGTTATTGACATTACCAGGCATATATCTGAATAGACAGGGATTTAAAGTAATTGACATTGCCAGGGATGTTTCTGGAGAAACATGGATTAAAAGTTATTGACATTACCAAGGCTGTTTCTGGAGAGACTGGGATTTAAAGTTTTTGACATTACCAGGGTTCTTTCTGGAGAGACAGGGATTTAAATTTATTGACAATACCAAGCTTATTTCTGGAGAGGCGGGGATTAAAAGGTATTGACATTACCAGGGATATTTCTGGAGAGACAGGGATTTAAAGTTACTGACATTATCAGGGATATTTCTGGTGAAACGGGGATTTTAAGTTATTAACACACCAACTGCTTCCCTCCCCCCTTCACACACATTTCATTTCATTTCATTTCATTTCATAACACTTTAAGTCACGGCAGATTTCTCTCCGTGAAATTCGGGCTGCTCTCCCCAGGGTGAGCGCGTCGCCACAAGAGCAGCGCCACCTTTTTTTTTCTTTGCCTGTCTGCAACTGTATTGTTTCCCTATCAGAGTGGCTTTTTTCTACAGAATTTTGCCAGGGACAACTCTCTTGTTGCCGTGGGTTCTTTTACGTGCGCTAAATAATTATGTGTAACATACGGGACCTCGGTTTATCGTCTCATCCGAAAGACTAGCGCCCAGACCACCACTCATGATCTAATGGACGGGGGAAAAGTTTCGGGTC
>CM054163.1:10519287-10536787 GCA_028751875.1 Rapana venosa | reverse complement strand
AATATTCTGCTTTTCATAAAAGTAGGCCATTGTGTGCCAGTGGGAACAGATGACAGAATTTACAAAACCACATACTGGATGTAAAAAGCACATAAGTACTTATTCCATTATCCACGATATAAAATAATAAAATAACTATAAAAAACACCTCACTTTCCCTTTTTTTCATTCATTCATTCGTTTATTACACTCTTATCACATTCATTTGATCACAAAATAGCCTCACTCTGTTTCCACAGCACCCATCTCCAATCCCCCCCCCCTCCCTTCTCCCCGCCCACAAAAGAAAAACAAGCCAAAAGCGAAAAACAAAAATCCGAAAACTCACCCCTACACTCCTCCCCTACACTCCTCCCCTCCCCCCCTCCTACACCAAGCTACCACCCAATCCAGACTGTTCCTTTCAGAGAGGGAAGAAGCCTAATCCTCTTTTCGCCATTTCCAAGCCAACAAGTCACTCACTCTTTTATCACAGAGGTGTGAACCCTTCAAGGGAACTTGTTGTCTGCTCCTGATCCATTGGTGACTGCTATGACGCAGTGATGACGTCACCAGGTCTGTGAGGACTTAAAAGAGTGAGGGTGTAACTGCCATCTGTTTCTGGCAGGGGCCCTTTAAGGGGGTGGATGGAAAGTAGGCCTTGACCAGTTTGGAGGCATGCTCTGATGGTGGTGTGGGTGAGGGCTAGAGTAGAAACACCCTTGATGGTCCTATCCACGCAGAACATCTTGCGCACGCGTTAAAACCCGTTCCGCTTTTTGAAAGAGTAGGCCATGATGTGCAGCTGGGAACGGATAACAATTTTTTTTAAGAAAGCTGCATACACACAGGAACTGGTTATTAAAAAAAAGCATATGAGTGCTTATTCCATTATCGTCGAAATAAAAGATTAAATGAAATAAATATATCTGTGTTTATGGTTTTTTTCCTAAAGTGTTCGCGAATGCCACATCTGAAGATAACAGTAATAACATCACCATCATCAAAACCATAATATCAGCAACAACGACAACTTTAACAACAACAACAACAGGAGCAGCAGCAGGAAGCAGGGCAGCTTAGTGATTAAAGTTAAAGGGTTGATGTCATGATCTGACAGCCAAGGAATCACCAAGGCGATTTATTTTCAAGGTGATTTATTTTTCCTGTGGAGTTAAGAACAGTACCAACTCCATTTTCCCAAATGGTCAATGAATGAGACTGTGCACCAAGGTCCCATGTGCAAACATAAAAATATGCAGAATATCTTGTGCACAGGTTATAACCCATTCCACCTTTCTTAAGAGTAGTCCACTCTCTGATGTTGTCTTCCTATTTTTTTCTCTGTCAACCTCTTCATCTCTATCACCTTGTACTATTCCCTGCAGGACAGTCTTGGCCAGTCCACATGTTCTGTGATGTGCTGTACCACTTCAGTATGTGTGTGAAGGATTTTTTTTTTCCACTGGCCAAGAGCTCTTCATAGGGGCAGAGGGTGTTTTCAAGTCTTGTTCTCACATCCTCGTTAGTTATGCAAATTAAGCCCAGACCCAAAGAAAGAAATGTGACACTCCATCACGAAATGAGTCACTTTGCACCTGACCCACTTTTGGACTAGGAGCTATTTTAGGCAGGTGGAGGTCAGGATATCAGATTTGAGATTTTGACTTATTATAAAACTATAGCCTGTAATAAAATATCAAGGGGTAATTTTGTTTCATTTTGCTTTAAAAC
This sequence comes from Rapana venosa, assembly GCA_028751875.1. Taxonomy (NCBI): domain Eukaryota; kingdom Metazoa; phylum Mollusca; class Gastropoda; order Neogastropoda; family Muricidae; genus Rapana; species Rapana venosa. The sequence continues at coordinate 10,535,074 of CM054163.1, read as the reverse complement.
GTGTTTTAAAGATACCCAAGCCCTCATTCTGACCACCTGTTACGATGCTAAACTTGTCATTTTCTCATTTTGTCACATCCTGCAGGGTATCATTTTAATTTGTCATAACTTTTCACAGAATTGTCCGATTTTCGATCTGTTTTTTGCATTGAACAGCCTTTTTTTTTATTGCAAATTAAAAAGAGTCAATAACTCAAAAGTGACCTCTGGTGCAATGCGACACATTATGTGGTGGAGTGTCACAAATGTCACTTATTGACTTGAGGAAAGGGGCAAGGCCTATAAATTTATTATTGATTTTGCTTTGAAGTCTTCTGTTGAGATTTGTTTGTCATGACACGGTCTGGGCATAAAATATATACTCTTCATTGCAGGAAAAATCTGCAGTTGGAGTACGGTTGTCTATTATGGTAAAGTGAATTTAAATACTCATAACACTCATTTATCACGTATGTTTGCCAAATCCGATTATTATAAAAATTCAAAATATTAAATTGATTAAAGTAGCCACATTCCGAGATGTCTAAACACAACACTAGTTTACATACAGTATTATTTTTTTAAACAGTTGTCATCCAATCCTACTAGCACGAAATGGCCTACTCTTCCGAAAGGTGGAGCGGGGTTTTTAACGTGTACGCAAGATGTGCTGCTTGCATTCACAAACAGGGATCTCTGTATAACGATCTCATCCAAAGGGCTTTCAAAAGAGTGAAGTTAGTACTGATGTTAACTCCCGGGGGTTGGGGGGGGGGGGGGGAGGGTCAAACTCCCTTGGTGAAGTCTCGATTCCGAGTCTTGAGATCACAAAGACAAAGCTTCAACTACCATGTACCCCCCTCCTGTCCCCCCTGCCCCCCTGCTTCCTCCCCCCACCCCCCACACACACACTCCCTCTGCATCCCCCCCCCCTCACTCCCTATCTGAAACTTTACTTCCTGGCTCATCTGTGTCGAGAGTTATTCGGATGGAGTGTTAAGTATTTTGCAAGAAGTAGTGTTGCTTTTCTTTGTTGTTGTTTTCTTTCTTCTTCTTCTTCTTCCTCTACTACTGTGTTATCTTTCTTTCACCTTGTTACAAGATGGCCTCAAGGTGCTCTGACACTCAAGCAGAAACATTAAACTATTCCCCTGACCTTTTCCTTGCAGAAATAAAATGAAGACGAAAATGACTTACCTTTCTATTAATGATGTCTTTCTCTATCTAGGTATCTGTCTGTCTGTCTGTCTGTCCCTTTGTCTGTTTGTCTGTTTGTTTGTATCTCTCTCTCTCTTCTCTCTCTCTCTCTCTCTCTTCTCTCTCTCTCTCTCTCTCTCTCTCCTCTTCCCTCCCCCCTCTCTCCCCCCCCTCTCTCTCTCTCCCTCCCCCCCCTCCCTCCATCTCTTTCTCTCATCTCTCTCTCTGTCTCTGCCTGTCTGTCTGTCTGTCTGTCTGTCTGTGCTCTCTCTCTCTCTCTCTCTCTCTCTCTCTCTCTCTCTCTCTCTCTCTCTCTCTCTCTCTCTCTCTCTCTCTCCCTCTTACTAGTAAATAAAGCAGAGAACACACAGAAATTTAAGCAGAAAGGGTAGCGAGATGGAAGGATGGCAATGTTAATGTAAACATCGTCTGAACATCTAACAAGGTATATGAAACATGGTTTCAATCTTTTCAATTTCTTTTTCAACTATTATATAGGAATATTGCGATATTCCCGAAAACATGAATCAAACACACAACTTCACGACGTTTTTGCTTGTTTTCCTGTTCCTGAGCCAGAGCCTTGAGGTTCACCAATGGTCAGATCTTGCATATGTCATCGATTGCCCACCATTAAGGTAGCCGCATTCTGATTTCGGGGATAATGTCTAAACGCGACATCAATCTACATGCATAGGTTTGTATTGTTTTAAAAGGTCATCTATTGCTTTTGGCACGCAATGGCTTACTTTTCCGAAATGCAAAACAGGTTTTAACGTATGTGCAAGCAAGATGTTCTGCCTGCGTTCGTACACAGGACCTCAGTTTATAGTCTTATCCGAAAGACTTTCGGGGAGAGTGGAGTCGGTACTGTTGTCAACTCCAGGGAGAACAATCCCCTCAAACAGAAGTCCCATAGTGACTGGATGCCGAGCTGTCAGGTTGTGAGCTCAACGATGTAACCACTATACTATAAAATCATGTGATCTTGACCCCATACCTGCTTCTCTTTTTGCACAGTGCCTGCCACAACTTATTCCCACTATTACGAATATAGTAAACTTATCTCTTGTCTCTGGAAATGTTCCTTCAGCTCTAAAAACTGCCATAGTCACACCTCTACTCAAAAAGCATGACCTTGACCCCAACATTCTGAAGAACTATAGACCTGTTTCCAACCTACCGTTTATCTCTAAAGTCCTTGAAAAAGTAGTTCTAAAACAGCTCAACAACCACCTTCTCTCCAACAGTCTCCTTCCTGCGTTTCAGTCTGCCTATCGCGTCAACCATAGCACTGAAACTACCCTTGCCCATACCTTAAACACACTTCTACTCGCTTCTGACTCAGGGAAAATCTCTCTTCTTACTCTACTCGACTTATCTGCAGCCTTTGACACTATTGACCACTCTATTCTTCTCTCCCGTCTTCAAAAAACATTTGGTGTTACTGGTACAGCCCTTACCTGGTTTAGTTCATACCTTACTGACCGATTCCAGACAGTCACAGTAAACAAGATTCAGTCAGTACCTGCAAGATTGGAATGTGGAGTTCCACAGGGATCTGTTCTGGGCCCTGTTCTTTTCACCCTCTACACTGCTCCACTGTCACATATAATTAACCGCCATCAGATCAACCATCAGTTTTATGCAGATGACTCTCAGATTCTAAGCAGCGACACTCCTGAAAATCTGCCTTCTCTCTTTACAAATATGGCCCACTGCTTTCAAGATATCCAAAATTGGATGATACAGAACAAATTACAGCTAAATGCAGATAAAACAGAAACCATGCTTGTAGGGACCAAACACAAACTCTCTTCCATCACAACAGCTTCAATACAACTTGGCAATGCATCAGTCCCTTTATCCACTGCTGTGAAGTATCTAGGGGTCATTATTGACAACACACTCTCTATGCAAAAATTCATCACTCAGACCTTCCAGTCCTGCTACTATCAATTACGGCGTATTAGTGCAATTCGAAAGTACCTGTCCACAGATGCAACATCCAAACTTGTTGCGTCTCTCATTCTTTCACGTCTGGACTATTGCAACTCTCTGTTGGCTGGTCTGCCAGCATCATCTATCCAATCCCTTCAACGTATACAAAACTCTGCAGCTCGTCTAGTCCTCAGAAAGAAAAAATCTGAGCATATTACCCCTCTCTTGCAATCTCTCCACTGGCTGCCTGTGCCACAGAGAGTAAACTATAAGATCAGTACCCTCTGTTACAAATGTCTCAACAAAACAGCACCCGCCTACCTCTGTGAATGTCTTCACTTGTACACTCCTCGTTCTCTCCGCTCTGCTGCAGATACCTTGTCCTTACGAATACCTAGATTCAACCAATCCACCATCGGCCGTCGCTCTTTCTCTATTTCTGGTCCATTGATGTGGAATGATCTCCCTCTCTCTCTCCGCCAAAAGCCTTCTTATGACACTTTTAAATCCAGTCTCAAGACATATTTTGGAGGCACCGTGGTCGAGTGGTTTCAGCGGTCGACTCGTGATCAGAGTCGCGGTTCGATCCCCGCTGGTCGTGTTGGTCCTTGGGAAAGACATTGATTCTATTTTCCACTCCACGGTGTACAGTGGGTACCGCTGCTGTGGGGAAGTATTCTGGCGATGGACTAGCGTCTGTCACTGGGTGGTTGAAAACATCAGTTCGCTTAACGTACAGAAACGTGATAAGCGCTTATGGGCCTTCTGCGTACGAAATAATACTTCTTTTTTTTTTTTTTCAAATATTTTATTTCAACTAATTTTCTACTCCAGCCTCATCTCATAGTTTTTTGTCCTAGCTTCAAAAACAAGATTCTATTTGCCTGCCAGGAGTGTGACCTGTGTGTTGTGTGTGGGCGCGTGGCACATTTGACTTGATGGACTATGTGTCACTCGTTGGTATGACTGTGTAAGAATGAGTTGAGTGCAAGCGCTTTGATTTGTCTCTGCAAGATATAGCGCTATATAAATTCCATTTATTATTATTATTACTAGTCCACCTCATTGCCTTTAACTTGTCAGTAAAAAAAAAAGGCACATTTGTGGGCCAGTGAAGATACTACCTGTCCATGTATTGCATAGAGGGCACGCAGAAGGCCCTTAAATACTTAGAGAGAGAGAGAGACAGAGAGAGAGAGAGACAGGCACGCACGCACGCATACACGCACGAACGCACGAGCGCACGCACGCACACACACACACACACACACAAACACACACACACACACACACGCGCGCGCGCGCGCGCAAGCTCGGGCGTGTGCACGAACACACCCTGATTTGTGCCAGTTTCAGTCTTTGCTGTTAGAGATGCAAGAATTCCACTCGCTTCCCTTTTGCGTGTGTGTCTTCGATTTAACGTCTGTTCACTTAAAGTGATAGGCCTATTAGACGACTTCCCGTGTGTTTTATCTTCGTTTTACAATCTTCTCTTTTGAACAACCTGTCTCTGTCTCTGTTAAATCTCGTTTCTTTCTTGTATCTACAAGCTCCAGCAGATCTTATCTATAAAAATGGTACAAAGGTAAAGGTGTTCCCATAAACTATGTAGTGGTTTGGGGGCGAGATGTCAGTGACCTCAGCTTCTCCAAGCGCCAGGACATTGAGGGTGGCGCCCATCTCCTCTCCCTCGCTGCTCTACCTTCCCTGACCCTAAAGAGGGCAGGTACCCATTTACAGCTGGGTGATTTGGGGGACAGTACTGAAGCCAAGGCACGCAAACGGTCACCCATCCAAGTGGTAAACCACGCTCAATGCTGCTTAAGAGGAAAGGGAGCCTAAACACTCGCCCAAATCGTATCTATACTTAGCAAAAAGTGACAAATGATGGTAAGTCTATCAATCTACTTATCAGGAGGGATGAGGAGTGAGTGGTGGGGGGGGGGGGGAGAGAGAGGCCGTGAATGAGATAACCTAGTGGTCAGAGTGTTGCGTTTATAATCTGACGCACCTGAGGATAATAACGTGAATGAATTAATGCACGAGTCAAGAGCAAAAAGAAAGAAAGACAGAAAGTAAGAAAAAAGGGTGGAAAAAGAGAGCAGACGATATAAAAAAAGGATACAACACTGTCTAACACTGACCTTGTATTTGCCTTCGTTTGTACTATCCTCTGCTGACAGTCACCTGCAGGATACAGAAATAGCCAGGCCTACCTTGTCCTAGTGACTATTGCATCAGCTTTCTGCACAACCAGAAATAATAAAAATAATAATAATGTTTATGATGATGATAATAGTAGAAATATTAATAATGATAATAATAACAACAACAACAATAGTAATAATAGTAGTAATAATAATAATAATAATAATAATAATACATGGAATTTATATAGCGCTACATCTAGCTAGCAAAAAAACCAAATCAAAGCGCTTTCAATCATCCTACTCATTCACATGCAGCCAGTTACATTTAAATACCCCAAAAGGCACAATATCATTCCTAATTTTATCTATTGCCTTTCTCTCCATGACGTTATCATTTTGAGAGAAAAAAGAGCAAATATTTTAAAAAATCAGAGGGGAAGGGGGGAGAAGCTTTATGTATGAATTACAAGTATATCCTAAAAGATAAGAAAAACACCACTATCATCTTTACAATACAAGTCATGTTATATTGATGAAAATTCATGACATTCTGAACAGGTATAAATTTAATTTAATATTTTCAAAAAATAAGTTTATAATCCAGGAGAGAGAGACAGACATACATACAGACAGACTGAAAGACAGACAGAGAGACAGAGAGAGAGACAGAGGGAGACAGAGAAAACTTCAATAAAAGGTACTATTTATTGATAAGATTCTGCCTAATTTGTATGTAGGCAATGCTCTCATTATGAAATGACCATATAGAAATGATAAATTAATGAACAAATGAATGAATAATAATACATGGGTTTTCTTTACCACGCATAAAAGAACAAACTTATGAGATATGAACATATAACAGAACAACATAAAAAAACCAGCATACTTGCAAATGCATTTTTACTTTAACTTTTACACACACAACACACACACACACACACACACACACGGACACACGGACACACACGGACACACAAACACACTCGCACGCACGCACGCACGCGCGCGCGCACAACCACACACCACACACACACACACACTCACAAACACAATGGTGTGAATGGATGACGAAATTTACAAAACTGCAAACACACGTGTTCCAGAAGTAGAAAAGTGCATGAGTGCTTATTCCATTATCCTCGAAATAAAGGATTAAAACAAATAAATAAACACACACACACACACACGCACGCACGCACGCACGCACACACACACACACATGTGGGCATGCATGCACACCCAAATGCGTGCACCCAGTCTCATAAACATGTAATATAAAGCTTGTAGGGATTGATACTGTGACTGAAATGTATGAATGTCTTCATATCAATAGGGAAATAGCAAGAAAATATATGAAACAAAAAAAAAGAATGGATCTATAAACACGATATAACTGATAGATAAACAAGGAAGACAGCAGGAAAAAACAAATACAAAGATTAACAAAAGAAAACACACACACACATTCCAGTTGCAGAACACAACACCCATCCATCCATAGATCCACAAACAAACACACACCCCACACACACACATGCACACACACACACACACACACTCTCTCTCTCTCTCTCCGCTTTTTGGAAGAATAGGCCATTGTGTGCTGTTGGAAACTGATAACAAAATTAACAAAATTACATACACACGAGGACTGGATGAAAAAAGCACACGGGTGCTTATTCCATTGTTCTAGAAATAAAGGACTAACTAACTAACTAACAGAATAAATAAATAAATAACACAAATGTTACCTAACACAGTCCTTGATATTTCCTCCACGTGTACTGGTGTCTGCCAATAGTGACCTCCAAGGTCTTAAAACACCCACCTGTCTCTTATCTTACCCATAATTACAACAGCTTTTTACCATGCCCTAATACAAAGTAGGGGACCCCATAGCTCAGTAGTCAGAGCACTTCCTTTCCCTAAGCCAAGGTTAAGAAGCATTGAGCGTGGTTACCAAGTGGGTGAGTGACTGTTATGCGCGCCTTGGCTTCAGTACAGTCCCCCAGTTCACTCACCCAGCTGTAATTGAGTCCCTGCCCTCTTTAGGGTCAGGGAAGGTAAAGCAGTGAGGGAAGGGAGATGGACGATCGCCCTCAATACGCTGGCCCCTGGAGAAGTTGAAGTCTCTGACACCTCGTTTCCAAGGACCCACATCATGGCTAAAAAGTGATAGATTTAGAGTCAGATCGATCTTTGCAAAATGTTCAGTCAGGCTGGGATTCTTGCTCCTATTTTGTTACACAAAATACATGGAGAGAAAATGATGATGATGATGATGAGGATGATGATGATAGAGATTTTTTTTGTTATTCATTGATATGGAGGTTAATGGAATAAGCACTGATGTGCTTTGTTTTTACATCCACTCCCCGTGTGTTTGCGGTTTGTAGATTTTGTCATCTGTTCCCACTGGCACACAATGGCCTATTCCTCCGAAAAGCGGAACAGGATTTAACGGGTGCGCAAGATGTTCTGCATGCGTTCGCACATTGGGCCTTGGTTTGTAGTCTCCAGAGAGAGAGAGAGGAGAGAGAGAGAGAGAGAGAGAGATAGAGAGAGATCAGATCAGACTTTAGAATTGACGACATCGGCCTTAGCCACAATACAAAGGAATACGTGTGTGGAGTGGCATATCATGAGTGTTTAAACAATTACAATCATGTATATAAATATGAAATATATATCAGCAATAATAAAGAAATTACATCACCCATTTCTTGAATATTCATCACAAATCAATTCACGTTCGTCATAATCGACAATGTTTTGAATGTAGTTTTCATCAATATAAGGATCCATTTCTATAAAGTTATCTTGCTTCTTCTGTTGGTTGCATGAAAAATAAATCGTGCAGAGAGAGAGAGAACTTCATAAAAGGGCAATACTCGTTGCTACGATTCTATCTAGTCTGGTGTTTATGCAGACAGTCCTTAGCTTCCCGGTAGAACAGCCCTATAAAATCAGGAACGAGGACAGAAATGAACGAATCTCCCCTGTCTTGAGCACATAACACCTTTCACACACATAGGTGTGATTGTGGAGAGATGGTGGGGAAAACAATCGAAGAGGGGGAATGGGGTGGGGAGGGGAGAAGAGGTGAGGGGGGTAGTGGTGATGGTGGGCGGACATGGGGGAGGGGGTACGAATGAAAACATAAAACGATATAGAAACTACGATCATACAAGCATAAGCACTCCGAGAGACTTAGCATTCTTGCAAACACATGCACATGCACACACACACACACAGACGCACACGCATGCACGCACGCACACACGCACGCGCTCGCAAGCGAACACGCACATGCAAACACTTGCAAACACACACATACACATACACACACACCACACACACATATGCACACACACACGCATGCACACACACACAGAGTCTGTCCAGACTTGATTGGCTGTAACTCTTTTTGGAGCTAGTTTTATTATAATTGGTTATGGTAATAATGTAGTTAGATATTATTGATCAAGTTGTTTATTATTCCTAGATAGATGGCTTGATAATAAAAAGGCAAATGCATTGCTTATTCGATGAACAATCTGGACATAAAAGTTTGACTTGACCTGACTTGACTCACTGATTATGACACCAGACATCTACGACCACAATCTGTGAAAAGATGTTAAATGAAATCAAAACAAGAAACCTTACTTGGCAATAATGACTGATGCTAGGCAGATATGGATAAATGAATAAGTGAACCTAAAAATGAACAAACAAAGAAGCAAACAAACAAACAGCAAAAATATATACATCAATAAATAAGAAAGGAAGACAGAATCAGATATGAACAAACGAATAAATGAAACTAATAATGAACAAACAAATAAACAACAAAATTGAATACATCAATAAATAAGAAAGAAGACAGAATCAGATATGGACAAACGAATAAATGAAACTAAAAATGAACAAATAAACAATCAGACAACAAAAATGAATACATCAATAAATACGAAAGAAGACAGACTCAGATATGGATAAACGAATAAATGAAACTACAAACAAACAAACGACTAAACAATCAGACAACAAAAATGAATGAATACATCAATAAATAAGAAAGACAGACAGAATCAGATTAAGATAAACGAATAAATTAAACTACAAACCAAGAAACAGCTAAATGAATACACAAATAAATAAGAAAGAAAGATAGAATCCCAATTTTTTAAAAAGCAACAACAACAACAATAACAACGAAGGAAAGCACACTCCCCCCCCCCCCCCTTCACCACCCTCCCCCCCCCCCCTTCCCCGCCCCCTCAAAACAAAAACAAAACAACAACAGGCATCCCTGTCTAACAATGCTCCCGTAATTAACCCCATTAGTACGTGCGTCTGACGACCGTCACCTGCAAGATCTAAAAATAGCCCCGCGTATCTTGTCCTAGTGATAATGGCCTCGGCTTTCTACGCCCTCTGAAAGACTAAACAAGGCATTATGTCACTTCCTTTTTTGTTTTTCATTGCCGTCCGATCCTGTGCGTGCCTTTGTTAGATTAAGAAAACGAAATATTAGATATCGGAAACAAAAATTATAATGTTGTGAAGAGGCCTAATGAATGAACAAAACATGGGCATGTTTTATGAAGGAGAACGCTTTTCCCCAGAGAATAAAGTCATTAGTTTTCAGAACTGGGAAAAGGGACTATAATTATTGACTAATGGCTTGTCATTTAATGACTAATCAAAAGGACTATCACTTGCATTAACTGCATTCTGAATAGCACTAAAATCCCTTTCTTTGCCATAAAATTATTCTTCCAGCATACACGAGAGAAAGAGAGAGAGAGAGAGAGACAGACAGACAGACATACAGAGAGACAGATACAGACACAGAGAAAGAGAGAGAAAGAGACAGACAGATATACAGACCAACAGACAGACAGGGACAGACAGACAGAAAGACAGAGAGAGAGAGAGACAGAGACAGACACAAAGAAAGAGAGAGAAGAGAGAAAGAGCACCCATAACAAGGCAATATTTATCACTGTGATCCCACCATGCTTTGTTGTTATGGAGATTGCGCCTTCTGATGATAATCATGGCAATATAAAGTTATGAACGAATAATACCACCCCCACCCCTCTCCAAATAAAACAACAACAAAAACTGACTGAATCATTGATTTACAAACGGCATAAAGTCTCTATATCCAAGAGTACTATTTTATTGAAACGAGTATAAAGAAGAAGAAGAACAACAACAACCACAATAATAGTAATAATAATAATAAGGATGATGATGATCATCATCATCACAATAACAATAATAATAATAATAGAAAATTTAGGGATAACGAAGCACAAGGATAAAACAAGAACTGTATTAGCTGTATAACATACAAACAGAAATATAAAGAAAAATGTACAGAGAGAGAGGGAGAGGGGAGACAGACAGACAGACAAACAAACAAACAGACAGACAGACAGAAGAGAACAAACAAGAGAGACAGAGTGAGAGAGATATATACTGACAGACAGACAGAGACAGACAGAGACACAGAAACAAAGATAGCGAGATAGAGAGAGACTGACAGAAACAGACAGACACAAAACAAAGAAAGAGAGACACAGAGAAGAGAGAGAGAAGAGAGAGAGAGAAGAGAGAGAGAGAAGAGAGAGAGAGAGACAGAGAGACAGAGAGACAGAGAGAGAGATAGGAGAGATTGACCGACAGATAGTCAGATGCAGAGACATAGAGACACCGAAACATAGAGACAGCTTAATGAACATAGCCTCCCTCTCCTAACACTCACTCACACCACACACACACACACACACGCACACTCACACACACTACACGCACACATAACACACGCACACGCACACACCACACACACACACACACAGTAATCAGCAAGAACAACAAACCACAACAAACAAAACCAACAACAAACAACAATCAAACAAACTATGCCCTGCTCGCTGGAAGCGCATGCAACAAGAAGTGTGGCGCAAAAAGCAGAGGGTCAATAGATTTGGCCTCATTACTAACTAAGGTGCACTCTTACTCCCTCCATCTCCTCTTCACTTTTTCCTTTTTCTTTTTGCCCCTCCCTCCCCCCTACCCCCACCCCTCAGTTTTCCTAGTTCTCTGGATTGCCAGGAAATTGGAGAATACAGCCAGTAAGCTGATCCGGCTGCCAGAGCGTCTGAAGATTCCGAACAGTTTAGCGTGTCGTCTGCCTGCAAGAATGATGGCTGTTCTTGCCGTCCTAATTAATTGCCAGACATCGCCTTTTGCTAAGAATGGGTGGAAAGGGGAGATAAATCTTTCAAGAGGAAGTCTTCCTCTGACGTTACCTTTCCTTGGGAAGTAAAAAAAACAGAAAAAAAGAAAAACAAAGAGTGAGATAGCGAGGGGGTGGGTAGTTAATTGGAAGGGTGGGTGGGATGGGGGTGGAGGTGGGGGAGGTAGAGGAGTAGTTCAGGCTTTAAGGGTTTTGTTGTATGTTAGGAGTGGGAGTGCATGTGTACATCTGTCACACGCATGGACAGTGTGCGTGCGTGTTCGTAGGTGTGTTTTACTTCACTTGTCAGTTTTTGTTTAAAATTGTGCTATCTTCACAATAATCTGACATTGCTTTGTGAGTACTTGGGGAGACAAACGGAGGGGGACGGAGGGGGTGGGGTCTTGGGGTAGCAGACAGTCATTAGTTGTATCAAGCCTTTATCCTTTGTCTTCTTTAACTGCACAAATGGGGGATGGAGAGATAGGGGAAGGATTGACGATGGGGGGTATGCATGAAGAAGAGGATGGGGTGTCCATAAAGGGGGACACACACCCACTCACAAGGCAACAGTCTTTCGGATGAAACTATAAACCGAGGCCCCGTGTGCGAACGCAGGCGGAACATCTTGCGCACACGTTAAATCCTGTTCCGCTTTTTGTGAGAGTAGGCCATTGTATGCCGGTGAAAACAGATGACAGAATTTACAAAACCGCATACACACTGGGACTGGATGTAAAACAGCACATGGGTGCTTGTTCCATTATCCTTGATATAAAAGAATAAAATAAATAAAATAAATAAATAAAATAAATAACACACACACACACCCCTATGGAGAACAAGAACGAAAAGTATGTGTGTACTTAAGATGAAAGTAAAAGGACAATCACTTGCAAAGTTTGTGGAAATAATTTTTTTTCATATAAAAATCACTTAGCTACCACAAAAACACCGAAACGGTCCAAAGAATTTAGCAGTACATACCAGCAAAAATGATTGTATAGGCTGAAAATACAGAGACCCCAGTGTGTAAAATCAATGTTGGGATCAGGAAAAAATGTGATCGTAAGAAACACAATGTGGGGTAACGAGGACAAACTTTGAAAAAGAAAACGTTTTAAAAGTCAGTTTCCAGCTATCATGTTTCTGCTTCGTCGTTATCAAGTGCTTAGACAGACACTATTTATATTGTTTTAGATCAAAGGCAAAAAAGTAAGGGTGTTCCCAGAACATATGGGGTCATTGGGGAACAAGGCATCAGAGACCTCAGCTTCTCCAAGGGCCAGCACATTGAGGGCGGGTCCCATCTTCTCTCCCTCGCTGCTTTACCTTCCCTGACCCTAAAGACACTGCTATTCAAAGCTACAATACCTACATTTTATCACGACTTATATTTCATGCAACCAACAGCAGAAATAAGATTTTTTTTCCGAAAGTGATTCTTATGTTAATGAACAGTACAGTTAAAACATTGCTATGACGCACCTGGATTGTTCCCTTATGAATATTTAAGATACTGCTGATGTACTTTTCTTGTTTTATTATTGCTGATATATATATATATATATATATATATATATATATATATATATTATATATATATATATATATATATATATATATATCCTTTGGTATTGTGGCCTAAGGCCCATGTACAGTAAAAGTATGTACTCTCTCTCTCTCTCTCTCTCTCTCTCTCTCTCTCTCGTTTGTGACAGATATCAACCTTACACGTCATTCAAGACCATTTTTGAAAAAGAGCCATGCATTCTAGATATTGATGTATATTGTTTCCGTGTTGTCATTTCTCATGTTCGATTTAATGTTCTCCCCCTAAATAACAATGTACATCGCTATACGGATTCTAACCATGAAAAAGCTTGTCCATTTTGTAAAAATCATATTGGAAATGAACAGCACTTTTTGTTTGCCTGTCCTGTGTATGATGACTTAAGACTTAAATTTCTAAAGGAATCGAAAGGACTTCCTCTGCACGTTTTGCTAAGATCCACAAACCCTATTCACACACATAATTTATCAAAGTATGTGTTCCATGCAATCAACAGACGGAAGAAAATATTTTAAACATTGAGCTTATCATGATCTGCACTTCTATGTGGGTGTGCTTACCTACTGATTGGGGGTATCTACTTTTTTGTCATTTTTATGCAAAATCAGCAAACACCTCGAATAGAAAATTGCAGGGCTAATGTGATTGTGTAGTATTGGTTTTCACATCAATATCTGTGTCTGATAACTACTCAGTACTAACTATAAAATGTACTTTACACATGTTTTCACATAGTCTAGTAGATGTGTTTGGTTTGCTATGATTAATATTACTGTGTGTGTGTGTGTTTTGTGTTTTGTTTCTCAACTTTCTTTATTTGAACAAAAGCTTGGTGCTCCAGTATGCAGCAAACTGCAGGGAATAGTATGCATTATAGAATATTAACAGTTTTGTGTTCAAGACTAAAACAAAATAATGACAAAGAAAGACAAAACTATTTGGAAATGTTGTGTTATAATATATAAACAGAAGAAAAGTATAATTACTTAAGTGTGAGATTTAAGTCTAATATCAAAGAATGAAAACAAAAAACCTTTTATTGTAATAGAAGTAACCATAATGTATGGAACAATGTTCTCCTCATTTTTGTATATACAGTAATCTTGTTTCCGATAAAACTAGCCAAGCAAAAATTAAGCAAAACTAATTTTAATCTGTACCTTAGAAGTGTTGCCGTATACTGAAAACGCATGAATTTGTATTGAATGTTGATTACTGTGTGTTATGTACTGCGTTATATAGTGATGCTTTCCCAAATCAACTTTGCATTGTAATGTGGCCCAAGGCCGATGTGCAATTAAACTATTTCAGAGTTCAGAGTTCTCTCTGTTTGTTTTTACCTTTTTCCTCATGAGCGTCCTGTCTGAAGAATCCTCTGGCTTATCCAGTGTGTGTGTGCGTGTGTGTGTGTGTGTGTGTGTGTGTGTTATTGTTGTTGTTGTTGTTGTTGTTGTTGTTGTTGATGGCATTTTTCAGCATGTTTTATTACATTCGGGGCCAGAGTATGGTTAATGACATGTTGGTCATTGCTTTATAACATCATTTAAAGCCTGAATATTACAACAGTAAAGACCTTATTAGTTTTTTCTTTGTTTTTTTTTTGCTTTAGTTTTACAAAACATGTCAACAACACTTAAAGATAGTGTAACAGAAGTAATTGCCATTTTGTGTTTTGCAACATGCCTTAACACCATTTAGGGACAGGGTAGCTCAGTGGTTGGTCAGGGCACTCACTGTCCCCCAGCTAAGGGCGTTGAGCGTGGTTGCCTCTCAAATGAGTGACCATTCGTGTGCCATGGCTTCAGCACAGTCCCTCCTCCCTCCCCAATTCACCCAGCTGTAAATGGGTACCTGTTCTCTTTATGGCGAGGGAAGGTAAAGCAGCGAGGGAGAGGAAATGGGCGCTGCCATCAATATGTTGGCCCCTGGAGAAGTTGAGGTCTCTGACACCTCACTCCCCAGTGACGGCATAGATTATGGGAACAACTTCACATTTTACTTAGAACAATAGCCGTGGCCAG
Source organism: Rapana venosa (assembly GCA_028751875.1). Lineage (NCBI taxonomy): Eukaryota > Metazoa > Mollusca > Gastropoda > Neogastropoda > Muricidae > Rapana > Rapana venosa. The sequence goes on along the minus strand of CM054163.1, from coordinate 10,519,957 downwards.
TGTATTGCAGTGATGATAGTGGTTTTTTTGGTGTTTGTTTTGTTTTTACTACACAAACAGTCAACGTCAAGTTAAAGCAGCAACAGTAACAGTCTTTTTCTGCAATAAAATTGATAAAGTAAAGGTACAGGTGTCCCATAACCTAAATGGTCATAAGGGAGTGAGGCATCAGAGACCTCAGCTTCTCTAGGGGCCAGTATATTGAGGACGGCGCCCATCTCCTCTCCATCGCTGCTTTACCTTCCCTGGCCCTAAAGAGGGCAGGTACCCATTTACAGCTGGGTGAACTGGGGGAACTGTACTGAAGCCAAGGCGCGCAAACGGTCACCCATCCAAGTGGTAACCACGCTGCTTAACTTGGCTGGGAGAAAGCGAGTGCTCCGACCACTGAGCTATCCCGTCCCTACTGATATAGTACCAGAGCCTTTCATAAGGCATGACAGCAGTAATGGTGCCTTTGAAATTTTTTTAACCATACTTTCACATTTTGTTCCTAAACGTGACAGTGATTGCAGTGCCCTTCTTGTTATTTGTTTGCTGTTTATTTCTTTTGGGATTTCATTTTTTGCAGCATATTGGACATTTGGAACATGTTATAACTATAACGATGCATTATTTTGTTTCAGTTTATCTGAAAGTTGATGCTAGAATGTGGAAAATGTAGTGGTAC
>CM054163.1:10496787-10506787 GCA_028751875.1 Rapana venosa | reverse complement strand
TCACAACCTAACATCCTACAACTATGCGACAAGCGTAGAGAGTTGAAGAAAAAGAAAAATGAAACAAAGAAAGAGCAGAACAATATAGGGCAGTCAACAAAAGAATCAGGAAGTCCATGACGGAGGCAAAAGAGAAATGGATCGGTGAGCAGTGCCAAGACATTGAAGAGAACATCAAGAAAAACAATAGCAAGAAAGCATATCAGCTGGTGAAAGACCTGACTAGCACGAAACAGAGAAAAGTTTAACAATCCAAGACAAAAATGGGAAGTGTCTCACTTACGACCAGGATATTCTGAACAGATGGACAGAATACTGCTCCGACCTGTATAACTATAGAACCGCAGGAGATCCAGAGTCCTTAATGTACCCGAAAGCAAAGACACAGACAGTCATCCTATCCTCCAAGAAGAAGTGGAAACAGCAGTCAGATCGCTGAAAAAGGGGAAGTCAGCAGGGGCTGACAACATTCCAGCTGAGTTGGTCCAAGCTGGAGGGGAAGCCATGATCAGCGCCCTACTAAGAATCTGCAACAAGATCTGGCAGACAGGAAAATGGCCAACAACCATGGACACAGTCACTCATCATCACCCTCCCCAAGAAAGGAAATCTACAACAATGCCATAATTACCGCACAATCAGCCTCATATGTCACCAAGCAAGGTCATGCTGCAGATAATATTGAATAGACTGAAGCCACAAGCAGAGACCATCAACTGCTGAGGAACAAGCAGGTTTCAGAGCAGGGCGCAGCACAACAGAACAGATATTCAACCTCAGAATACTATGTGAGCGGTACCTTCAACATCAACAAGACCTTTACCACGTATTTATCGATTTTAAGAAGGCATTTGACAGGGTGTGGCATGCAGCTTTGTGGGCAACCATGAATTTGTACAGCAATCAATGCAAACCTGATCAGAGTCATCAAACAGCTGTACAGCGAGGCCACCAGTGCAGTGTACTACAACAACAACATTGGAGAATGGTTTCGAACAACAGTTGGAGTAAGGCAGGGCTGTCTACTCTCACCCACTCTTTTCAACATCTTCCTTGAGAGAATCATGGCTGATGCACTGGAACATCATGAAGGATCAGTCCAGCATTGGTGGCAGAACGATCACAAACCTCCGCTTCGCAGATGACATTGATGGAATAGCAGGATCAGAAAAAGAGCTGCCAGCCTAACAGAACACTTGGATAAGGCCTCCAAAACATACGGCATGGAAATCAGTGCAGAGAAGACCAAACTGATGACTAATAACACCAACGCATTAGCACGATATCAGGTTAATGACCAGAAGCTGGAAACAGTTCAAAGCTTCAAGTACCTGGGAGCCATTGTATCAGACCAGGATCCAAGCCAGAAGTAGTATGCAGGACTGCACAGACAGTAACAGCTTTGTCAAAACTAAACAACCATCTGGAGAGATAAGAATATCTCACTTATCTCCAAGATCAGACTAATGCGCTCCCTTGTCATATCCATATTTCTGTATGCCTGTGAATCATGGACCCTGACTGCAGATTTGGAGAGAAGAGTACAGGCAGTGGAGATGAGATGCTTTCGGAGACTCCTTGGCATCTCCTACAAAGACCACATAAGCAACGAAAGCGTGCATAACAGAATCCAGCAAACCATTGGACCCTATGAGAACCTTCTAACGATCGTGAAAAAGCGTAAACTTAAATGGTATGGGCATGTCACAAGATCCCAAGGAATTACAAAGACAGTTTTGCAAGGCACTGTCCAAGGAGGAAGAAGAAGAGGCAGACCAAGGAAGAGCTGGGAGGATAACATCAGCGAATGGACAGGCCTAGAACTCAACAAAACCCTGAGAAAGGCAGAACAGAGAGAGGAATGGAGGGAACTGGTGGTTGAGTCTTTGAGGGTGCCCCCACGGTCGTCAGACTACGGGACAGATAGATAGATAGATAGACATTGAATAAGCAATGCATTCGCTTTTTCATCGTGCCATCTATCTAGGAACATAAATTTCTTATTGATAATAATGAGCTACAACATTATTACAACTCTTAACAATGAAATGTACCAGTCAAAAAACAACTCTAAAATGATACACTGCAAAACACTCACACACACACACACACCTGAGTGCATGAACGCGTACATACACGCACACGCGTGTACACACTTAGGTTAAAAAAGAGACCAAAAAATCATAAAATGTCAAACAAACAAATGATATCAAGCCACTTCCCCGTAGGGATGCTGGGAGCCTGTCATTATAAACAGCATCCCCACCTTCTGGAGATTCTGTGCTAGAAATGTCCTCTTTTCTATCACTCTCTTTGTTTCTGCCTCGTTTCTTTTTTTCCTGTGACCTCCTTCTTGTCTATATTCTGCCTTCTTGGTCCATTTTCCTGCCTTTTTTCAAGAAAGACTAAAAAAAATATAACAATTCTCTCTTATGCCGAAGTCAGATGCGCTGGGCCTGACTTGTCAGGCGCTTAACGGCAGCGTGACGCATTTTCGCTCATATAACAGACAATACTTACTGTCTGAACGTTTCACGACGAAGAAGAATACCAGGCTTCAATATCACCCATTCTTCCACGTTTAGACTTTATAAGAAAGGTACAGGAACAAAACATTAAAACATACTACCTATTCATTCTCTTCAGCATTGACAATACTGCCTGCAATGACACCCTTCCCCCCCCCCCCCCCCCCCCCCCCCCCCCCAAAATTTTTCACCCACCCAAACTTCCAAAAATCCCATACTTTCAATTTTCTTTTTAAAATAATAAATTAAAATAATATAAAAAGAAAAAAAAAAGAAAAGAAAAAAAAAACAAAACCCCCTTTTTCTCTATATATATTTTTATAAAATACATCATATACAAAAAACACAAAACCTACAAAATTCCTGGGCGTGTGAGAGTTGGTATAAAAAATAAAATTTAAAAAAGAATAATAAAGAAGAAGAAAAAGAAGAAGAAAGAAAAAAGAGGGGGGGTGGAGAGAAAGGGAAGAAAAGATGAGGAAAAATAAAAAGAGGGGGAAAAAAAAAAAAAAAAAGGAGGAAAGAGGGAGGGGGGGGGAGGGGGAAAAGGGGGAAGGGAAAAATACACATCAAATAGTGTGTGTGTGTGTGTGTGTGTGATGCGCACGCACGCGGTTTATGTATTGTGTTACGTGCGTTTTTGTGGCGGGTATGTGTGTGCGTGCGTGCTGGTGTGTCAAGAAAAAATTTTATTTCAGAGGGTCATTGAAAAGCTCATTTGCTTTTTTTTCATCAACCATTTCTAAAGAAAAAAAAAAAAAAAAAGAAAATATCTATGCAGACATAGAAAAAAAAAATTTATTGTGTAGGTGTGCGTGCGTGCGCACGGGTGGTGTTTTGTGTGGGAGTGTGTTTGCATCGTGCGTGCTGCGTGAATCGAACTATTCAGTCTGTTCAAATCCGTGAACTTTTAGTCTAACCATAATTCCCCACAATGTACAACCCAGAATGAAAAAGGGGCGAAGAAAGGAAACCCCCCCACCCCCCCCCCAAAAACCAAACCCCCACCCCCCCCCCCCCCCCTCCCCCCCCCCCCCCCCTTCCTCCCCCCCCCCCCCCCCCCCCCCCCCCCCCCCCCCCCCCCCTTCCCCCTTATAACAGACTTGGATAAAGTTTGCCTTTCAACAAAAACCCACAAAGCGTTTCCAACAACCCATACCACCGTTCCCCCTTACAAACCGTCCTATTCCTCACACTTTTGTCCCCTCCCCCCCCCTTTCCCCTCCCCCCACCCCCAACCTTTTTTTTCCCCCCCCCCCCCCCCCCCCTTTCCTCCCCCTCCTCCCCCCCTCCCCCCATGGTCAGTGTTGCTAAAAAATTTGGGGCGGTTGGTTTATTGAAAAGGGGGTTTAAAGCATCTTTTCTTTTTTGACGCGCCTGTCCCTTCTCGTTTCGCACCGTGGCACTTTTTTTTTTTTTCTTCTTTTTTCTTTTTTTTCCTTCCTCCTTCTTCTTTCTTTTTCTTCTTTTTTCTTCTTCTTCTTCTTCTTCTTTTTCTTTTCTTCTTCAATTCCATTCCTCCCCCCTCCCCAACCCCCCCCCCCCCACACACACGCACTCCCGTCATACTCTTCATTTTTTCTCCTCTCTCTCTCTTTTCCCCTCTCTCTCTCTCTTTTTCTCTCCTCTTTTCTCTCCTTCTCTCTCTTCTCCCCCTCTTCCTCTCTCTCTTCTTCTCTTTTTCCCCCTCTCTCTCCAACCGACTGCCCTCACCCCCCCTTTCCCTCCCCCCCATCTTTCTCCTTTTGTCTTCTTCCTTGCCAGCTCTTCTTTTGGGCTTTCGGTTTTTTTTTTAAAGGTTGGAAAGGTTTTGTTGTTTTTTTTAAAGTAGATATCATTTTTTTTGTTTTACCAAAATTGGGGGAGGGTAGGGAGGGGGTGTAGGGAATAACCACTCTGTCGTCGTAAATTTGTTGTTTTTCTGGCTGGTGGGGCGGGTGCTCGGTCTTTTTTTGTCTGTCTCGTCTGTCTGTCTGCCCCTGTCACTCCTTTTTTCCCCCCTTTTCCCCTTCTCTCTTCTCTCCCGGTCTAGCTGTCTGTCTCTTTCTTTCTCTTTTTTTTTGTCGTCTCTTTTGTCTGTCAGTCGTTTTCTGCCCGTTCTTTGTTGATCTGTCTTACCTCCTCCCTCTTTTTTCACCCCCCCCCCCCACCCCCAACCCCCCGCCCCTCCTCTCTTTCTCTCCCTTTCGATTGATATCTGTCTGTCCTCCTTCCGGAATTTGTCGTCTGTCTTTTTTGTCTGGCTGTTTTTTTCTGTTTTCTCCCCATTTGCCCCCCAAATTAAACTTTTTTTTTAAAACAATGAAAATGAGAAATCAGCGGGAAAAAGTAGGGGGGGGAAAGCAAAAAAATCATTTTTAAAAAGATTTAAAAGAGTGACAATAAAAAAAATAATAACAAAAAAAGAACAAAAGAAAGAATATTTTTCCAAAAAGAAAAAACCCGGGTTGTCAGAGAGTAAAAAAAAAAAAACACGAAAAAAATCAAACTTCGTCGTTTTATTCGTTATTAAATTTAAATTTGGATTTAATTTTTTTTTATTTTTCGTTTTTTTTTTTAAATTTTGGGGCTGTTTTTGCTATTTATTTATCTTTGGTTTTTTTGGTTATTTTTTAAATTCCGCTTGAATTTATCTATTGGGGTTTTTTCATTTTTGTTTATTTCTCTATATTTATCTATCAAGGTTGGTTTGTTTCTTTATTTCTTTATTATTCCGGTTCTTTTCCTTTTTCGTTTTCTGGGGTGTTTATTTTTTTTTTGTTTAAATTAAATAGGATATGGACTTGAGAAACAAATTATGTGGATTTGTTTGGTTTTGTGATTTTGTTTGCCGTCAAAAACGGTATGCTTAGGATTTTCCTGTTTTTTATTTTGTCGGTTCGTTTGCATCCCTTCTTTGTTTGCCTTTTTGGTTTTGGTTTTTTATCTATTGTTTGCTGTTTACTTCTTTCGTTTTTTATTTGTCAGTTTATTTGTGTGTATTTTATTTATTGTCTGTTTATCTAGGGTTTTTATTTGTTTGTCTTTTTATTTTTTTGGTTTTTATTTGCTTTAGGTTATTTGTTGTTGTTTATTTTTGTTGTTTTTTTTGTCGTTTATTTGTTGTATGTTTATTTTCTTGTTTCTTCTTCTCTTTTTTTTTTTTGTTATTTCTGGCCTTTAATTTTTTGTTTATGTGCTTGTTTATTTATTTGCTTGATTTTTTGCCCGTCTGTCTATTTCTTGAAATTTTATATTTTTTTAGTTTATTTCCCGTATGTTTATTTGCTTGTATGTTTTTTTACTCGCTGTTTTTTTGCTGGTATTTTCTTTTTCGTCTGTTTATTTACTTGTCTGTTTGTCTTTTGATTTTTTTTTGTTTTCTGTTTTTTGTTTGTTTATTTATTTATTACATGTTTTTTTTGTTTTTTGCCCGGGTTTTTTCGTTGTTTATTTGAGTTTATTTATTGTTCGTTTTTTATTTTTTTTGTTGTTATTTGTTTGTAATTTGTTTTTTTTTTTTTAAGTTTGTTTTTTGCTTGTTGCTTTTGATTGTTTGTTTTTTGGTTATTGTTTGGTATTGGGTTTTTTGTTTATTATCTGTATTGTTGTTCTTTAATCAAGCACGGGGGTAAAAAAGGAGCCAGAAATTCTGGTACTACACTGAGTGGGTGTTTGTTAGCAATGTTTTGTCGTTTTTGTATTTTTGTTTTGTTTTTAATTTTCTGTTCAAACGAATCCAATCTATTTTCTCCCCTTGGTGTTTCACCATTTAAAAGAAAAAATTTATTTTAAATATTTTTTTCGGGGGGAGGGGGGGGGGGGGAGTGGGGGGGCGGTGGGGTGTGGGAGGGGGGGGGGAGGAAAATGATTAGGGGTGGGGGGGGATGGGGGGGGTTTTAAAAAGCCACATCCAATATGTCGGTTTTTAGGAGAAATGGATAACACACACCACACAACCACCAACCCCACAAACACACACACACACACACACAACAACACACACACACACACACACACAACCACAACCTAAACACACGCCGCCGCGAAAAGAGAGAGAGAGGAGAGGAGAGAGAGAGAAGGGAGAGAGAGAGGGGAAGGGAGAGAGAGGAGAGAGAGAAAACAGACAGACAGACGGGGCAGACAAGACAGGTGAGGAAAAGAGAAGAGAGGAGAGCGGAAAAAAATCGAGTCAGGCGGGGCATGGTCCCCACCTAAAAATGTCTAAAGTGCTGTCATTTAAAAAAAAGCTTTTTTTGAAAATTTACAACATTTCTTTTTAATGGGTCTTTTTAAAAAATTATGAAAGATGGGGGAAGGGGAATGGTTACCCCCGCATAAATCTGTTTTTCCCTTTTGTAAATTTTTGAATAAGATTTTAAACAAAAAAACCCAACCAAAAAACCTGATTACCCTTTTTTTTAAATCCCTTTTCTTTTGTTTTTAAATCTCTTTATCCTTTTGCAATTTTTCAAGTTATTGTCTTTTTGATGTATTGGGAAAAGAAGTATTTTTGTGTTTGTTTATGTTTTTTCTTTTAATTTTCCCTTATTTCTTAAAAAATTTTTTTTGGTCACTTTTTTACGAGCCAATTTTTTTAGTTGTAAAAAGTTTCTTTATCAATTTCATTTTAACCATCTCTGTACCTGCTTTCTTTTTTCATTTTTTATTATTCATCGATTTCTTTTTTAGTCATTTGTTTCGTTATGGACTGGCCCAAAAACTGTCCTACAGGGAAAAAACAAGGGGAGACAAGGAGACAGAAGAAAAACGGGGGAAAACAAACCCGAGTGGATGGCCTTGAGTGGAAAGACTTGCTACGGAAAGAGAAGACCCCGGGAGGGAGGAAGCTGGTTGAAAATCTTGTCCAAGGGACTACGGGAAGGTGAGGTGAGGGGTGAGTCTTTTTTCCCCTTCTGCAGTGGATGCCGAGAGTTCGGTAAAGTACCCAAGCAATACAGGGACAGCCAGTGGTGGAGCACTCGCTTTCCCCCCCGCCAAGGTTAAGCGGTCGAGGTGGTTTCCCCTTGGATGGTTTTTTTTTTGGGGGCGCCTTTGGTTTCATACATCCCTCAGTTTTCCCCAGCTGTAAATGGGGACCCGCCCTCTTTTAGGGTCAGGGAAGGTAAAGCAGTAGGGGGGGGATGGGCGCCCCCCCCAATATGCTGCCCCTTAGAACTGAGGTCTCTGCCCTGCTCCCCTACGACCTTATAGGGTTTGGGACCCTTTACCCTTTTCTTTACCCAAACCTACCGTAAATAATTTTCTAAATGGCTCTCTATCTCCCCCTCCTCCCCTACCCCCCTCCCTCCACCAAAACCCCCCCATACCCCACCCCCACGACCCCCTTCCACCACCACCCCCCCCACCCCACCACCACCACCCCACCCCCCCACCCCCACCCCACCTACTTTCCGCCCAATCCCCCAAAAACCCTTTTCTCCCTCCTCTCCAAGACAGCCGAAACCCATCCATATTTTGGCTGGGGCCGTTTTATTTAGCTCTGGTTTCCCCTGGTAAAACTGTGTGTGGTGTTTGTGTGTGTGGTGTGGTGTGTGGTTGTGGTGTGTGTGTGTCAAAGTCAAAGTCAAAGTCAAACTTTTATTTTCAGATGGTACAATGAATAAGCAGTGCATATGCTTTTTTTCATCGAGCCATCTATCTATAAAAAAAAAAGAGCGAGAAAAGATAATATATATGCAGACATAGAATTTTAAAAAAACTAATCAATGATAAACCATGCAGATCAAACAAGAAAAGACAATAACATATGCATACATGGAATTAAAGGGGAAAAAACCTGAACAATATTAAACCATACAGTTCCAATAATTCAAAAATCTTGAAAATATATCCATCATAACACAAACAAGCAACAAAGAAAAACCAAATCAAAATAAACAAAGAAGACAACAAGAAAAAACATACAAAAAGACACACCAACTGCTTCCCTCCCCCCCCCTCCCCACACACACATACACACAAAAACCTTCAACCATACAAACAACTGAATAAAACAAACAAAAAGGATAAACCAACAAGAACAACCGTGTTGTGTGTGTGTGTGTGTGTGTGTGTGTGTGTGTGTGTGTGTGTGTGTGTGCGTGTGTGTGTGTGTGTGTGTGTGTGTGTGTGTGTGTGTGTGTGTGTGAGTGTGTGTGTGTGTGTGTGTGTGTGTGTGTGTGTGTGTGTGAGGGGAAGGAGGAAAAGCAGGAGGAAGAGGGAAAGGGGGGAATTAACCCTCTGGTATGACCGTAGTCCTGATTGAAAGTGACAGCCTAAAATAGGAAATAGTGACAGAGGAGGGGGAGGAAAGGAGAGGAGGGGTAAGAAAATGAGACAGGCAGACAGACAGATAAATACACAGACACTATGACAGACAGACAGACAGAGAGACAAACAGACAGACAAAGAGAGAGACAGAGAGATATAAACATACAGACACAAAGATAGAGAAAGAGACAGAGATAGAGACAGAGACACAGAGACACTAAAATAAAACCGAGAGAGACACAGAGAGAGAGACAGAGACAGACAGCCAGACAGACAGCCAGACAGATAGAAAGATAGATACAGACAGCCAGACAATTAGAAAGTCAGACAGAGACAGACAGCCAAACGCACAAACACAGAAACAGACATAGACAGACAGAGGCAGGGATGAACAACAAGGGAAGAGTATAAAACCAATAACGAAAGAAAGAACAAAAAGACCCAAAAGAAAAAGAAAGGAAATGATAAAAAAAAAACACCAAACAATGCAGAATATGTATCTAAAAAGGGAACGAAAAAGAAATATGAAGAGAAAGAAATAGCAGTGCAGGGCCCCTTCCGGATGGTGGCCCCACGGCAGCCTCATTTTTGAATAGCTCCTTATAGACCCCGGGCCTGTAGGTTTAGACATAACTGACCAATACACCTCTGGGAGGAGGAAATATCGGAATGAGCAGCACACACACACTTATACACACACACGCACGCACGCACGCTCACACACACACACAAACACGAACGCACACACACACACACGCACGCACGCACACACACAAACAAACAAACACACACACACACACACACACGCACGCACGCACGCACGCACGCACGCACACACACACACACACACACACTCACACACACACACACACACACACACTTTAACCGTTCTTCCACGGTCTTCTTTCTTCTTTCACTTTTTATCCCCGTGCATCATGCCATTCGTCCTCTGTTTTCTTCTCCAAGTCCTTCATTCCTTCTTTCCATTCTTCCTTCCTTCATTTCCTCCCCCCCCCCCTTCCTTCCTTCTCACCTGCCTTCCTACTTTCCTTCCTTTCTTCTTTCCTTCCTTTCTTTCGCGCATCCTTCCTTCTTTCCTTCCTTTATTCCCTCCCTCCTTCCTTCCTTCCTTCCTTCTTTCCTTCCTTCCTTCCTTCCTTCCTTCCTTCCTTCCTTCCTTCCTTCCTTCCTTCTTTCCTTCCTTTCTTCATTCCTTCCTC
>CM054163.1:10461787-10491787 GCA_028751875.1 Rapana venosa | reverse complement strand
ATATAAAACACATCTTAAAAGACGATGTCAGCTCAGTGCTTAGACTCGCATTAAAATGTCGTTATATTCTCAATCATTATGTTGGGGCTATCTAAAGCCGTTATAAACTTATAGCATAACAATGTTCACCGTCCTTTCAATGGCAAAACAGTCCTCTGAAATCGAAGTATGGCTGCGTTTGTGGTGTTGCACTTGAAAAAATGTCACACATGCAACCATCTTATCTTGTGTGTATTTTCACTCTCATAGTGATTTCCAGGTGAGATGTGACAGGGGGGCGTACTCTGGGTGGTCCCTCAAGGGTGTTGAGTTCGAGAATGAGTTACAGCTACAACATCAGCAATAATAACAACAACAGTAACAGCAAGAACAACAACAAAATATCTGACAAAGATGTTGGCCTCAGCCCAAAAGGATGTTCTATGTGGTATTCAATCAAGATAGGAATGCATGAGTGATGATTTACACAAAGATTTTGAACAGTGTGCCGCCAATACTTTCATTTATCCTTCCCTCTTTTGAGTCTCCTGTATCTCATCGTTTGTTTGTGATCCATTTTTTCAAAAATGTTCTTTCATCATTTCGATTTCTGGGATTTGTTTTTTGTTATAAGGATTTGTGCACTTTTGTGTGTGTTTGTTTGCTTTCGTGTTTCTTGATGTGTAAATTTCTGTCTGGTATTCTTGCGGTGATATTTGTTTTTGTCTTGGTTGGGTCTGTATTTTGTATTCTGGTTTCGTTTGTTTGATTATTTGTTTGTTTTGGGTTTTTGTTTTAGTTTATTTTTAGAATCTGGCCTCATATGTGGGGCATGCTATATGACCTTTAATGCTTTATGGCAATCATCTTTGTGTAGCTTTCATTTTTTTCTTAGTGTGCAGCCTCTCTTTCTCTCTCTCTTTCTCTTTCTTTCTCTCTCTCTCTCTATCCCTCTCTCTCTCTTCATCACTCTCTCTCTCTCTCTCTCTCTCTCTCTCTCTCTCTCTCTCTCTCTTTCTCTCCCCACTCCCGCCTCTGTGTGTGTGTGTGTGTGTGTGTGTGTGTGTGTGTGTGTGTGTGTGTGCATGCATGTGAACTTACAGAAAGAAAATCACTGTCTAAATCCCCTGCAGGGCTGACAAGGCAGATCCAGGCATGAGAGGAACACTCATGCAGGCTTACAATCTTCATTTAATCATGTTAACCACAATGAATTCATCAACCAGAACTGACCTGGCAACAGCCTAAAATGCCAATTAACCAATCCATCCATCAGTCAATCTATACATCAATCAATCCATCAATCAATCCACCCATCAGAAAATCCATCAATCCATCCATCCATTCATCCATCAACCAATCCATCAATACATCCATCCATCATTCAATCATTCAATCAATCAATCCATCCATCCATCAATCCATCAGTTAATCAATCCATCAGTCAATCAATCAATCAATTAATCAATCCATCAATCCATTAATCCATCCATCAATCCATTCATTCATCAATCAATCAACCAATCAGTCAATCAGCTAATCAACCGCCCAGTCACATCAGCCACAGCCAAAAGTCTGACCGGTATTCCAAACAGGAGGAAACAACTCTCCTCAGAAAATTCCTTTCTTTGTTTTGTGTGGAGACGTGTGTTGGCATGGAAAGAAAGCCATTAAGAGATCTCGCCTCCCTGTCAACTCAAGAAAATGAGGAATATAAAAGGCGTTTAACAACCCTGCTCTGTGCGTGCTGGCGCATATACCTGGCTTGATTTGGGATTGCCGCAGAAGAAACAAAAATATCAGAGAGGGCTTGACGAGTTTGTGGTTGAGTGAAAGAGAATTTGAGGATAAAGAGTGGTCGTGTTTCAGTTGTTTTTCTTGTTTGTTTGGATGTTGTCCATGGACTTTGCCACTTACTGTCAGGTTGTTCTGTCGTTGTTACTGCATGGCCCTCTTTTGTAACATTGTCTCTCTGTCTTGGCGGTCTTCATCAAGTCCCAGATGTGTTTATTTTTTGTTATTGATGTAAACTAGATACCATTGCATGCATCAGCATATTTTTATAATTTGAATATTCTGTTGGGATATTTTTTTCAGCTATGACATGCCTTTAGAATAATAAACACCACTCTCTATTCAAGGAGAAAAGACCATGGCTGCCTAACAGTGAGGTAATTGAAAACAGTCATACCTGCACATTTCTCACCAGGTGTGTCCTTTTGGTCCCTCAGTTACTACTGGCAGTGACAGGTGAGACAGTGTGCATATTTTGGATGACCCTTTATTTGTTTTATTCTTTTATTTCGAGGATAATGGTATAATCACCCATATGCCTTTTTACATACAGTCCCCGTGTGTATGTAGTTTTGTAAATTTTGTCATTCGTTCCCACCATCACATGATTGCCTACCATTCTGAAAGCAGAATGGGTTGCCACGTGTGCACAGGATACTGTGTATGTGGTTGGGGACCTTGGTTTATAGTCTCAATGGAAGAACTTTGGGGGGGGGGGGGAGTGGAGTGGGCAGTAAAGTTAAGCCCTAGGATGTTAAGGAGGGAAACACAACACCACCACCACTAACACCAATAAAATTCACTAAACAGCTTTTCACTGAAACTGTTTGAATTCTGACAGGCTTGACACCAACCAGCCACCAGCATGTTTGTGTACAGGGTGAGAGTAGAGCAACATGCTTTGCTAAATAAGATACTTTTTGTATTGCAAGGCAGTTGATTGCAATGAAGATGACATAACAATGATGATATAATATGTTTACCAGCTTTGAGATAAAATGACAACAGGTTGTACTCTACATTTCCTATCTAACATATCCCATGCCAAAGAAATGCAGACACCTGCAAAGTTGGTAGAGTCATTTGAGCAACACTCTCAAAATCACATTCATGGAGTGGATAATGCTTGACTCTGGCTCCAGTATTCCCAATGGCAAACTCAAAGATACCTAGAACATTTTTTAAGCCAACAAACACAAATCTAAAACCTCTATGGGATTTTCACCCACAACTTTCCAGCCACGAATTCAACACATCAAACACTCTGCCATAGCAGTTAGTGGAAGGACAGGACATTTGTTTCTGCACATTTTTGTAATGGAGAACACAAAGTCATTTTTCAGACTGTAGGTTTACTGCCTCAGTTCATGACAGCTAATCTCACTGGCAGTCTCTCTTGCTTTCTGCTTTAGTGTCTACAGCACTGAGTTAATATGTTTCTCGTACTGCCACTATCTTAGTACAAGTGTTCATAGGTCTGTTTTTTTCAAACACACTTTTAAAATTCTCGTGCAAACCTCTTTTTCCAATCTTAAAACAAATAAAACTGATAAGAAATGATTCAAAGAATGGTTTGTTATTTTAATGGAGAAGGAATATGAAGAACTAAAGGAAGTTTGGAAAAAAATTGCAAGGAAGGATATTTGCAATAAAGAAGAAGAAGATGAAGAAGAAAAAGAAGAAGAAGAAATCATGGAATAGAATGCTAAGAACACAAGACTAATAGAATCCCCATCCAAACTCCTGCACTGAGCTTTCGACAATGGCGTTCATCTTCCATCACAGGGAGGTAGGACACTCCAGGGAGCAAAGCCAAAACCAAACAGGTGACAGGTGCATTACTCTTTCACACTCCCATCTCTCTTCGCCCTTGTTGTGACGTTTCACACAGTCACCTTGACCTTGGCAGCAGAGGGGGCGCTAAGATTGCTGTGGAGAGAAGTCACACAGTGAGTTATCCTTCTTACACCTACCCCGGTCCTTTGTGTCGTGTTCAAATCAATTCAGCTGAGAATTTTCAATGTGTTTTGGCTTTTTATTTGACTTTGCATCAAAATGAACGAATTTTAAAAGTGAGGTTTGTGTGATATCAAAACCTGTGATTAGCACAATGGAGAATTGATCTGAACAAAAACGTGTTATTGTCGCTTGTTGTTGTTGTTGATTAACGTTCCACAGCTTAACACTTTGAAGGTCATCACCCTGAATATTCACTTTCTCACTTATCACACCTGAGAATCAGCAGAATCCATAAAGCGCATGCTGGCTGAGAAGTTTGTATGAATTTATGTTTTCAAGTAAAACACCATAATTATAGGCAGCCATATGCTATGCTAGGTGTCTGTCACAGGTAAAGACAGTCTCAACATAACGTTTCAAAACGTAACAACAAGTTGACATTGGCCTTTGTGATTGACTTATGTCAATAACCCACAAAAACTTTATCCTTTTCCAAAGATGTTTTGCTCGTTTTTCTTGTTTTTGCTCCTCAGCTAGACTCTGAGTTTCACTAATGGTGAGATTTTGAGTATGTGACCGTATTTTTTTTATCCACCATCAAGTAGCTGTATTCTGACATTGGGGATTAAACGCATTTCTATAATATAATAGTATTTGATTGATTCATTTGATGTGTGTGTGTGTGCGCGCATGTGCGCGTGTGTTTGTGTGTGTGTGTATGTGTGTGTGTGTGTGTTCGTGACATTTTATTTGAAGTCATTTTGGAATGTTTTAACCAACATGAAATATAGCTTTTGAGTCTTTGAGATTTTTGATGCGTATCAATCTGCCTGTCAGTATTGTAATTGCCCTTCATGGGATGATGAAAGTGTTTTTGACTTTGACTTTGACTTCAATCAAGATAGGGAGACATGGCTGAGGATTTACAAGAAGATAAAACAAAACACAATTTATTTTCCCACATTTTAGGTTTTTTTCTCTAGTGTTCTTTTTAATGCTTGCAAAGACAATATAATTTCAAAGCAGCAATAGAATGACTTACAAAAGAGTACAGAAAAAAACTTCAAAAAGAAATCCAGGAAACTGGTAAAAGGTCATACAAAAACAAGTGTTGACAACAGTTTTCAAATGAGTAATGGGCACTTCTCCCATGACAGTGACACACTTCCTCCAGACCTGTTCAACACATCAAAACCTGAGGGACGATATCTGGCCTACCTACCTGCCGATGAGGGACAAACTCTTAGGACCCCTGGAGGTCCTTCAG
Organism: Rapana venosa; assembly: GCA_028751875.1. Lineage (NCBI taxonomy): Eukaryota > Metazoa > Mollusca > Gastropoda > Neogastropoda > Muricidae > Rapana > Rapana venosa. The sequence continues at coordinate 10,486,788 of CM054163.1, read as the reverse complement.
TGCACAGCAGCATTTGTCAGGACCTCAGGAGTTGCTGTTTGAGCGTTCAATGAAGTAGAAGAAGAAATAGGTAATATGGAAGGCGTATCGAAGGTGATAAAACTCACCTTATTGCCAAATACATGGAAACATTTCAACTAAAATGACAAAAGCAGAGCAAGCAGCCTTTTCAGAGGAACTTAATTCATTTTTGCCACGTTGAATGTGTTGATCTTGGACATAAGCTTGTGTCTCTTATATCTAGCCTGGAAAAAAAGGTTTTGATCATGACCTAGAAACTGATGACTATACTATTGATGCTTAAGACGTAAAAATAGTATTTGAGATGTTAAAGGTGAGAAAAGTCATGGGTGTTGATGGTGTTGGTGGGCTATCATTAAAAGGGGGTGCTGAACAGATGTGTCATGACTTTAGTGTGTTGTTCGTTTTGCCATTGAAAAACATGCTGTGTACCTAGCTTCTAGAAAAAGATCAATCAGTTGCTCTGTTACTAAAAATAGCCACCCTAAGTCTTTGAATGCTTACAGACCTGTTGCTTTTTACCCAATTATTATGAAATGCTTTGAAGGTATTATTCTAAAACGTATTATTCTATATACTTCTTCTCAATTGGACCCTCTTCAGTTTGCATATAAAACAAACAGAAGCAAAAATAACTCTACAATCAACAATGCCTACTCGCGATTAGAAACGTTCTGGTTCCATTGTTTACATACTTTTAACTGAGTCTTCTCTGTCTTCAATACCATTCAGCCCCATCTCTTAGCACTATAAGTACTTTCACTCATCATTTGTACTCAGATTACCCTTTGGATCAAGACCTGTTTGATGAATTGAACAAGGTCTGTCAGATTTCAAATGGCAATATCTCCACAGGGCACTGTTCTTTTCCCTATTCTTTAGACACTTTATACCAACGACTGCACTGGCTCCAATCTTACATCATTGGTCAACTATTCTGATAGCTCTGCTCTTGTGAATCTAACTCTCACTTCACATAGTCTAAACAAGTAGAGGAGTTTTCCTCCTGGTGTAAACTGAATTATCTGGACTTGAATAACCAAAAGACTAAAGAAATGTTAATTGCTTTTCGAAAGAACCCAGAGCCTGTACCAATTCTTTACAAATATTTGTACAAAAGTAGAATGTGTGAATGTATATGTACCGTCAGATCTCATCAATAAAAAATACCATTCTTGTATCTTCCTTTTTCAAAAACTCTGAAGTCTTCAGACAAATGTTAAAGTTTTGCAGAACTTATATCTTTGCTTCATTGAACCTATCCTTTCTTTTCTTAAATATGCATGAATAAAAAATATATATGTAAAAAACTTAATTGTAACATGTTGAATAAAATCGTGGGTTGAGAAGAAATGAAGTTCAATGATTTGTATGAATGCCGTGTCAGAGACAGAGCACACAAAAAATTGTGAGTAATGGTACACATGTACTGCTACCTGTATACATTCAACTCTTTCCTTCTCAAAAGCGATACAGTGTAGGAAAAGTCAAAACACTACGTTGTAAAGCCAGTTTAATTCCCACCTCACTTCCCCTACTATACAAGGACATAACAGCAATGAATCTCTAATGATCAATGCAAGAGAGAGAGTGAGAGAGAGAGAGAGTGAAAGAGAGAGAGTATGTGTGTGTGAGTGTGTATGGGATGCTTGCAGCAAGGTAGGCTTAGGTTTCTTTACAGTTTTAATTTGAGGTTTAAAAGTTGAGGAGGTGACATCCCTGATATGGCCTCTGTGGTCAGTGGGGCTATAAACATCAATATTGGATTGGATCAGGTTTCGTTTACTAAGTGCAATATGTTTTTGTTGTTGGTTTTGTTTTAGTGTAACATAGTTTACCCCCAAAATGTGATAGTGCTATTATTATATGATATGCTATAATCATTTTATTTGGTGCATAGGCATGTGTGTGCACTGTGTGTGTGTCTGCCTGCGTGTGTGTGCGTGCCCATCAGTGTGAGTGTATGTGTATACATTTGTGTATGTGTGTGCGTAAGTTTTAAGATTAAAATGTGTCACTTTTGTGATAAATGGGTTTTCCGTGTTTGTTTGTTTTTATGTATATGACTTGTAGCCCTTGAATTCCCCTGTTTATTGATATGACAAATTGCTTGTATTATTATTGTTATTGGTATTATTTTGTAATGTGTACACTGATGTTCGTATGCTGTGTTGTGATATTTTTCATTGATAAACGGCTTTCTATTTACTTGTGTGTGTGTGTGTGTGTGTGTGTGTGTGTGTGTGTGTGTGTGTGTGTGTGTGTGTGTGTGTGTGTGTGTGTGTGAGTGTGTGTGTGTGTGAGTGTGTGTGTGTGTGTGAGTGTGTGTGAGTGTGTGTGTGAGTGAGTGTGTGTGTGTGTGTGTGTGGCTTGTCACCCACATGAACTTTTCTGTTAATGAGATGATAAAATAATTTAATTGAATTGAATTGAATTTGCCTTTCTCTCAGTTATGTCTTGATTGAAGTTAGCTGTCTGGATTGTTTCTGGTATTGATTTGTACAGGTTTTGTTTTTTGTTTGTTTTGATTGTCCCTGATCGTACATTTGTCTGGTATTGTTGTGGAAACAATTTTCAGGGGTTTGATGTGAATTGTGCATTTTGGCAAAATTTGTTTGTTCGTTTCTTTGTTTGTTTAGAATATGTTTATCCCATGGTGCATACCAATTGGGCTGTGAAGCTTTATGGCAAAAATCTGTCTTCAGTGTTCATTGTTCTGTTCGTGTGCAAGCTTTGTTTATGTGTGTGTGTGTGTGCGTGTGTGTGTGCGCGTATGCGTACGAGCGTGTGTATGTGTATGTGTGTGTGGTGTGTGTATGTGCATGCATGCGTGCGTGTGTGTGTGCGCGCGCGTGTGTGTGAACTCACAGGAAAAGCATTGGGAGTGCATGCCATGTGCTTTGTCTAAATCACTTTCATTGATGACAATACAAATCACGGTATGAAAAACACATGCAAGGAGGCTTACAATCTCCTTATAATCATATTAGCCACAAAAAGTATTAACAAGAACTGACCTGCCAACAGTGACAAATCCAATCAACCAATCAACCAACCAACCAATCACTCACTCACTCACTTAATCAATCAGTCAATCAATCAATCAGCTAATCAACCGCCCAGTCACATCAGACACAGCCACAAATCTGAACATTATTCTAAACAGGAAAACAACTCTCCTCAGAAAATACCTTTCTTTGTTTTGTGTGGAGACGTGTGCTGGCATGGAAAGAAAGCCATTAAGAGATCTCGCCTCCCTGTCAACTCAAGAAAATGAGGAATATAAAAGGCGTTTAACAACCCTGCTCTGTGCGTGCTGGCGCATATATCTGGCTTGATTTGGGATTGCCGCAGCAAAAACAAAAATATCAGAGAGGGCTTGACGAGTTTGTGGTTGAGTGAAAGCGAATTTGAGGATAGAGTGGTAGTGTTTCAGTTGTTTTTCTTGTTTGTTAGGATGTTGTCCATGGACTTTGCCAGTTACTGTCAGGTTGTTCTGTCGTTGTTACTGCATGGCCCTCTTTTGTAACATTGTCTCTCTGTCTTGGCGGTCTTCATCAAGTCCCAGATGTGTTTATTTTTTGTTATTGATGTAAACTAGATACCATTGCATGCATCAGCATATTTTTATAATTTGAATATTCTGTTGGGATATTTTTTTCAGCTATGACATGCCTTTAGAATAATAAACACCACTCTCTATTCAAGGAGAAAAGACCATGGCTGCCTATACAGTGAGGTAATTGAAAACAGTCATACCTGCACATTTCTCACCAGGTGTGTCCTTTTGGTCCCTCAGTTACTACTGGCAGTGACAGGTGAGACAGTGTGCATATTTTGAATGACCCTTTATTTGTTTTATTCTTTTATTTCGAGGATAATGGTATAATCACCCATATGCCTTTTTACATACAGTCCCCGTGTGTATGTAGTTTTGTAAATTTTGTCATTCGTTTCCACCATCACATGATTGCCTACCATTCTGAAAGCAGAATGGGTTGCCACGTGTGCACAGGATACTGTGTATGTGGTTGGGGACCTTGGTTTATAGTCTCAATGGAAGAACTTTGGGGGGGGGGGGAGTGGAGTGGGCAGTAAAGTTAAGCCCTAGGATGTTAAGGAGGGAAACACAACACCACCACCACTAACACCAATAAAATTCACTAAACAGCTTTTCACTGAAACTGTTTGAATTCTGACAGGCTTGACACCAACCAGCCACCAGCATGTTTGTGTACAGGGTGAGAGTAGAGCAAAATGCTTTGCTAAATAAGATACTTTTTGTATTGCAAGGCAGTTGATTGCAATGAAGATGACATAACAATGATGATATAATATGTTTACCAGCTTTGAGATAAAATGACAACAGGTTGTACTCTACATTTCCTATCTAACATATCCCATGCCAAAGAAATGCAGACACCTGCAAAGTTGGTAGAGTCATTTGAGCAACACTCTCAAAATCACATTCATGGAGTGGATAATGCTTGACTGTGGCTCCAGTCTTCCCAATGGCAAACTCAAAGATACGTAGGATATTTTTAAGCCAACAAACACAAATCTAAAACCTCTATGGAATTTTCACCCACAACTTTCCAGCCAGGAATTCAACACATCAACCACTCTGCCATAGCAGTTGTTGGAAGGACAGGAAATTTGTTTCTACACATTTTTGTAATGGAGAACACAAAGTCATTTTTCAGACTGTAGGTTTACTGCCTCAGTTCATGACACCTAATCTCACAGACAGTCTCTCTTGCTTTCTGCTGTAGTGTCTACTTCTCCAGCACTGAGAGATATGTTTCTCCTACTGCCACTATCTTACTACAAGTGTTCATAGTTCTGTTTTTTCATACATACTTTTGAAATTCTCATGTTAACCTCTTTTTCCTATCTTAAAAGAAATAAAACTGATAAGAACTGATTCAAAGAATGGTTTGTTATTTTACTGGAGAAAGAATACGGAAGAACAAAAGGAAGTTTGGAAGAAAATTGCAATGAGGAATATTTGCAATAAAGAAAAAGAAAAAGAAGAAGAAGAAAAAGACGACGACGACGAAGAAGAAGAAGAAGAAGAAGAAGAAGAAGAAATCCATGAATAGAATGCTCAGGACACAAGGCTAATAAAATCCCCATACAAACTCCTGCCACTGAGCTTTTGACAATGGCGTTCATCTTCCATCACAGGGAGGTAGGACACTCCAGGGAGCAAAGCCAAAACCAAACAGGTGACAGGTGCATTACGCTTTCACACTCCCATCTCTCTTCGCTTTGATGTGACGTTTCACACAGTCACCTTGACCTTGGCTGCACAGGGGGCGCTAAGATTGCTGTGCATAGAGTGTGCATGCCATGATGGAGAGAAGTCTCACAGTGAGCAATCCTTCTTACACCTACCCCAGTCCTCTGTGTCATGTCCAAATCAATTCAGCTGAGATTTTTCAATGTTTTATGGCTTTTTATTGGACTTTGCATCAAAATGAACGAATTTTAAAAGTGAGGTTTGTGTGACATCAAAACCTGTGATTAGCACAATGGAGAATTGATCTGAACACAAACGTGTTATTGTCGCTTGTTGTTGTTGTTGTTGTTGTTGATTAAAGTTCCACAGCTTTACACTTTGAGGGTCACCACCCTGAATGTTCACTTTCTCACTGATCACACCTGATAAGCAGCAGAAGCCATAAAGCGAATGCTGGCTGAGAAGTTTGTATGAATTTATGTTTTCAAGTATCACACCATAAAGGCCGCCATATGCTATGCTAGGTGCCTGTAACAGTAAAGATAGTCTCAACATAACGTTTCAAAACGTAACAATAAGTTAACGTAGGCCTTTGCGATTGGCTTATGTCAATAACCCACAAATACTTTATCCTATTCCAAAGATGTTTTGCTCGTTTTTCTTTTTTTTTGCTCCTCAGATAGACTCTGAGTTTCACTAATGGTGAGATTTTGCATATGTGACCATATTTTTTTTACCCACCATCAAGTCGCTGTATTCAACAGCCAAACTTGTCAACAGCCAAACTTGTCACTTCGTTAGTTCTCTTTTGTCTGGTCTGCCAGCATCATCTATCCTCTCCCTTCAACGTATATAAAACTCCACACTCGACTAGTTCTCAGAAAGAAAAAATCGGAGCAAGTTTCACCCCCTTTTGCGATCTCTCCACTGGCTGCCTGTGCCACAGAGAGTAGATTATAAGATCAGTACCCTCTGTTACAAATTTCACCACAAAACTGCACCCTCCTACCTCTGTGAATGTCTTAACCTGTACACTCCTTCACGTTCCCTCTGCTCTTCTGCAGATACCTTGTGCCTACGAATACCTAGATTCAACCAATCTACCGTTGGCCGCCGCTCTTTCTCTATTTCGGGTCTATCGACCTGGAATGAGCTCCCTCTTTCTCTTCGCCAGAAGCCTAGCTATGACACTTTTAAATCCAGCCTCAAGAAATATTTATTTCAAACCTAAGATTTCCCCCCTCCTGTTTCATATCAGAGCTATCCCACCTTCACTAACCCATGTCTTATCACCCTGCTAAAGTATATGACCTCTGTGTGTGTGTGTGTGTGTGTGTGTGTGTGTGTGTGTGTGTGTGTGTGTGTGTGTGTGTGTGTGTGTGTGTGCTTTTGAAAAACATTTGACTATTGAAATTTTATTTCATAGATTTGGTCTGCAGCGTACCATGTTTGTAATATCTGTTTGAACTATTGATTATTTTTCATTGGTTGTATGACTGTGTAAGATTAGGTTGAGTGCATGCGCTTTGATTTGTCTTTGCAAGATATAGCGCTATATACGTTCCAATTATGATTATGATTATGATTATTATTATTATTATTATTATTATTATTCTGACATTGGAGATTAAACGCATTTCTATAATGTAAGAGTATTTAATTGATGTGTGTGCATGTGTATGTGTGTATGTGTGTGTGCGCATGCACGCGAGCGTGTGTTTTGTGTGTGTGTGTGTGTGTGTGTGTGTGTGTGTGTGTGTGTGTGTGTGTGTGTGTGTGTGTGTGTGTGTGTGTGTGTGTTCGTGACATTTTATTTGAAGTCATTTTGGAATGTTTTAACCAACATGAAATATAGCTTTTTGTGTCTTTGAGATTTTTGACGCGTATCAATGTGCCTGTCAGTATTGTAATTGCCCTCCATGGGATGATTAAAGTGTTTTTGACTTTGACTTTGGCTTTAATCAAGATAGGGAGACATGGCTGAAGATTTACAAGAAGATAAAACAAAACACAATTTATTTTCCCACTTTTTAGTGTTTTTTTCTCTGTTTTTTATGCTTGGAAAGACAATAGCATTTCAAGGCAGCAATGGAATGACTTTACAAAACAGTAAAGAAAAAAAAACTTCATAAAGAAATCCAGGAGACTGGTAAAAGATCACGCAAAAACAAGGTTGACAACAGTTTTCAAATGGGTAATTGGCACTTCTCCCATGACAGCGGCACACTTCCTGCAGACCTGCCCCAACACACCAAAGCTTCAGGTCCATTATTTGGCCAACTGACCTGCTGATGAGAGACAAACCCTTAAGACCCCTGGAGGTTCTTCAAGGCACAGCAGCATTTGTCAGGGCTTCAGGAGTTGCTGTCTGAGCGTTCAATGAAGAAGAAGAAGAAGAAATATGTGATATGGAAGGCGAATGGAAGGTGATAAAATTCACTTTTTTGCAAAATAGATGGAAACATTTCAACTAAAATGACAAAAGCAGAACAAGCAGCCTTTTCAGAGGAAATTAATTCATTTTTGCCACGTTGAATGTGTTGATCTTGGACATAAGCTTGTGTCTGTTATATCTAGCCTGGAAAAAAAGGTTTTGATCATGACCTAGAAACTGATGACTATACTATTGATGCTTAAGACGTAAAAATAGTATTTGAGAGATTGAAGGTGGGAAAAGTCATGGGTGTGGATGGTGTTGGTGGGCTATCATTAAAAGTGGGTGCTGAACAGATGTGTCATGATTTTAGTGTGGTGTTCTTTTTGCCATTGAAAAACATGCTGTGTACCTAGCCTCTAGAAAAAGATCAATCAGTTGCTCTGTTACTAAAAAATAGCCACCCTAAGTCTTTGAATACTTACAGACCTGTTGCTTTTTTCCCAATTATTATGAAATGCTTTGAAGGCATTATTCTAAAAAGTATTCTTCTGTATACTTCTTCTCCATTGGAAACTCTTCAATTTGCATATTAAACAAACAGAAGCACAAATAACTCTGCAATCACCTTGTGGAACAATGCCTATTCGCGATTAGAAAAGTCCTGGTTCCTTTGTTTACATAGTTTTAACTGAGTCTCCTCTGCCTTCAATACCATACAGCTCCATCTCTTAGCACTAGAAGTACTTTCACTCAGCATCTGTCCTCAGCTTATCCTTTGGATCAAGAGCTGTTTGATAAATTGAACACAGTCTGTCAGATTTCAAATGGCAATATCCAAAGAAAAGTCCAATTCTAATAGTTATCCACAGGGCACTGTTCTTTTCCCTATTCTTTTTACACTTTTCACAAACGTTTGCAATGGCTCCAGCCTTACATCACTGGTCAAATATTCTGATAGCTCTGCTTTTGTGAATCTAACTCTCACCTTATATAGTCTATACAAGTAGAGGAGTTTTCCTCCTGGTGTACACTGAATTATCTGGACTTGAATAACCAAAAGACTAAAGAAATGTTAATTGATTTTCGCAAGAACCCAGAGCCTGTACCAAATCTTTACATTGATTGTACAAAAGTAGAATGTGTGAATGTGTATGGATACTTAGGTACCGTCATTGACAACAATACTGAACTTTACTCCCAATACAGATCTCATCAATAAAAAATACTATTCTTGTATCTTCATTTTTCAAAAACTCTGAAGTCTTCAGATAAATATTAAAGTTTTGCAGAACTTATATCATTGCTTTATTGAACCTATTCTTTCTTTTCTTAAATATGCAGGTATAAAAAAAATATGTGAAAAAAACTCAGTTGTAACATGTTGAATAAAATCGTGGGTTGTGCAGAAATGAAGTTCAATGATATGTATGGATGCCATGTCAGAGACAGAGCAAACCAAATCGTGAGTAATGGTACACATGTACTGCTACATGTATACATTCAACTCCTTCCGTCTCAAAATCGATACAGAGTAGGAAAATTCAAAGCATTACGTTGTAAAGCTAGCTTAATTCCCACCTCACTTCCCCTACTAAACAAGGACATAACAGCAACGAATCTCTACTGATCAATGGCAGAGAGAGAGAGAGAGAGAGAGAGAGAGAGAGAGAGAGTGAGAGGAGGAGTGTGTGTGGGGTGTGTGTGTGTGTGTGTGTGTGTGTGTGTGTGTGTGTGTGTGTGTGTGTGTGTGTGTGTGTGTGTGTGTGTGTGTGTGTGTGTGTGTGTGTGTGTGAGTGTGTATGGGATGCTTGCAGCAAGGTAGGCTTAGGTTTCTTTACAGTTTTAGTCTGAGGTTTAAAAGTTGTGTGGTGACATCCCTGATATGGACTCTGTGGTCGGTGGGGCTGTAAAAACAGGATTGCATTGGATTGGATTAGATTAGGTTTCTTTTACTAAGTGCAATATGTTTTTGTTGTTGGTTTTGTTTTAGTGTAACATAGTTTACCCCCCAAATGTGATAGGGATATTATTATATGATACGCTATAATCATTTGTGCTTAGGCTTGCGTGTGTGCATTGTGTGTATGTGTGTCTGCCTGCGTGTGTGTGCGTGCGCATCGGTGTTAGTGTATGTGTATATATTTGTGTATGTATGCGCGCAATTTTTAAGAGTAAAATGTGTCACTTTTGTGATAAATGGGTTTTCCGTGTTTTTTGTGTTATGTATATGACTTGTAGCCCTTGAGTTTCCCTGTTAATTGATATAACAAATTGTTTGTATTATTATTATTGTTATTGGTATTATTTTGTAATGTGTGCATACTGATGTTCGTATGCTGTGTTGTGATATTTTTCTGTGATAAATGTGTTTCCATTTACTTGTGTGTGTGTGTGTGTGTGTGGTGTGTGTGTGTGTGTGTGTGTGTGTGTGTGTGTGTGTGTGTGTGTGTGAGTGTGTGTGTGTGTGCGTGTGTGTGTGAGTGTGTGTGGCTTGTCACCCACATGAATTTCTCTGTTTATGAGATGATAAAATAATTGAATTGAAGTGAATTGAATTTGCCTTTCTCTCAGTTATGTCTTGATTGAAGCTAGCTGTCTGGATTGTTTCTGGTATTGATTTGTACAGGTTTTGCTTTATGCATGTTTTGATTTTTCCTGATCGTATATTTTTGTCTGGTATTGTTGTGGAAACAATTTTCAGGGGTTTGATGTGGATTTTGCAGTTTGGCAACGTTTGTTTGTTCGTTTCTTTGTTTGTTTAAAATATGTTCATCCCGTGGTGCATACCAACAGCCGTGAAGCTTTATGACAAAAATCTGTCTTCAGTGTTCATTGTTCTGTTTGTGTGCAAGCTTGTGTGAGTGTGTGTGTGTGTGTGTGTGTGCGTATGCGTACGTGCGTGTGTATGTATATGTGTGTATGGTGTGTGTGTGTGTGTGTGTGTGTGTGTGTGTGTGTGCGTGCATGCGTGCCTGTGTGTGCGTGCGCGTGCGTGTGTGTGAATTCACAGGCATAAGCATTGGGGGTGCATGCCATGTGCTTTGTCTAAATCATTTTCATTAATGACAATACAAATCACGATATGAAAAACACACACAATGAGGCTTACTATCTCCTCATAATCATATTAGCCACAAAAAGTATTAACAAGAACCAACCTGCTAACAATGACAAACCCAATCAACCAATCAACCAAACAACCAATCACTCACTTACTCACTCACTCAATCAATCAATCAGTCAATCAGCTAATCAACCGCCCAGTCACATCAGCCACAGCCAAAAGTCTGACCGTTATTCCAAACAGGAGGAAACAACTCTCCTCAGAAAATTTCTTTCTTTGTTTTGTGTGGAGACGTGTGCTGGCATGGAAAGAAAGCCATTAAGAGGTCTCGCCTCTCTGACAACTCAAGAAAATGAGGAATATAAAAGGCGTTTAACAACCCTGCTCTGTGCGTGCTGGCGCATATATCTGGCTTGATTAGAGACTGCTGCAGCAATAAAATGCTGGAGAGGAGTTTGCCAGTTTGTGGATGAGTGAAAGTGAATGTGAGGATTGAGAGGGGTCAGGATTCAGCCGTGTGTTTGGGGCTGTCATTGGAGGTGGCCAGTTACTGAGGAAATGCCCTGTCTCTGTTGTTATAGAGACTTCTCTTCATTACTTTTTCTTTTAACAGTGTTTTTGTGTGCGTCCATCAGCTTCTCTGTCTGTCTGTTTGTCTGCCTGTCTCTCATTCTCTCATTCTCTCTCTCATTCTCTCTCTCTATGTCTTATTCTCTGTCTCTGTCTCTTTTCTGTCTGTCTGGTTGTCTGGCTGTCTATATTTGTCTCTGTCTCTCTCTCTATCTTTCTCTCTTTTATTCTGTTCCTGTCTATGTATCTATGTGTCTCTGTCTGTCTCCCCCTCTCCCCCAGAGTCAACATCAGTGCCGACTCCACTCCCCCCAAAGTCCTTCTACAGAGACTATAAACTAAAGTCTATGTGTAAACGCATGCAGAACATCTTGCACGCATATTAAAACCTGTTCTACATTTTGAAAGAGTATGCTATTGTGTGCGAGAGGGAATGGATGACATAACCTACAAAACTGCATATATACGGGGACTGGATGTAAAAAAGCACATGAGTGCTTATTCCATTATCCTTGAAATAATAAATAAGTAAACGGATAAACAAATCTAGAAATAAATGCATAGATAAATGCATAAATAAATTAATTTAAAAATATTATCTATTAACAAAAAAATAAAGGGAAAGAAAACAGGGATCAAGATTCAAGATTTAATTGAAGAAAAAAGCAAAGGGGCACATAAATTTAAACAAACCACAACTGCGATTGTTGGCGGAAACTGACTGCACAGCCAATTGCGATGACAACAGCCAAAAGAAGGACAATAGAACTAAGACAGAACATTTACAATACTACAAATTGCATTGACAACACCAAAACAAAAAAAACTGAATCCTGACCCCTCTAAATCTAATTCATTCCTCTCACAATCTCACAAACTCCTCTCCAGCATTTTTTGCCGCAGCAATCCCAAATCAAGCCAGGTATATGCGCCAGCACGCACAGAGCAGGGTTGTTAAACGCCTTTTATATTCCTCATTTTCTTGAGTTGACAGGGAGGCGAGATCTCTTAATAGCTTTCTTTCCATGCCAACACACGTCTCCACACAAAACAAAGAAAGGAATTTTCTGAGGAGAGTTGTTTTCCTGTTTAGAATAATGTTCAGACTTTTGGCTGTGGCTCATGTGACTGGACGGTGGATTAGCTGATTGACTGACTGATTGACTGATTGACTGATTGATTGAGTGAGTGAGTGAGTGAGTGGTTGGTTGATTGATTGGTTGGGTTTGTCATTGTTAGCAGGTCAGTTCTTGTTGATGATTTCATTGTGGCTAACATGATTGAATGAAGATTGTAATCCTACATCAGTGTTCTTCACATGCCTGGATCTGTCTTGTCAGCCTGCATGGGATTTAGACAGTGGTTTTCTTTCTGTAAGTTCCTTTTGTGCTAACACACACACACACACACACACACACACACACCACACACACACACACACACACACACACACCACACACACACACACACACACACATGCACACATGACACAGAAGAGAGAGAGAGAGAGAGAGAGAGAGAGAGAGAGAGAGAGAGAGATTCGTTAATTCTTTTATATCGAGGATAATGGAATAAGTATTGTAATTGCCCTTCATGAGATGATTAAAGTGTTGTTGACTTGACTTGACTAAGCACTCATGTGCATTTTTACATCCAGTCCCCGTGTGTATGCAGTTTTTGTAAATTTTGCAATATGTTTCAACCGGCACATAATGGCCTACTCTTACGAAAAGCGGAACAGGATTTAACGTGTGTGCAAGATGTTCTGTGTGCATTCACACATGGGGCCTTGGTTTATAGTTTAATCCGAAGTACTTTTGGGGAGAGTGGATTCTGCACTGATGTTAACTCCCGAGGAAAAATCATCTTGAATGGAATTCGAACCGACGTCGTCAGATTGCGGGGCAATGTACTAACCACTAGGCTATCCTGTCCCCCAATAGAGAGAGAGAGAGAGGCCCACACGCTGAGAGAAAAATGAATACTAAACAAAGATGATTGCCATAAAGCTTTAATGGTCATATAGCATGCCCCACATATGAGGCCAGATTCTAAACAAACAAACAAAGAAACAAACAATCAATCAAACAAACGAAACCAGAATACAAAATACAGACCCAAACAAGACCCCAAAAAATCTCTGGAAGAAAACCAGACAGAAACTGACACATCAAGCTACACAAAAACAAACAAACAAACACTACACAAATCCTTACCACAAAACAATCCCAGAAATCTTAATGATAAAAATCTTTTAAAAAATGGATCACAAACAAACGATGAAATACAGGAGGCTCAAAAGTGAGAAGGTTAAATTATACTATTGGTTGTACACTATTCAAAATTTTCGTGTAAATCAACACTCATGCAATCCTATCTTGATTGAATACCATATGGAACATCATTTTGGGCTGAGGCCAATATCTTTGTCAGATATGTTGCTGTTGCTGTTACTGTTGTTGCTGTTACTGTTGTGTTGTTGTTCTTGCTGTTACTATTGTGTTGTTCTTGCTGATGTTGTAACTGTAACTCATCCCCTGACATCACTTTGGAGGAGCCACCCAGAGTATGCCTTCTGTCACATCTCACCTGGAGATCAATGTGTGAGTGAAAATAGACACCAGATAAGATGTGTGCATGTGTGACATTCTTTTTTAAAGTGCATCACCTCAAACGCAGCCATACTTCGATTTCAGAGGACTTGTTCGCCGTTGAAAAGAGGGTGCAGATTTTTGTGCTATAAGTTTATAATGGCTCAAGAGAGCCCAAACATAATGATTGAGAATATAACATTTTAATACAAGTATAAGCACTGAGCTGGCATCGCCTTTTAAAATGTGTTTTATATATTACGTATAATATATTATTTATAGCATGTTGTGTAATCTTAAAATGCCGCTAATAATTTATCTGGTGAGATAATAAAGTGTTCTTTAGTCTTGAGTCTCTTTGCAAAGCTTTTGACCTGGATCATTTGTATGTCATTAACGTAAGCTATATAAGCACCAAGGCCTTTCTTGAAATGTTGTTATGATTTGTTATGCCGTGATTGTTTTTATCAATGGTAAGCTCCAAGCATAGCAGCCTGTATTGTATATCAACAGATTTTTTAAACTTTGAACTTGAAGTATGGCTGCATACATGATCCAGTACTTGAAAACAGCCACATAACACAATAACGGTCACACATTGATTGCCATTTGTCATGAATGATATGGCATGTATGGTCTGGGTAAATCCTAAGAGTGTCATTTTGTTGATTGCTCAACAACAACAACAGCAACAACAAGAGCAGCAACAGAACAACAACAGCAACAATAACATCAACAACAACAGAACAACAATAACAACAACAAATATTTGTTTGTTAAGATTGATTCTCTTTCCTGTTGATCACACCTCCTAGTGTCAAACAATCTAACCTTTCAAGAAAAATTCTTCAGTTCAACGTGAACTCAAAGTGGAATCCATAGAACATTGGCATCTCTTAGGGAAATTGAATCAAATAAAAGGAATAAAAGGATTACGGTAAGTGTAAAAGGGATTTCAAACAGTGTGATTTCTTTCTGCCTTGTCCATGACATGTGCACTTCATGCACAGCAATCTTAGCGCCCCCTCTGCTGCCAAGGTCAAGGTGACTGTGTGAAACGTCACAACAAGGGCGAAGAGAGATGGGAGTGTGAAAGAGTAATGCACCTGTCACCTGTTTGGTTTTGGCTTTGCTCCCTGGAGTGTCCTACCTCCCTGTGATGGAAGATGAACGCCATTTTCAAAAGCTCAATGGCGGTAGTTTGGATGGGGATTCTATTAGCCTTGTGTACTTAGCATGCTATTCATCATTTTCTTCTTCTTCTTCTTCTTCTTCTTCTCCTTCTTCTTCTTCTTCTTCTTCTTCTTCTTCTTCTTCTTCTTCTTCTTCTTCTTCTTCTTCTTCTTCTTCTTCTTCTTCTTAATCTTCTTCTTCTTTTTCTTCTTCTTCTTCTTCTTCTTCTTCTTCTTCTTTTCTTCTTCTTCTTCTTCTTCTTCTTCTTCTTCTTCTTCTTCTTCTTCTTCTTCTTCTTCTTCTTCTTCTTCTTCTTCTTCTTCTTCTTCTTCTTCTTCTTCTTCTTCCTCTTCTTCTTCTTCTTCTTCTTTGCAATAATTTTATTCTTTTTCTTCTTCTTCGCAATTCTTCTTCTTCTTCTCTCCTGCTTTTTCTTCTTTTTCTTCTTTGTCTTTTTCTTCTTTATTGCAAGTAATCCTCCTTGCAATTTTTTTCCAAACTTCCTTTTGTTCTTCTGTATTTTTTCTCCATTAAAATAACAAACCATTCTTTGAATCAGTTCTTATCAATTTATTTGTTTTCAGATTTGAAAATGAGGTTTGCATGAGAATTTCAAAAGTATGTGTGAAAAAAACAGAACTATGAACACTTGTAGTAAGATAGTGGTAGTAGGAGAAACATATCTCTCATTGCTGTAGAAGTAGACACTACAGGAGAAAGCAAGAGAGACTGTCTGTGAGATTAGCTGTCATGAACTGAGCCAGTAAACCTACAGTTTGGAAAAAAGTTTTGTGTTCTCCGTTACAAACATGTGCAGAAACAAATGTCCTGTCCTTCCACTAACTGCTATGGCAGAGTGGTTGATGTGTTGAATTCCTGGCTGGAAAGTTGTGGTCGAAAATCCCGAAGAAGTTTTAGATTTTTGTTTGTTGGCTCAAAAAAATGTTCTAGGTATCTTTGAGTTTGCCATTGGGAAGACTGGAGCCACAGTCAAGCATTATCCACTCAATGAATGTGATTTTGAAAGTGTTGCTCAAATGACTCTACCAACTTTGCAGGTGTCTGCATTTCTTTGGCATGGGATATGTTTTGATAGGAAACGCAGAGTACAACCTGTTCTCATTTTATCTCAAAGCTGGTAAACATATTATACATCATTGTTATGTCATCTTCATTGCATTCAACTGCCATACAATATAAAATGTATCTTATTTAGCAGAACATGCTGCTCTACTCTCACCCTGTACACAAACATGCTGGTGGATGGTTTGTGTCAAGCCTATCAGAATTAAAACAGTTTCAGTGAAAAGCTGTTTGGTGAATTTTTTTGGTGGTGGTAGGGCTTAACATTACTGCCCACTCCACTCCTCTCCACTCCACTCCACTCCACTCCTCCCGAAAGTCCTTCCAATGAGACTATAAACCAATGTCCCGTGAGCAAACGCATGCAGAATATCCTGTGGACATGTGACAACCCATTCTGTCTTCAGAATGGTAGACAATTGTGTGATGGTGGGATTGGATGACAAAATTTACAAAACTACATACACACGGGGACTGTATGTAAAAAGGCATATGACTGATTATACCATTATCCTCGAAATAAAAGAATAAAACAAATAAAAGGGTCACTCAAAATATGCACACTGTCTCACCTGTCACTGCTAGTAGTACCTGGGGGACCAAAAGAACACACCTGGTGAGAAATGTGCAGGTATGACTGTTTTCAAGTATCTCACTGTATAGGCAGCCATGATCTTTTCTCCTTTAATAGAGAATGCTGTTTATTATTCTAAGGGCATGTCATAGCTGGAAGAAAAATCTCAACAGAATATTCAAAGCATAAAACATGCTGATGCATGCAATGGTCTATAGTTTACATCAATAACTGAACAAATAAACACTTCTGGCTGGGACTTGATGAACACCACCAAGACAGAGAGACAATGTTACAAGAAGAGGGCCATGCAGTAACAACAACAGGACAACCTGACAGTGACTGGCAGTCTATGGACAACATCCAAACAAACAAGAAAAACAAGAAAACAACTGAACCACGACCACTCTTTATCCTCAAGTTCGCCTTCACTCAACCACAAACTAGTTCGTCAACCCCTCTCTGATATTTTTGATTTTCTGAGGCAATCCCAAATCAAGCCAGATATATGCGCCAGCACGCACAGAGCAGGGTTGTTAAACGCCTTTTATATTCCTCATTTTCTTGAGTTGTCAGAGAGGCGAGATCTCTTAATGGCTTTCTTTCCATGCCAACACACGTCTCCACACAAAACAAAGAAAGGTATTTTCTGAGGAGAGTTGTTTTCCTGTTTAGAACAACGTTCAGACTTTTGGCTGTGGCTGATGTGACTGGGCGGTGGATTAGCTGCTTGACTGTTGGTTGATTGATTGATTAACTGATTGATGGATTGATTGATTGATTGATTGGTTGACTGGCTTTTTAGGTTGTTGGCAGGTCAGGTCTGGTTGATGATTTCATTGTGGCTCACATGATTGAATAAGGATTGTAAGCCTACATGAGTGTAGTTCTCATGCCTGGATCTGCCTAGTAAGCCTGCAGAGGATTTAGACAGTGATTTTCTTTCTGTAAGTTCCTTGTGTGCTAAAACACACACACACACACACACACACACACACACACGTGAGAGAGAGAGAGAGAGAGAGAGAGAGAGAGAGAGAGAGAGAGAGATTCATTTATTCTTTTATATCGAGGATAATGGAATAAGCACTCATGTGCTATTTTCACATTCAGCGCCCGTGTGTATACATGTTTTGTAATTTTTGCAATCTGTTTCCACTGACACGTAATGGCTTACTCTTACGAAAAGCGGAACAGGATTTAACGTGTGCTCAAAATGTTCTGCGTGCATTCACACACAGGGCCTTGGTTTTTAGTCTCATTCCAAAGACTTTTGAGGAGAGTGGACTCTGCACTGATGTTAACTCCAGAGGAAAAATCACATTGAATAGGATTCAAACCGGGGTCGTCGGATTGCGAGGGCAATGTTCTAACCACTAGGCTATCCTGTCCCCCAATAGAGAGAGAGAGAGAGATGCCAGCACACTGATAGAAAAATGAATGCTAAACAAAGATGATTGCCATAAAGCTTTAAAGGTCATATAGCATGCCCACATATGGGGCCAGATTCTAAACAAACAAACAAACAAACAAACAATCAATCAAACAAACGAAACCAGAATACAAAATACAGATCCAAACAAGACCCCAAAAAATCTGTGGAAGAAAACCAGACAAAAACTGACACACCAAGGTACACCAAAAAAGCCAAGAAACAAACAAACACTACACAAATCCTTACCACAAAAAAATCCCAGAAATCTTAATGATGAAAGAACTTTAAAAAATGGATCACAAAACAAACGATGAAATACAGGAGGCTCAAAAGTGGGAAAGATAAATGATACTATTGGTTGTAAACTATTCAAAATCTTCCTGTAAATCATCACTCATGCATTCCTATCTTGATTGAATACCACTTGGATCATCATTTTTGGCTGAGGCAAATATCTTTAACAGATATGTTGTTGTTGTTGTTGTTACTGTTGTTGTTGTTGGTGCTGATGTTGTAGTTGTAACTCATTCTCCAACTCAACAGAGTATGCCCTCTGTCTTATCTCACCTGGAAATCACTGTGAGAGTGAAAATACACACCAGATAAGATGTTTGCATGTATGACATTTTTTCAAGTGCATCTCCACAAACACAGCCATACTTCAACTTCAGAGGACGTTTTGGGTTTTTTGCCCTTGAAAGGACGTGCAGATTTTTGTGCTTTAAGTGTATAATGGCTTAAGAGAGCCCAAACATAATGATTGAGAGAATAACGATATTTTAATGTGAGTCTAAGCACTGAGCTGACACCGATGTTTAAGATGTGTTTTATATCTTACGTATTTTATATTGTTTATAGCATGGTGTGTAATCTTAAAATGCCGCTCATAATTTCTCTGGTGTGATAATAAAGTATTCTTGAGTCTTGAGTCTTGAGTCTCTTTGCAAAGCTTTTGGCCTGGATCATTTGTATGTCATTAACATAAGCTATGTATGCACCAAGGGCTTTCTTGAAATGTTGTTATTATAATTTATTATGCCGTGATTGTTTTTACCCATGGTAAGCTCCAAGCATAGCAGCCTGTATTATATATCAATAGATTTTTTAAACTTTGAAGTTGAAGTATGGCTGCATACATGATCCAGTACTTGAAAGCAGCCACATAACACCATAACAGGCACAAATTGATTGCCATTTGTCATGAATGATATGGCATGTATGGTCTGGGTAAATCCTAAGAGTTTCATTTTGTTGATTGCTTAACAACAACAGCAACAAGAGCAGCAACAGAACAACAACAGCAACGATAACAACATCAAAATCAACACCAACAGAACAACAATAACAACAAATATTTGTTTGTTAAGATTGATTCTCTTTCCTGTTGACCACACCTCCCAGTGTCAAACAATCTAACCTTTCAAGAAAAATTCTTCAGTTCAAAGTGAACTTAAAGTGGAATCCATAGAACATTGGCATCTCTCAGGGAAATTGATTGGGATAAAAGGAATAAAAGGATCAGGGTAAGTGTAAAAGGGATTTCAAACAGTATGATTTCTTTCTGCCTTGTCCATGACATGTGCACTTCATGCACAGCAATCTTGGCGCCCCCTGTGCAGCCAAGGTCAAGGTGACTGTGTGAAACGTTACCACAAGGGCGAAGAGAGATGGGAGTGTGAAAGCGTAATGCACCTGTCACCTGTTTGGTTTTGGCTTTGCTCCCTGGAGTGTCCTACCTCCCTGTGATGGAAGATGAACGCCATTGTCAAAAGCTCAGTGGCGAGAGTTTGGATGGGGATTCTATAAGTCTTATGTCTTTAGCATTCTATTCATCAATTTCTTCTTCTTCTTTTTCTTCTTCGTCTTCTTCTTCTCTATTGCAAATATTCTTCCTTGCAATTTGTTTTCCAAACTTCCTTTTGTTCTTCCGTATTCTTTCTCCATTAAAATAACAAACAATTCTTTGAATCAGTATTTATCAGTTTTATTTCTTTCCAGATTGGAGAAAGGGGTTTGCATGAGAATTTCAAAAGTATGTGTGAAAAAAACAGAACTATGAACACTTGTAGTAAGATAGTGGCAGTAGGAGAAACATATCTCTCAGTGCTGTAGAAGTAGACACTAAAGCAGAAAGCAAGAGAGACTGTCTGTGAGATTAGCTGTCATGAACTGGGGCAGTAAACCTACAGTCTGGAAAATGACTTTGTGTTCTCTGTTACAAACATGTGCAGAAACAAATTTCCTGTCCTTCCAACAACTGCTATGGCAGAGTGGTTGATGTGTTGAATTACTGCCTGGAAAGTTGTGGGTGAAAATCCCAAAGAAGTTTTAGATTTTTGTTTGTTGGCGTAACAAAATGTTCTAGGTATATTTGAGTTTGCCATTGGGAAGACTGGAGCCACAGTCAAGCATTATCCACTCCATGAATGTGATTTTGAGAGTGTTGCTCAAATGACTCTACCAACTTTGCAGGTGTCTGCATTTCTTTGGCATGGGATATGTTTTGATAGGAAACGCAGAGTACAACCTGTTGTCATTTTATCTCATAGCTGGTAAACATCTTACAGCATCATTGTTATGTCATCTTCATTGCACTCAACTGCCTTGCAATATAAAAAGTATCTTATTTAGCAGAGCATGTTGCTCTACTCTCACCCTGTACACAAACATGCTGGTGGCTGGTTGGTGTCAAGCCTGTCAGAATTAAAACAGTTTCAGTGAAAAGCTGTTTGGTGAATTTTGGTAGTGGTGGTGTTGGTAGTGGTGTTGTGTTTCCCTCCTTAACACTCTAGGGCTTAACATTACTGTCCACTCTCTCAAAAGTCCTTCCAATGAGACTATAAACCAAGGTCCCATGTGCAAACGCATGCAGAATATCCTGTGCACACGTGACAACCCATTCTGCTTCCAAAATAGTGAACAATTGTGTGATGGTCGGAACAGATGGCAAAAATTACAAAACTACATTCACACGGGGACTGCATGTAAAAAAGCATATGAGTGATTATACCATAATCCTCAAAATAAAAGAATGAAAAAAGTAGAAGAGTCACCCAAAATATGCACACTGTCTCACCTGTCACTGCTATTAGTAGCTGGGGGACCAAGAGGACACACCTGGTGAGAAATTTGCGGGTATGACCATTTCAAGTATCTCACTGTATAGGTAGCTACAGTCTTCTCTCCTTTAATAGAGAGTGCTGTTTATTATTCTTAAAGCGTGTCATAGCTGAGAAAAATCTCAACAGAATATTCAAAGTATAAAAACATGCTGATGCATGCAATGTCTATAGTTTACATCAATAACTGAACAAATAATCATCTATGGGACTTGATGAACACCGCCAAGACAGAGAGACAATGTTACAAGAAGAGGGCCATGCAGTAACAACGACAGGACAACCTGACAGTAACTGGCAGTCTATGGACAACATCCAAACAAACAAGAAAAACAAGAAAACAACTGAACCACGACCACTCTTTATCCTCAAATTCTCTTTCACTCTACCACAAACTCGTCAACCCTCTCTGATATTTTTGTTTTGCTGCGGCAATCCCAAATCAAGCCAGATATATGCGCCAGCACGCACAGAGCAGGGTTGTTAAACACCTTTTATATTCCTCCTTTTCTTGAGTTGTCAGGGAGGCGAGATCTCTTAATGGCTTTCTTTCCATGCCAACACACGTCTCCACACAAAACAAAGAAAGAATTTTCTGAGGAGAGTTGTTTTCCTGTTTAGAATAATGTTCAGACTTTTGGCTGTGGCTGATGTGACTGGACGGTTGATTAGCTGATTGACTGATTGATTGATTGATTGCCTAATTGATTGATTGACTGACTGACTGATT
The DNA here is from genome assembly GCA_028751875.1 of Rapana venosa. Taxonomy (NCBI): domain Eukaryota; kingdom Metazoa; phylum Mollusca; class Gastropoda; order Neogastropoda; family Muricidae; genus Rapana; species Rapana venosa. The sequence goes on along the minus strand of CM054163.1, from coordinate 10,464,809 downwards.
TATTGATGTATTGATTGATTGACTGACTGATTGATTGACTGATTGATTGATTGATTGATTGATTGATTGATTGATTGATTGATTGACTGACTGAATGATCGATGAATTGATTGATTGATTGACTGATTCACTGAACGATTGATTGATTGATTTACAGAATGATTGATTGATTGATGGATGGATGATTAATTGATTGATTGGCTTTTTAGGTTGTTGGCAGGTCATGTCTGGTTGATGATTTCATTGTGGCTCACATGATGGAATGTGGATTGTAAGCCTGTATGAGTGTTCTTCTGATGCCTGGATCTGCCTGGTGAGCCCTGCAGAGGATTTAGACAGTGGTTTTCTTTCTGTAAGTTCCTTTTGTGCTAACACACACACACACACTCACACACACTCACACACACACACACACACACACACACACACACAACAGAGAGAGAGAGATTCATTTATTCTTTTATATCGAGGATAATGGAATAAGCACTCATGCGCATGTTTACATCCAGTCCCCGTGTGTATGCAGTTTTTTGTAAAGTTTGCAATCTGTTTCCACCGGCACACAGTGGCCTACTCTTTCGAAAGCGGAACAGGATTTAACGTCTGCGCAAAATGTGCTGTGTGCATTCACACACGGGGCCTTGGTTTATAGTTTCATCCGAAGTACTTTTGGGGAGAGTGGATTCTGCACTGATGTTAACTCCAGAGGAAAAATCACCTTGAATGGGATTCGAACCGACGTCGTTGGATTGCGAGGACAATGTACTAACCACTAGGCTATCCTGTCCCCCAAGAGAGAGAGAGAGAGAGAGAGAGAGAGAGAGAGAGAGAGAGAGAGAGAGAGAGAGAGAGAGGGAGAGAGAGAGAGAGAGAGAGAGAGAGAGAGAGAGAGCCCGCACACTGAGACAGAAATGAATACTAAACAAAGATGATTGCCATAATGTTTTAAAGGTCATATAGCATGCCCACATATGGGGCCAGATACTAAACAACCAACCAACCAAACAAACAAACAAACAAACAAACAAACAAACAAACAAACAATCAATGAAACAAACGAAACCAGAATACAAGATACAGACCCAAACAAGACAAAAAATATCTCTGGAAGAAAATCAGACAGAAACTGACACATCAAGCTACACAAAAATAAACAAACAAACAAACACTACACAAATCCTTATCACAAAAAGTCCCAGAAATATTAATGATGAAAGAATTTTTTTTAAATGGTCACAAACAAACGTTGAAATACAAGAGGCTCAAAAGTGGGAAAGATAAATTATACTATTGGTTGTACACTATTCAACATCTTGTGTAAATCATCACTCATGCATTCCTATCTTGATTGAATACCACTTGGATCATCATTTTTGGCTGAGGCAAATATCTTTACAGATATGTTGTTGTTGTTGCTGTTATTGTTGTTGTTGTTGTTGCTGATGTTGTAGCTGTAACTTATTCTCCAACTCAACAGAGTGTGCCCTCTGTCTCATGTCACCTGGAAATCACTATGAGAGTGAAAATACACACCAGATAAGATGGTTGCATGTGTGACATTTTTTCAAGTGCATCCCCACAAACGCAGCCATACTTCAACAAAAGATTTTTTAAGGTTTGAAGTTGGAGTATGGCTGCATACATGATCCAGTACTTGAAAGCAGCCACATAGTACCATAGCGGTCACAAATTGATTGCCATGTGTCATGAATGATATGGCATGTATGGTCTGGGGAAGCCCTAAGAGTGCCATTTCGTAGATTGCTCAACAACAACAGCAACAACAACAGCGGCAACAGAACAACAACAGCAACAATAACATCAACAACAACAGAACAACAATACCAACAAATATTTTTTTGTTAAGATTGATTCTCTTTCCTGTTGATCACACCTCCTAGTGTCAAACAATCTAACCTTTCAAGAAAAAATTCTCCAGTTCAACGTGAACTTAAAGTAGAATCCATAGAACATTGGGAAATTGATTGGGATAAAAGGAATAAAAGGATCAGGGTAAGTGTAAAAGGGATTTCAAACAGTGTGATTTCTTTCTGCCTAGTCCATGACATGTGCACTCTATGCACAGCAATCTTAGCGCCCCCTGTGCAGCCAAGGTCAAGGTGACTGTGTGAAACGTCACAACAAGGGCGAAGAGAGATGGGAGTGTGAAAGCGTAATGCACCTGTCACCTGTTTGGTTTTGGCTTTGCTCCCTGGAGTGTCCTACCTCCCTGTGATGGAAGATGAACGCCATTTTGATGGACTCAGTGCAGGAGTTTGGATGAGGATATTATTGGCTTGTGTCCTTAGCGTTCTCTCCATAAATATTTTCTTCCTCTTCATTTCCTTGAAGTGGATGATGTTGACCATGATGATCATCATCATGATCATGGTCATCAATTTCTTCCTCTTGTTGTTGCTCTTCTTCTTCTTCTTAACGCTTCCTTTTATTCCCTGTTCTTCTTCTGTGAATTCCTTCTTCCCATCCTTACCTACATCTTTCCCTCCCTCCTTCCTTCAAATTAACGTTTCATTCATAGTATTTTCTCCCGAAGTTCTGCTCCAACTTCTGGAATCGTGTCTAAACACGACACCTGTGTGCATGCAGGTTTTGTTCCAGTGTTGTCATCCATTCCTATCAGGACAAAATGGCTCTTCCTAAAGGCAGAACGAGTTTTTCAGGTTTTTAACATGTGGGTAAGATGTTCTGCCTGCGTTGGCAATAGGTTTTTAACATGTGGGTAAGATGTTCTGCGTGCGTTGGCACACATGTTTTTCAGATTTTTAACTTGTGGGTAAGATGTTCTGCATGTGCTGGCACACATGTTTTTCAGATTTTTAACTTGTGGGTAAGATGTTCTGCATACATTCGTACACGAGGCCTCAGTTTATAGTCTTATCAAAAGCACTCTTGTGGGAAGTGGAGCCAGTACTGATGTCAACTCCAACGTAAAATTCCCTTAAAACGGGAGCCTCCGTGGTAGCTGAACGTGAGGAGGTCCTGTCAGATTACCGGCGAAACG
>CM054163.1:10456787-10459287 GCA_028751875.1 Rapana venosa | reverse complement strand
TCCCCTGACCTGTATGACTGCGTTTATCACAAACAAGCTTAACGGGCAGGCAACCAGTCTTAGACTCTGGATAACCTTTTAGTCCTTTGATGCAAAATAAAACAAAGCCAGGCTGTTTTGCTAAAGAGCTTGTCATGAACACGACCGGCATCATCAACATAACATTGGATAGCTTCACGACTTCACGTAGCCCTTGGAAGATGGCTGACATCAAAAGTTTCACCCTGGGCCAGGACCTTGTTCCTACCCGCATGAAAACCCAGCCACACACATAATGCCTGTAAAACTTGCTACATGCACCAGCCTCTTGGCGCAGTGGTTGGGTTAGGGACTGGACGGTCGCCGGTTCGAATCCCATGAGTCATGAGGATTTTTCGGACTTAGGCCGGCTCCTACCCAGAGTGAGTGTACTATGGGCTCAGTGGGAAGACTGGGACCACACAGTCGAGCGTCATCCACTTAATGGTTACAATTTTTGAGAGTGCCGCTCAAATTCTTTGACCAACACTGCAGGTGTCTGTATCTCTCGGGTCAAGTTGATGCCGGGATATATTATGATAGAAAGCGTAGAGTACCACCCTGTCACGTAGTCTTAAAGCAAATGCACTTTCAAAGCAGCATTGCTACATCATCCTCATTGTCAGTGCTCATCATGCAATAAAGGAAAGCTGTCTCTGAATCGGCGTCTAACAGACGATGAGGCAGCCAAAAAAGAAAAGTTGCTAAAAGAATCTGTCATGAATTCATGTGGGCTGACTTCGGTTCCTACCTATACTGTTTTTTTCCATTTAAACAAATATAATCGATGACGTGGCAGCTGTGTAGATGTTGTTGTTCTTGAGTCTGTCAGAGATTCAGAATGCAGACATGTGTGGCATGGCCCCGTGGCCAGATTGGCAATTTGCTGAAGACATCCCAAAGGAAACAGTCACCAGGGCCTTACTGGCAAAAAGTGCCGGGGGTCTCTGCAAAGTAAGCCCACCATTGTTATTCTCCGTGCTCTCAAATTTCTGACACTCGCTTCATGTTCATTATTTATGTTGTTGGCTTTTCCCAGTTTCCCGTAACTCAGATTTCAGCATAAAAGCGATTGAAATAATGTCTTCATCTCACGAAACCACAACCCCCTGAGATATTCTCAATATGAAATCGAACACCTCTATAATAAACACTCCAATACATTATGAACTAAAGCAGTAAATGTCATAATAAGTAGCTTTGGTTTAAAATCAGTTATAGGCAGCTATGAAGATTTTTTTTATATTTCAAGGGATAAGTAGAAAGAGCTTTTTTGTCAAAAAATCTGACAGCGTTCGTGTCAAGGAACTATTAAACAGTGATAGGACGTTGGGGTTTTTTTCTCAGTAAAGGTCTTTTCCAGCATAACATTTTCTGCCAGACAAGTAAACGTTTTATGTCGTCTGTTATTTCCAGTACCAGTTTGCACAGTGACACAGAAATAGAAACAGCCTTTTGCCGCACAACGGCAGGGACTCTTTGATGAAAAGATTCTCCCACTCAAAGATCAACTATTCTGGGGTTGTTTTTTTCTTTGAGCTGAATAAACCCAAACTACATGACGTGAGGTCTCTGACGCCTCGCTCCTCTACGACCTTATAGGTTATGGGACTCCTTTACCTTTTTTTTTACATGACTTCTAAAAAGAATACCCAGTTGTGTTTAAAGCTTTCGTTTATAACGAGAAATAATACCATGATATCTGCACGAAATCCTAATTCTATACAACAGAGGAGCTTATTTCCCACACAAAGGCATGCAAGGTATCCTACAATAAAGATTGAGTTTCAAGACTGGCTGGACAGGAGGAGATAAATCTTGCACTAATGCCTTTATTGCAAGAAACTGCGGGACTGCAGGCGAAGGCCCCCGGCACTGACTATCGTGTTACACAGCCACCCTCACAGGCACACACCGGCCGTCGCCAGGCGGTTAGCGCCAGCCCATGCCCAGCTGACAAATGGCGGCCGCACGCAACGCGCACCACGACAAACGGGCGACGGCACTGCAGCGGCAGCAGCAGCAGCAGTAGAGCAGCAGCACGATGCTGGCATCCGTTTGTCTGGGCCTCTTCCACTACTACTCCTCCTACTACTACTACGCAGGGCACGTGCGGCAAAGAGCACGACGCAAGCGTCAGAACTGACGTGAGAGTTACGCTCAAGTTCCTCTGCATCAGAATTGATTGCATCGCTCCCCTAGCCCAGGCACGCACAGAGCCGAGCCGAGCAGAGCAGAGCAGAGCAGAGCAGGGATATCGATGCCTGGGCAGAAGAGGATAGCGACTGCCTGTGTTCTGGGCCTGAGAGGTCCAGCCAATGTGTGTGTGTGAAGGTGTATGGTGACTAGAGAGAAGGAGAGGGGGAGACTTGTGTTGGTGTGTTGTGTGTGTAGTGACCCAGCTGTGGGAAGGAGCGTGGTGTGAGGACGCCTCTCTCTCTGTATCTTTCTGTGACTGACCATCGCTTCTGACCTCTACCTC
>CM054163.1:10446787-10449287 GCA_028751875.1 Rapana venosa | reverse complement strand
TGGATGACAATATTTACAAAACTGCATACACACGGGGAATGGATGTAGAAAAGCACACGGGTGTTTATTTCATTATCTTCGAAATAGATAGATCGATAGATAGATAGATAGGTGGGTAGATAGATAGATAGATAGATAGATAGATAGATAGATAGATAGAAAGAGAGATAGGTAGGTAGATGGATAGATAGGTTGGTAGATAGATAGATAGATAGATAAATAAACAAACAAACAAATAAACAAATAAATAAACTACAGCAGTTAATATGTACTTACTTAATAAATTATACCACCTGGTGTTTGTGGCGCATTCTTCTACCATTCAGAAACTGGTTTCGTTTAGTTGTTGGACTCGTTTCGCTTCCTTTTGTTTGATTTCGGTGATGATGACGATAAAACGACAAGTAATACGAATTTGCAAGCCATTCTGTGTTGGACATGAGATGGTAATATTGATATCATGATTTTCCCATCATCTCATTATCCAGACATGGCAAAAAAAGCCTCAAATTTAATGGGCACGATCTAAAAGATTGTTTCAGAACGATGGAGAGGATTGCACAGATTGCGTGCGCTTTCGCCTGCCTCTCTCTCTCTGTCTCTGTCTCTCTCTCGCATTCGCATTCTCTCTCTTTCTCTCTCCCTCTCTCTTTCTCTCTTCCCTTTCTCTCTCTCGCTCTTTCTCCCTCTCTCTCCCTCTCCCCCCCCCTCTCTGCCTCCTCTCTCTCTCTCTCTCTCTCTCTCTCTCTCTCTCTATCTCTCTCTCCTCTCTCATCTCTCTGTCTCTTTTCTCTCTCTCTTCTCACCGCTCTTGTCTTTGTTTCGTTGTCTCTCTCTGTCTCTCGTTTTCTTCTCATTCTTATCTGACTACTGTCTCTGCTGTCTCTCTGTTTCTCTCTCTCTCTCTGTCTCTGTCTCTCTTTGTTTTGCTGTCTCTTTCTGTCTTTGTCTCACTGTTTCTCTCACTCACTCTCTATCTCTCTGTCTGCCTGTCTGTCGGTCTCTGTCACTTTCTATCTGTGTGTGTGAGTGTATGTGTGAGAGAGAGACAGACAGACAGAGACAGAAACAGAGACACACACACACAGATACATACAGAAAGAGACAGCCAGACACTCATGGACACACGCACCGACAGCCAGCCAGACAGATGCACGCACAGACAAACAAACAAACAGACAGATAGACAGACAAAGAAGCAAAACAGACAGATAGAAATCGCGGGGAAATTCGGAGAGAACTGTGATAGTGTGCATCCCACATGCTGAAGGGTCTTTTTGTTTGTTGTTTGTTGTTTTTGTGTGTGTGTGTGTGTGTGTGTGTGTGTGTGTGTGTGTGTGTGTGTCGTGTGTGTGTGGTGTGTGTGTGTGGTGTGTGTGTTGGTGTGTGTGTGTGTGTGTGCGTGGTGGGTGTGTGTCATTGATTTGATTGCTGACAACAATCACTGACATGATTGATGCCAGGGCGCTTTGATCACAGGGTGCAATGAGAACATGGCTGTGAAACACACAGCCTGTAAGAGAAATCAGAAAAAGAGAGAGATGAGAGAGAGAGAGCGAGAGAGAGGGAGAGAGGGAAGGAGAGAGAGGGGAGAAGGAGAGAGAGGGGAGAGAGAGAGAGAGAGGAGGGGGGAGAGAGGGGTGGCAAGAGATAAGGGGTGGGAGAGAGAGAGGGTGAGAGAGGGGGGGAGAGAGGGGAGAGAGAGAGGGGGGCAAGACATAGGGGGAGAGGAGGGGGGAGAGAGAGGGGGTAGAGAGAGGGGAGAGAAGGGGGCGCAAGAGATAGGGAGAGAGAGAGGAGAGAGAGGGGGGGGGGATAGAGATGAGGGAGAGAGGGGAGAGAGGGGGAGAGAGGGGGGCAAGAGATAGGGAGAGAGAGAGGTAGAGAAAGAGAAGGGGGAGAGAGGAGAGAGGGAGAGAGAGAGAGGGAAGGAGGGAGAGAGAGAGAGAAGGAGGAGAGAGAAAGAGGAGAGAGGGAGAGAGAGAGTGGGAGAGGAGGGGTAGAGAGAGAGAGGGGGGGGGGATGGAGAGAGAGAGAGAGAGAGAGAGAGAGAGAGAGAGAGAAGAGAGAGGAGAGAGAGAGAGAGGAGGAGAGAGAGAGAGGAGAGAGTTTAACGTCATTTATTCAACTGAGACCATCTCTCGTTAAGTAAGCACACGTTTTGTCAAGTTCGAAAGCACACAAGGATTTTTTTTGATTTTTTTTTTGGGGGGGATGTTGTTGTCGGGTTACAGGCGTCTGTTATAACGTGTATGTCACAACAGAATTTCACCATATGATGCGTGGGCGTGTCATAATATTTTTGTCCATTCAGGGTCACATAATGATGTAGGTCTCTAGTTAGAATATTGTTGGCCTTGTCAAGTCCAGTCCAATCGAGTCAAGTCAAATAATACATACTTTAACCATCTCATGAAATACAATCCAACGCGGACAGGTCACATAATTTTGCAGGAATCATAATCTAGAGAAAATAGATGGAAGAAGAAATAGGAAGGGG
>CM054163.1:10441787-10444287 GCA_028751875.1 Rapana venosa | reverse complement strand
ATGAATGAATGAATGGATATCAGCCATACTTTATGAATAAATGAATGACTGACTGACTGAAAGAATAAATGAATGGATGAATGATTGAATAAAGGAATGGACGAAAAATGAATGAATGATTGAATGAATGGATGAATGAATGAATGAATGAATGAATGAACGAATGAATATGATCCATACTTTTTCGATAAATGGATGACTGATTGACTGACTGGCTGTCTGACTGACTGACTGATATGATTGACTGACTGACTGACTCACTGAATGAATGAATGGATGTATAAATGAATATATGTGATTGATACTTCATGAATAAATGGATGGCTGAATAAATGAAGGAAGGAAGGGAGGACGATGACTAAAACTTAATAAACAAATTAACAAACAATGAATGTTTGTATGAATGAATGAATGAATGAATGAATGAAAGAAGGAAGACAGGAAGAAAGCTTAAAGGATGGAAGGAAGGAATAAGTATGACTAAAAGTTAATCAACAAATAAATTATACTGAATAAATGAATGATTGTAATATAAATTTAATGAATGGCTAAAGGAAGAAAGAATGGAAGAAAGGAATGACCATGACTAAAATCCACTGAACAATTTAACAAACAATGAATCAATGAATATGATCAAAACTTTATTGACAAATGACTGACTGAATGAATGAAGGAATAAAGGAAGGAAGGAAGGAAGGAAGGAAAGAAAGAAAGAAGGAAGAAAGGAAGGGAGGAAGGACTATGACTAAAGTTTAATGAACAAATTCACAAACAAGTGAACGAATGAACAAGACCAGAACCCAATGAATACACGAGCAAATGAACACATTAGCATAGAAAAGAATGAATGAAATATGACCCACACGCATTGAATAAATGGATGTATGTAAAAACGAACAAATGAATGAATGAAAAAAAATCAACAAATGAACGAAAGCAAGGATGAATGAATGCATAGAAAAACAAACGAATGCATGAATGAATGAACAAATAAATTAATGAATGAAACCAAACAAACAAACGAAAGAAAGAAAGAATGAATGAATGAATGAATGAACAAGCCACGAAATGAAACGAAAGAAAACAAAGAATAAACAAACGAAGACAAGGTCGCAGAAAAAGGTTCGGATAGTCTGTAGCAAAACAAAGGCTGAAGGACAAACATGTGAAGAGAGCTGAATCCACCATGCCACGCCACGCCACGCCACACCACGCCACACCACACCACACCACGCCACACCACACCACACCACACCACACCACTCCACTCCACACCACACCACACCACACCACACCACGCCACACCACACCACACCACACCACACCACACCACACCACGCCACGCCACACCACACAGCTGAACCGATCGATAGCAGTTCAATCAGTGAATCAGTTTAATCAGAGAAAAATGCCAGACCCTGACATCAAAGAGGGATGGGGGAGGAGAGGGAGCCGCAGGGGGGGGGGGGTGGGCGAGGGGGGAGTTAGGAGGGGGAGGGGAGGAGGCGGGGGGAGGGGGGGCAGGGGAGGGGCCTCAGGCATCCTCCCCCTCCACACCCCCTTTTCTTTTTCACCAGTCTGAGAGAAAAAAAAATCCCTAAAGAATTGGGAAAAGGGAAAGTGAAGGTGAGAACTAAAGGAATTAAAATCAACAATCTCTGTCTCTGTCTCTCTCTGACTCTGTCTTTGTCTTTCTGTCTGTCTCTCTCTGTCTGTCTGTCTCTCTCTGTCTTTCTGTCTGTCTCTGTCTCTGTCTTACACATATAGACACACACTAGTAACCACACACACACACACAAACACACACACACACGCACACACACACACGCACACACAAACACACGTACACACACACACAGACCTTTTAAAAGACATGGTTAATGATAACATTGTCATTAGCATTGTAAACTCCCCCCTCCCCTCCCACCCAAAAAAGTGTATATATCTCAACTTGTTTTTTCATAATCTAACGCTTCAAATCTTCTATTTGTTTCAGATTTCAGAGGCAAGATACCAAACATTCCCCCGGAGGGGAAAAAAACCCCAACACAACCTATCTACCTATACATTCCCCGCGCTATACGTTCCACACAAGATCAAAGGACAGATAACCGAAAAACAAACAGTGGTGTGATAATGTACCGCCAGACTACCACTACTACTACTACTGTGTGACTGACTGACCACTGGGGGGAAGAAAGACAACTCATCCTCGCTAAGCTACCTCATCGCCACTGGTGAAGGGAGGCCTCACAGTAGGAAGAAGCGGCAGGTACGTGACTTATCAGGCCACTGGCTGGACTGACTGTCCCGTACAGTTAGTTCAGTGTCACAACGCCAACACCTTCCACTACAGCCACAGCTACCAGGCTACTGTCTTGTCGGACAACCGCCGACACCCTCGCGCATGTGTGGCGCGCGCTAGATCTCTGTCCTGGGCTGTGCGTGAGAGACACACCACAGAGAGAGAGAGAGAAGAGAGAATCATGGCGACCCTTCG
>CM054163.1:10429287-10436787 GCA_028751875.1 Rapana venosa | reverse complement strand
GAGAGAGAGAGAGAGAGAGAGAGAGAGAGAGAGAGAGAGAGAGAGAGAGTAAGAGAACGAGCGAGAGAGAGAGAGTAAGAGAGAGAGAGAGAGAGAGAGAGAGAGGGAGAGAAGTGGAGGGAGAGAGAGAGAAGAGGTGAGGGAGCGAGTGGAGAAGAGAGAGAGAGAGAGAGAGAGAGAGAGAGAGAGAGAGGGAGAGGAGAGGGAGAAAGTGATCGGAGTAGTCACACACACACACACAACACACACACACACACACACACACACACACACACACACACACACAACACACACACAAGAAAGAAAGAAAGAAGAGAGAGAGAGAGAGAGAGAGGAGAGAGAGAGAGAGAGAGAGAGAGAGAGAGAGAGAGAAAAGTGGAAGAGAGAAAGAAAAAAAGAGGCGAAGTAGTGAGTGGAGAGAGAGTTAGTTGACAGAGGGATAAGTGTGTGGGGGGCGGGGGGAGGGGGCGGGGGCAGCGGAACGAGTTTTAACGTGTGCGCAAGATGTTCTGCGTGCGTTCGCACACGGGACCTCGGTTTATAGTCTCATACGAAAGACTTAGATAGATAGATAGATAGACAGATAGATGGATAGAGAGATAGATAGTTAGATAGATTGACAGAGGGAGAGATAGATCGATAGATGATAGATAGATAGATAGAGGGATAGATAGATATCTATATAGAGGGAGAGATGGATAGATAGATTGATAGATAGATGGATAGATAGACAGACGGATAAATCGATAGACAGATGATAGATAGTAAGATAGATAGAGAGAGAGATAGATAGAGAGAGAGATAGATAGATAGATAGATAGATAGATAGATAGATAGATAGATGGGTGGAGACAGAGAAAGACAGACAGACAGAACAAACAGACAGACAGAGACAGACAGATAGACACACAGACAGAAAGACAGACAGACAGACAGACAGAGGGAAGGAAGGAAGCCTGAAAACAAGTATATATTATCACTGTGGCAAGAAGACAGGGAGAAGCAGAACGGTATCTCCTGTACTACTCAGCTAGCTGAAATTGCCTGCCCTTTGTGCGCGGCCAAACACAGTAGTCTGCCACTTCCTTCTATATATAAATATGTATGTTAAGTACTGTTACAGGCAAGGAGAACATCTTGCTCACACGTTAAAACCCGTTCCGCTTTTCGGAAGAGTAGGCCGTTGTGTGCCGGTGGGAACGGATGACAAAAGTGACAAAACTGCATACACACGGGAGCTAGATGAAAAAATAAAAAGCACATGAATGCTTCTTCCACTATTCTCAAAAATAGATACATAAATGAATACAAGAATAAAATATATAAATAAATAAATAAATAAACAAAATGATTAAAATCAACACTGATGAACAAAACACACAGACAGAGGCATACAGATGATCGTGATAAAACTCAAACAAACTTCTGGTTCTGTTGTTTTCCCAATAACGTTTTTCTTTTCTCAGATCAATAGGCCGACTCTCTGTCCCTCCTCTCTTCTCTTCTCTTTGATGGTTTTTTTTCTCGTTGTTGTTATTATTTAATCCGTTTCTAGTTTTGTTTGTGTTGCCGCTGTCGTTGTTGTTATTGTTGTTGTTTTTGTTCATAATCATCATTATCATCATCGTCGTCATCGTCATCATCATCATCATAATCATAATCATCATCTTTTTCTTCTTCTTTAAAATATTCTTATTGTTGTTTTTGTTATTGTTGTTGTTGTTGTTGTTGTTGTCTTCTTCTTCTTCGTCGTCGTCGTCGTCGTCGTCATTGTTTACGTCTTCTTCGTCCTACTACCACTGCTATGACGACTAACTACTACTACTACTACTACTACTACTACTACTACTACTAGTACTACCACCATCAATACTGCTACTGTTACCACTACAGCATAATTATGCACGTGCACTAAACGTTCCTCCATTTTATGCATATTTTAATGCTTATTTTACATTAGCGAACTGCTGGTAACAGAAGTAACGTACTGATTATGCATTGTAAGGGCCACTTTGTGAAAGACGTTTCAAATTGACATTTAACTGCCAAAAGGGTGTAGACCTACAGATAAGATCTGACATAGCTGAGAGGACGAAAGCTTGAAAAATTCCATCTTGAAAGCCTCAGAAACGACAGGCGATAACATCCTTGACTGTGTGATAGCGTTAACAAATAATCATAAAATGAAAAGGAAAAATAAAGAAGACACTTCGTTCTTTGCTTTGTTTGATGGTGTCTTGAAATTATGGTTAAGTAGTGTGGTGGATTGGGGGGCTGGAGTGAAAAAAGGTGGATGCAAATGGGGGAATGCTTTAGTGGGGAGGGGGGAAGAAGGGGAGGCTAGAGAAGGATGGAGGAGGGTGTTGTGGAGGGGGGGGGGGCTGCAGTAGGTGAGGAACCTTCAGAAATGTCCATTGTACAGGACCTGGTATACGTGCTGTCACGCGCGGAATAAAGAAAAGCATCGCGCACTTTGAAGAGATGGAGTTTTTAAAACAAATGTTTAATAATCCGAAACAGTTTATCATGTTGGCATCAATCTTTGTTGTTGTATCTTATTGTCATATTTGTGCAGGGAAGGCATGGGAAAAAGTCCTGCGTTGTTTGTTTTAAGCAATGTGGTGGCTTTTTTTTGTAAACCAGTAAACATTTTGTTGTTGTTGCACATTCGTCATTAAACACATCGGCTTAAGTCTTCCATTTTGAACATCTCTTTCTGAGCATCCCTACCCCAGCCCCACCTTCTCCTACCCTGTGGCCTCCGCGCAAAATAGGACTAACGCTAACCTCCAGTTATTTTTTGGTCCTTGGTTTTCCGCGTGTGCGAGCGCGAGTAGATACTGGATGAAAAGTTTTCATGTAGAAGTAACTATTTTCAAGGACATTGGTCATCATAAAGGCAGCTGTTATGCATGCAAAGGCTTTTTTGCCTTTCGTTTAATGACGATTACAGACAGCTAGCTATGACAAGATCTTGTCATGGCTGAAGACAATCTGTACGTTTCAAAGCGTGCATACAATACCTGAATGAAGGCCTTGGCACTTCGTTCACATCCATAACTGACACAGCTTTCGGCGTTTAGACACAGCTTTAGACAGAGGTTTAGACATAGTTTTAGACACAGCTTTAGACATAGCTTTAGACACAGCTTTAGACAGAGCTTTAGACATAGCTTTAGACATAGCTTTAGACATAGCTTTAGAGACACCTTTAGACACAGCTTTAGATAGCTTTCGGTCTTTAGACACAGCTTTAGACACAGCTTTAGACACAGCTTTAGACATAGCTTTAGACATAGCTTTAGACACAGCTTTAGACACAGCTTTAGACATAGCTTTAGACACAGCTTTAGACACAGCTTTCAGTCTTTAGACACAGCTTTCGGCCTTTAGACACAGCTTTAGACACAGCTTTAGACACAGCTTTAGACACAGCTTTCAGTCTTTAGACACAGCTTTCGGCCTTTAGACACAGCTTTCGGTCTTTAGACACAGCTTCAGACACAGCTTTCGGTCTTTAGACACAGCTTTCGGTCTTTAGACACAGCTTTAGACACAGCTTTCGGTCTTTAGACACAGCTTTAGACACAGCTTTAGACACAGCTTTCAGTCTTTAGACACAGCTTTCGGCCTTTAGACACAGCTTTCGGTCTTTAGACACAGCTTCAGACACAGCTTTCGGTCTTTAGACACAGCTTTAGACACAGCTTTAGACAGCTTTCGGTCTTTAGACACAGCTTTAGACACAGCTTTAGACACAGCTTTAGACACAGCTTTAGACAGCTTTCGGTCTTTAGACACAGCTTTAGACACAGCTTTAGACACAGCTTTAGACACAGCTTTAGACACAGCTTTCAGTCTTTAGACACAGCTTTAGACACAGCTTTAGACACAGCTTTAGACAGCTTTCGGTCTTTAGACACAGCTGTCGGCCTTTAGACAAAGCTTTAGACACAGCTTCAGACACAGCTTTCGGTCTTTAGACACAGCTTTAGACAGCTTTCGGTCTTTAGACACAGCTTTAGACAGCTTTCGGACTTAAGACACAGCTTTAGACAGCTTTCGGTCTTTAGACAGCTTTAAACACAGCTTTAGACACAGCTTTAGACAGCTTTCGGTCTTTAGACTTAGCTTTAGACACAACTTTAGACACAGCTTTAGACACAGCTTTAGACACAGCTTTAGACACAGCTTTAGACAGCTTTCGGTCTTTAGACACAGCTTTAGACACAGCTTTAGACACAGCTTTAGACACAGCTTTAGGCCTTTAGACACAGCTTTAGACACAGCTTTCGGTCTTTAGACACAGCTTTAGACACAGCTTTAGACACAGCTTTAGACACAGCTTTAGACACAGCTTTCGGTCTTTAGACACAGCTTTAGACACAGCTTTAGGCCTTTAGACACAGCTTTAGGCCTTTAGACACAGCTTTAGACAGCTTTCGGTCTTTAGACACAGCTTTAGACACAGCTTTAGACACAGCTTTAGACACAGCTTTAGACAGCTTTCGGTCTTTAGACACAGCTTTAGACACAGCTTTAGACACAGCTTTAGACACAGCTTTAGACACAGCTTTAGGCCTTTAGACACAGCTTTAGACACAGCTTTCGGTCTTTAGATACAACTTTCGGCCTTTAGACACAGCTTTTGACCTGGACACATGCAAAATGATTGGACTGCACTGGGGAATCAAACGACATGTTTGGAACGGTGAGCATGCAGCTAATTCACCCACAAGGAAATGTCTTGAAATTTAAAAAAAACCCAACAAACCGAATCTTTAAAACTCGGACAATGACCAGCTCCTCAGAGGCTTTTGACCTTAAGGCTACAAGGTCGCGAACCAAGGCGTGGCCTTGACGGGAGACAGATCAACATTTAATGCGCAGCGTGGTGGAAGTAGCAGGACAGGACTGTCTGTAGGAAAAACAAAACCAACAAAGCAACGCTTGTCTTTATCACACTGCTGTCGTCATCAGTAGGGGCTCCACGCAATGCCACCAGGACTTGATCTGCTGAGTTCTACAATCTCCCTTAGCCCGCCCAGACAGGCAGACAGACAGGGCAGACAGGCAGGCAAACAGACAGACAGGAAAGACAGACAGGCAGACAGGCAGGCAGGCAGGCAAATAGTCAGGCAGACATGCAGGCAGGCAAGCAGACAGACAGACATGCAGACAGGCAGGCAAATAGTCAGGCAGACATGCAGACAAGCAGGCAGACAGGCATCCAGACAGGCAGGCAGACAGACAGACAGACAGACAGACAGACATGCAGGCAGGCAGGCAGGCAGGCAAATAGTCATGTAGACATGCAGACACACAGGCAGGCATGCAGACAGGCATTCAGACAGGCATACATCTAGACAGACAGGCAGGCAGGCAGACAGGCATACAGACAGGCAGGCAGACAGGCATACAGACATACAGACAGGCATACAGTCAAGACAGGCAGGTAAGGTAAAGGTAAAGGTGTCCCATAACCTATAAGGTCGTAGGGGAGCGAGGCGTCAGAGACCTCAGCTTCTCTAGGGCCAGCATATTGAGGGCGGCGCCCATCTCCTCTCCCTCGCTGCTTTACCTTCCCTGACCCTAAAGAGGACAGGTACCCATTTACAGCTGGGTGAACTGGGGGAACTGTACTGAAGCCAAGGCGCGCAAACGGTCACCCATCCAAGTGGTAACCACGCTCGACGCTGCTTAACTTGGCTGGGGGAAAGCGAGTGCTCCGACCACTGAGCTATCCCGTCCCCATAAGACAGGCAGGCAGACAGGCATAGTCAGACAGACAGGTAGGCAGACAGACAGGTAGACATACAGACAGACATACAGACAGGTAGGCAGGCAGGTAGTGATCAGGGTAGACTGCTTTTTCTGACAAGGCTGTGACAGGTAGCTGCTCTGAAACATGGTCACATGGCCTGGTGCCCTGCTTCTGCTGTTTTCACTTGAGGCATACATCACGACCACTTGTGTAGTAGGCGTTGTGTACGTGCACATAATTACTATGTGTGCTGACAAGGGCATAGATATGTATCTGTGTGTGTGTATATCTATCTATATATCTATCTATCTAATCAATATTATATATATATATATATATATATTATATATATATATATATATATATATATATATATATATTTCTCTCACACGCGCGTGAACACACCACGCGCGCACGCACGCACACACAAAATTAATACGCAGACACGCACGCACGCACACATACACACACACACACACACCACACACACACACACACATACACACCTCGCCGCTCTCTCACACACACAACATTCACACACATACATTCACCACACACACAACACACACACACACACCTCTCTCTCTCTCTCTCCTCTCTCTCTCTCTCTCTCTCTCTCTCTCTCTCTCTCTCTCTCTCTTCTAATAGGCGGGTATACATGCCCATAGGTAGTGTAGGTAGCAGAAGGGTAAGATGATTTGTGTGTGTGTGTTGTGTGATTTGTATGTAGGTAAGTAAGCAGCACGTAGGGTAAGTAGGCGGGCATGTATGCATATACGTAGGTAGGTATGTGGGTACTTAGGTAGGTAGGATTGCAGGCAGGCAGGTAGACATGTAGGTCAGTTGGTTGGTAGGTAGGGAAGCAGGTAGACACGACAGACTGACTGACAAGCACACAAACAAATAAATGCCTTCAATAAATAAAAAACCCACACACAATAGTAAGATACATAATGCAGAGAGAGGGGAGGAGAGAGAGAGAGAGAGAGAGAGAGAGAGAGAGAGAGAGAGAGAGAGAGAGAGAGAGAGAGAGAGAGAGAGAGAGAGAGAAAGGAGGGGGGGAGGGAAAGACAGAGACAGAGATTTTTTTAAAAAAATTATTTTATATCGAGGATAGTGGAATAAACACTCATGTGCTTTTTTACATCCATTACCTGTATGTATGCGGTTTTGTAAATGTTGTCATCTGTTCCCACCGGCACACGATGACCAACTCTTTCGAAAAGCGGAACAGGATTGAACTTGTGCGGAAGATGTTCTGCGTGTGTTCGCACACGGGGCCTCGGTTTATAGTCTCATCCGAAGGACTTTTGGGGAGAGTGGAGTCTCCACTGATGTTAACTCCACAGGAAAAATCATCTTGAACGAGATTCGGAAAGAGAGAGAGAGAGGGGGGCAGGGGGAGAGACAGACAGGCAGACAGAGACAGACAGACACAGACAGACAGACAGGCAGACAGAGACAAAGACAAAGAGAGAAAGACAGAGAGAGAGAAGAGAGAGAGAGAGAGAGAGAGAGAGAGAGAGAGAGAGAGAGAGAGAGAAAAGACACACACACACACAGACACAAAGAGACACAGAGAGAGAGTGAGAGACACACACACACACACAGACGCAGAGAGACACAGAGAGACAGACAGACAGAGACAGAGCGAAACAAGTGGATAGTTGACCAAGGAGTTGGCCAGAAGGGTTAATTAGACAGGGGGTGGATGAAGGAGGACGAGGGAGTGATTG
>CM054163.1:10416787-10426787 GCA_028751875.1 Rapana venosa | reverse complement strand
CTCACTTCAGGACCTCTCATTGCCTCTTTTGTGGGCTGTGTTCAGGACAATTGCAGAATTGTGGTAGGAATACTTGATAGAGAAAGGAAGGATTTAAAGGCAACAGATTTTTTTCTCGGTGGGAGGGGAGGGGTGGGGGTTGACGGGGGGAGGGGGGCAAGTTACCTCTTATTGCCTTAAAGGGGTGGTAGTGGGGTATGCGCGGGTTTGATTAGGTAAGGGGTTTGGAAGAATGGAAAGAGCTGATATCAGATCAGATGGAATTGAAAGGTGTGTGTGTGGGGGGGGGGGGGGGGGGGGGGGGGGGGGGGGGGGGGGGGAGGGTGGTAATGGAAGGGCGGGGGATGAGGGGGGGGGGGGGGGCAGGGGGAGGGTAGAGGAAGGGATTTTGTGTGTGTGTGTGTGTGTGCGTGCGTGCTTGTATGTGTGTGTGCGTGCGTGTGTGTATACATGTGTGTGTGTTAATTTTATTAATTTTATTTATTCTATTATATCGAGGATACTGGAATAAGCACTCGTGTGCTTTTATTTACATCCAATCCCCGTGTGTATGCGGGTTCTGTCATCCGTTCCCATCGGCACACAATGGCCTACTCTTGCAAAAAGCGGAACAGGATTTAACGTGTGCACAAGATCTTCTGCGTGCGTTCGCACACGAGTGTGTGTGTGTGTGTGTGTTGTGTGTGTGTGTGTGTAAGCTATGGAAGTCAGACATTGACAATACATGACGGGATAGCCTGGTGGTTAGAGTGATGTACTCGTGATCTGTTGACCCGGGTTCGAATCTCGTTCAAGAGGATTTTTCCTCTGGAGTTAATATCAGTGCCGACTCCACTCTCACCAAAAGTCCTTCGGATGAGACTATAAAGCGAGGTCCCCTGTGCAAACACACGCGCGCAGAACATCTTGCGCACGCGTTAAAACCCGTTCCACTTTTCGGAAGAGTAAGCCATTGTGTGCCGTTGGGAACGGATGACAAACTTTTCAAAACTGCATACACATGGGGACTGGATGTAAAAAAGCGCATTAGTGCTTATTACATTATCCTGTTCCGCATTTCGGAAGAGTAGGCCATTGTGTACCGGTGCAAACAGATGACAAAATTTAAAAACCGCATAAACACGGGGACTGGATGTAAAAAAGCACAAGAGTGCTTATTCCATTATCCTCGATATAAAAGAATAAATACATAAATAAAGAAAATGAAAAATAAAATCATCGAAATAAAGGAATATCATAAAGATCAAAACAACACCCATCATCATCAGATTAACGAAGGACTCCTCTGCCCCCTGTTCTCCCATTCCCTCTGAGTGGTCGGCACATTACAACTGACGGACCACACAGTCATTTGGGTCTAGCTACTAAGTTTACAAAACAACAACAACACAAACAACAAAGCAACAACAAACAAACGAAAGCAAAACAAGCCGCTAAACTACCTACTCCCTCCCTTCCTCCCGCACCCCCCCCCCCCCCCTCAAAAAACCCCCACAACACACAAACCACAAAACAACAACAACAGCCAACCAACAAAACACAAAAAAGCGACAACCTAACACAAAACCAACTAGCCAAACAACAACAACAAAACCAAATGCAAAACCAACTAGCCAAATAACAACAGCAAAACCAACCTCTGTCCACCTACCCCCCCCCCCCCCCCCCCCCTCCGCCTCCACCCGGAAAAGAAAGAAAAAAAGAAAACTATAAATTATTATTACCACTACTACTACTTCCTCAAAAGATCAAAGGGCAAAAATGGAGAAGAGAACCTAAAATCAGGAGATAAAAGAGGTGAAAAAAGGTTATTTCTTTCTTTCCTTCTTTTTTTCTCTCTTTTTATTCTTTCTTGCTTTATACTTCTTACCTTCCATCTGATTCATAGTGTGTTTTTCTTTCACGTTTTACTTGTTCTTTCATTTTTCGTTCTTTTCCTTCCTTCTATCCTTTCCCCCCTGCATTCTGCCTTGTTTTGTTCATTTATACTTTTTTCTTTCTTCCTTCATACTTCTTTCGTTTGTTCTTTTCTTTTGTATTATGTTTCCCTTTCTTTTCCTTACATGCCTTTCCCTTTTTTCTTTCCTTCTTTCCTTTTCTCTCTCTTTCTTTCTTTCCTTCCTTCATATAACTGTTTGATTATGGTTCAGCGCCCAGAGCAAAACCTTTCAACACATAAAAGGCAAGCATTCCAGCAGATGGCAAGATAAAAAAGTACTTTCTCGTCCGTACAAAGAGACCGATCTACGACGAATACATTCACACACACGTTTATTTCAGCGTACATGTATTCAAACCTGGGTTAAAAGGTATGCATTTCTACCGTTAAAACATCTGAACAGATACGATCTTTCGTCAAGAAATAAAAAGAAAAGATAAAAGATGGATGGCCACATATGTGCGACATCAACGGAGTACAATCCTAAGTCGAATATTTGCATTGGAGAATTTCAAATGAATTGAAGGAAAGTCACTGGGTTTTGTTTGTTTGCTTGTGTTTGTTGTTGTTGTTGTTGTTTTTTGCTTTGTTTTCAAAAACCAAACTATAACTAGCAAAATGTACGCAACCACGCATTCATTTTTCTGTGCAAAATCAACGATGCTTTGGAAGGAGAAATACTAGATTGTGTTGTTTTGTTGATTTTGAATCAGCTTTTCATAACGTCTAGCATAAACAACTACTTCTGGAGCTGAAAATGTGGGAATGGTAGGTTAAAAACTAAAGCTTATTGGGATTTCATCAACAAATGGATTGTAAATAGGGAAAACATTTGCTGTCTCGACGAAATCAGTGTTAAAGGGGGTGTTCACAAAGGCATTACACTATCTCGTGTATTGTAACTTGTTATGGCATTTTGGCCTTTTATGTTTTTAATTTTTTGTTTGGTTGCTTTTACAGTTGGTTTCAGTTGTGTCTGTGTGTGTTTATTATTTGTTAAATTGGTTATTTCACTCTGCCGTGATTTCTTATTTTATATTTAATTTATAAAGTGACCTTGTTCCATACATGACCAACATTGATAGATTTACTGTCCTAGTATGAATAACATAAATGAAGTCATTGTTAGATTTTATTACTTCTGCGGATTTTTTTGTCATGAGGATAAAGATCTCCAACCACAGTGGTTAAAGAGAGAAGAAAAGAGCCTGTATAATAATGAACCACACACACACACACACACACACACACACACAGATTTTATGGGGATTTGTCACACTCCCTTCCGTTCTCTCAATTCTTTCCTTACAAATCAGACAAGGGTGAAAGAGGGGTGGGAGGGAGAAGGGATACTGGAGAAGAAGGGCACGGAAGCGAAGGGGGCCGGGTATAGTCATTGTAATGTTACATACTCCGGTAACCTTCTTGACCCCTACTGGACAGGGTCAGCACGAGGGGACAGTCTGTGTGGTCGTGCCACTCACTGGTCAACTGTAGTGATCCTCGATTTGGGGACAGACGACCGGAACTCAGACTCGAGAAAGATTTATTGTTCACAAGAAAGGCCATTGGCCCTGACAGGGAAGAAGCCTCCATACTTATAAACCAACACCCCCCCAAAAAAACCCCCAAAAAACCCCACCCAAACAAACCCAACAACAAAAACAAACCCCAACAACAACAACCCAACAACAACCCCCAAACAACAAACAAACACCCCCCAAAAAACAACAACACTACAACAAGAAACCAACAACCCCCCGTCCCCCAAAACTACAACAACAAACAAAACCGAATTACTAAAGGAAAAAAAGATAGTTTCTTTTGCTCCTTGGTTTCATGTCTGTTCCACTACTAGACGATTCAGAGACTAGCCAACATTTGTAACGAAACTATTGATCAAAGGTTACGGGAGTATGCAGGGTCCTGGGAAAGACTGTAGTCACCTCCCTTCCCACTGTTGAATGCTATATTGACCTCAGTAACTTACGTTATACAATTCTGAGATTCGTATAATATACTTTGAACGTCCCCATACCATATTTTGAAGTGATGTCAATTAAAGTGAAGGCGCTATCTCTATCGAAAATGGTCCAGTACCAGAACTGTGGCTTAGCATGTTGTCCTATCTGAATTTTAAAAGGTTTTCATTTTCCCCGAAGTCAGAATGTGGCTACTAAATAGGTGTGGGGGAGAAAGGAGAGAGAGAGAGAGAGAGAGAGAGAGAGAGAGAGAGAGAGAGAGAGAGAGAGAAGAGAGACAGACAGACAGACAGACAGACAGACAGACAGACAAACAGACAGACACAGAGAGAGAGACAGACAGACATACAGAAAGAAAGACAGACAGACAGACAGGGAGAGAGAGAGAGAGAGAGAGAGAGAGAGAGAGAGAGAGAGAGAGAGAGAGAGAGAGAGAAGGGGGGTGAGATAGAGAGAGAGAGAAACAGAAAGACAGACAAGGGAGGAGAGAGAGAGAGAGAGAGAGAGAGAGAGAGAGAGAGAGAGAGAGAGAGAGAGAAGAGAGAGAGAGAGAAACAACAGACAGACAAGGGAGAGAGGAGAGAGGAAACAGACAGCAGACAAGGGAGAGAACGAGAGAAGAAGAGAAGAGAGAGAGAGAGAGGAGAGAGAGAAACAGACAGACAGTCAAGGGGAGAGAGGGAGAGAAGAGAGGAGAGAGAGAGAGAGAGAGAGAGAGAGAGAGAGAGAAAAGACAGACAGACAGACAAGGGGAGAGAGGGAGAGAGAGAGAGAGAGAGAAGAGAGAGAGAGAGAGAGAGAGAAGGAGAGAGAGAGAGAGAGAGAAACAGACAGACAGACAAGGGGAGAGAGGGAGAGAGAGAGAAGATAGAGAGAGAGAGAGAGAGAGAGAGAGAACAGACAGAAGACAGGAGAGAGGAGAGAGAGGAGAGAGAGAAACAGAAGACAGACAAGGGGAGAGAGAGAGAGAGAGAGAGAGAGAGAGAGAGAGAGAGAGAGAGAGAGAGAGAAACAGACAGACAGACAAGGGGAGAGAGAGAGAGAGAGAGAGAGAGAGAGAGAGAGAGAAACAGAAGACAGACAGGAGGAGAGAGAGAGAGAGAGAGAGAGAGAGAAGAGAGAGAGGAGAGAGAGAGAAACAGAAAGACAGACAAGGGAGAGAGAGAGAGAGAGAGAGAGGAGAGAGAGAGAGAGAGAGAACAGACAGACAGACAAGGAGAGAGAGAGGGAGAGAGGAGGAGAGAGAGAAAGAGAGAGGGAGGGAGGGGAGAGAGAGAGGAGAAACAGACAGACAGACAAGGGGGAGGAGAGAGAGGAGAGAGAGAAAAGAGAGAAGGGGAGAGAGAGAGGAGAGAGAGAGAGAGGAGAGGAGAAAACAGAAAGACAGACAAGGGGAGAGAGAGAGGGCAGGAGAGGGAGAGAAAGAGAGAGAGAGAGGGAAAGAGAGGGAGAGAGAGAAAGAGAGAAAGAGCGGTTGCAAACGCACAAATCTTACTATTGGTGAACTTCGGAGCTCTTGTCGAGAAACAGGTAAAGCAAAATGCTGTACACAGATTTTTAAGAGCAAGACTGATGTCCGTTGTTTCGAAAACCTTACAGAATGAACATGTTAAGTTGTGCACGGTCTCAAGATAACTAGACGCCTAGAGTAAACAGAGTGTACATCAATCAGGATGTCTGCAATATTTCACTGGGATGTCTTTTTACCTGACTTTCTGTCATGTTGAACGAAAGAAAATGCATCCCATCCTCCTGTGACTGCTTATATTATAGGCAAAGCCAATTGTGATTATTTACAATGTGCTCTATAATAATATATTTATATATGTCTGATGAACCAAGGCTGATTTTAGCTATGACTATATATATATATACATCTATATATATATATCTATGTATATCTATATATATATAATAGATAGATATATTTATACATATACACACACATAGATAGATAGACAGACAGATAGATAGATAGATAGATAGATAGATAGATAGATAGATAGATAGATAGATAGATAGATAGATAGACAGACACACACAGTATGTCCTTTGATCAAACTTCAACTCGAGAGAGAGAGAGGGTTGGTGAGAGAGAGAAGGGGTGAGGAGAGGGAGAGAGAGACGGTGGGGTGGGTGAAGAGAGACAGACAGACAAACTGACAGAGAGAGAAACAGAGACAGAGACAGACAGGTAGGGAGAGAGAGGGGGTGGGGGAGAGAGACAGAGAGAGGGCCTGGGGGGGATTGAGAAGAGAGAGAGAGAGAGAGAGAGAGAGAGAGAGAGAGAGAGAGAGAGAGAGAGAGACATACAGACAGACACAGACAGACAGACTGACACAGTGAGAGACAGAGACGGAGAACGGACAGTAAGAAACAACTGTTTGAAGGATCTCTTGGCCCACATTACTTAAAACAAACCATAGCCTCGCCCCCACTTACAACCCCCTCCCCACTCCCCCCCCCCCCCCCACGCTACCCCCCACCCCTTGCGGCAACTTTAGCTGCTCACTGCAGCATGCAGTGCGGCAAGAAACGAGTGTGTGTGTTTGTGCTGCAAGCTGCGCTTCCTTCAGGATGCTCCAGGGCAGTGACCAAGTGACGCCAAAAGCCCGAGTTCCAAACGTTCTCCTTCTTCCTCCAGGATTTGTGTGGAAATTCAGGTCCAGTCATTCGTTGTCTTCGTCGAACGCTCAGACAGCAACCATTGTTGTCCATCATAGGAACAAAAACGCGCTGCGCTGCCGTTTAGTGCCTGACAAGTCAGGCCCAGCTCTTCCATCTTCGGCGTGGGAGAAAATTGTTGTAGTTTTTTTTAAGCCTTTCTGGGAAAAAGGCAGGAGAATGGACCAAGAAGACGGAAAATAGACAAGGAGGTAGCAGGACAAATGGTAACAAGGTAGAAATAAAGATAAGCACAGAAAAGATGGATATCCTAGCAAATATTTTCCCGAAGGTGGGGATGTTGTTTATGCTAACAGGCCCCCCGTCATCCCCACGGGGGATAGGTCGAGTCAGTTTGCAATGAGTTAAGTTTTCAAGGGGCCAGTCAGCAAGGAACTGGTTTGCAATGAGCTAGTTTTCAGGTAGTTACTTTGCGAAGAATTGGTTTTCAAGGAGCTAGTTTGCAAGGAAATACTTGCGAAGAACTGGTTTGCAAGGAGCTAGTTTGCAAGGAAATACTTGCGAATAACTGGTTTGCAAGGAGCTAGTTTGCAAGGAAATACTTGCGAAGAACTGATTTGCAAGGAGCTAGTTTGCAAGAAAATACTTGCGAAGAACTGGTTTGCAAGGAGCTAGTTTGCAAGGAAATACTTGCGAAGAACTGGTTTGCAAGGAGCTAATTTGCAAGGAAATACTTGCGAAGAACTGATTTGCAAGGAGCTAGTTTGCAAGAAAATACTTGCGAAGAACTGGTTTGCAAGGAGCTAGTTTGCAAGGAAATACTTGCGAAGAACTGGTTTGCAAGGAGCTAATTTGCAAGAGTTACTTGCGAAGAACTGGTTTGCAAGGAGCTAGTTTGCAAGGAAATACTTGCGAAGAACTGGTTTGCAAGGAGCTAGTTTGCAAGGAAATACTTGCGAAGAACAGGTTTGCAAGGAGCTAGTTTGCAAGGAGTTACTTGCGAAGAACTGGTTTGCAAGGAGCTAGTTTGCAAGGAAATACTTGCGAAGAACTGGTTTGCAAGGATCTGGTTTTCAGGTGGCTGGTTTGTGAGGACTAAGTTTGCAAGGAGCTAGTTTAGTTGTTGGGGACGGATAGCTCAGTGGTCGGAGCACTCACTTTCCCCAAGCCAAGCCAAGCATTGAACGTGGTTACCAAGTGGATGGGTGACCGTTTGCGCACATTGGCTTCAGTGCAGTCCTCCAGTTCACCCAGCTGTAAGTGGGTACCTGCCCTCTTTAGGGTCGGGGAAGGTAAAGCAGCGAGGAAGAGGAGATGGGCGCCGCCCTCAATATGCTGGCACCTAGAGAAGTGAGGTCTCTGATGCCTCTCTCCTCTGTGACTAAGTAGGTTTCGGAAACACCTTTATCTTACCTTTACCTTTTTATTAGAGTTGTTATTGTGTGTTCCGCAGCTTTATACCTTGCAGGTCACCCACAATAATGAAACACTCTGTCTTACCCATCACAGAGGGGAATCCCTGTGAGAGTGCAACGTTCCCATTAGATGAGAGGAGATTTCTGAGTATAGTTAGGAAAATAACCTCGACAAATAGGCAGCCCATTTCCGAGGATATTTTATCTTTACTGGGGGGATGCAGGTTGTTATGTGTGGAGCTTGTCGTGGCTGAAATCAGTCATCTAGACATATTGTCTTAAGAGTCATATTGCGGTGACCTTAATGGTGGGTTGGTTAAACAAAAACAAACAAACAAAAAGGGACATAGGCTAAAAAAAACACCCTGACCATTGGTAAGCCTCGGAGTTTTAGTCGAGAGAAGCGAACAGTTAGAATCTAAACATTACATTCTACAGCATAACAACAACCACAACAACAACAACAACACTTTCGTGTAAGCCTCTGCCGGAGAAGCTTACCTCGTGTCATGAACTAACAAATATTTTGAAGGCTTTTTTATTTTTATTTTTTAAATTCTTTTATATCGAGGATAATGGAATAGGCACGTATGTTTATTTATTTTATTTTATTTAATTCTTCTATATTGAGGATAAAGAAATAAGCACTTAAATGGTTTTTTACATCCTGTCCTCGTCTGTATGCGGTTTGTAAATTTGTCATCTGTTCCCACTCTTACGAAAAGCGGAACGAGATGTTCTGCGTGCGTTCGAACACGGGGCCTCGGTTTATAGTCTCATCCGAAGGACTTTTGGGGAGAGTGGAGTCGGCATTGATGTTAACTCCAGGAGAAAAAATATCCCCTTGAACGGGAATCGAACCAAGGATCGTCAGCTTGCGCGCGCAATGTTCTAACCACTAGGCTATCCCGTCCCCCCGAGGCTTGGACGAGGGCGGGGGCTTGCTTTGCTTGGCGAGCTAGCTGTCTTAGCCTGGTATCAGTAAATCACTCAGTGAAGGCCTTCACCACCAAGCAGGGCTAGCAACCACACCACTACCTACACCTCCCCTCACCCCTTCCTCCCTCTCCCCCTCTCCTCTCCCGCTTCCCACACCTTCACATCCCCCCCCCCCCCCCCCCCCCCCCCCCCCGCTCCCTCGTCCATCTACCACACTAGATCACTGCCCCCAACCCCCCCCCCCCCCATCCCCCCATCCCCCCCCCCCCCTCTTTGTTTCTCATGTCCTGGTGACATATCCAGTGACCCTTCCTTCCCTTGTTCTCCACCTTCACATTTTTGTCTATTCGTCATGTTGCCTGGCTGTGCATTGATTTTGTCACCTTTCTGCTTGGACAGTCACATCTTTTTTTTCCCTGGTCGTCTGTGTGTGTGTGTGTGTGTGTGTGTGTGTGTGTTGTGTGTGTGTGTGTGTGTGTTGTGTGTGTGTTGTGTTTGTGTGTTGTGTTGTGTTGTGTGGTGATGCTGTGTGTGTGAGTTGTGATGTGTGTGTGATGTTGTGTGAGTGTTTGTGTTTGAGTTGTGATATGTGTGTTGTGTTTGTCTTGTGTGTGTGTCGTATATGTGTGATGTGTGTGTGTTATGTTGTGTGTGTTGTGTGTGTGTGTGTGTTTGTGTTGTGATGTGTGTGTTGTGTGTGTGTGTTGTGTGTGTGTCGTGTGTGTATGTTTGTGTGGTTTCTGTAGTGTTGTGCGTGTGTGTGTGTGTGTGTGTGTGTGTGTTGTGATGTGTGTGTATTGTGTGTGTGTTGTGTGTGTCGTGTGTGTATGTTTGTGTGGTTTCTGTAGTGTTGTGCGTGTGTGTGTGTGTGTTTATGTGTGAAATGTGTGGACAATGGAGAATGTGTGTTTGTGTAATGGAAATAGGGAATGATAGCAACAGAAGGGACACTTTGGAGAAAAGGGGGAGAAAAGGGGCAATACAAGGTAGACCATGAACAGTGCTGGAAGTGTGAACATGTGTCACAGCATTTCTTGTTTTAGCTTCATAGTTATTATTTTGTTTTTGGTATTATTGTTTTGTTGGGGTGGTGGTGGGTT
>CM054163.1:10396787-10406787 GCA_028751875.1 Rapana venosa | reverse complement strand
CCTGCTTGAGAGAGCGCACTATCCCTTTTAAGGCCTAGCCACGCTTCTTCTTCGAAGTGAATAATAATAATAAAAATAAAAATAATAATTTATTTATTTATTTATTTATTTATATCACTTTAAGTCACGTCAGATTTCTCTGCGTGAAATTCGGGCTGCTCTCCCCGGGGAGAGCGCGTCGCCACAGAGCAGCGCCACCCAATTTTTTCTCTTTTTTCTGTCTACAACTGCATTTGTTTTCCTATCAGAGTAGCTTTTTTTCTACAGAATTTTGCCAGGGACAACTCTCTTGTTGCCGTGGGTTCTTTTACGTGCGCTAAATACGTTCTGTGCAACACACGGGACCTCGGTTTATCGTCTCATCCGAAAGACTAGCGCCCAGACCACCACTCAAGGTCTAGTGGATGGGGAAAAATTTTCGGGTCCAAACGGGATATGAACCACCGCCCACTTCCGACCCGGACTTTTCGATTTCTAGACAGGCGCATTACCTCTAGACCACCGATCCACCGATTAATAATAATAATAATAATAATAATAATAATAATAATAATAATAATAATAATAATAGGTGAAGGGTAAAGGAGTCCCATAACCTATAAGGTCGTAGGGGAGCGAGGCGTCAGAGACCTCACTTCTCTAAGGGCCAGCATATTGAGGGCGGCGCCCATCTCCTCTCCCTCGCTGCTTTACCTTCCCTGACCCTAAAGAGGGCAGGTACCCATTTACAGCTGGGTGAACTGGGGGAACTGTACTGAAGCCAAGGCGCGCAAACGGTCACCCATCCAACTGGTAACCACGCTGGACGCTGCTTAACTTGGCTGGGGGAAAGCGAGTGCTCCGATCACTGAGCTATCTCGTCCCCATAATAATAATAATAATAATAATAATAAATTGAATTTATATAGCGCTATATCTTGCAATTACAAATCAAAGCGCTTGCATTCAATCCGCTCCCACACATGCAACCAACAATGATTAACAATATTCTAACATATTCAAATGTACACACACACACCACACACACACACACACACACACACACACACACACACACACACGGGGAAAGATAGAGAGGGAGAGGGAAGGACAGAGAGAGGGGGTGGGGGGAGGGGGAGAGAGAGAGGGGGGGGGTGAGAGAGAAGGTGGGGGAGGGAGGGAGAGAGAGAGGGTGGGGGAGGGAGAGAGAGAGGGAGGAGAGAGTGAGGGGGAGAGAGAGAGGGTGGGGGAGGGGGAGAGAGAGAGGGAGGAGAGAGGGAGGGGAGGAGAGAGAGAGGGTGGGGGAGGGAGGAGAGAGAGGGGGGAAGAGAAAAAGGGGGGAGGGGAGAGAGAGGGGGGATGGGAGGAGAGAAAGAGGAAGGAGAAGAGAGGGAGAGGAGAGAAGGGGGGGGGGGGAGGAAGAGAGAGGAGAGAGGGCTAGGAAGAGGAGAGAGGCAAAGGGCGGGGAGAAGAGAGAGGACAGGGAGAGGAGATAGAGAGAGAGAGTGGGAGGAGAGAGAAGGGAGAGGGAGGGTGAGGGACGGAGAGAGAGAGAGAGAGAGAGAGGAGAGAGAGAGAGAGAGAGAGAGAGGAGAGAGAGAGAGAGAGAGAAAACAGTTATTGCCAGTAGTATCTCACCTTCAACTTCACCTTTCACCTATCCCGTAGTCTTGTAGACCTTTGGGGCACCACTGGAGATTTTGCAACCAGCTTCCCCCAGTCTTGGCGATTCTCTGCTTTCTGTAGTATGTCGTTCCACTCAAGGCCAGTCCTCCACTCTCTGAAGTTGTCTTCCCATCGTTTTCTCTGTCTGCCTCTTCGTCTCCCTCCTTGTACTGTTCCCTGTCAGACAGTCTTGGCCAGTCCAGATGTTCGTGTAACGTGCCCATAGCACTTCAGTCTGCATTAAAAAAACAACAACTGAAGTCATGAGCTCTCCGTATGGTCCGAAGACGTTTTCAAGTCTGGTACACAGTAAAACACACACACACACACACACACTTACGCACGCACGCATGCACGCACACACACGCATATACACACACACACGAACACACACTCTCACAAAAACTCTCTCTCTTCCCTCCCCCATCTCTCTCTCTCTCACACACACATTCTCTCTCTCTCTCACACACACATACACACACACTCACGTGTGTACGTACGCAAGCCACCACACACACACACACACACGAGCACACACACACATACGCACGCACACACACACACGAACACGAACACACGCACACACACACACACACACACACACACACATACACCCACCCTCTCTCACTCTCTCTCTCTCTCTCTCTCTCTCTCTCTCGCTCTCTCTCACACACACACTCACTCACTAACCTTCTCTCTCTCTCTCTCTCTCTCTCTCTCTCTCTCTCTCTCTCTCTCTCTCACACACACACACACACACACACTCACCCTCTCTCTCTCTCTCACACACACACATACCACAGACCAGCCTACACTCCAGGCTTGACAAAAAGGTATTGGACTCTCACAGTTGCTGAAGCACCGTCCACAGCCGTATATCATGTCAGGAATGGACGGTGTCGCTGGCCATCAGGACACCTTTCTTAATGGCTCAGTGGTCCAGATCAATGGCGATAACTTAACCTGTCTGAAAGGCAAGACAGTCGTGGGTTCGGTCCCCAATTTTTTCCATTGGTTTTATTTGTTTGTTGGCTTGTTTGTTTGTTTGGTGTTTGTTTGTTGTTTGTTGTTGTTTGTTGGTGGTTTGTTGTTTGTTTTTGTTGTTTGTCTGTTGTTTGTTTGTTGTGTGTGTTTTTGTTTGTTTGTTGTCGTTTGTTTGTTGTCTGTTTTGTTGTTGTTGTTGTGTTTTAGTTTCTGGGCTAGAACTCCCAGGTTCAACAATGGTGATATTTTGCGTATGTGATTTCTTATTTTGTTTATTCATTCATTCATTTATTCTTTTATAAGAACTCATGTGCTTTTTTCATTCAGTCCCCGTGTGTATGCAGTTTTGTAAATTTTGTCACCCGTTCCCACTGGCACACAATGGCCTCATCTCATCATCTCATCTGCTCCCATAACCCCCTTCAGGGTCGTAGGGGCACTGCAGTAACGGACGTTGTACAAGTTGACTCCATTTGCGGCGGTTGTGGGCAAGTGCCTGAGTTGATGAGAAGCTCTTCCCGGTCCATTCAGAGTTGTCTGCGCATTTCTTCTTCGGCCTGCCTCTTCTTCTCTTCCCCTGCACTGCTCCTTGCAGTATGCTGTACAGACGGTCACCCATCCACTTGGAAACCACACTTAATGCTGCTTTACCTTAGCTTGGGGAAAGTAAGTGCTCTGACCACTGAGCCATCCCGTCTCCAAACCATAATTATTACATTACAAAACCCCAAAACCTGGTTCACTTAGGGTTAAGCAGAAAGTGGACGGAATAACACAGTGGTCAGAGTATTCGCTTTCCCCAAGCTAAGGTTGAGCAGCATTGAGCGTGGTTTCCAAGTGGTGGATGGGTGACCGTTTGTATACCTTGACATCAGTACTGTCCACCCAGCTGCAAATGGGTACCTGCCTCTTTAGGGTCAGGGAAGGTGAAGCAGAGAGAGAGAGAGAGAGAGAGAGAGAGAGAGAGAGAGAGAGAGAGAGAGAGAGAGAGAGGAGATGGTGCCGCCCTCAAAATGCTGGCCTAGCCTCTAAAGAAGCTGAAGTCTCTGGCATCTCTCTCCTCGGCGACCGTATAGGTTATGGGAATACCTTTTACCTGCTGCACCAGAGGCAAAGAAACGGTACTGGAGGTTGTTTAACCTTGGGTTGCACGTGCAGCCAGCCATCGATTGCCTTCGCCTTGATGCGTGCTGACAAGCGCTGCAGGATCGAAGCTAGCGGGCAGGGGGAAGGCAGGGGCGTTTTACACTTTGACACTCGTTAACAACATCTTTGTTAGTGGCGACGGTTGGAAGTTATCGAACCGCAGAGTCAATGGCAAGGCAAGACGTTGCAGAGAACGAACAACCCTGTCCTCGTTATAGGGATGACTTTTTCGTAAGAGCTGAAAAAAGAAAAAAACAACCAACCCCACACCATCCTCAGCAACACAGCAGAGAGGTGAATAGTGTGTGTGTGTGTGTGTGTGTGTGCTGTGGAGGAGTTAGGCGGAGAATTATAAGAGGAAGAAGCCTTTTTTAGGGTTTGTGTTGGAGTTATTGATTGGCTGGTTTGTTTTATGAAAAGCCAATAATTTTGTTCGCCATTTCGGCACGGGCTAAGAACAAAAATGTCAGTTGTTGATGTAAACGAAGTGATGAAGTTTGCCTGTTTAAACGATGCTGTCTTACACTGTAAGTGATAAAGTCTGCCTGTTTAAAGGATGCTGTCTTACACTGTAAACGAAGTGATAAAGTCTGCCTGTTTAAAGGATGCTGTCTTACACTGTAAATGAAGTGATAAAGTCTGCCTGTTCAAACGATGCTGTCTTACACTGTAAGTGATAAAGTCTGCCTGTTTAAAGGATGCTGTCTTACACTGTAAATGAAGTGATAAAGTCTGCCTGTTTAAAGGATGTTGTCTTACAATTTAAGCGAAGTGATAAAGTCTGCCCATAAACACAGTTCTGTGTTTTACGTTGTTGATGTAAGCGACTTGGTAAAGTGAAGTCTGCCTGTTCCAACTGGGATACCTTTTACCTAGCTGGTTGTTTCTTGAGTAGAGCTTCGAGGATCACCAATGGTGAAAGTCATGCGGATGCATTTGATACAATAAAATCGATAGTGAGATGGCATTTTTGAAGTTAGTATTTTAAGATGTATAGAGTAATAACCGTGCCTTTGCTTTGATCTGACTCAGAGTTTGGCTTCTGGTTTAGCACTTTTTGATCAGCCTCCTTTGTTATTAAAGCCTTACCTTCCGTGTTATTCTACAGCATGACACTTTTTTCCGTAGTTTAGAAGCGTCTCTTGCATTCCTCCAAATAAGTAGATATTCTTGCAGGCTACCAAAGCTGCCGCTAGAAGTTGAAAAGAGGAAGAGGACGAACATATATTAAAAAAACAACTGTTGTAAAATATAAAAAAACAACCCCCACACACATACACATACTCCCACACACAGAAACACAAGAAAATAAACAACTAATGAATATTGTGTGCCTTATGTTCGGGAATTCTTTCAAAAAGAATACAAGGGAGATCATAAAGCTTGTACCCAGAGAAAGGGCCAGTCTTATCTGGATACTAATAATAGCAACCCAGACATTGCCAGACACTGGCACAGGCATTAACAGTTTTCTATCTATCTATCTATCTATCTATCTATCTATCTATCTATCTATCTATCTATCTATCTATCTATCTATCTATCTATCTATCTATACATACATACATATATAATATATATATATATATATATATATATATATATATATATATATATATATATATATATAATGTGTTAACATCAAAGACTTGCAGTGAAGGACAACAAATGCAGGTTACTATTATTGTCAAATGGGTCTTTGGAAAAACGAACTTTTTGTTCTCTCTCTCTCTCTCTCTCTCCTCTCTCTCTCTCTCTCTCTCTCTCTCTCTCTCTCTCTCTCTCTCTCTCTCTCTCTCTCTCTGTCTGTCTGTCTCTATTTATGTTCGTCTCTCTGTCTGTGGATGTCTGTCTGTCTGCTGTCTGTCTCTCTGTCTCTGTGTCTCTCTATCACTCTCTCTCTTTTTCTCTCTCACTCTCTCTCCCTCTCTCTCCCCCTCTCTCTCCCTCTCCCTCTCTCTCTCCCTTTCTCTCCCACTCTCCCTCCTCTCTCCCTCCCTCCCCCTCTTCTCCCTCCCCCCCTCTTCTCTCCACCCCCCCCCCCCCCCCCCCCCCTCTCTCTCTGTGTCTTGCCTTCAGGGTACCCCCAACGTGATAATCCCAGTCGAAGCTTATAGGCTCTGCCTGGCAGCAGGTATCTACTACATAGATCTGTGCTAGCCTAATGATCTTCAGACCAGTCCTTCCACCCTCACCCCCTCATTGCCTCTGTGTTGCATAGCGTCGTCTGCTTCTTCAGCAGCTAGGCTGGATAGTAGGTAGGGAAGTTACAGGGAAGAGATCGATGAGAGAGGTACGGAGAGAGAGAGAGAGAGAGAGAGAGAGAGAGGGAGAGAGAGAGAGAGGAGAGAGAGAGAGAGGGGAGAGAGAGAGATTGAGGGAGAGAGGGAGAGAGGAGAGGAGAGAGGGGGGGAGAGAGAGGGAGGGAGAGAGAGGAGAGGAGAGAGAGAGGGAGGAGAGAGAGAGAGAGAGGGGAGGAGGAGCAAGAGAGAGAGAGAGAGAGAGAGAGGAGGCAAGAGAGAGAGAGAGAGAGGGGGAGGAGGGGAGGAGAGGGGGAGAGGGAGATAGAGAGAGGTAGGGAGAGAGAGAGAGATGAGAGGAGAGAGAGGATGAGAGAGAGAGAAGAGAGGAGAGAGAAGAGAGGGGGAGAGAGAGAGAGAGAGATAGAGAGGAGAGAGAGAGGGAGAGGGAGAGAGAGGGGGGGGAGAGAGAGAGATAGAGCGAGAGAGAGGAGAGGAGAGAGAGAGGAGAGAGAGAGAGAGAGAGAGAGAGAGAGGGGAGAAGAGAGAGAGAGAGAGAGAGAGAGAGAGAAAGAGGGGAGAGAGAGAGAGAGAGAGGAGAGAGAGAGAGGAGGAGGAGAGAGGAGGGGGAGAGAAGAGAGGAGAGAGAGAGAGATAGAGAGAGAGATGAGAGGGGAGAGAGAGAGAGAGAGGAGAAGAGGAGAGAGAGAGAGGGAGAGAGAGAGAGGGGTGAGAGAGAGAGGGAGAGAGGAGGAGGATGAGAGGGGAGAGGGGAGAGAGAGAGGGAGAGAGAGAGAGGAGGGATGAGGTAGAGAGAGAGAGATGAGTGAGAGAGATGGAGAGAGGGGAGAGCAAAAAGGAAGAGAGCAAAGAGAGAGAAGAGGATGAGTGAGGAGGAGGAGAGAGAAAATATTTGAAAAAAAGAAGGAGGATAAGAAGAGAAAGATAGAGAAAAAAGAAGAAAGAGAGGAGAGAGAAAGTAGAGAGGAAAGGAAAATGAAAACGAAGAATGAAGATGAACGATCGTTGATACGCAGCCGAACAGTGGGTTACTAAGGCGAACAACACACCAACCGTCCCCGCCCCCAACCCCCACAAACACACACACACAACCAAGACACCACACACACAAACACACACCACACACAACACACAACACACACAAACACACCCACACCACACCATAACAACACACAACCACACACACATACATTCCCCCCCCCCCCCCCATCCGCCCCCCCGCACACACACACACAAACACACACCACACACGCACACACAGCACCACACAGAAGCACAACAACAGCAGCACACACACAGAACGAGAGCTGCGTGGCTGGGTTCGTTAGTCAGTTGGCTGTGTCAAAGTTGTTGTGTTCCTGGCTGGGGGCAGGAATCATACTAAACACCCTTCCCTCCCTTCTCATCCCTCCCTCCCCATCCCTCCCTCCCTCCCTCCTTCCCTCCCTCCCCCTTCCTTCCCTCCTTCCCTCCCTCGCAGCAGCGCTCCCCCCCCAACCCTCACTGATATTTCTTTGCGGATGGGACAGCACTGGCTCTGAAAGAGGAGAGAGAGAGGGGGAGGGAGGGGGAGGGAGAGAGTGGGGGGAGGAAGGGGAGAGGGGGGGGAAGGAGGAGAGAGAGAGGGAGAGAGAGGGAGAGGGAGGGAGGGAGAGAGGGAGGGAGGGGGAGGAAGGGAGAGAGAGGGAGAGGGAGGGAGGGAGGGAGAGAGTTTATATATGTATTCTTTTATATCGAGGATAATGCAGTTTATTTATGTATTCTTTTATGTCGAGGATAATGGAATAAACGCTATGTGCTTTTTTACAAAGCAGTCCCCGTGGGTATGCGGGTTTTTTTGGGTGTAAATTCTGTCATCTGTTCCCACCGGCACACAATGGCCTACTCTTACGAAAAGCGGAACAGGATTTAACGTGTGCGCAAGATAGTTTGCAGGGATTCGCACACGGGGCTTCGGTTTATAGTCTCATCCGAAGGACTTTTGGGGAGAGTGGAGTCTGCACTGATGTTAACTCCAGAGGAAAATATCCCCTTAAATGGGAATCGAACACAGGTCGTCAGATTGCGAGCGCAATGTTCTAACCACTAGGCTGTCCTGTGTGAGGGGGAGAGAGGGAAAGACAGACAGAGAGGGGGGGGGGAGAGGGAGGAAGGCAGGGGGGCAGAGAGGGAAGGAGGGAGAGAGAGAGATGGGGAACACACACACATACACACAGAGGGAGAGAGAGACAGGAGAGAAAAACAGAGACAGGGAGATAAGGAGAGATGGAGGGGGCAGAGAGTGAGAGAGAGAGATGGGGCAGAGAGAGTGAGGAGAGAGAGAGAGAGGGGGAAGAGAGGAGAGAGAGAGAGAGAGAGAGATGAGAGAGAGAGAGGAAGAGGAGAGAGAGAGAGAGGACAGGGAGAGAGCGAAGGGGGGGGGGGGCGGTAGGGAGCGACAGAGAATACATTATCTTTTTGACCAACTTCAAACAGATGACTAGTTGGCATGTTACATATCCAACTGAAACAACCGGTGTATATGTCATCTGTTGTACTGAGAAGCCATCCGTCACAATGTGTGCATGTATGTGAATATTGACAGGACTGTTGTAAGTTTTACTTGTCGTCCTGTCAAGGTATGCTTGTATTTTTGTGACATTTTTTGGGTATATTTTATTGAAACCAGAGAGAGAGGAGAGAGGAGAGAGGAGGAGAGAGAGGAAGGGAGAGAGAGAGAGAGAGAGAGAAGAAAGAGACAGACAGACAGACAGACAGACAGGACAGACAGACAGACAGACAGAGAGTACGCAGAGAAGGAGAGAGAGGAGAGAGACGAGAGAGAGAGAGAGAGAGGAGAGAGAGAGAGAGAGGGAGAGAGAGAGAGATAGAGGAGAGAGAGTGAGTGAGAGAGAGAGAGAGAGAAAAAGAAGGGGGGGGGGGTGTACAGTGTAGCCTTGGAAACTGTCTTCTTTTACTTTTGTGATCTAAGGAGAAAAATAAACAACAACAACAAAACAACAACAACAACAACAACATCCCCAGTCCGTATGAGAGAGAAAAAGAAATGAAGCGATAGAAAGAAAACATTGGGGGTCTGATCATCTTACGTCAATGTCATTATTTTAGAAAGCCAGGAGAAAAAAGGAAAATATATGTGTTGTGTGTGTGTGTGTGTGTGTGTGTGTGTGTGTGTGTGTGTGTGGTGTTTGTGTGTGTTTTGTGTGTGTTTGTGTTTGTGTGTGTGTTTGTGTGTGTATGTATTTTGTGTTTGTGTGTGTATGTATTTTGTGTGTATGAGTGTTTGTTTGTTTGTGTGTGTATGTATTTTGTTGTGTGTTTGTGTGTGTGTGTGTGTGTGGGGGTGGGGGGGGGGGTGAGAGAGAGAGGAGACAGACAGACAGAGACAGACAAGCAGACGGACAGCAAAACCCATATATGGAACGCTGAACCAAAACACTTTTACTACTTGATGCCAAACCACAACTAGAGACACACCCTTTGCAAAACATGAGACCACCACCACTACTACAACCTCCACCACCACCTACACCACCACCACCACCACCACCTCCACCACCACCACCCTTCCGCTGCACCACAACCACCATCAAACAAAAAAGAAGAAAAAAAGAAAGACACTGACTGATTAAAAAAAAAAGAACAAAAGGAAAATGGAGAAGAAAGGAGAAGAAAGAAGAAGAATCAAGGACAAGAGGGACAGACAAAGAAGAAAAAAAAAGAAAGAAGAAGGAGTAGGAGGAAGAGGAGAAGGAGGAGGATGGGGAGGAAGAAGAAGAGAAGGAGGAGGAGGAAGAAGAGAAGGAGGAGGAGGAAGAAGAGGAGGAGGAAGCAGGAGGAGGAGGAGAAAAAGAAGAAGAAAAACGACAGGAGGAGGAGGAGGAGAAGAGGAAGGAAGAAGAAGAAGAAGAAGAAGAAGAAGAAGAAGAAGAAGAGAAGAAGAAGAAGAAGAAGAAGAAGAAGAA
>CM054163.1:10379287-10386787 GCA_028751875.1 Rapana venosa | reverse complement strand
ATCGTGTGTGGTTTTTTCAAAGGTGCATCGCACTTTTTGGGGGGTTTATTCCCAGAGGGACATCTTCTCAACGCATTTAAGAATAATTTTTGTCTTCGTCAAAGTGTTTCCATTTTGACGAAATTTTCTTCTTGTTGTTGTTGTTTCACAAGAGTCTGTTTAAAGTATCACGCTTGTCCTATATAGTATGCTTTGCGTGCTGTGTTTGTAGTAAATGATTTATCTTATATTATATATGTATATATTATATTATATATCGTATTATATTATATTATATCGTATTCTATTAGATAGATAGATATATAGATAGATAGTAAGACAGACAGACAGACAGGCAGACAGACGGATATATGGATAGATGTATATTTATATATTACATATGAATAGATAGATAAATAGATAGATAGAGAGAGATCGATAGATAGATAGATAGAAAGAGAGAGAGAGAGAGAGAGAGAGAGAGAGAGAGAGAGAGAGAGAGAGAGAGAGAGAGAGAGAGGAGAGAGATATTATTGATTTTTATTATTGTATTCTTTTATTTCGAGAATAATGGAATGAGCACTCATGTGGTTTTCTTTCATCCTGTCCCCGTGTGTATGCAGTTTTGTACATTTTGTCATCCGTTCCCACGGGCACACAATGGCCTACTCTTCCGAAAAGCCGAACGGATTTTAACGCGTGCGCAGAGAGAGAGAGAGAGAGAGTGAGAGAGAGAGAGAGAGAGGAGAGAGAGAGAGAGAGAGAGAGAGAGAGAGAGAGAGAGAGAGAGAGAGAGAATGAGAGAGAAAGATAGATAGAGAGCAAGTTGAACAGTTGGATTCCCAAACGTTTCGGTTTATTGAACACCCCACCCCCACCCCCAGAGAAGTTCTCTGAATGACAAACACAAACACAGCCAAACGATGAACTGCAGTAATAAAGAAGAACAAGAAAAAAGACTGAAGGCAGTAGTAGTTCTTCAGTTTAACGCCCTTCCACTAAATAGTGATATCAGTCGGGAAAGTGTGTGTGTGTGTGTGTGTGTGTGTGTGCGCGCGCGCACACGTGTGTGTGTGTGTGTGTGTGTGTGTGTAGGGGGGAGGGGTATGCACATAACTAATCAATCGCAATAAACAACTATTATGAAAAAGCATAAACAAGAATCCTGGAAAAAAAACCACACACACACTAAAAAAGCAACAGCAACCCCCCCCCAAAAAAAATCAACAAAACCAACAGCCATCAAACAGCAAAAATACTAACTTTCCAATTCATATAACTTGAAGCTATCCTTATATTAGAGGAGTCTGAAAATAGGAGTATGGCTTAATAACAATACAATTTCTTTCATTAATGGAATGTCTTTTAGAACTTGCAGTAAGCTACGGACTGGGAAGGCAGGTAAAAAGTTTTTCAGATCTCTGCATCGTAAAAGAATGTGATCATTGGTAAGATTTTCACCACAGATACATGTTGCTTTAAAAGAATTTAGTTCTAAAAGCATTGAGCTTAAACCTGTGGATAAGAGATACAACATTTCTATGTTCGTGTGAATTACAACATTTGATCTAATCAAAAGATAATACATGGGTTACATCATCACTCCATGAATAACCGGTACTTTGTAGTTTCTTTTTAAAGTGTATCCAACATGCATTTTCTAACATGCTATAGCCCTCATGGATGGATAGAGGAACACTTATGCTGCAAGACCCATCGGTATGCTCAGTTCCATATTTTGCGTTTCTGTCAACTTTTTCATTAAAGTAAATACCACAGTGCGAGGGTATCCAGCAAAAAGTAACACCAGTGCCTCGTATCATCAGAAAATGAATTAGATGACTAATCTCAATTATGAGATCTTGTCTTACTTTTGAACTGAAGTTTCTCAGGGCAAGTGAAGGCATCTAGTGGACAGATACCCAAACATGAGACAGACTGACAGACGATCAGACAGACAGACAGAGAGTCAGTCAGACAGATACCCAAGCATGAGACAGACTTACAGATGATCAGTCAGACAGACAGAGAGTCCAACAGACAAAACAGACAGACACGAAGCAGAGCAGAGCTCGTAAAAAGACACGAAACACAAGAAAATATACAAAAATAGACATACGAGTATATTATACCCTGAACCCTTCTGTCAAAGTCTTTGCTTGTTTGTTCGTTTATTTGTTTCTTTGTTTGTTTCTTTCTTTCTGCCTTTCTTTATCTCTCTCTCTCTCTCTCTCTCTCTCTCTCTCTCTCTCTCTCTCTCTCTCTCTCTCTCTCTCTCTTTCTCTCTCTCTCTCTCTCTTCTCTCTCTCTTTCTTTCTTTCTTTCTTTCTTTCTTTATTTCTTTATTCTTTCATCCTTTCTTTCTTTCTTTTCTTTATGTGTTTCTTTCTTTCTTTTTACGTTTCTCTCACTCTTTCATTCGTTCACTCGTTCACTCTTTCACTCATTCACTCGTTCACTCTCTCTGTTTCTTTCTTGCTCTCTTTCTTTCTCTTTCTCTCTCTATATCTCCCCCCACCCCCCCACCCCATTTCTTTCTTTTTTCTCTCCCTCCCCCTTCTTTGATATGACCATCCTCAAGAAACAAAACCAAAGCAAGCAATAAAAAACAAAACAAAGCAAAGACAAAAATATCCCATTGCTTTTTGACCAGCCTCCCCTACTTCCATCTACACACACACACACACACACTTCACACACACACACACACACACACACACACACACACACACACACACACACACTCACTCACTCACACACTCACGCACACACACACACACACACACACACACACACACACACACACACACTCTCACAGAGAGATAGAGATGTATAGATAGATAGATAGATAGATAGATAGATAGACAGACAGATATAGCGCTAATTAATTGCCATGTATTATTATTATTGTTATTATATATACACACACACACACACACACACATTTCCCCCCAGCAGAGTCTGCTTGCGTTTTGCCTGCAAGGCAGTAGAATATAGGGGGATTCCCTGACTGACATTGACACCTGCAAATGGCACACCTCCTGTCCATCACAGCATCACGTGCCACGCGCAGCTTGCCTCCTTTACTGCCCCGGATGTATGGCGTCATCAACATGGCGGCACCCGACTTTTTGCATGTTCTTTTTTGTTTTTGTCAGTTAATGTTTCGTTTCCTGAGTATAGACGGAGTTATTATATAAGGACGAAGTTTTCTTGGTTTGTTTTGTTGTTGTTGTTTTTTTCGAGGGGCGGGGTGGTGGTGGGGGTGGGGGGCTGGGGGTAGTTATTTATAATCGAGAATGACAAGTGGCTATGGCTGAGTGGTTAAAACAGTTGGACTTCAGTCGTATGGGGCTAATACAGTCGCGGGTTCGAATCCCAGTGGAAACGTGTGGTGAATTCAGGCTGGGGATTTTTTTTTTTAATAACCAGTTTCAGTCACGGCAGATTTCTCTGCGTGAAATTCGGGCTGGTCTCCCCGTGGCGCACCCATAATTTTTTGGTTACTGATCTCTCATGCAGTAGTAATATTACGTCTTTCCATTTAAAGTGGTACCAGATTACCTAAGATGGGAACAATTTTATAGGAGGGTCAGTGTGTGTGTGTGTGTGTGTGTGTGTGTGTGTGTGTGTGTGTGTGTGTGTGTGTGTGTGTGTGTGTGTGCATGTGCGTGTGTGTGTGTTTGTGTGCATGTTTGTGTGTATGTAAGTGTGAACGCAAGGCACGAGATTCAAACCCGGGTCAGCAGGTCACGAATACATCACGGTATTAACCACCAGGCTATCCCGTCCCCTCTGCTTAAAGATTTGCGCGCGTCAAAAAACACCCACGATGAAAATCCAGAAGAGTAGGGAGGTACCTCTCGGCTGTCCTAGCAAAACAAAAAACCCCAAAAGGTAGATTCCATTCCCAACTAGCTCTGTACTCCCGAAGTCGGCATGCGGCTACCGTAATGGTGGAGGCAGAAATGGTCGCATACGCAAAAAAATCAACCCCCAAACCCCTCACCATCGGTGACCCTCGGAGCTCTACTGTGGAACGACACAAAAATATGCAGCTACCTTCATCATCATCATCATCATCATCACCATCATCATCATCATCATCATCATCATCATCATCATCATCATCATCATCATCATCATCAGTCCCGTGATCTTGGCGGTCGTGGAGGAGACACGAAAGACGATGCCGTGGTAAGCCTCCTCCATCCATCTCGGTCCTCGGCTCTGCGCAGTAGTGCTGAGTCATTCATCCTGGTCCATTCTATGATATTGTACATCCATGACTTGTTCTGTCTTCCCCTCTTTCTGCCACCTTCGAGTGTTCCCTGCAGTACTGTTTTTGGCAGAGTGTTGTGGCGGGTGACGTGGCCGAACCATGTCCGCTTTTTCTTCTTGATGATGGTGAGAAGGGGTTCCTGTAGACCTGCCAGCCGTGTTATTTGGCTCTTGACAAATTCATTGGTCTTTTGTTCTCTCCAGGATATGCCCAGCAGTTTTCTATGGCATTTTGTTTCAAATGACTGGATTCGCTTTGCTGTTTCAGCAGTCAATGTCCAGGTTTCACTTCCGTACAGCAGCTACCTTAACGGGTAGCAAAACAACAACAATAAAGCTTCCTCCAAACCCCCAGCGGCAAAGGCAATATCTCACCATTAGCGAACCAGGGAGCTCTAGCGGAGGAAGGACCAAGGACAGAGAAAGAAAAGAGCCAGTGACTGTTCCATGCAGTAGCCTACAATACACCGCACCACATCTAGTCTGTGTGTGGGAGGATTTTTCCTCTGGAGTTAACATCAGTGCCAGCTCCACTCTCCCCCCTAAAAGTCCTTCAAGTGAGACTGTAAATCTTACTGGTTTAGAGACTCCTCCAAAAGACTTGACATTCAGTTCGATTTTCCTACCAAACCCGGAAGTTTAAGGGGAAAGATATGGGAATCGAACTCTGAACCTCACGGTTTACTTGACAGGCAAAGCGAACGTCTTAAACAGTAGCTTCCACCTTCCTTCTTAATTAAGTCATAGTATCACACACGGACACACACACACATACACACACACACACACACACACACACACACACACACACACACACACAAACACACACACACACACACACACACACACACAGAGGTGCAAAGCATGAACGGAAATCAGCAACATTGCACGTGCCTTTATCATTACAAGAGGGCTACCACTTATTAGAACAAACATCATGGAAAAAGGTCACAGAAACGTATCACCTAAAAGAGAGATTTCTAAACACATCTGTCATCAAAACTGATAAAGCAAGTGTCGTGAGCCATTCTAAGGCTTGCTCAAATATCTCAACAGCAAGAAGAGTGAATAGTTTGTTTTATAGAATAAAACTTAATGCATTCGTAACCAAATTCAGTAGACACAGTAAATGTATGTGTGGTGAGAATATTTCTAATACTCATATAATATTTGAATGTAAGAATACAAAAGCTTTTTTACCCCAATTTTCTGAAAACTCCCTTAGAAGCATATTCAATAATTTGAATTTGGCATTTGATATTGCAAAAGGTCTCTGGCATAGTCCTATAGGACATTTGTTATAGTTTCATTAACGTTAATCACTTTTTATGTTTGTTTGTTTGGTTGGTTTTTTTTAAATTTATTTATTTATTTATTTTTTAATTTTTTTTAATTGTATCTTTTGCTTTGTGCGGTTTCTTTTCATGATTAGACTACTTTTCCCCCCTCGCATTTTTCAGTAGGGCCTCCACCACCACCTCAATTTTCATACACCCCTTGTATATATATATATATTTTTTTTTTTCTCGTCTAATATCACTGAGAGTGAACAGACGTAAAATCGAAGACAACAACAACAACAACACACACACACACACACACAAACACAAACACACACACACACACACACAAACACACACACACAAATCCTCTACGCTTAAAAAACATAACCGCAACTAACAAAACTAGCGCGCGCTATTTCATTGCATAGTCACTTATACCATTTAATAATTAGGTGGGGGGGGGGGGGGGGGGGGGGGAGAGGGTGTCGGGACAGCCTGGTGGTTAGCCTGATGCGCTTGTGCTCTGCTGACCCGAGTTCGATTCCCGCTCAAAAGGATTTTTCCTCTGGAGTAAACAGCAGTGCCGACTCCACTCCCCCTACAAGTCCTTGGGATGAGACTATAAACCGAGGTCCCGTGTGTGAACGCACGGAGAACATCTTGCGCACACTTTAAAACCCGTTCCGCTTTTTGGAAGAGTAGGCCATTGTGTTCCAGCTAAGAACGGATGATAAAATTGACAAAGCTGCAAACACACGGGGACTGGATGTAAACCAAAAAGCACATGAGTGCTTATTCCATCATCCTCGAAATAAAAGAATTTGGAAAAAAAAACACCACCAAAAGTTCCATTATACCCCCCCTCCCCTTTCCGCTCCTCCGTCCCCTTCACACCCATCCCCTTACCACCCCCCTACCCCCCACCCTTACCCCCACCACGACCCCCGACAGTTCAATCGCACCAAGCAGACGCATCATCGCAAAGCATTACCGTTTTACCGGGTAAAGCAAAGCAAACTAAACTTAAAAGTTAACAGTTAAAAAAAAGAACAACAAAAAACAAAAGAAAAATGTTCAGGTCACGACACGAGACAAACACAGCTTAGCTTCTTTCTCTATCCCCCACCGCAAAGAAAAAACCCCACAACAAAATCCCTTCTGGGACCTTCTGGAATCGGGGAGTGGGGGTGGGAGGTGGGGTGTTGTGGGGGGGTGGGGGGATGGATGGGCGGCGGTTGCAGACAGATGGGGAAGCCAACGTGTGTGGACAGATCCACTTTAACTGTGCACTCTAGGGGCACCGTCGCTTACTGACTGAGCTCTTTGGGGGTTTAACAGGGTAGGGGGGGAGG
This sequence comes from Rapana venosa, assembly GCA_028751875.1. NCBI lineage: Eukaryota > Metazoa > Mollusca > Gastropoda > Neogastropoda > Muricidae > Rapana > Rapana venosa. Next base: position 10,379,892 of record CM054163.1, on the reverse strand, counting down.
GGGGGGGGGGGGGGGGGGGAGAGAGATGGTTGGGGGAGGGGGGGAGGATAAGTGATTGAGGGGGCTTCGGTCTTTTAAAAGGTCACTTTGGCCTTTTAGTGCGTTGTTGCCATGGTAGGGGGGGTTTGTGTGTGGGGGATACCACTGGATAGTTGAAATGTCGATTTGTGTGTGTGTGTGTGTGTGTGTGTGTGTGTGTGTGTGTGTGTGTGTGTGTGTGTGTGTGTGTTTTCTTGTAAGTGTTTTTGTTGGTGGTTTTCTTTTTAGAAAAGTAATTGCTGAGATTTGTGTGTGTGAGTGTGTGTTGTATGTGTGTGTGTGTTTTTTGTGTGTGTGTGTGTGTGTGTGTGTGTGTCTGTGTGTGTGTGAGTGTTGAGTGTGTGTGAAGAAATTATTTTTAAGAAAAATAAATGCTGCTTATTATGAAATTTTTGTGTATGTATGTATGTATGAAATGTATGTACGTACGTACGTACGTATGTAGGGTGTGTGTGGGGGGGGGGGGGTGGAGGGGGGGTATATGGGGTGGGGTGCGCGCGCATGTGTGTTGTTGATCTGATCCCGTAATGTCTCTATTTGTCTACCAGTTTATTGTGTAATTTTTA
>CM054163.1:10374287-10376787 GCA_028751875.1 Rapana venosa | reverse complement strand
AGTGACCGATTCTCTTTCTACCGCAGAAGGATTTCACATGTGCCATGAGTGGTTAATAAAAACGACTGGAATGCCCTGTTGGGGATAACTACTGCTACTGCTGCTGCTGCTACTACTACTACTACTACTACTACTACTACTACTACTACTACTACTACTACTACTACTACTACTACTACCACTACTAATAAATAATAAAAAGGAACTTATATAGCGCTATATCTTGCAAAGACAAATCAAAGCGCATACTACTACTACTGCTATTATTGCTACTACCACTACTTCTTTTTCTATACTACTACTACTACTACTACTGCTGCTGCTGCTGCTGCTGCTGCTGCTGCTGCTGCTGCTGCTGCTGCTGCTGCTGCTGCTACTACTACTACTACTACCACTACAACTGCTACTACTAATAAATAATAAAAAGGAACTTATATAGCGCTATATCTTACAAAGACAAATCAAAGCGCATACTACTACTACTGCTATTATTGCTACTACCACTACTTCTTTTTCTATACTACTACTACTACTACTACTGCTGCTGCTGCTGCTGCTGCTGCTGCTGCTGCTGCTGCTGCTGCTGCTGCTGCTGCTGCTGCTGCTGCTACTACTACTACCACTACAACTGCTACTACTAATAAATAATAAAAAGGAACTTATATAGCGCTATATCTTGCAAAGACAAATCAAAGCGTCGGGGACTTGTCAGTACAAATAGCATCCCCACCTTCTGGAAATAGCGTGCTAGAAACCTCCTCTTTTCTATCACTCTCTTTGTTTCTGCCTTGTTCCTTTTCTTCCTATCACCTCCTTCTTGTCTTTTTTTTTTGCCTTCTTGGGCTTTTTCCCTACCTTTTTTCCCCAGAAAGACTTATAAGACTTATCTCTTATGCCAAAGTTGGATGTGCTGGGCCTGGCTTGTCAGGCGCTTAACGGCCGTGTGACGTATTTTCGCTCATATTGTAACAGACAACAATGATTGCTGTCTGAACTATGGACGAAAATCGATCCACTTAACGCACAGAGGAAGAAAGGCTATGAGAATAGACTTGTTAGGAGAAAAGACAGGCGTGAACGACTGGCCGGCTCTATAAACTGACTGACTGACTTACTGACTGACTGACTGAGTCAGCACATGACGACATGTGTGTGATATGTGCACTGTGCTGTTCGCATCATGACCAGGTTTCGAGTCTTCCTTCTGCTTCAGCATTGACTGGGCGGCAGGCGCTGAAAGAACAATGATGGTGCACTTGTGAGGCTCAGCACTCTTCTTTCTTTCTTTCTTTCTTTCTCTCTTTCATCTCTTCTTTCTTTCTGTCTGTCTTCTTTCTTCTTCTTCTTCTTCTTTCTTCTTCTTCTTCTTCTTCTTCTTCTTCTTCTTCTTCTTCTTCTTTTCTTCTTCTTCTTCGCAATTCTTCTTCTTCTCCTTGGCCATTCTTCTTCTCTCCTCCTCCTCTTCCTTCTGCTCCTCCTCCTCCGTCGTTTTTGTTGTTGTTGTTGTTGTTGTTGTTGTTGTTGTTGTTCTTCTTCTTCTTCTTCTTCTTCTTTTCTTCTTCTTCTTCTTCTCCTTCTCCTTCTCCTTCTTCTTCTTTGTCGAACGCTCAGACATCAACTATCGTTGTATCTGTCATATGAGCAACAAAAAACGCCAACCAAAAAAACAAACAAACAAAAAAGCGTTACGCTGCCGTTAAGCGCCTGACAACTCAGGCCCAGCGCATCGAACTTCTGCGTGCTCAGCAGCGTGCTACTGATACTAATGATCATTGTTCTCCTTTAACTGTCGTTTGCTGACATTGAGTTGAATATTGTATGGCACCTTGCACAGGGCAAATTTCTCGGTGTGAAATTCATGTTGAGCCTCATGATGTTTTCTCTTTAGCTACGGCGAGAGCGTTCGTCGCCGCATGTCAGCGCCTCCTGTTGTTTTATGTCCGATCTGGTAGTAGAGAGTTGTTGTATTTATCCTGTGAGAGGCAATAATAGTAATGATAATAATGATGCTTTCAAGAACAGCTCTCTCTGTCTGTCTCTTTCTCTCTGTCTCTGTCTGTCTCTCTGTCTCTCATTCCCTCTCTCTCTCCTCACTCTCTCTCACACACACACACTCTTTCTCTCTGTCTCTGTCTGTCTGTTTGCCCCCCCCCCCCTCTCTCTCTGTCTCTGTCACTCCCCACCCCTCCTCTCTCTCTCTCTCTCTCTCTCTCTCTCTCTCCTCTCTCTCTCTCTCTCTCTCTCTCTCTCTCTCTCTCTCTCTCTCACCGCGTGATGATTTGGTTTTTAAAAATGCATGTTAACTGCACATGGGACTGCGTGTGTAGTGTCCCATTTGAAGGATTTAGAACTGACCTCGATCGTCAGTGATGGTCAAGCCAGTTAAGGGGAGGGGGGGGGGGGGGGGGGTATTCCAACTTTAGCACAGGACTGAACTCACGGCTTCTTGCTGTCTAGACGGATGCGTAACCACTCGGCCACTGGTCTTCATGTTGGTGTT
>CM054163.1:10361787-10364287 GCA_028751875.1 Rapana venosa | reverse complement strand
TGGAGCTTTAAAGGGTAGGATTATTTTCATGATGGTTTTAGTCATTTTTAAGGAGATTTTCCAGTGTATTAAATCCCTTCATGTGTTCCAACATTGAACATCTGTTATGCTCATGTGTATCCTATAAGAACTAATATGCTGACCTTTTTTTTGTCAATATGTTTTGGGGTTTTTGGTGTGTGAGCCTTCGTCTTCATTAACATTAATGTCAAACACAATTCTGTATGATCTGTTCTAGATTGTTTTAATTTGAATGGCACAAATTTATGTAACAAAGAAGGAGGGAGAGAGAGGGGGAGAGAAAGAGAGAGAGAATATAATTTCACACGTTTACTATGCTCAGATTTACCTTTAAAACGCAATTAAAGACAAAGACAGACAGACAGATGGACAGACAGATTAGCAAAAAGACAGAGAGCCAGACGGAAAAATAGAGACAGACACAGACAGACAGACAAGTCAAGTCAAGTCAAGTCAAAATTTTATTTCCAGATGGTACATTGAATAAGCAATGCATTTGCCTTTTTTCATCAAGCCATCTATCTAAGAACACATTTCTTAATGATTATACTGAAATACTACATTATTGCATCCTTTACCATTAAATTAAACCAGTAAAAAGAGGAAAATCGATAAGATAATCCATTGAAAAATACACATTACCACATATACATATACACGCACACGCACACACACACACACACACACACACACACACACACACACACACACACACACATACTCATACACACCTGCGCGCGTGCGGGCTCACGTCCACACACACACTTAAATAAAGAATGTTTTCAGAATTAAAAAAAGAAAATCATAAAACGTCAGGACAAACAAATTACTTCACCTACTGTTTCATCCATTCTTTCACGTTTATACTTTAGATAATAAAAAGGTACAGGAACAAAATGTTAGAAAATACTAGGCATTCGTTGCGTCATTACTGACAATATTGCCTTCAATGACCCCTCCCTCCTCTCCTCCGCCACCCAGCAAACGTGTGCTTATATGCGCTCATACTCTTCAAATAGCGTTTTTGAAAAATAATCTATTCACACAATAACTATCAAACAAGCAATATAAGTCAAGTAAGAAAATGATAATGATTATTATACTAAATATATAATAATAACAACAATCACCGATCACAATGAGACAACAATATAACAAATAATCCCCATCTCAATGAGACAGCAACATAACGATGATAACAGAAAAGCATTGGAAGGATGGGGGGTGGGGGTGAAGTATCAAGGGGGAAGGGAAAAACACATTCAATCAAATAGAAAAAAAAAGAGAAAAAAAAAATTCAAATAAGTAAAACCCCAATATGATGCAAAATTCAAAAGCCCATAATCATCTGGACTATCAAACTAAAACAATATCACTTATAATGGTACTAATAATCGCATTTCTAACTGCAATAAAAATAACATCCAAGATAAAATCTATTGAATTGGACAAGAGAAAGGGCATGAGGACAGGAGAGGAGAGAGAGGAGAGGAGGAGAGGAGGAGAGGAGAGGAGAGAGAGAGAGAGAGAGAGAGAGAGAGAGAGAGAGAGAGAGAGAGAGAGAGAGAGAGAGAGAGAGAGAGAGAGAGAGAGAGACGACACACTATCAAGCTATCAGGTCTACCATTTAAAAAAAATGTCCTCCTTTCCACGTTGTTTCAAAATTTGTAGATTATTTATTGGCTTGTATAGATTACTCTTACTTCTTTGCATAATTAGTGTGCCTCTTTCCTGCCTCCCCCTCCCTCCACATATACAACGTGTGACTGTAGAATTTCTAGTCACAGTAAGACATACTTGAATTTTATATATATATATATATATATATATATATATATATATATATATATATATATATATATATATCTTTTTAAAGAAATGCAGTAAGTGCTTATAAATGTAAGTATGGTTGATTTGCCGTATTAGTCATGGTTGATTTGCCGTATTGTTTTGCCTTATTAAAAGCAGACAGAGACAGACAGATAGACAGGCAGGCAGACAGGCAAACGAACAGACAGAAGCAGACAGACAGACAGACAGACATACGGACAGAGACAGGCGGACTAACAAACAAACAGACAGACCGACAGACCGACAGACGGACTGACGGACTGACGGACGGACGTACAGACTTGTAAAGGGGCAGACTGAGAACATCCTGGTTTTCGTCAGATAACAGACAGCAGAGTAGATAGAGAGAAATGGAAGAACGCACAGGAGAGGGCAGAACAACATGAAACTGCTATTGATTTTGAGTCTCCGAGGAAAGGAAGAGAGAGAGAGAGAGAGAGAGAGAGAGAGAGAGAAGAGAGAGAGAGAGAGAGAGAGAGAGAGAGAGAGAGAGAGAGAGAGCGAGCGACGAGAGAGAGAGAGGGGGGGGGGAAGAGGGAAATGGGGGGAGAAAGAGACACAGAGAGGGAGGGAGGGAGGGAGAAATGGAGAGAGGGGGAGAGGGGGAGGGGCAGAGGGAGAGGAAGGA
>CM054163.1:10344287-10346787 GCA_028751875.1 Rapana venosa | reverse complement strand
GGTTATATCTATCACTGAGAAAGTATATGTTGCATATTAAACGTAACATGTGTCCTTGGAGTTGATAGTGTTTGACTTCTTTGTCTGTCTGCCTGTCTGTCTGTCTGTCTGTCTGTCTATCAGTCTCTCTCTGTCTGTCTGTCTATCTGTCTGTCTCGCGCGCGCATACACATAAACATACACACACACTCACACACACACAAACACTTACACACACACACACATACACTAAACATTATCATTCTGACAGACTACATGACAAATTCTATGCAATGTCCCATCAGTTTTCAAAGTAATCTGTCAGTTAAGTGCACCTTTGCTTGTCTGCTTCTTATTTTCAGTTATTCCCATATTGAATCCTTCTTTTGAATTACATAATGATGGCCAAATAAAATCATTATCTTTTGTCAAAAATCTGAAATAACCAAATCTCGCCGCAACAATCAAATAAATCACTCCGCCCAGTCTCTAAAATTGAAAACAAAAATGCCGGAGCTCTGTGACGGGATTTTAATCTACGCTGATGGAAACAGATCATGCTGGTTCCCCCAAAAAAACAAAACCAAGTCCATTTTGGGAACATTCTTAGACACGAAAACACACAGACAGACACAGATACAGACACACGACACACACACACAAAAACACACTCACAAACACACACACAACACACACACACACACACAACACACACACACACACACACACACACCACACACACACACACACACAACATACACACACACACACACACACACACACACTACACACACACACACACACACACACACACAAGCTATAAAATGTAAACAGTGTTCCATTAACTAACTAAGGACATTAAAAGTAGCGATTCAAAAATTGAACACACACAAAAACACACACAAAACACATGCCCAAACGCACACGTCCCCCCCCCTCCCTCCCCCCCCCCACCACACAACAAGGGGGGAGACAGGAAACGAAACAACACACACGCAAAGGGAAACAAAAAACACACAACACAAAAAACCACCCAACCACACCACACCCTGACGGGCCAGAAAAAAGCAACTTCTGTACCCCCGCTCCCACCCCACCCCCCCCTCTTCCAAATTTCTTCCCCCCCTCCCTTCCAGACCCCCAGTCTCCTTTCCCTCTTTGTGTTGGGGAAATTTTTGGCATAATTATCGGTCTTTTCCCAACGGGATACAGCAAAATTAAACCCAACCTCGGAACACGGGGGGGGAAAAAAGGAAGAGCTGGTTTTAAAAAGACATTAAAAAGTGGAAGAAGAAAGAAGAGGGGAGAGGGGGAAAAAAGGGGGAGAGAAGAGAAGAGAAAAGTGAGGGGGAGAAGAGAAAAAAGGGGGAAAGGAAAAATTTTTTTTTTAGGGGGGGGGGAGTGGGAGTGAGAAGAAAGAGAGAGAGAGTGAAAAGGGGAGAGAGGGGGGGGTTTTTAAAGATAGAGAAGAAAAAAGGGAAAGGGAGAAGAGAGAGGAGGAGAAAAAGAGAGAGAGAGAGAGAAAGAAAGAGAAAAAAAGAAAGGAGAGAGAGAAAGAGAGAGAAGAAAGAAAGAGAAAAAGGAATTTTGGGGGAAATAGTGTAGTGAGATTGCAGGGGAAAAATTGAAGCCCATGTGTGTCTTTTGTGGTGTTTTGTGTGTGGTGTGGTGTGTGTTGTGGGTTCGCGAAGGCGCAAGTGTGTGGTGTGTGTGTTTTGGTGTGTGGTGTCGTTTTGTGGTGTTCTGTGTGCTATTTTTTCTTTTTTTTGTCCTGTTCTCTGCTTCTGTCTCGTCACCCTCTTTTTGTCGGTTGGGTCTTTTTTCTCTCCCCTCGCTCTCAATTTCTTTTTTCTTTTCTTTTTTTCTTCTTTCTCTCTCCTCTCCCCTCTCTCTTTCTCTCTCCCCTTCTCTCTTTTCTCTCTCTCTCTCTCTCTCTCTCTCTCTCTTTTCTCTCTCTCTCTCTCTCTCTTGTTCCTCTGTCCCTTTCTTTCCCCTTTCCCTGTAAATTCTCTCCCCACCCTCCTCTCCCTGTGCGTGGAAAGTATTTTGTATTTTGTTTTGCATGTATGTATATGTTTTTTGTTTTTTGCTTCTGTGTTATGTATGTATGTATGTTTTGGTTTTTGTTTGCTTCTTTGTTTTTGGGATGTATGGGTTGTATGTGTTTTTTTGCTTCTGTGTGTCTTTGTAATACTTTTTTATGATGGGTTTGTGTTTTTGGGTTTGCTTCTGGTGGGTATTTAATGTATAATTTTAAAATTATGTATGTATGTTGAGAATACAGAGGGGACAGAAAAGGGGACTGAAGAGCGCGACACACACACAAACGCAAACACACACACACACACACACACAAACACACACACACAGAGAAAACGGCACCTCCCTACCCCCTCCTCTCTCCCCTTTGGTCACCCCCTTCCCTTCCATACCTCCAGTCTCCATGTTCCCTCTTTGCTGTGGTGGATATTTGCATAATTATCTGGTTTCTGCTGCAACGGGATACAGCTAATTAAACAGC
>CM054163.1:10331787-10341787 GCA_028751875.1 Rapana venosa | reverse complement strand
CCCAAACACACACACACACAAACACACACACACGCACAAACACACACACACACACACGCGCGCACACACACGCACACACCTATACACACACCTACACACAAGCACACACAAGCACACACAAGCACGCGCACACACACACACACACACACACACACACACACCACACACACACACACACAACACACACCACCACACCAAAACAAAGAGGGCCACCAGATTTCACAAGAAGTGTTCGGAAAGTGCACGACTGTGTAGGATGGACAAAGATGTGTGAGAAGAACACACACACACACACACACACACACACACACACACACACACACACAAACACACACACACACGACTTGGAAAATGGAAAAGGGTCAGAGGTTGGTGGTGGTAGTGACAGTGGTAGCAGAAGAGGGGTGAAGGTGGGAGGGGATGGGGTGTCAGTGAGGAGAGAAGATTGGGTGGAAGGGGGGTGTGGATGAGGAAAATTCAGTGTTAGGCACTCAGGGTTTCCATAGGACCCTGAAGGGCAACTGACCCCATGGGTTCATGGCTAAAGGCACCATCGGCCTTCAGGGTGACTTTTTTTAAAAAGCTTACCAGGAATGGGTGGGATCGTGTGGTTCATGGGTCACTGGTCCTAATCGTTGAGACTGTTCCTCTTGTACTTTTGCTTGAGGCCCTGCCTAGTAGCCATCGCTTTTGCAGGCAGTCATGACTATTTGGGGACCGTGGCGTGTGTCCGGGCTTAAGTTGTGTCAGTTACTGATCTCTCTCTGTCTGTCTATGTCTCTGTCGGTCTGTCTGTCTGTCTGTCTGTCTGTCTCTCTCTCTCTCTCTCTCTCTCTCTTCTCCTCTCTCTCTCTCTCACACACACACACACACTCTCTCTCTCTCTCTCTCTCTCTCTCTCTTTCTCGGACAGGGCTGGATGAAAAATGTTATGCGCATGCTTATTCTGTTACCATTTGAAAATAAAGATTCATTGATTCAATAAAGATTCATTCATTCATTCATTCATTCTTTCATTCATTCATTCATTGTCTCTCTGCGCCCCCACCCCACCCTCTTTCTCTGTCTCTCTGTCTATCTCTCTGTATCTGTCTGTCTATCTCTGCCCCTCCCCTCTCTCTGTCTCTCTGTCTATCTCTCTGTCTCTGTCTGTCTGTCTGTGTGTGTCTCTCTCTGTCTGCCTCTGTCTGTCTGCCTCTCTCCCCCCTTCTCCTCCCCTTTTCTCTCTCTCTCTCTCTCTGTGTCTCTCTCTCTCTCTCTCTCTCTCTCTCTCCTCTCTTCTCTCTCTCTCTCTCTCTCTCTCTCTCTCCTCCTCTCTCTCTCTCTCTGCGCACACGTTAAAACTAATTTCCGCGATTTGGAAGAGTAGGTAGGCCATTGTGTGCAGAACGGAACGGATGACAAAATTTATAAAACTGCAAATACACGGGGACTGGATGTAAAAAACACATAAGTGCTTAATATTCTCGAAGTAAAAAAGAATAAATAAAAAGACAATAAACACACACATACACACAAATACACACACATACACACTCACACACACTCATACACACACACACTTACACACTCACACACACAATCACACACACTCACACAAACACACACTCACACACTCTCACACACACAACATATAAAAGATTTTTTTAAACGTTCATGGAAACACACACAAAAAAGTGTCATAGCCCAGCCCCCTCCCTCAGACGCAAGGACCCAGCACACAAAACACTCTGCCACCACCACCACCACCCTCACCCCCACCACCACCCCCACCCCACTATATGACATCACCACCCACCAACCACCCTCTCCCAACCCATCCTCCCTCCTCCACAAATCTCACTACATCTTCAATTGCAGTCCTCCTTCCTACACCCCCAAACCCCTACCAGTACCCCATCCCCACCTCCATCCCTCCCTCTCCACTCTCCCCTCCCCCCCTTTCTACCACCCTCTAACCCCCTCCCCCCCATCCACCCCTTGTTTGTCAATCTCTTCTTGCGCCCTCAGTGGCACCCCCCGCTGTCGCGTGCCGTCCAAATTCAAAGTGCAGACATGGCAGGTTATGAAATGAAAGACATCAATCAACCACGTGGCGCCCGACACACCTCCCTCCCCTTTTCTCTCTCTCCTCCACCCCTCCCCCACTCCACACACACACACTTCTTCTTCCCCCTTTTCTCTCTCTCTCCCCCCTCCCCACACACACACTCTTCTTCTTCCCCTTCTCTCCTCTCTCTCTCTCTCTCGTCTCTCCCCCTCCCCCTTTCTCCCCCTTGCCCCTCTGTCTCAGTGTTTCTCTCTCTGGCGTGTCTCTGTCTTCGTCTTCGTCTCTCTGTTTTTGTTGGGGACTTTCTGTCTCTGTCTTTTTTTGTCTGTCTCTGTCTGTCTCTCTGCCTTTCTGCCTGCCTTTCTCTGTCTCTGCCTTTCTCTGTCTCTGTCACTCTGTCTGCTTTTCTTTCTGCCTTTCTCTGTCTCTGCCTTTCTCTGTCTCTGTCTCTCTGTATGTCCTTCTTTCTGACTCTGTATGTCTCTCTCTGTCTATGTGTCTTCGAACTCTGTCTTTCTCTGTCTCTGTCTTTCCTTCTGACTCTGTCTTTATCTGTCTCTGTCTCTCTGCCTGCCTTTCTTCCTTCCTTTCTCTGTCTCTGTCTCTCTGTCTGCCTTTCTGCCTGCCTTTCTCTCTCTACCTTTCTCTGTCTCTTTCTCTGTCTCTCTTTCTCTCTGTATGTCTGTCTTTGTCTGTCTCTGTCTTACTCTGTCTCTGTCTACCTTTCTGACTCTGTCTTTCTCTGTCTCTCTTTCTTTCTGTCTGTCTTTCTCTGTCTCTGCCTGTCTGTCATTCTGACTCTGTCTTTCTCTGTCTCTGTCTGCCTTCTGACTCTGTCTTTCTGACTCATTATGTCTCTCTCTGTCTTTGACTCTGTCTCTCTCTGTCTCTCTGTCTGTCTTGTCCGTCTGTCTCTCTCTCTCTCTGAGTCTCATAAAAATCATCAATCAATCAATCTCTATCTCTTTCACATTAACCTCGAGCTAAAGAATGGAATTGAAACTTTCTCTCTGTCTCTGTCTCAGTCTTTATCTCAGTATCTGTCTGTCTGTCTGTCTGTCTGTCTGTCTGTCTGTCTGTCTGTCTGTCTGTCTCTCTCTCTCTCTCTCTCTCTCTCTCTCTCTCTCTCTCTCTCTCCGTTTCTCTCTTTCGCCTCCCTTCCTCCCTTCCTCCATCCTCTTCCTCCTCCACCTCCATCATTACAGTCATCTTGGAGGGGGGAGAGGGGATGGGGTGGAGTAGGAGGAGAGGTCTGGCATGAAGAGAGAAGGGTTTTGACAGCCGAATTGTTGATCTAAGGGCATCTCCACTGGCCAGAGCGCTATCTCCTCCAGGAGGATGTCTCCTTTTACTTTTTCTTTTTCTTTTTTGGATTTTGGACGTGAAGTCTCTCCTGATTCTAAACTAGCAGCCCCCACCCCCCACCTACCCACTTCTTCCAGCCCTTCCCTGTCCATGCTTCTCTTCCCCACGCCCTCCCCCATTCTTTGTCATATTATTTCTCTTGTCTTTCTCTTCTCTATTTTTGTGTCTCTTTTCTCTTCTCTCTTTTCTTTTCTTCTCTTCTCTCCTATCTTCCTTTTCTGTTCTGTTCTGTCCTGTTCTCTTCTCTTCTCTTTCTCATCTCTTTCTCTTCTCTTCTCTTTTCCTCTCCTCTCGTCTTCTCTCCTCTCGTTTCTCTTCTCTCTTCTCTCCTCTCTCCTCTTCTCTCCTCTCCTCTCCTCATCTCTCCTCTCCTAATCTCTCCTCTCCTCTTCTCTCCTCTCCTCTTCTCTCCTCTCCTCTTCTCTTCTCTTCTCTCTCTCTTCTCTTCTCTTTTCTCCTCTTCTCTTCTCTCCTCTTCTCTTCTCTTCAATCCTCTCCTCATCTCTCCTCTCCTCTTCTCATCTCTCCTCTCTCCTCTCCTTCCTCTCCTCATCTCTCCTCTCCTCTTCTCTTCTCTTCTCTCCTCATCTCTTCTCTTCTCTCCTCATCTCTCCTCTCCTCTCCTCTTCTCTTCTCTTCTCTTCTCTCCTCTCCTCTCCTCTCCCTCCTCTTCCTTCTCTTCTCTCCTCTTCTCTCTCTCTTCTCTCCTCTCCTCTCCTCTCACCTCCTCTTCTCTTCTCTTTCTCTTCCCTTCTCTCTTCTTCTCTCCTCTCTTCTCACCTCCTCTCCTCTTCTTTTCTCTTCTCTTCTCCTTTGCTCTCTCCTCTCCTCTCCTCTCTTCTTGGCTTGGTTCTCTTTGTGCTGTGGGGTTAAGTGCAGTAGTAGGGGGACGATTGCCCTGCAGTGGTGTCTTTGTCTGCTTCATATTATGACAAGGAGATCAATAGTCCCGAGACTGGTTTGGTGGGGGTGGTGGTGGTGATGGTGGTGGTGGTGGTGTGCATGTCAAGTGTGCGTGCAGGAAAGCTGGAAGTGGGAGGGGGCGTCCTTGTTGTTTTTTCAGAATTGTGCATATCTCGACACCCCCCCCCCTCTCATCTTCTCTGTTTCTGTCTCTGTCTGTCTGTCTGCCTGTCCCTATCTCTCTGTATCTGTGTGTGTCTCTCTCTACCCTCATCCTCATGCACACACATACACACACACGCAAACGCACGCACACACACACACACACACACTCACAAACGCACGCACACACACACACATCACAAACGCACGCACACACACACTCATCACAACCACACACACACACACACACACACACACACACACTCACACACACACACACACAACCCCAACCAAAAACCATCCATACCCTTAATGTCACCGAACATCAGTGCTGAGATTCAAACCCACGATTTCACAGACCTACGAGATGGAACTCATACAGTCTTACCCCTTACCCACTCAGCCTCGCTTGCTAGTTGACCTTAAGCCCCTTCCATCCAGGGCGACCAGCACACACTCTCTCCCTCTCCCCTCTCTCCCTCTCCCCACCCTCCCTCGCCTCCTCCCCACTCCCTCTTTCTCCACCTTCCAGTTGTCGTTCAGCCCTTCTTGTCTCCGTTCCGAGCTAAAATTGTACACACGCAAGCTGCGGGCATTTAACAACTACAGCCGCGCCAAGAAGACAAAATACAACCCAAACAAAACACGACAAAACAAACAAGACAAGGAGAAAGAGAGAGAGAGAGAGAGAGAGGGAGAGAGAGAGAGAGAGAGAGAGGGAGGAGGAGGAAGGGTGGGAGGGACGGAGGTCCTGGCTGTTAGTGGGTGGGTGGGAGGGAGTGGGTGTGGAGGGAGAGAGAAGGGGGGCAGTTTTTAACCCCCAAAAATGGGCAAAACAAATAAACCTTTCCCCAAACTTTAATTAAAGTTGTTGAGCTGTTGAAGGAAAGGGTCAGTTTGTTTGTTTAATTGTTTTTTTGTTTTGTTTTTTTTTGGGGGGAGGGGTTGTTTGTTTGTTTTGTTTTGTTTTGTTTGTTTTCTGGCAGTGTTTGTTGTGTCTCTCTCTCTTTGTTTGTGTCTCTTTATGTTTTGTTTCTTGATTGTCCGTCTGTTTGTCTGTCTATGTGTCTGCCTGCCTGCCTGCCTGTCTCTCTGTCAGTCTCTGTCTGTCTCTGTCTGTTCTCTGTCTGTCTCTCTGTGTCTGTCTGTCTCTCTGTCTCTGTCTCTGTCTGTCTCTCTGTCTGTCTCTGTCTGTCTCTGTCTGTCTGTCTCTGTCTGTCTGTCTATCTGTCTCGCCAGTCTGTCTTTCTGTCTATGTCTGTCTGTCTCTCTCAGCCTCTCTGCATGTGGGCGTTCGAGCGTGTGTGTGTGCGTGTGTGTGTGTGCGCGTGCGTTCGTGCGCGCGTGTGTGTATATGTGTGATATTGAGGGCTAAGAACCAAATTCGCAACCTTAAAAGTAAAGAAGCCTCTACCCACAAGCAGTGGATGACGCTCTCTCTCTCTCTCTCTCTCTCTGGGGATCTCAGGTACAGTACATTAACCCTTTCCTCACCCAGTGGAGTGGACAACTTTTGGCCACGATTGGATGCCCTTTAAACAACAACTACAAAAAAGGTGGTGGTTATTGCTGTTACATTGCCGGACATAGCCATACATGACAACATCGCTGGGGTTTTCTCTCTGTGTGTGTATGTGTGTGTGTGTGTGTGTGTGTGTGTGTGTGTGTTTGTGTGTGTATGTGTGTGTGTGTGTGTGTGAACAACGTGGGTGGTCAAGGTAAATCTGTAGTGTGAAGATTCTTGCAGATTTTTGATGGGTTTAAACCTTATCTGTAAGGATTCGTTCTAGTTCGTGATGGGTTAAAACCTAATCTGCAAGGATTCGTGCTAGTTTCTGATGGTTAGGCCTTATCTGTAAGGATTTGTGCTAATTCGTGGTGGGTTAAAAACCTAACCTGTAAGGATTCGTGGTAGTTCGTGGTGGATTAAAACTTCATCTGCAAGGATTTGTGCTACTTTCTGATGGTTAAAACCTTATCTGTAAGGATTCGTGCTAGTTCGTGATGGGTTAAAACCTAATCTGTAAGAATTCGTGCTAGTTTGTGATGGATTAAAACCCAATCTGCAAGGATTCGTGCTAGTTTGTGATGGTTAAAACCTTATCTGTAAGGATTCGTGCTAGTTTGTGATGGATAAAACCTAATCTGTAAGGATTCGTGCTAGTTTGTGATAGGATAAAACCTAATCTGTAAGAATTCGTGCTAGTTTGTGGTGAGTTAAAACCTTATCATTGTGGTGGGTTGAAACCAAATCTGTAAGGATTCGTGCTAGTTTGTGATGGGATAAAACCTAATCTGTAAGAATTCTTGCTAGTTTGTGATGAGTTAAAACCTTATTATTGTGATGGGTTGAAACCAAATATGTAAAGATTCGTGCTAGCTTGTGATGGGTTTATCTATAAGGATTCATGTAAGGATTCGTGCTAGTTTGTGATTGGTTAAAACCTAATCTTCAAGGATTCGTGCTAGTTTGCGATGGGTTAAAAACTTATCTGTAAGGATTCATGCTAGTTTGCGATGGGTTAAAACCTTATCTGTAAGGTGCTCCTTTACTCAAGGGGACCGAGTCACATGGACGTGTTCCTGACTGTCTTGTCATTGGCTCACATAATTATTGCCGTGGGGCAGTTTATTTGTTTATTTAATTTATTTATTCTTAATGGAATAAGCGCCCGAGTCCTTTTTTTTACATCCAGTCCGCGTGTGTATGCAGTTTTGGAAATTTTGTCATCCATTCTCACAGTTAGGGCGTCAGCTTTATTGGCGATAGTACAGCTCAGAATATGGAGTTGGTAGGATACAGAGTTAAAAAATAGTCAGTAGGTATGGCGGGATTTATGGCTTTAAACATCAGGGGTTTGAATGACTTTACCTGTATGTTAAGCTGTGGTGATCGCTAGCTCAAAACTCATCGCCCATTCCTAGCTGTCTGTCTGTCTGTCTGTCTGTCTGTCTGTGCGTGTCTCTCTCTGTATCTGTCTTTCTGTCTGTCTGTCTGTCTGACTATGTCTGTCTGTCACTCTGTCTCTGTCTCTCTGTATCTCTCTATCTATATACCGTTCTGTCTCTCTGTCGCTGTCTCTCTGTTTCTCTGTTTCTGCCTGTCTGTCTGTTTGTCTGCCTGCCTGTCTGCCTGCCCTGTCTGCTTGTCTGTCTATCTGTTTGTCTGTCTTTCTGTCTCTCTCTCTGTCTCTGTCTCTCTCTGTCTCTGTCTGTCTCTCTCTCTCTCTCTCTCTCTCTCTCTCTGTTTCTGCCTGTCTGTCTGTCCTTGTTCTGTTTCTGTCTCTGTCTGTCTGTCTCTCTCTCTGTCTGTCTTCTGTCTGTCTGTCTCTCTCTCTCTCTCTCTCTCTTCTCTCTCTCTCTCTCTCCTCTCTCTCTCTCCTTTCTGTTACATCTCCATCTTATTTAAAAAATGTACAGTTTGATGTATATAGAAAGAGGGGGCTGGGGTGGAGGGTAGAGAGAGAAGTATTCGGGGTCTTTTTGTGTTTGGTTCATTTATTTATCTGTCAGTTTACTTATTTATTTATTCATTTATTTCATGCACTTTCCCGTTTTGATACTTATTATTTCTGTTTGTTTGGTTTATATTAGTTTGTTAGATTGCGTACTTATCCATTCCTTCTTTTTTTTTTGCTATTTTCTATTTACTTCATATCATTTGTTTTGGCATGTTCATCTTTTCATTTCTTGCTTTTTGCTTTCTGTCTTTCTTTCTTTGTTTCTTTCTTTCTTTTTGTCTATCTGTCTGTCTTTCTTTCTTTCTTCCTTCCTTCCTTCCTTCTTTCTTTCTTCCTTCTTTCTTTCTTTCTTTCGCTCTTCCTTTCGTGCTTGTTGAACTCCCATTGTCTTTTCAGCTTTTGCTTTATGCGTCTTCTTTTCCTCTTTCCCTCTTTTGTCTTCTTTTTCTTTTTATTCCTCCTTCCGGTTCACCTTCTCTCACTCCAGTGATTATGAAGAACGTCATCCATGCTCAAAATCCTCTTTCGCTGCTCTTGAGTTGTCGCTTCCTCACAAAGTGGAAATCAGAAAAGAAAAGAAAAAGGGGTGAACAGGAGGAAAACAGAAAAATACAAAGACAGGTGGGTGGGCAGAAAGACAGAAATGGAGAAAGAAAGAAAGAAGGAAGGAAGGAAAGAAAGAAATAAGGAAAGAAAGAAAGAAAGAACGAAAAAAAAAGAAAGAAAGAAGAATAAAAGAAAGAAAGAAAAAGAAAGAAAGAAAGAAGGAAAGAGTGAAGTATACACATACAGAAAGAAGAAAATGAAAAGAAGGAAGGAAAGAAGAAGAAAGAGAGACAGAAAAAAGAAAGAAAGAAAGAAGATAAAGAAAAATTCCAAAATGCTGTTTGTTTTCAATTTTTATACTACTTTCTAAATAAAGACTATTTAAATCAAAAAACGAAAGAAAGAAAGAAAGAGAGAGAGACGCCAAAATCGAAGGACAGAAAGAAACACATTATAAAAGAAAGCCAAAAGCAAACAAACATAAATATATGCAAACAAACAGAAAGACAGACGAACGAACTACTAACAGACAGTAGACACAGAAGACGGAACAAACCCAAGTGGACAGACAGAGAGAAAATGGGAAAAGAAATCAGAAAAAAAGACAGACAGACATGGGAGGCAGAAAGAGAGGGAGAAAAAGGACAGAAAAAAAGAAACAGAGGGACATACAGACAGACAGAAAGGGAAATAAAGAAAGACAGTAGAGATATAAAGAGAGGCAGAGAAGGGAACAAGGAAAAGAAAAAAAAACAACAGAAAGTAGAGTAAGAAAGAGAAGTAAAAAAGGAAAGAAGGAAGAAAAGAAAAAAAAGGACTGATTTTCAGACAGTGGAGCAAAAACAGAAAGACAGATAGAAAGACAGGCAGGCAGAAAGACAGACAGAAAGACAGACAGAGAGAAAGACAGATAGAAAGAAAGACAGACAGAACGAAACAGAACAGACAGAAAGACAGACATAGAGTAATACAGAAAGACTGACAGAAAGAAAGGAAGACAGACATACAGACAGACAGAACGATAGACAAACAGACATAAAGAGAGAAAGAAAGACAGACAGAAAGATAGAAAAGGAAGGTGGCAGGATGGTTAAGACGTTCGCCTGCCAACAAGTTAACAGTGAGGTTCTGGGTTCGATTCCCAGCCTCGCCCTTTCTTCCCAGTTTGACAAAAAAATCGAACTGAATGTCAAAGTCCTTCGGATCAGACTATAAACCGAGAACCCGTGTTCGAACACCGCACGCAAAACATCTTGCGCACACGTTAAATCCTGTTCCGCTTTCGGAAGAGTAGGCCATTGTGTGCCGGTGGAAACAGAAGACAAAATTTACAAAACTGCATGCACACTGGATGTAAAAAAGCACATGAGTGCTTATTCCATTATCCTCGATATAAAAAGAATAAATAAAAGAAAAAAAGAAAAATAAAGCAAAAAGACAGACAGAAAGACAGACAGACAGAAAGATAGGACAGAAATGAAGTTAAGACCACCAACAAAAGAAGAAAACAGAA
>CM054163.1:10299287-10311787 GCA_028751875.1 Rapana venosa | reverse complement strand
CTGTCTATGTCTGTCTGTCTGTTTATGTCTGTCTGTCTGTCACAATTCTCCCACATTGAACACAAAGGGGTCAGTAGGGGATTTTCTTTTTCCTTCATCACTATCTTTGTCTGTCTGTCTTGTCTGTCTATGTCTGTCTGTCTTGTCTGTGTCTATGTCCGTCTGTCTATATGTCTATGTCCATCTGTATGTCTGACTGTCTATGTCTGTCTGTCTTGTCTGTCTGTCTATGTCTGCCTGTCTTTGTCCGTCTCTCTGTATGTATGTCTATGTCCATCTGTATGTCTGTCTGTCTATGTCTATCTGTCTTGTCTGCCTGTCTATGTCCGTCTGTCTTTGTCCGTCTGTCTGTCTGTATGTCTATGTCCATCTGTATGTCTGTCTGTCTATGTCTATCTGTCTTGTCTGCCTGTCTATGTCCGTCTGTCTTTGTCCGTCTGTCTGTCTGTATGTCTATGTCCATCTGTTTGTCTGTCTGTCTATGTCTATCTGTCTGTCTGTCTGTCTATGATTATTCTCCCACATTGTAAACAAATGGGTCGGGTTTCGTGCATCACTGACTTTGTCTGTCTGTTTTGTCTGTCTGTCTGTCTGTCTGCGACAATTCTCCTACATTAAAAACAAAGGGATCAGATTCTTTTCCTTTATATCGCTCTCTCTTTCTCTGTCTGTTTTGTCTGTCTGTCTGTGTCCGTTTGTGTGTCTGTTTTTTCCTGTTTTTGCCTATTTCGTCTGTCTGTCTATGAAAATTCTCCCACATTGTATACAAAGGGGTCAGTCTGGTTCTTTTCCGTCATCACTGTCTTTGTCTGTCTGTTTTTTTCTATGTCAGTTTGTGTGTGTGTGTGTGTGTGTGTGTTTTGTGTGTGTGTGTGTGTGTGTGTGTGTGTTGTGTGTGTGTTTTGTTTGTTTTTGTTTTGTCTGTATGTTTTGTGTCTGCCTGTCTGTTTATGTCTGTCTGTCTACGTCTGTCTCTGACTATTCTTCTACGTTGTAAACAACATTGGTAATGTTTCTTTTCCTTTACCACTGTCTTTCTCTGTCTGTCTATGTCAGTTTGTTCGTGTGTGTGTTTTCTTTGTTTTTGCCTGTCTGTTTTGTCTGTCTGTCTATGTCCGTCTGTCTATGTCCGTCTGTCTGTCTGTATTCTATGCCCGTCTGTTTGTCTGTATGTCTATGTCCTCGTATGCCTGTCTGTCTATGTTATCTGTTTTTCTGTCTGTTGTCTATGATTTTTCTACCCCATTGAAAACAAAGGGGGTGGGTTCCTTGCATCACTGTCTTTGTCTGTCGTTTTGTCTGTCTTCTGCGAAATTCTCCCACTTTAAAACAAGGGATCAGATTTTTTTCCCTTTATATCGCCTCCTTTTTCTCTGTCTGGTTGGTCTTCTGGTCCGTTTGTTTTTGTTTTTTTTCCGTTTTTGCCATTCGTCTTCGTTGTAAAAAATTCTCCAACATTGTATACAAAGGGGTCGTCGGGTTCTTTTCCGCATCATGTTTTGCTGTCTGTTTTTTTCTTGTCGTTTGTGTGTGTGTGGTGTGTTTTTTGGTTTGTTTTGTTTTGTCTGTATTTTGTGTCTGCCTGTCTGTTTATGTCTGTCTGTTACTTGTCTCTGACTTTTTCTACGTTGTAAAAAAATTGGAAATGTTTTTTTCCTTTACCCTGTCTTTCTTGTTGTCTATGTCAGTTTGTTCGTGTGGTGTTTTTTTTGTTTTTGTCTGTCTGTCTATGTTGTTTGTCTTTCTGGCTTTTCCCAACTAAAAAAAGGGGCGTTAGGGGTTTTTTTTTTCCTTCATCACTGTCTTTCCCTGTCTTTCTATACCTGTTTGTGTGCTGTTTTTGTCTGTCCTTTTGTTATCTGTCTGTTGTCTTGTCTGTCTATGTCTGCGGGGTTGTCTTTCTAGTCCGTTGTCTGTCTTTGTCCATCTGTTGTCTGTCTGTCTATGTCCACTGTCTGTCTGTCTGTCGTGACAATTCCCCAAATTGAAAACAAAGTGGTCGATTTTTTTCCTTTCATGCTGTCTTTGTCTGTCTGTTTTGTCTGTTTGTCTATGTTTGCCGTCTGTCTTTTGTTTTCTGCTTCTTCTCCCCTTCTCTCTCCCCTCCTCTCTCTTCTCTTCTCTCTCTCTCTCTCTCTTTTTTCAGCTAAAGATTGTGGGATATGCAAATAAATCGTGCGGGGAAAAAAATACAGGGCCATGCTAGCATGTTTCTGTTTTTCCCTCAAGACATGCTAAAATATGCAAATAGCTCACGGGGAAGGGGGGGGGGGGGAAAAGTTAAAAAAAAACCCCAACACCACTCATCTTCTCGCAAACAGGAAAAAGGGGGTTTATAGGCTTCGGGGAAAGGGATGTTTTTAAAACCTTTTGAAGTGGGGGTAGTGGGACGTTTTTGGTAGTTGTGAGCCATTTGGGTGGTGACGGCATCGGGTTTGGGTGACGTCATCGGTTTGGTGAGTCATTGGTAGGGGACGTCATGGTAGTGGTGACGTCACGGATCAGTGTTTGCGGTAAAGCACTTTCCCAAAAAAAAGAAGTGAAGGGTTTATCTAGTTGGAGTCCGACCTTTTTTTGCCCCTTCCACTAACCTTGAGGGTAGGGGGATCTGGATGCTGTCTTTCGGACGAGGGGATAAAAAAGAAAATCCCGTTGAAAGACGCATCCGTCGCATGTAAACCCAAAAAAAAATTTAAAAAGAAAAAAAACGCAGCAAAAAGAGAGTTTCCCTTGGCAAAATACGTAGTAGTAGTATATAGTAGTAGTAGTAGAAGAGAAGAAGAAGAAGAAAAAGAAGAAGAAGAAAAGAAGAAGAAGAAGAAGAAGAAAGAAGAAGAAGAAGAAGAAGAAGAAGAAGAAGAACAACAACAACAACAACAACAACAACAAGAAAAAGAGAAGAAGAAGAAGAAGATAAAGAAGAAGAAGAAAAGAAGAAAAGAAGAAGAAAGAAGAAGAAGAAGAAGAACAACAACAACAACAAAAACAACAACAACAACAAGAAAAAAGTCGCCCTGATCAGAAACAAAAACATAGTTATGCAGACAGGAATATGGAAAAAAAAAGGGAGTGTGGCTGTTCTTGTGGCAACTCACTCTTCCCCCCCCCCCCCCCCCCTTCTTCTCTCCCCCCCCCCTCCAAAAAAGCAGTGAAAATTTGACGCAGAGAGAGAGAGAGTTACTGTCGTTAAAAATGATATGTAATATAATGCATTGCAATATGACTGTTTCTAACAAGAAGAAATGTATACATGTTCACCCCTACTACTGGAAAATGCCAACATCTATGAACTTTACATTTCTTTTTTTTATACGGGCAGTTGTCAGCTGTTTCTGTGGACGTAGTGCATTTGTGTGGGTGGGTATGGGGGTTAGGGGGGAGGGGGGATTGGAGATATCGCAGATGTCTTCACCTTTATCTGTCTTCGAAAGCTCCAATCATATTGTACATTATACCACTTGAAGTCACGGCAGAGTTCTCTGCATGAAATTAGGGCTGCTCTCCCCGGGGAGAGCGAGTCGCCATAAGAGCAGCGCCACACATTTTTTTTCTTTTTCCTTGTCTGCAACTATATTTGGTTTCCTATCGGAGTGACTTTTTTCTACAAAATTTTGCCAAGGGCAACTCTCTTGTTGACGATGGTTCTGTTACGTTATTACATGCATTAAAAGAGTACAGCACACGGGACCTCGGTTAATCGTCTCCTCCGAAAGACTAACACCCAGATCACCACTCACGGTCTTGTGGATTGGGGAGTGAAGGGGGTAGTTTCAGGTACAAACGGGGATCGAACCACCGCACACTTGAAATCCAGACTTTTCGCTTTCTAGGTAGGTGCGTTGCCTCTAGACCACCGGTCTACTGATATGCCTTCGGGGCTAATATAGTTATTGTTGTTGTTTTGTTGTTGTTATTGTTCTTGGTGGTGGTGGTGGTATGGTGGTGGTGTGGTGGCATGGTGGTGATTCCCCAGTTTAAAGTTCCCGTTGGGGGTCACTCAGAGTATGCTCGCTGTCTTGCTAATCACACCTGCGAATCTCTATAAGACGACTGTATTTTCTGGATGAAAATTCCGTGTATGACAGTTTTCAAATACCTCGCCATTCACACTAGGCACTCGCTTTCCCCAAGCTAAGGTTAAGCAACATTGAACGTGGTTACCAAATGGATGGGTGACCGTTTGCCACACCTTGGCTTCAGTACAGTCCACTAGTTCACCCAGCTGTAAATGGGTACCTGCCCTCTTAAGGTCAGGGAAGGTAAAGCAGCGAGGGAGAGGAGATGGGCGCCGCCCTCAATATGCTGGCCCTAGAGAAGCTGAGGTCTCTGACGCCTCGTTTGGGAGGACCGCATAGATTATGAGAACACCTTTACCTATAAACTAGGCAGCAGTGTTTTGACCCCAGAGGTCTGATTTACTCTTGTAAAGGAGATTAGTGAGTGTATGCTAAGATCTTGTCAGGGATAAGACAGTCTCATGGCCCAGGCCAAAAGCTGTGTCAGTTATTGATGTCAGCTAAATGTCAAGGCTTACACTGAAATGTTCTGTTGTAAAATGTTGTGTTGGGATTACCTTCAGCCCATGAAAAGCTCTTAACATAACAACCTGCACTCTCCTTATAAGGTGAAAAAATTCTCAGAAGTCGGAGTGTGGCTGCCTATATGGCAAGCTCTAAAGTAGGAGTGTGGCTGCCTATATAGCGAGCTACTCAAAAACAGTTATACACGCAAACTTCTCATTAAGTGTTCAGTTTCAATCTCACAGTGATTCCCAGGTGGGATGAGTGAGTCAGAGTGCATGTTCTGGGTGATCCCCAGAGTGTTAAGCTGGGGGAACGCACAACAAGAAAAACAACAACAATAACAACAACAGACAGCCTCAACATGGTGTCTTAAAGCCATAATTTTATGGTATCCGTTTACCTAGGCCTTTGCACAGTTCTGATTCACTCCTTTAAGGAAGAACACTAGGTGCATGCTAAGATCCCGTCATGGATAAACCGATTTCAACATGATACTTCAAAGTATTCTGATATCGTTTTACTTAGGACTTGGCACACTAAAGTAAAAGTGTCCCATAACCTCTAAGGTCGTAGGGGAGCGAGGCGTCAGAGACCTCACTTCTCTAGGGGGCAGCATATTGAGGGCGGCGCCCATCTCCTCTCCCTCGCTGCTTTACCTTCCCTGACCCTTAAGAGGCAGGTACTCATTTACAGCTGGGTGAACTGGTGGACTGTACTGAAGCCAAGGCGCAAACGGTCACCCATCCAATTGGTAACCACGCTCGACGCTGCTTAACTTGGCTGGGGGAAAGCGAGTGCTCCGACCACTGAGCTATCCCTTCCCCCTTGGCACAATACTTGAATAAATATCTCACAAAGCCAAGGCATAATGTTAACACATGGGTATTAACAGATAGAATAATGACCAAAACATCTGGGAAAAAAATCGATTTTCCCCCCAGAGAGTTGAGAGTAAACAACTGTGACAAGTTCAACAGAAGCCAGTAACAGTGCCCTGACATTCAAAGCAAATTCAAGATAAGGCATGGCTAAAACAAAAAAAGTCATTAAAAGAATACAGAGTTGGCTTCATATTCAAAATGAGCTAATAATGTATTCTCTCTCTCTCCTCTCTCTCTCTCTCTCTCTCTCTCTCTCTCTCCTCTCTCTCTCTCTCTCTCTCTCTCTCTCTCTCCCTCTCCTCTCTTTGTTGTTATTCCTGTAGTTGCTGTTTTGTTTGTTTGTTGTTGATTTGTTTGGGTTTTTTTTGTTTGTTGTTTTTTGCTTTGGTGTATGTGTGTGTGTGTGTGTGTGTGTGGTGTGTGTGGGGGGGGGGGGGTTGGACGGTGTTTTTTTTCTTTCTCATTTGTTTGTTGTTGTTTTTTGTTTGGTTGGTTGGTTGGGGGTGGTTCTTTTTTTTTTTTGGGGGGGGGGGGGTGTGTTCTGGGGTTTATTTTGTTTCTTGTTTGTCTGGGGTTGTTCCTGTGGGGGGTCACTCAGAGTATGCTCGCTGTCTTGCTAATCACACCTGCGAATCTCCATAAGACGACTGTATTTTCTGGATGAAAATTCCGTGTATGACAGTTTTCAAATACCTCGCCAACACACAAGCCACTCCCTTTCCCCAAACTGAGGTTAAGCAGCATTGAACGTGGTTACCAAATGGATGGGTGACCGTTTGCCACACCTTGGCTTCAGTACAGTCCCCTAGTTCACCCAGCTGTAAATGGGTACCTGCCCTCTTAACGGTCAGGGAAGGTAAAGCAGCGAGGGAGAGGAGATGGGCGCCGCCCTCAATATGCTGGCCCCTAGAGAAGCTGAGGTCTCTGACGCCTCGTTTGGGAGGACCGCATAGATTATGAGAACACCTTTACCTATAAACTAGGCAGCAGTGTTTTGACCCCAGAGGTCTGATTTACTCTTGTAAAGGAGATTAGTGAGTGTATGCTAAGATCTTGTCAGGGATAAGACAGTCTCATGGCCCAGGCCAAAGGCTGTGTCAGTTGTTGATGTCAGCTAATTGCCAAGGCCTTCACTGAAGTGTTGTTATGTTGTTAAATGTTGTGTTTGGATTACCTTCAGCCATTACAGGCCCTTAACGTAACAACCTGCGCTCTCCTTTAAAGGTGACAAAATCCTCTGAAGTCGGAGTGTGGCTGTCTATATGGCAAGCTCTGAAGTCGGAGTGTGGCTGCCTATATGGCGAGCTACTTAAAACGTCATACACACAAACTTCTCATTCAATTTGCAGTTTCAATCTCACATTGATACTCAGGTGGGATGAGTGAGTCAGAGTGCACATTCTGGGTGACCCCCAGAGTGTTAAGCTGGGGAACGCACAACAACAAAAACAACAACAATAACAACAACGGACAGTCTCCATGTGGTATCTTAAAGCCATATGGTATCTGTTTACCTAGGTTTTTGCACAGTTCTGATTCACTCCTTTAAGGAAGAATATTAGGTGTATGCTAAGATCCCGTCATGGATAAACCGATTTCAACATGATACTTCAAAGTATTCTGATATCGTTTTACTTAGGACTTGGCACACTAAAGATAAAGGTGTCTCATAACCTATGTGGTCGTAGGGAAGCGAGGCGTCAGAGACCTCACTTCTCTAGGGGCCAGTATATTGAGGGCGGCGCCCATCTCCTCTCCCTCGCTGCTTTACCTTCCCTGACCCTAAAGAGGCAGGTATCCTTTTACAGCTGGGGGAACTTGGGGACTGTACTGAAGCCAAGGCGCAAACGGTCACCCATTCAAGTGGTAACCAAGCTCAAAGCTGCTTAACTTGGCTGGGGGAAAGCGAGTGCTCCGACCACTGAGCTATCCCTTCCCCCTTGGCACAATACTTGAATAAATATCTCACAAAGCCAAGGCATAATTTTAACACATGGGTATTAACAGATAGAATAATGATTAAAAAGTCTGAAAAAATCGATTTTTTCCCCCAGAGAGTTGAGAGTAAACAACTGTGACAAGTTCAACAGAAGCCAGTAACAGTGCCCTGACATTCAAAGCCACTGCGGGATAACAGGTGGCTAAAACAAAAAAGTAATATAAAAAATACAGAGTTGCCTTCATATTCAAAATGGGCTAATGTGTATTCTCTCTCTCTCTCTCTCTCTTCTCTCTCTCTCTCTCTCTCTTCTCTCTCTCTCTCTCTCTCTCTCTCTCTCTCTCTCTCTCTCTCTCTCTCTCTCAGACAATGCTACTTCAGTATCTATGATTTGATATGTACTTGATACGCATGATTTTTCCACATTTGACATTAGACATTGTCTTGTTTGTGATTTGGTTATGCTTGATATAAGGGTCCATATCACGAATTAGAATAGTCTAGGTCTTTCTACTTTGATCAGTCGTAAATCTGTACTTTTTGTGCTTATGCTTTGCCAGTTATATGAAAGAACCCATTGTTCCATCCCAAGCCCAAGAAATGTGGCCCAGGGCCAATGTACATTAAATCAGTTCAGAGTTCTCTCTCTCTCTCTCTCTCTCTCTCCTCTCTCTCTCTCATTCTCTCTCTCTGCCTCTGTGTGTCTCTGTCTCTGCCTCTCCTACCCCCTCCCTCTCTGTCTGTCTGTCTGTCTGTATGTCTGTGCATCTCTCTCTCTCTCTCTCTCTCTCTCTCTCTCTCTCTCGCTCTCTCTGTGATTGCCAGATTTTACATGACAGGCAAGACGGCGAAATAGCTGCAGTGTGGCGGCGTCGGCGTCTGTAATTAAACCTTGAGGCTAAAAACTAATTTGGGCCAAAGCCCCTTGATGAAGACAGACGAGAAAGGGAGAGAACTGGGAGGCGGGAGAGAGAGAGAGTTAAAGTGAGGCTGGATCAGGGATTGGAAAGAGCTTTCTAAAGAGCTAGTGCAATGTCACCCTCCTCGTCCTCCTCCTCCCTCCCCCCTCCTCCACTTAACGAGGTTGCATTTTTAAAAGGGGGTTGCTGAACTTCGGCTGCGACAATGGCTCCCTCCATGTGTAACGTGCGATCACGTGACGCGCAATAGCATTTCCGGTTTTGTCTCTTCTCCTCTTTCGTCCTTCTGTGTCTCTGTGAAAGGCTTCTGTTTATTGGCTTGGGCATTGTCTGTCGCCTTATTGATTGCTTTAAAGGAGGACGCAAAAAGAATAACGAAGGTCGTTTCTTCCGATAAACTAGCTAGCAAACTGTCAGGAGAATGAGTTTTGCAGATCAACATAAGTTTAAAATTCGGGGGAAAGGTAAAAGTATTCCCATAACTTATGTAGTCGTTAGAGAGCGAGGTCGTTACAGTACTCAGCTTACCCAGGGGCCAGCATATTAAGGGTGGTACTGCGCCAATCTCCTCTCCCTCGCTTCTTCGCCTTCCCTGACCTTAAAAAGGGCATCAACGAAAGACAAACACAGAACTGAAAGAAAAAAGGGTCAAAAGTATCTTAAAAAAACATCAAGACAATAAAACAAAATTACAAAGAAAAACGAAAGCAAAACCTGGGATGTTTGACTATGCCAGAGACACCTTAACACCACTTTTTCACATCCCCCCAAAATCATATCTTATATTGAGAAAGAGAAAACAAAAGGAAGAGCATAGCCTATGTAGAGAAAATTGGAACTACAATCAAGAGAACTGAGGAGGCTCTAAACAGATGTGGCAGCACCAGTGATGTCCTAAAGCAGGCCTGTGCTCCCTGAGAGCAGGATTTCAGGTTTCTGATGGACAAGGTCTGTGAGGATTTGATTCTATAGATGCGACATCTGCAGGAATCCGAGAGAGGGTACCTGACTACCTGACTTAGGGATTTGGTTAAACAAATGTGATTTTTTAAAAAAAGGTTTTAATAAAACAGACTCAAATTCTGCAGGGACCTGAGAGCACAGACCTGACTCCTACAAGGATCTGATGAAACAAACATGACTCCTGTAAAGACCTGATGGCACTGAAGTGACTTCTACAGGGATCTGATTTAACAGACGTCAATTCTGCAGGGTTCTGATTTAACAGACGTCAATTCTGCAGGGGTCTGATTTAACAGACGTCAATTCTGCAGGGGTCTGAGTTAACAGACGTCAATTCTGCAGGGGTCTGATTTAACAGCGGTCAATCCTGTAGGGATCTGACAATATAGACATCACTCCTGCAGAGATCTGACAATATAGACATCACTCCTGCAGAGATCTGACAATATAGACATCACTCCTGCAGAGATCTGACAATATAGACATCACTCCTGCAGGGGTATGACAATATAGACATCACTCCTGCAGAGATCTGACAATATAGACATCACTCCTGCAGAGATCTGACAAAACAGACATCACTTCTGCAGAGATATGACAATATAGACATCACTCCTGCAGAGATATGACAATATAGACATCATTTCTATAAGGGAATGATCTAGCAAGCCCGACCTCTGCAAGGATACGAGAATACAACCTACGATCTACAAAAAAATTGGAAATACAAACCTGATTTCAACAAGAATATCACGGAGCAGATGTGGTTTCAACAATGCATTGACAATTAGATGGACACGCTTTGTCATTTTAAGCTTCACGTTTTTGACTGTGATATTGCAGGCTGTGTAGTACAGATATAGCACTAGTGATTTCATGGAATGTAAACACTACACTAGTAAATATGTTTTAGTACACGATAAACATCATGGCGTTATTTTTTCTAAAAAAGCCCATGGGGAGACGAAGTAGCTTAGTGATCAGAGCACTGTCTTGCTTTTCCCAAGCTGGGGTTAAGCAGCGTTAAGCTTTGCATGAACTCTTGGATGTTTTAAAAAAATAGTTTTTTATTTTATTCTTTTATATCGAGGATAATGGAATAAGCACTCCTGTACTATTTTACATCCAGTCCCCGTGTGTATGCAGTTTTGTAAATTCTGTCATCTGTTCCCACCGGGACACAATGGCCTACTCTTACGAAAAGCCGAACAGGATTTAACGTGCTCGTTGGCTTCAGAGCAGTCCCCTAGTTCACATAGCTGTCAATGGGTACCTTGTATTAAGGACGGAGAAGAAAAACAAAGCAGTGAGGGCGAGGAGATGGGCGCCACCCCCCTCAAGTTGTTGGCCACTAGAAAAGCTCTGACACCTTGCTCCTCAATGACCGTATAGGTTATCGGACATCTTTACCTCCCCCTCCCCCCCCCCATTTAAAAAAAAAATTCATTCGTCTTTTTAAGTAGTTCTAATTTCCTAATTACTCTGCGTTTTCTAGTCCTCTGTTTGTGTATTTGTTGTGTTTATGATTGTTCGTGTGTTTATCTGTTAATTGTTTATTTATTAATTTTATGTTTATTAATCAATGTTAATATGGGAACAGATGACAAAATTAAAAAATCCCGCATACACACGCATTAATTAAAAAAAAAGTCATCTGAGCGCTTTGATTTGTTGCTTTACAAGATTCAGCGCTATACACATTCCATACATTATTATCATTATTATTATTATTATTATTATTATTATTATTATTATGTGCCTTTCCTGATTAGTTTTCTTCGTAGGGTTGTTTTTTTAGAGGGGGGGGGGGGAGGTTGTGTCATTATTCTAAGAAATGAAGGCAAAGAACACAACTGCGAGAATCTGGATTCCTTTTTACCCTAACGCGAGTATTTATCTGTCCACGTCAGCGCTGCGTCCTAGTGTGTTTGTAATAACAGTGCAAGAAAGCCTACCTGAATAACTGTACAAAAATGCCTTTGTTATCTTGTTGTTGTTGTTGTTGCTGAAGCTGTTGCTGTTATTTGTTGTTGTTGTTGTTGTTGTTGAGCCCTCCAGATTAAAGACAACAGGGGTCACCCAGAATATGCACTCTTTTGTCTCGCTCATCTCGCTAGGAAATTGTCTTACCGTGAGTACACAAAAGATGGGTAGTTTTAATTACACAACAGATGAGAAGTTGTAATTACACAACAGATGACACGTTGTTATTACACAATAGATGAAAAGCTGTATTTACACAACAGATGACAAGTTGTTATTACACAACAGATGAAAAGTTTGCGTGTATGGGTTTTTCCCCAAGATACACAGCACCTGGGGTTCATCACAGTTCTTGATTAAACCATTGACGCTGGGGGCAACAGCAAAGTGAGAGGCTGTATGACCAGAGGCTTTCCCACTCATGGAATTCCACTTTACAGCTTAGTCTTTAGTGATCGACTATGACTCTCTAACCAGGGGGCTTGACTCGCACAGTCCTTATGTGCTGCAGCCCTTGGGGCTAGTTGGCCTTTGGAGAGCATCTCCAACGCTGACTGTCCTTATGCCCACTTGGCCGAGAGAGTGGGGATGTACTGTGGGCAAGGCATCTCCACTATAATCAAATTTCTGCCCAATTTCCGAAACAGCAGCTGCCTTCTCTGCTGTTTTGGAGGTCATCGTCGAACACAACGGACAAACACACATACATACCTCACCATACAGGCAGCTGCACTCCGACTTCAGAGGAGTCCTTCTCCTTTTTTCTGGAGGGTACAGATTGTTATGAAGACAATTTCAACGTGGTTGGGTCTTTTTTTTTCATCCCAAAAGCATAACAGCATTTTAACATAGGTTTGAAGAGTGTATATGTTTGTACATAGGCAGCCGCTGAACCAAAGAATAGCGCAACACAAAGCTATAGTGTTCTTTACGTGAGGATTTTTTTCTTTTGGTCTTTCAAAAGCTGTGGCAAAAGATCAGCTTTTGTGCTGGTGGTGCACAGTACTGTATGTTGTGATCTATTTGGTTTGTTTGTCTTTTTTTAAAGCAGAGGAGAGAGAGAAGACAAGAGAAGAGAAGAGGAAGAGAAGAGAAGAGAGAGAGGGAGAGAGAGAGAGAGAAGAGAAGAGAAGAGAAGAGAGAGAGATAGAGATAGAGAGAGAGGAGAGAACAGAGAGAGATAAAGAGAGAATGAATGAATGAATAATAAATGAATCTTTATGATTGAATCTTGAATGAATGAATGAATCTTGACGAGCCTTTATTTTCCATAGGTAACACAAGCATTCGC
>CM054163.1:10284287-10294287 GCA_028751875.1 Rapana venosa | reverse complement strand
ACACACACACACTCAGAGGCAGAGAGGAGAGAGAGAGAGAGAGAGAGAGAGAGAGAGAGAGAGAGAGAGAGAGAGAGAGAGAGAGAGAGAGAGAGAGGAGAGAGAGAGAGAAACCATAGAGCATTTACGGTCTAAGGTATCTGAAAAGAAAAAAAAGAAGTGCTAGAGGAAAAAAACAGTCACCTCCCCTATAATTTGTCTCCCCACTCCCCCCTCCCTCCTCACCCATTCCATGTCATGTTTTGCCCCGCAATGGTGGTTAGTGGGATCCTTGAACCATCACAGATCCGCCCCCCCCCCCCCCCCCCCCTTTCTCCCTGTGTTTCTGTCTCTCTGACACTTTCTCTCTGTCTGTCTCTGTCTGTCTGTGTGTCTGTCTGTCTCTGTGTGTGTGTCTCTCTCTCTCTCTCTCTCTCTCTCTCTCCCTCTCTCTCTCTCTCTCTCTCTCTCTCTCTCTCTCCCCACTCTCTCTCCTCCCCACTCTCTCTCCTCCCCCTCTCTCTCCCTCTCTCTCTCCCCCCCCCCCCCTCTCTCTCTCACTCCCTCTCTCTCTCTCTAGTATTTCAGTATTTCAGTTTTGTATAATCCAGTTTTTGATTTGTTTCATACTTTTGTTTATTATTACTTTTCTGTTTGTCGCTCTCTATTTGTTGAATTAATATTTATATTAGTGTTTCAGTATTTCAGTTTTGGATAATCCAATTTTTGATTTGTTTGATACTTTTGTTCATAAAATTATTATTGTTGTTTTTTTCTTTCTTTTAATGAGGGCCTGGTGTAAAGAAGCCACTGGCTTATCCAAACACCCTCAATAAAACATTCGAGTTCGAGTTCGAGTTCGAGTTCGATTTCTCTCTCTCTCTCTCTCTCTCTCTCTCTCTCTCTCTCTCTCTCTCTCTCTCTCTCTCTCTCTCTCTCATAATTCCGGAAAACTGTGCTGGGTTTCGAAAATAAGAGAAATCTTATGCTTAACTGGATTTAACATTGTTTGGTTGCAGCAGGGTGTTGGGGATGTGAAAAAGTTTCTAAGGATATTTAAACAGAGGCTCATCGATATGTTTATTCAAGAATGGTCAGGAACTATAAGAGATCGAGATAGATACCAACCATATAGATCATTTAAGACTATATTCGTAAAAGAAAGTTATGTTCTAGATATGGAAAATTATTGTTTTCGTGTTGCCATCACGCAGTTGAGGTTTAATGTACTCCCACTGAATAACAATGTACATCGCTATAGCGAATCTATTCATGATAAATTATGTCCATTTTGTAAAAATCAGATCGAAAATGAAAAACATTTTGTGTTATTTTGTGCTACGTTTGAAGATTTAAGGGTCAAATTTCTAAAAGAGTTTTAAGAGCTTCCTCTGTACATGTTACTTAGAGCCACTGATCCTATCCACAGATACAATTTATCTAGATTTGTGTTTCATGCAAGCAATAGGCGGAAGAAAATACTTTAAGTCTACAAGGTAATCAATCCTATGATGTACGTCTGTTAAACCACGTAAACATTTTCACCTTTGTTTATATCGCGTATTATCAAGAATTCGTGGCATAACATGATCATGATTTTCTGTATCTCCCCCTTTTATATTAATGTCTATGACTGATCATTTCAGTATATGTGAAATGAAAACTGTGATTTGACAACTATCCTTAAAATTTGAACCGTAGTAGGTATGAGATGTATATGATTTTCAGGTAACCAATGATTGCAGAATATAGATAGGTGCTGCTATTTTTTTTTCTGTATTGTATTGTGGCCTAAGGCCAATGTGCAATTAAATCATTTAAGAGTTTCAGAGAGAGTTTCTCACTCTCTCTCTCAAACACTTTATTGAAAAACTGCTACAATTTGATATACTCATTATGGATGATTTTTCTTTTTAGATAGCATCTTCTCTCTATGATTGGGTTATGGTTGATTTAAGGTTTATAATCATGTAATTTTCTTCTGTATTCAGTCATAAATTGTTACTGACATCGTCTTTTTGTATGAGTTCGATATCTATATTTGTGTGTATTTCTTCTTTAATCAGTCATAAATCATTATTTGTTTGTGCATTTGTTTTGCCAGTGATATGAATGAACTCACTGTTCCATCCTGAGCCCAACAAATGTATTGTGGTCCAAGGCCGATGTACATTAAATCATTTCAGAGTTCAGAGTTCAGAGTTCTCTCTCTCGTATGTTCTGTGTTTGTCTCCCTGTCTCTGTCTGTCTGTCTGTCTCTCTGTCTCTGTCTCCCTCTTTCTTTCTTTCTCTCTTTCTTTATTTCTTTCCTTCTTTCTTTCTTTTTTTTCTCTCTCTCTCATTCTTTCTCTCTCCCCCCCCCCCCCCCCCCCCCCCCCCCCCCCCCCCCCCCCCCCCCTCTCTTTCTCTCACAATCTGTGTTTGTCTTTCTGTCTCTGCCTCTCTCTGTCTTTCATTCTGTCTGTCTGTCTGTCTGTCTGTCTGTCTGTCTGTCTTCTCTCTCTCTCTCTCTCTCTCTCTCTCTCTCTCTCTCTCTCTCTCTCTGCCTCTCTCTCTTTCTCTCTCTCAATTCTGGCTTCACCACTGCGTTGTCTTGTGGCATAAGGCCTAAGTACTATTGATATCAATCCATTTCAAAGTTCAAAGATCAGAGATCTCTGTCTCTCTTTGTCTCTGTCTCTCTGTCTCTGTCTCTCTGTCTCTCTCTCTCTCTCTCCCAATCCCTCTGTGGCTTCACCACTGGGTTGTCTTGTGGCATAATGCCTAAGTTCCATTGGTATTAATCCATTTCAAAGTTCAGATATCAAAGCTCTCTGTCTCTGTCTCTCTCTGTGTCTGTCTCTCTTTGTCTATGTCTCTCTCTGTCTATCTGTCTCTGTTTGTTTCTGTCTCTTTGTCACTCCCTGTCTGTCTCTCCCTGTGTCTCTCTGTGTCTGTCTACCCGTCTATCTGTCTGTGTGTTTCTGTTTCTCTGTGTGTGTCTCTGCCTCTGTCTATTTCTCTTTCTCTCTCTCTTTCTCTCCCCGTCTCATGTTTAGTACAGGTCGTGTAGAGGGCGTGGTGAGAAAAGGCAAGGAGTAGTTAAGTGGGCGGATGTTTGTCTGTCCGGTGTGTGTGTGTGTGTGTGTGTGTGCGTGTGTGAGCGCGCACGCACATGGTGTGTTGTGGTTTACGCTTGTGCGCGTGCGTGCAGGGGATAGAATCAGTGAACCATGGAGAAGAGGAGGGCATGCATGATAGCTGATGTGATGTTAGGCAGGAAGTGATGAAGTAGTGACGTCACTGAAAGCTGTCCACATCAGGGGGAACAAAGCTGTAGAGAAAGAGCCTGAAAAGAAGAAATAAGACCCACAGAGGAGAGTTTTGTTGTTGTTTTTTTTATATCGAGGATAATAGAATAAGTACTTATGTGCTTTTTTTACATCCAGTCCCTGTGTGTATGCGTTTTTTGTAAATTCTGTCATCTGTTCCCACTGGCACACAATGGCCTGCTCTTCCGCAAAGCGGAACAGGATTTAACATGTGCGCAAGATGTTCTGCATGCGTTTGCGCACGGGGCCTCAGTTTATAGTCTCATCCGAAGGACTTTTGAGGAGAGTGGAGTCTGGGCAGAGAGAGACAGAGAGACAGACAGAGACAGAGAAACAAAGAGAGCAACTGAGAGAGAGAGAGAGAGTATGTGTGTGTGTACATTAAAGAAAGCTTTATGACATTTTTACAAGGGAAGCAAATGTAAAGAACATT
Organism: Rapana venosa; assembly: GCA_028751875.1. Classification (NCBI taxonomy): domain Eukaryota; kingdom Metazoa; phylum Mollusca; class Gastropoda; order Neogastropoda; family Muricidae; genus Rapana; species Rapana venosa. The sequence goes on along the minus strand of CM054163.1, from coordinate 10,290,564 downwards.
GAAATTCAAGACAAGGTAAGAGACAAACAAAGAAAAAATAAAACCAGGGACACGAGGCTCATTAAAACCAAATGTCAACAAAACCAAACACATGTGGCTGTTTGGAACAACAACAATAACAAACAACAACAACAACAAACAACAAAAACAAAGAAAACAAAGCAATAAGCGATGCAAAGCAGGTGATTACAGTTTCATGACAAAAAGATGAGTTAGGGATAACTAGTTATTCCTTTGGAATAGAATTTTGCTCATTCTTTCTCGTTGAATTCAGGAGTGTGCGAGGCCTAGGATAGCAATGGTTCTGTGTAGAGACAACCGTCCGCATGAATTTATCTCCCCCCTTGTAAGGACTCTGGGGACACTGTCAGTATGAATAGCATCCCCATGTTCTGGAAACTCTGTGCTGTCAGTTCCCTCTTTTCTATCCATGCATTTCTTCCTGCCTTGTTTCTTTTCTTCCTGCAACCTCCTTTTTTTGTCTAATGTCTGTCTTCTTGGTCCATTCTCGTGCTATGTTTTTTCCCCCAAAATACTTAAAATATGACAATTCTCTCCCACGCCGAAGTTGGATTTGCTGGGCCTGACATATCAGGTATTTAACGGCAGCGCAACGCATTTTCGAATCTATGACATACAAAATATCAAAATATCATACAAAGAACACAAGACCAACAATTATGTGAAAGAAGAAATCAAAAAGCTTGTGGGCCCCCAAGAACCTCTGCTCTCCACCATAAAGAGGAGAAAACTGATGTGGTTTGGTCACACCACAAAACACAACACCTTAGCAAAAACCATCCTGCAGGGAACGGTTGAAGGCAAGAGAAGAAGAGGCCGCCAAAAAAAATCATGGGTTGACAACATCAAAAAATGGACCGCCCAACCCCTGCAACACCTTCTACTAGCCACACAGGATCGTGAAGCATGGAAAAAGATCTCTGTCGCGTCTTCTCTCATGTCCCCCCTACGTCCTTTGAGACATGGGACTGACATACAATGATAGTAGTTGTCTGAGCGTTTGAATGAATGAATGAATGAATGAATGAATGAATCTTTATTTATGAATGAATGAATGAATCTTTATTTTTCAAGGGTAACAGAATAAGCATGCGCATACTTTTTTCTTTCGGCCCTTGCCCTGATTAGGGGCTATCAACAAAACAAAGGTAAATCTTACTACAACAATGACAGCATGATTTTAAAAAAAGATATATTTAATAAACATGATGAAACATTTGATGATGAAGAAGAAGTTGACAAAAGAGAGTATATACTTCTTTTAGTGCCTGTTCCAATAAAATTGTTTAAAGAAGGAAAAAAAGTTTGCTTTGAAAACCGAGGGATGCTATGGCTGAGTGATTGAGGGTGTTTGATTTTAACAATACAGGCCATGAAGTTGAGTTGCGTCTTGGCAACAGTATCTGTTGCACTAAGGGGGTGGAGGATTTTTTTACAATCTCCCAGGTCAACTTCGGGAGCAGACCTGCCAGTGCCTTAGTTCCCTTCATGTGTGTACGTACACACGCAGAAGAGCAAAATAGGCACAGTAAAGATCCCGTAATTCATGTCAGCGTTTGGAGGTATGAAAACAGGAACATGACCAGCAATGTATCTTGCACACACACACACACACACACACACACACACACACACACACACACACACACACACACACACACACACACACACACACACACACACACACACACACACAACCAAATCAAACCAAACCAAACCAAACCAAATCAAATCAGACCAAAAATGAAAACGAAAAGTTCTGAAATCAGATCGAGTCGGCTGAGAGTCAGCGGGCAGACCTTCTGCAGAGTTACAAGCACAGGAGCAGAAGAAGAAGAAGAAGAAGAAGAAGAAGAAGAAGAAGAAAACAAGAAGAAGAAGAAGAAAAAGAACAAAAAGAAGAAGAAGAAGAAGAAGAAAGAAGAATTGCGAAGAAGAAAAAGAAGAAAAAGAAGAAGAACAAGAAGAACAACAAGAAGAACAACAAGAAGAACAACAAGAAGAAGATACACTATACGTCCTACCCAATAAGGGGAAATGTAGAGAAAAGAGAAGAGAAAGTTATAAAAAAAAAACAAAAAAACCCCCAAAACCATGTTCGGGTTGAATGCAGATTAGTACCAGGGTATTAATTCTACAGATGCATTGAGCAATGTTAAGCGGTTTGGGTTTGGTTTGGTTTTGAATGTTTTAAAGCTTGGTCTTTTGTTTCGTTTTGTTTTTAGTTCCTCAGATAGATCTCAGAGGATCGACAATAGAGAGATTTTTTTTTGCGTATGCGACGGTTTTTTTCAGCCCCCCCCCCCCCCCCCCATCATAAAGATAGCCGCATTCCGACTACGGGTACTTTAAAAGTTCAACTCGTTCAGCTATTCACCGAGTTGTTGCTTGTTTGTTTGTGTTGTGATGGCTGGCTGGGTTATTACTTGATGTTGGTCATCTTTTGTTCCGTTTGTTTGTTCGTTTCTTGTTGTTGTTGTTGTTGTTTTTGTGCGTGCTTTGTTTTGGGGTTTGTTTTATTGAGAGGGTGGGGTTGGGGTGGTGGTGGTGGTGAGGGGGGGGGGGGGTGGGAGTGGGGGTTAAGTATTGATTTCTTCCTAGCATGGAACAAACGACATTGGAATCATCTCTGCTTTCTCCAGAAGACGCAGTTTTTCTTTCGTTCTTCTTCTTTCTTTTCTTTCCTTTCTTTTCTTTTCTTTTCTTCTTTCTTTCTTTTCTTTTCTTTCTTTCTTTCTTTCTTTCTTACTTTCGTTCTTTCTTTCTTCTTCTTTCTTTCTTTCCTACAGTCCTTTCTTTCTTTATTTTCTTTCTTTCTTTCTTACTTCTTTTCTTTCTTTCTTTCTTTCCTTCTTTTTTCCTTCCTTCAGTCCTTTCTCTTTTTTATTCCTTTCTTCTTTTCTTTTCTTTTTTTCTTTCTTACTTCCTTTCTTCCTTACTTTTAATTTCTCTTCCTTCCTTCCTTGCTTTCTTTTCTTTTTTTCCCTTCTTTCTGTCCTTCCTGTATCCTGCCTTTCTTCCGGAGTATGTTCTTTTTGATAGTGACATTCCCTTAGCATTTTTTTCTGTTAATAATATTGCTAGTGCCTTCTTTGTTTCTGTGTTTCCCTTTGTGCTTGCTTCTTTCTTTCCCTTTTTACATTTGTCTTTCTTACTTTCTTCCTTTCCTTTCTTTGTTCTTATTTCTCTTCTTTTTTTGATTACAATAATTTCTTCTGTCTGCCTTTTTTGCCCTTTCTTCTTTGTCTGTCTGTCTGTCTGTCTGTCTCTGTGTCTGTCTGTCTGTCTTGTTCTTTCTTTCTTTCCACTTTTTATTTATTATTTCTTCTTTTATTTCGAGAATAATGAATAAGCACTAATTTGCTTTCTTTACGTCCAGTCCCCGTGTGTATACAGTTGTGTAAGTTTTGTTATCCGTTCCTGTAGGCACCCAATGGTCTACTCTTCCAAAAATCTATCTATCTATCTATCTATCTATCTATCTATCTATCTATCTATCTATCTATCTATCTATCTATCATCTATCTATCCTATCTATCTCATCTGTCTGTCTATCTATCTATCTTTCTAACCATCCATTCATCCATTTCTATCTATCTATCTATCTATCTATCTATCTATCTATCTATCTATCTATCTATCTATCTATCTATCTATCTATCTATCTATCTATCCATCCGTCCATCCATCTTTCCATCTATCTAACTATCTAACTATCCATCTATCTATCTATATGTCTGTCTGTCTATCTATCTGTCTATTCATCTACCTATCTATCTATCTATCTATCTATCTATCTGTATGTCTATCTGTCTATCTATCTATCCATCTGTCTGTCTATCTCTATCTCTTTCTCTATCTATCTATATATCTACCTACCTATCTATCTATCTATATATCTATCTGTCTATCTATCTGTCTATCTATCGATCTATATATCTATCTATACATCTATCTATCTGTCTATCTATCCTTCTATCTATCCTTCTATCTATCCTCTATCTATCCTTCTATCTATCTATCTATCTATCTATATATCTATCTGTCTATCTATCTATCTATCTATCTGTCTATATATCTATCTGTCTATCTATCTGTCTATCTATCTATCTATCTATCTATCTATCTATCTATCTATCTGTCTATATATCTATCTGTCTATCTATCTGTCTATCTATCTATCAGCCTCCTCTCTCTGTGTCTCTATAAATGTCATTTACAACCACTGGAAAGAAATGAAGCACATTTATTACCTAGCGGATGACCAGGTTGTTTATATTTTTGTTTATTTATTTCTCGATGTATCTATTTACCTTTCTATTGTTCTTGTTTCTGTCTTTCTCTATTTGTCTGTCCTCTCTCTGTTTCTCTGTCTGCTCTGTCTCTATCTCTCTCTGTCACTGTCTCTGTCTCTCTGTCTCTCTCTCTGTCTATCCTCTTTCGGTCTCTGTCTCGCTCTGTCTCTCTATCTCTATATCTCTCTGTATCTCTGTCTCTGTGTCTCTCTCTGTCTCTCTGCCTTTCTGTCTCTGTTTTTGTGTCTCCGTGTTTCTGTTTCTCTCTGTCTCTCTCTGTCTGTGTCTCTCTATCTTTCTGTCACTCTCTCTCTCTGTCACCCTCTCTCTCTCTTTCCTCTCTCTCTCTCTCTCTCTATCTCTCTCTCTCTCTCTCTCTCTCTCTCTCTCTCTCTCTCTCTTCTTCTCTCGTTTCACTTGTTTCTCCTTTTCAAATTATTTTCTTTCATTTGTTCGTATATCTGTGAAGGTTGTTATGTACTCCTGCTTTCGGGATGCTCTCGTGAAATTTGCTATCTGTTTATGTGTCTGTTAGGTTTTTCTCTCTCTTTTCTTCTTCTTCTTCTTCTTCTTCTTTTCTTCTTCTTCTTCTTCTTCTTCTTCTTCTTCTTCTTCTTCTTCTTCTTCTTCTTCTCCTTCTTCTTCTGTCTTCCTCCCTCTTTCTGTTCTCTTTCTCTGCTGTCGTGTTCCCTCCATTAACATCTGGGTTTATGTTTAGTTGGGTGAAGTTGTGTTTGCTTTGGGGTTTTGCTTTTGTTATCTTCTTGTTTCTTTGTTTGTTAGTCTCTTTTTTATTTTATCCTCTCTTTCTTTCTTTCTTTCTTCTTTCCTTACTTTCTTTCTTCCGTTTCTTCTGTTCTTTTATTCCTTCCTTCCTTCCTTTCTTTCTTCCCCTCTTTCTTTATTTTGTTCTTTCTTTCTTTCTTTTTTCTCTATCGCTCTCTCTCTCTCTCACTCTCTCTCTCTCTTTCTTTCTATCTTCCTTCCTTCCTTCATTCATTCCTTTCTTTCTTCCTTCCTTCTTTCCTCTCTTGCTTCCTTCCTTTTTTTGTTTCTTTCTTCCTTCCTCTGTTTCTTTCTTTCTTAATTCCTTCCTTCATTTCTTTCTTTGTTTTCGATTATGTTTTGTTCTTGTGTCTATTTTGTTTCTTACCTTTGTAAGTCTGTGAGTATTGCCTTTTGTATCACTTCTACTGTCTGTTTGAATGTGTGTATGTGTATGCGTGCGTGCGTGCGTTTGTGTATGAGTAAGCGTGTGTGTGTGTGCGTGAGAGAGAGAGAGAGTGTGTGTGTGTGTGTGTGTGAGAGAGAGTGTCTGTGTGTAAGTGTCTGTGTGTGAGTGTGTGTATGTGTGTGTGAGGGGGGCGGGGGGTATAGTTCTGTTTGGGCTGTTGTGGCTGTAACATTCACTGGGTTTTGTATGGGATTTTGTGTGTGTTTGTGAGAGAGAGATTCAAATTACATTTCTCATTAGCAAGACCAGCTATGTGTTGTGTTGTGTTGTGTGTATCTGTGTCTCTGTGTGTCTCTCTATCTCTTTGTCTCTCTCTATCTCACTCGCTCTCTCTCTGTCTCTGTCTCTCTCTCTCTCTCTCTCTCTCTCTCTCTCTCTCCTTCTCACTCTCTCTCTCTCTCTGTCTCTCTCTCTCTCTCCCACTCCATATGCCCATCATTCTTTTGTATTGTGGCCTAAGGCAGATGTACAGTAAAAGTCTGAAGTATGAAGCCTGAAGTCTCTCTCTCTCTCTCTCACGAATAAACATTAAACCGAGGAGAAAAACACACACACACACATCACACACACACACACACACGCACGCATGCACGCGCACACACACACACTCCCTCACTCATATGTTCTCGCACAAAACATACACACACACATACACAAGCACGCGCGCGCGCATACACATACACACACTCTCTCACGCACACACTCTCACATTCACACACACACACAC
>CM054163.1:10264287-10274287 GCA_028751875.1 Rapana venosa | reverse complement strand
TAGAGAGAGAGAGATAAATAGATAGATATAGATAGATATAGATAGAGAGATAGAGAGATAGATGGATGGATGGATGGATATCTTCTTCTTCATGTGCCAGGTCTGTTGCAGACATCGGCGATCATGGCCTTCCATTCCTCTCTGTTGTCAGTTCTCCTGATGAGTTCATTGTTGAGGGATTCTTTCCTCGTTGCGTAGCTGTTCAGACTGTCTGTGTATTCTGTGCATTGTCTTCCTCTGTCTTTGGTGCCACAAATGTTTCCACACAATATTTGCTTTTCTATTCCATCAGCTCTGTTTATGTGCCCCAAAAATTGTAGTTGTCTTTTTCTGATGGTTTTGAGTAGGGATCTTTTGTACCCGGCCATTTCCATTACTTCTTCGTTTGACTTCTTTTCAGTCCATGATATTCTCATAATTCTTCTGATATACCACATTTCTGCTGCTTCATGTCTTCTTTCGAGGTCTTTTGTCAGCGTCCAGCATTCACATCCGTACAGAAGGATGGATCATATGTAGGCTTTCAGAGTGTTGATTTTGGTGCTGAGTCTTATATTTCTGTTGGTAAAGATGGGCTTCATCTTAGTGAATGTGTCTTTAGACAAAGCGATTCTCTTCTTTATTTCTGTGTCGCATCTGGCGTCTGGAGTTATTGTGAAGCCCAAGGTGCAAACTTGTTTTATTCTTTCGCCTTTGCATAAAATGTTACATACAGGCATGTCTGACTGTTTTGAGATTACCATGCACTCAGTCTTCTTTGCATTTAGTTGGAGTCCTTTGTTTTCACTTTCGATTGCGACTGTTGTAAGGATATTTTGTAGTTTTTCCTCCGAGTGGATATATAGATAGATATAGAGTGAGATAGATAGATAGATAGATAGCGAGAAAGATAGATAGATAAGTAGATAGATAGATAGTGAGAGATGTATATAGATAGATAGATAGAAAGAGAGTGAGATAGATAGATATATAGCTATATAGAGAGATAGCGAGACAGATAGATAGGTAGAGAGATAGATATAGAGATAGTGAGATAGATAAATAGACAGTGAATAGCGAGATAGATAGATAGATAGGTAGAGAGATAGCGAGATAGATAGATAGATAGGTAGATAGATAGATAGGTAGAGAGATAGCGAGATAGATATATAGATAGGTAGAGAGAGAGGGAGGGAGGGACAGAGAGAGTCAGAGAGACAGACAGAAAGAGAGAGAAACATACAGAGAGACAGAGACAGAGAGACAAAGAGACCATGTTTATGGTAATACATTTTCCTTCTAGGATTACGAAATAAAAATCGCAGATTATGATTATACATTAGAACTTACAGATTAGGATTATTACAGATGAGATCTTTTTGATGTCGTCCGGCCCTTACCTTAAGCCTAGACACGGGTGTAAAAGGGGCTCAAATCATGTTTTTGCTACAATAAAATTTTGATAGATACAAATATGGAGATTTCCCTGCGTGAATTGTAAGAAGTTAGGTTGTAAAACATGTCTGAAGAAACCGATTTCTTGTACCTGTTATAGATTAAAAGAAAGGCTTAAGAGTTTGAAACATTTAGTTTTGGCAGCCATTTTGGATTGTGTCCATGGCAACAGTGCATAAAAATGAGTAATTTGTAGATTTTTAGGCTTTACAAGTGGTGCCCTTTCAGTATAGGTTACGATTTCAACATGAGCTTGTAACCAAAATGTCATCAGTTTTGACCCCAATGTCCCACCCCACAGTCCGCATGTCACCTATCTCTCGGCCTAGCACTGCTGGTTAGTGGGGCAGGGCAGTTATCCATGACGTCTGGATCAGCATTTCGCCTCTGTTTTTCTCTTCTTTTTTTCTCAAGTTCTCTGCTTTCGTCTGTGAGTCGGCCAAGTTGTGGTCTGTCCTGTTACTATGATATTGCTTGTCCATTGAGGTCTGTTCATTTACTGTGATATTGCTTGTCCGTTGAGGTCTGTCCGTTCTGTGATATTGCTTGTTCATTGAGGTCTGTTCGTTTACTGTGATATTGCTTGTCCATTGAGGTCTGGCCGTTCTATGATATTGCTTGTTCATTGAGGTCTGTCCGTTCTGTGATATTGCTTATCCATTGAGGTCTGTTCGTTTACTGTGATATTGCCTTCCCATTTCATCCGTGGCTTTTCTGCGTTTTGCCTCTTCCCTGCCCGCCCGCCCCCAGCAGATCACGAGCGCTACGCAACGCGCTTTACTCTAACCATCAGGCTATCTCGTCCCCGAAGATTGATGCAAGGCGATGGGCTTTATTCTCATCACCCTCACTTCCTTATGTGTTACGTGTTCTTTTTTTGTTTTGGTAGGGGATTCCTCGAAGCTATAGTTATTAAAATGTAGCATCCCATTTCCACTACACTTGTTCTTCATTGGAGCTCGGCTGTTAAGTGTTCACAGCCTGATCAGTGGCCCGGGATAGCCTGGTTGCTTAGAGCGGTGCGCATTGCACTCGTGATCTGCTAGCCCGGGTTCGGATCCCGTTCAAGGGGATTTATTTTTTCCCCTGGCGTTAACATTAGTGCCGACTTCACTCTCCCCCAAAAGTCCTTCGAATACCCGAGGTCGAATGTACGTAGGCCATCTTGCGCATACTTTGAAACCTGTTCTGCTTTTCTGAAGAGTAGGCCACTGTGTTCCAATGTGAAATAGATGTGAAAAAGCACATAAGTGCTTATTCAATTATCCCCGAAATAAAAGAATAAATAAATGAATAAATAAATACATTATTTAATAAACACTAACCCACACACATACGCCCCCGCGTGCGCGCACACACATAAACACAAACACACACATACACTCACACACATACACACACACACACGCACGTACGCACGCACGCACACACACACAATCATGTTCATTCTTATCATTAATGCCCTCCTCCTGTTCCTTGTCCTCCTCGTCCTCTTCGTCATCCTCCTCCTTCTCCTCCTCCTCCTCCTCCTCCTCACCATCATCATCTTCTTCATCATCACCGTCTTCATCATTATCGTCATTATCCACATCATATAAATCATCATTATCATCCTTATCCTTTTCATCATTGTCATCACCGTCCTCCTCCTCTTCCATGTCATCACCATTACCATCATGATTATGATCATGCTGTGCTGATCTGTGCTGTGCAGTGGTTAGAATCGATCTCCTCCTCCTCCCTTCTTCCCTTTTCTCCTCCTCCTCCACCTCATCACCATTATCATCATGATCATGATCATGCTGTGCTGATCTTTGCAGTGGTTCGAAACGAGCTTCTCCTTCTCCCCTCTCTCTTCCCACTCCCTCCACCTTTCTTCCTCCTCCTCCTCCACACATCATCATCATCATCATCATCATCATCATCATCATCATGCTGTGCTGTACAGTGGTTGGAAGCCAGCTCCTCCTCCTCCTCCTCCCACCCCCTTTCTTCTTCTTCTTCCTCCTCTTCCTCCCCTCCCTCTTCCCCTTCCTCCTCCTCCACCTCATCATCATGATCATGATCATAATCATGCTGTGCTATGGTTCAAAGCGAGCTCCTCCTCCTCCTCTCTCTCCCTCCTCCCTTCCACCTTTCTTCTTCTTCCTCCTCCACCCACTTCCTCTCCCTCATCCTCATCAATAATAATAATAATAATAATAACATAATAATAATAATAATAATATAATAATAATAATAATAATAATGTATGGAATTTATATAGCGCTGAATCTTGTAGAGCAACAAATCAAAGCACTCATTATCATCATGATCATGCTGTGCTGTGCATTGGTTCGGAGCGAGCTCCTCCTCCTTCTCCTCCTCCCTCTCCTCCACCTCATCCTCACCATCCCCATTATCACCATCATAATCATGATCATGATCATGCTGTGCTGTACAGTGGTTCGAGGCCAGCTTCAGCAACCCTGACTACCCGGATCCGCAGCGGATCTTCGCGTCCTGCAACGTGCGGATCCCCAACGTCAACAACTGGGTGCGCACCCCCTTCATCCAGCGTAGCGACGCCACCACCCTCAGCATCGAGATCCGCTTCTCCATGAGGAGGTGGGTGGGGTAGGGGTGGGGGGGGGTAGGGGGTGGGGTGGGTAGGGGGTGGGGTAGGAGGTGGGGTGGGGTAGGGGTGGGTGGGGTAGGGGGTGGGTAGGAGGTGGGGTGGGGTAGGGGGTGGGGTAGGAGGTGGGGTGGGGTAGGGGGTGGGGTAGGGTGTGGGGTGGGGGAGAGTTGGGAGTGGGGTTGGTGAGAATAAGGAAGGAGGTGGGGGTGTTGATGGAAGGGAGGAGTGTGAATTGATAAGGGAGAGAGATGTTTGTGTTGGAATGTTTTCTAATTTTGTTGTTGTTGTGCTTTTCAGTGTGTGTGTGTGTGTATGTGTTGTGTTTGTGTTGTGTGTAAGAAACTATCTCTTATAATATGCACACACATATATATATAATTATATATACATACATACATTCATACATACATACATACATACTTATCTGTGGATGTGCACGGGCGCGTACACACATACATACAAGCATACACACATACATACACACATACATACATACATGCATACACACACCTACATACATACATACATTCATCCATCCATCCATCCATCCATCCATCCATCCATCCATACATAATAATAATAATATATGGAATTTATATAGCGCTGAATCTTGTAAAAAACAAACAAATCGAAGCGCTTGCACTCAATCATTTACAGGCATGCAACTCTCCTTAAACATAATGAGCAACAGATTTCAAATCCATGCGCGCGCACTACGCACGCACACGCACACACACACACACACACACACACACACACACACACACACACACACACACACACACACACACACACGGAACAACACTTAGAAGGTGAAAGATGCTGTTGAAAATTAGGGACAGATATGTGGGGGGAAAGTCTCAGGTAGGAAATAAGTGTGTTTTGAGGCTGGATTTGAAGGAATCAAGTGAAGGCTTTTGACGAAGTGAAAGAGGGAGGTCATTCCAGGTGGATGGACCAGAAACAGAGAAGGAGCGACGGCCAACAGTGTTTTTTTTGAATCTGGGTGTTCGAAAGCACAAAGTATCTGCGGCTGAACGAAGGGAACGGGATGGAGTGTACAGGTGAAGACAGTTACAGAGATAAGAGGGTGCAGATTTGTGGAGACATTTGAAACAGAGGGTATTGATTTTATACTCCAGTCTTTGTGAGACAGGCAACCAGTGAAGAAATCGCAGAAGAGGAGTGATGTGTTCAGATTTTTTCTTTCTTAGGACCAGTCGAGCTGCAGAGTTTTGTATGCGTTGAAGAGAGTGGATAAATGATGCTGGTAGGCCAGCCAAAAGAGAATTACAGTAGTCTAAACGTGAAAGAATGAGAGATGTGACAAGCTTGGAAGTTGCATCAGTGGACAGATACTTGCGAATCGCGCTTATGCGCCGTAATTGATAGTAGCAAGACTGGCAGGACTGGGTGATGAATTTTTTCATAGAGAGTGTGTTGTCAAGAACTACTCCTAAATACTTCACAGAGTTGGACAAAGGAACTGACGTATTGCCGAATTCTATTGAAGTTTTTGTGATAGAGGAAAGTTTATGTTGGGTTCCTATGAGCATGGCTTCGGTTTTATCAGCATTAAGTTGTAACTTGTTCTGAGTCATCCAGTTTTGAATGTCTTGAAGGCAGTAGGACATATTTGTCAGGAGGGAAGGCAAGTTTTCAACAGTATCGCTGCACTGAAGCTGAGTATCATCGGCATAGAAATGATGATCAATTGGGTGGTTGTTTATTATATGTGAGAGTGGAGCAGTGTAGAGAGTAAAGAGAACAGGGCCCAGGACTGATCCCTGCGGGACTCCACATTCCATTTTGACAGGTTTTGATTGAATTTGGTTTACAATAACTTTCTGGATCCTGTCTGTGAGGTATGAAGTAAACCAGGTGAGGGCTGTGCCATTAATACCAAACGTATTTTGGAGGCGAGAAAGAAGAATTGAGTGATCTATGGTATCAAAGGCTGCAGATAAGTCAAGAAGAGTGAGGATGGAGATTTTTCCTGCATCAGAAGCAAGAAGAAGTGTATCTAAAGTATGGACTAGGGTGGTTTCGGTGCTGTGGTTGGGGCGATAGGCAGACTGAAAAGTGGGAAGAAGATCATTGGAATGAAGGTGACTGTTGAGCTGTTTGAGAACGACTTTTTCTAGTACTTTAGAGACAAAGGGTAAGTTTGAGACAGGCCTATAATTCTTCAGAATGTTGGGATCGAGGTCGTGCTTTTCAGTAGAGGTGTGACTATTGCTGTTTTAAGAGCTGATGGAAAATTTCCTGACTGAAGAGATGAGTTTACTATTTTAGTGATAATAGGCACAAGTTGTGGAAGGCATTGTGAGAAAACAGGAGCAGGTATGGGATCAAAGTCGCATGATTTTATAGTCATTTCCTTCAGAATTGTCATGATTTCTTTTTCACTTGTGGAATGGAAGGAAAAGAGAGGAGTGCCAGTGAACTGGGGGTCAGGAGGCGCAGGCTGGAATTGAGTTTGATCAAGTCTGGAGCGTATGTTTCGAACTTTGTCTGAAAAGAAGGCAGAAAATATGGATGGAAGTTCAGACAGGCTGTGGGTGTTAGGCACAGGAGTTGTTTTTGCAGATCCAAGGAGATTTGAGGTGAGGGAAAAAAGAGATTTTATGGATGTAGCACAGAGAATTTGGGAAGAGTAGTAGTCTGTCTTTGCTGAATGGATTAAGAGTTTGACTTTGTTTATTTGTTTTCGGAAAAGCCTAATTGTTGATTTCGGTTTTTGACTTCCGCCACTGCCGTTCTAGTTGCCGGCGTTTGCGCTTCGCTATCAAGATGTCTTGGGTATACCATGGCGCACAGGGTCTGTCAGGGAGGAGATGATCAGTAGGAGGTGCATGCTCATCAAGCAGTTGGTGGAGAATAGTGTTATAGTGATCAGAGAGGTCAGTGTGGTCAGAGGTTTGTGAAAAACGTTCGGAAGCTTGGGAAGAGAAGGTATGAATGTCTAAGGCCTTAAGATTGCGACGAGTAACATATTTCTTCTTTCTGACAGGTTTTGTGATGTTGAGATGGAAAAGAATGGCGGAATGATCAGAATGCAGTTCGTCGGTGACAGAAACAGATGTGACAAGATTGAATGAAGCATTAGTAATCAGCCAGTCTAAAATATGACCAGATCTGTGCGTTGCTTCGTTTACCAGTTGAGAGAGAGAATGGTTGGACAGAGAAAGAGAAAGACGTTTGACATCTGGAGAAGACTGGTTGTCGAAATGGAAGTTGAAGTCACCAAGAATTATAAGTTTAGTGGGAGAGAGGCTGTAGAGGTCGAGGAGTGACTGGAATTCTTGGTGAAAAAGAGATGTTAGGTTGCTTTTACGGCTGGGAGGTGGACGGTAAAAGCAGCAGATAGTAATAGAGTGGCCAGGTAGGCTGAGATTGATTTCGCAAACTTCAAAAGATTCATGTGAGAATTGAAGGTTGTGACTGAAAGAAAGAGATGGTTCCAAGATGTCTTTGAGAATGATGGCAATCCCACCTCCTCGAGAGAGTCGGGGGAAAGAAATGGTTTTATATCCAGGAGGAGTCAGCTGTTTTATTTTTGGCTCATGGCCATGTGGTTTAAGCCAAGTTTCGGTGAGGAAGGTTAAGTCAATGTTTTTTTCAGAGATGAAATCAGATATGTAGTCGGCTTTTCCATTTGGACAGACAGACTGCACATTGAACAAACAAACTTGAAGGAGATCTGAAGGAGGTGGAGAGGTTGAAGATGAAAGTGGTGAGTTTGGACAAGCATCAGAGGAAGAGGACAAAGGCGATGGTGGAGATGCGGCTAGCGGAAGAACAGACAAGAGTTTGGATGGTGAATCAGGAGTAGAAGATGGTGAAAGAACTGTGCTAATCAGGGGATTCGGTTTTTGAAACACATCATGATATACATCATAATCATCAGAACAAAAAACATTATCAGAGTTACAAACAACAGAACAATCAAAAGCTGAAGGGGCGGGTGGACGGCAGCATGGGGAAGAAGCGTTGTCAGGGGTGACAGAAGTGACGTCAGAGGTGAGGGGGGAGACACGGGAGATGGACATGCACATACATACATGAATACATACATGCACACATACATACATACATACATACACACACCTACATACATACATACATACATACATACACACACCTACATACATACATACATACATTCATCCATCCATCCATCCATACACATACATACATGAATACATACATACATACATACATGCATACATACACACATACACACGCATACACACATACACACACACATCTGTGTGTGCACGGACACTGGCATTTATGTACCTGCGAACGCGCATGCACACACACACACACACACACACACACACACACACACACACACACACACACACACACACACACACACACACACACTAATATCACTGAGAGTGAACAGACGTAAAGTCGAATCGAATCGAATCGAACACACACACACACGAACACACACACACACACACACACACACACACACAAACACACCCACACGCGCACACACACACACGCACACACAAATATCACTGAGAGTGAACAGACGTAAAATCGAATCGAATCGAAAACACACACACACACACACACACACATACCCACCTACCCACCCACCCACACACACATACACACACACAAACACCCACCCACACCCACCCACATACACATACACACACACAAACACAAACACACACACACCACACATGCCCCCCCCCCAACCCCCCCCCCCCCCACACACACACACACGTGTGCTGTCACATATACGTCAAGCTCACACGCATGACATACTGATGGTGGTGACACGATGACTGTGCAGGTGTTCTCGCCTGATCGACCCCTCCAACCTGCAGCAGTGCAAGGAGACCTTCAACCTGTACTACTACCAGGCCAACGACGACTACGCCAACGACAAGTTTCCTACCTGGGACACCGACACCTACACCCTCATCGATAAGGTCTGCTGCTGCACTCTCCCCTCCCTCCTCCTTCCGCCTTGCCCCTCTTTTTTGTCTGACTGTATGTGTGTGGAGGGGGTGGGGGTGGGGTGGGGGTGGGGGGTGTTGTTTGGTGTGTGTTTGTGGAGTGTGTGTGTGTGTGGTGTGTGTGTGTGTGTGTGTGTGTGTGTGTGTGTGTGTGTGTTTGTGTGTGTGAGTGTGTGTATGTGTGGTGTGGGTGTGGGTGTGAGTGTGGTGTGTGTGTATGTGTGGTGTGGGTGTGAGTGTGGTGTGTGTGTGTGTATGTGTGGTGTGGGTGTGGGTGTGAGTGTGGTGTGTGTGTGTGTGTGGTGTGTGTGTATGTATGTGTGGTGTGGGTGTGGGTGTGAGTGTGGTGTGTGTGTGTCTGTCTGTCTGTCTGAGCCTTGGTCGTCTACTTCGCTCTCCAGGACGAAGGCTCGTGCGTGCGCACGCACGTGCTTGTGTGTATGTGTGTGTATGTGTGTATGCGTGTGTGTATGTATGTGTGTGTGAGTGTGTGCGTGTGTTCGTATGTGTGCATGCGTGTATGTATGTTTGCACGTGTGTGTATGTGTGTGCATGTGTGTGTGTGTGTCCGTCTGTCTGTATGTTCCTCTGTCTGTCTGTCTCCGTTTCTCTATCTCTGTCTGTCTGTCTGTCTCTGTCTCTGGTTCTGTTTCTACTTTAATTATTCGCATTCTCTCTGTCTTCTTGATGCTTTGAAAGTGCGGCAGGAGTTTGTTGAAAATTTGGATATAGAACGATGACAAACTGTATGCTGAACAAGTTTGGAAGTACTTTGTCCTGTCTTCATTTGGATGGCCCCATGTTCACATCAGTCATGTTTTGTCAGTTGTCCTACATGTCGTTTTTGTTTTGTTTTGGCTTTGTTTTGCCATGCTGTGTTTGACCCCTATTCTAGGGGCTGGAAGTCTGAAAAATATATATTGTTCGTTGTTCATTATCTGTGTGTCTCATTTAAAGCTAACAC
>CM054163.1:10251787-10261787 GCA_028751875.1 Rapana venosa | reverse complement strand
ACATAACAAATGCGTACAGAACTAGGGGCGACTGAGCTGAGTGGCCTAATGGTCAGTGTGTGATGCCCCGGCCACAGCTAGTTCAGCCTCTTCACCTGACAGAAGCTGCTGCAGCTTGTTGGAGGAGACATAGGCCAGGGGCAGGGGAAGGAAGGAAGAGAGGAGGGAGAGAGAGAGAGAGAGAGAGAGAGAAGAGAGAGAGAGAGAGAGAGAGAGAGAGAGAGAAGAGAGAGAGAGAGAGAGAGAATGGGGAATGTATCAAACCTTAGTTTTCAAAGACAAGCAGACACAGACCCTGAATTGAGAGAGAGAGAGAGAGGGGGGGGCGGGGGAGGAGATATGGAGAGAGAGAGAGGGAGGGAGAGAGGGAGAGAGGAGAGGGGGGGGGAGGGGGGGGAGGGAGGAGGAGAGGGGGGGGTGGAGGGGAGGGAGAGGGAGAGACAGACATACACAGAGACAGAGGGATAGATACAGACAGAGAGAATTTTTTTTATTCTTTTATATCATTTTGTACATCCAAACCTCGTGTGTATGCGGCTTTATAGATTTTGTCACAGAAGGATAGAGAGAGAGAGACAGCGACAGACAGATAGACAGACAGTCAGAGATAGAGGGGGATGACAGAGAGACAGACAGCCAGAGACAGAGAGACAGAGACAGAGGGGGTGACAGACAGAGAGACAGAAGAGACAGAGGGGGTGACAGACAGAGAGAGAGAGAGAGATTGGCAAAATAAGAGAAAGATAGGGAGATATTAGAAAGTGAGGCAGATAGAGTGAAATTGGAAAAGGAATAGTAAAACGAGACCAAGTGAATCAGAGACAGAACAAGATCAAGAGACTAGCAAGATGGACAGACAGACAAAGAGGTAGACAAACATGGACAGAAAAAGACACACACACACACACACACACACAAACAGGCAGAGACAATAGACACATGTAGAAAGAGCATGGCAGAATAAATATATATCACGACATTATAATAACCCCCCCCCCCCCCTCCTCTGAGATAGGCGAAAGCCGAAACATTGGAGAACATCTATATATGTTGGTTGTTCTGCTTTCACTTTGTGTGGTGTATATACATATATTTGAGAAAATGTATTGGGGAACAACAAGTGCAGGTAACCAGTTACAACTTCATTCTCGTCATAAAAATGATTTGTGTCAAAGATTCGAAAAAATCACCCCACTACAAAATAAAACATTGAAGGCAGCATATATAAATATCCATATATATATATATATATTCGTTGCCAAAACGGACAGCAGCAGTCTGTATATATAATATACCCAGTAGAAGAGAAACAGACCAGACCAAGACTTTTTTTCTCTCCAAAAAAACCACCCAAACAAGACTGTCTATGGTAGCCTACTAGCAAGAGACAAATCAATACTATTGGCCTAGTCCTCGTTCCCTGCCTGCCTGCCAGCCTGCCTGCCTGCCTGCCTGCCCCATTCACTGTCTCTCTCTCTGTTTGCCTGCAGTTCTGCTAACTTTCTCTCTGTATTGTACTTCTCTAGCTTGGCGTCTGCTTAGCCTGTCTCTAGCTTCATAGTCCTTGTATTTTTTTTCCATCTCATTGTCACTTTGCTGTCTTCTTCTGTTTCGTTGCTCTCTTTCTGGTTTTTGTAGTTACTGTTGTTATTGTTGTTGTTTTTGGTGGTGGTGGTGGTGGTGGAGGGGGTGGTTGGTTGGTGGTTGTGGTGGTGGTGGTGATGGTGGTGGTGGTGGTTGGGTGATGTGGTGGTGGGGTGGTTGGTGGTGTGGTGGTGGTGGTTGGTTGGTGGTGGTGTGGTGGGTGGTGGTGGTGTGGTGGTGGTGGTGTGGTGTGGTGTGATGGTGGTGATGGGTGGTGGTGGTTGGTGTGTTGTGGTGGTGTGATGGTGGTGATGGGTGGTGGTGGTTGTGGTGGTTGTGGTGGTGTTGATGGTGGTGATGGGTGGTGGTGGTTGGTGGTGGTGGTGTTTGTGGTGGTGGTTGTGGTGGTGTTGATGGTGGTGATGGGTGGTGGTGGTGGTGGTGGAGGTCTTGGATCAGTTTTCGTGTTTAGTGCGGTCCTCAGTTCTGTGAGAGATGTAAAGAAGTGCCTTCATGTCTGTCTGTCTGTCTGTCTGTCTGTCTGTCTGTCTGTCTGTCTGTCTGTCTCTCTCTCTCTCTCTCTCTCTCTCTCTCTCTCTCTCTCTCTTCTCTCTCTCTCTCTCTCTCTCTCTCTCTCTCTCTCTCTCTCTCTCTCTCTCTCTCTCTCTCTCTCTCTCTCTCTCTCTCTCTCTCTCTCTCTCTCTCTCTCTTTCTGTCTCGTTGTATCGTGCTATATGTCTGTCTGTTTTTACTATAATAATGTGTGTGGTAGTTTTCTGTTCACCTATATTAAATACTTTTTAACACTTATACAGAAAACTCGTCGGTGGTCTAGAGGTAACCCGTCTGTCTAGAAAGCGAAAAGTTCGGGTCGAAAGTGTGCGGTGGTTTGAACCCCGTTTGGACCCGAAACTTTTCCCCCATCCATTAGATCATGAGTGGTGGTCTGGGCGCTAGTCTTTCGGATGAGACGATAAACCGAGGTCCCGTGTGTTATATATAATTATTTAGCGCACGTAAAAGAACCCACGGCAACAAGAGAGTTGTCCCTGGCAAAATTCTGTAGAAAAAAGCCACTCTGATAGGGAAACAAATACAGCTGCATAGAGATAAAGAAAAAAAGGGTGGCGCTGCTCTTGTGGCGACGCGCTCTCCCTGGGGAGAGCAGCCCGAATTTCAAGCAGAGAAGTCTGCATGACTTAACGTGGTATAAATAAATAAATAAATAACTCCGCGCCACCTCCCCTACCCCCGACACACATACACACACACGCTTTCGCTTATGCACATGCGCGCGCGCATACACACACATGCCCAATCCCCTACACACACACTCACTCATACACACACATCCCCACACATACACACACAAACAGCCCCCCCCCCCCATTCACACACGCCCCTTCCCCCTCCACATACACACACTCACACACCACATACCACACGCACATGCACACACATACACATACACACATGCACACATAAGCACACCACACACTCTCACACACAAAGTTCCTCGCTCTATACAGGTATGCCCCTACCCCTCCACACCACACACACACACACACACACACACACACGTGCGCGCGCGCGTGCGCGCGCGCGCATGACAAAATTGACGAAACTGCATACGCATTGGGACTAGATGTGAAAAAAGCAGATGGGTGCTTATTCCATTATCCTCGAAATAAAAGAATAAGTAAAGACACATGCACACAAGCGCACACAAACAACACACAACACACACACACACACACACACACCACACACAAAACACACAGAACACACACACACACACACACACACTCACAAATAAATAGATAAACACACACGCACACAAAGAAGCACACACAAACACACACAAAACACACATACAAAACACACACACAAACACGCAGCCCCCCCCCCCCCTCCCATACACACACGCCCCTGCCCCCTCTACACACACACACACACACACACACACACACCACACACACACACACACAACACACACCACAACACACAACACATTTACAAATACACACACGCATTCACCCACGCACACACCCCTCCTCCCAGCCCTTTCTCTTCCTACCTCTTTTCTCCCGTGATCTGTCAGTGTGTGCGTGCGTGCGACTGTGTGTGTGTGCGTGTGTGCGCGTGCGACTGTGTGTGTGGGTGTGTGTGTTTGTGTGCCTGTGTGTGTGATCATTGCCCCAACACATCCATTAACAATGAACGTCACCCAGATCATATTACCCAAAGTGATCAGCCAATCATAGCCCTTGTTTCGTTTTGTTTTGTTTCGTTTTGTCTTCCTCTCCCCACTCCCCAAACTGTCATTTCCTTTTTTGTTTCTCTCTCTCACTCTCCATCCCTCCTTCCCTCCTTTTCCTTTCCCTTTCCATATAATATTTATTTTGTCCCTGTATTTTGTGTGACTGTTTCTCTGTGTGTTTTTGTGTGTTGGCAAGTGTGTGTGTTTGTGTGTGCCTCTGTGTGCATGCGTGAACGTGTGTGTGTGTGTGTGTGTGTTGTGTGTTTCTGTTTCTGTTTTTCTGTCTGTCTGTCTGTCTGTTTGTCTGTCTCTCTATGTGTGTATGTATATCTGTATAATGTTTGTGTGTGTGTGTTTCTGTCTTTGTATCTGTCTCTATCTCTGTTTCTGCCTCTATTACTCTCTCTGTCTGTCTCTCCTCTGTCTCTCTCATTCTCTCTGTCTCTCTTCCTTTGTATGTGAGTATGTATATAATTATGTATAGATATGTGTATGTGTGTGTTTGTGTGTGTGTATGCATACATGTATGTGAAGGAAGGTGGCAGCAGGATGGTTAAGACGTTTGCCTGCCAACAAGTAAACGGTGAGGTTCTGGTTTCGATTCCCAGCCTCACCCTTTCTTCCCAGTTTGACCAAAAAAATCGAACTGAATGTCAAAGTCCTTTGGATGAGACTATAAACCAAGGCCCCGTGTGCGAACGCATGCAGAACATCTTGCGCACACGTTAAATCCTGTTCCGCTGTTCGAAAGAGTAGGCCATTGTGTGCCAGTGGGAACAGATGACAAAATTTACAAAATCGCATGCACACGCATAAAAAAATTATTTAAAAAGTCATCTGAGCACTTTGATTTGTTGCTTTACAAGATTCAGCGCTATATAAATTCCATACATTGTTTTTATGTATGTGCACACGTAGCGTGCGTATGTGTGTGAAATGCATGGGCATGCACACGACACAGGGAGAGACTGTATGGTGGGCAGCAGATAAACATCTCAAAGCAGAACTAACTAAACTTCACCACCAAGAGCGATCATGCAGTCAGCTATCACCACTGCCATCAGTGCTAGCACCACACAGTTATCTCCAAAATAACTATGCTGACTTCATCTCCCCCCCCCCCCCTCCCTAACCTTCTCTCTCCCAGCAGTCTTTTGTTACCCTCCCTCCCTTACTCCTCCTCTCCCCTCTCCCAATCCTGTCTCCCTGCTCTGTCAGTGTGTGTGTGTTGTTGTTGTGTGTGTGTATGTGTGTTTGTGAATGTGTCATGTGTGTGTATCATGTGGTATGTCGTGTGTGTTGTGTGTGTCGTGGTGTTGTGTGTGTGCAGTGTGTTGTGCGTGTGTGTGTGTGTGTATGTCTATGTCAATTGTTTGTGTGTGAGTGTGTGTGCTTGCGTGTGTTTGTGAGTGCGTCGGTCTGTGTGTGTTCGCGCGTGCGTGCGTGCGTCTTTGTGCGTTTGTGCGTGCGTCTGTGTGTGTGTGTGCCTGTGTGTGTGATCATTGCCCCAACACATCCATTAACAATGAACGGCACCCAGATCATATTACCCAAAGTGATCAGCCAATCATAGCCCTTGTTTTGTTTTGTTATGTTTTGTCTTCCTGTCCCCACTGCCCATGTTTTGTCTTCCTGTCCCCACTGCCCAAACTGCTCTCTCTCTCTCTCTCTCTCTCACTCTCTCTCTCTCTCTCTCATCTCTCTCTCTCTCTCTCTCCTCTCCTCTCTCTCTCTTCTCCTTTCCTTCATTAGATTGTGTTTGTTTTTGTGTTTATCTGCTTCTCTGTCTCTTGCTGTCTCTCTGTCTCTTTCTGTCTGTGTCTGTCTGTCTGTCTCTCACACAAAGACACACACACAGACACAGAGAGAGAGCTTGTTTGTGATTGTGTGTGAATGAGGTTTTGTGCATTTTGTCATTTATTTCCATTGGCACAATCGCATACTCTTCCAAAAGACGGAACCGGTTTTAGCGTGTGCACAAGATGTTCTGCCTGCGTTCACACATGGGACATCAATTTATAGTCTCATCTGAGAAAGAGACAGAGAGACAGACAGAGACAGACAGACAGAGAGAAGAGAGAGATGAGAGAGAGAGAAGAGAGAGAGAGAGAACGAGACAGGCAGACAGGCAGACAGGCAGAGAGAGAGAGAGAGAGAGTAAGAGAGAATATCCAATGCTCCTTTTCTTAACATTTCCAACCTAACCATGAGTTATATATGGTGAGCATTGACTAATCTTATCTTAATCTAACCAACTATAACAGAGTTTAGTGACTTGTTGTGATTCAGGCATGGTGGCTTTCTATGATTACTACTGAAGAGAGTTCCTGTTGGTGCTGATATGAAGCCAGGTTCTGCTTGGTTTTGATCACAGTCATGCCATTACTAAGGCCTCCCCTCCTTTTTTTCTTCTGTTCGCTTCAGATTTTATCATTTTGATTAATAGTACAAGATGTTCAAACCGATTCTAGCAACGAAGATCTGTGTATGCTTGTGTCATTCCTTTTTTCCAAGACTTGTTCTATTTACACCTTCATCCTGTCTGAAGTCAGGATAGTGATGTCTTTGCTTGAGAGAGAACACAGTGAAGCCACTCTCTTTGACATTTTCAAAAAAATCTGACTATGGCCTTTGATCCTTTAAGAAGAAATGACTTTTTCCATGCTGGAAAGTAGATTGAGATTAGAAAGCTTCTCTGAATTGTGTCTTCATTCATGAAAAGATAACTAACCACAATCACACATTGCGAATGCTTTTTTAAACCCTTTCTAATCAACAGTACCATCCAACAGGGTTGCGTACTTGCACCAATACTATTTGCAATATTTTTGTTCCTCTTCTCTACATGCACATTGAGCTCCCTGTCACACAGTATTTACCTGTACACTGTAACGGAAAATTATCCCGTCACAATCAGTCTTAGAAGCCAGAACCAGAATTAGCGAGGCACCACTCTGAGAGATGCTGCTCACAGCACAACACAAGGCTCACGTCTCACAAGTTACAAGACCTTAATAGAAAAATTGTTATTCTTACACGTGTGTACGAAATTCAGCCAGAAGAAGACGAGTATGCATCGTAAGTAAGAACTGGAGACTATATCCTGAAAATGGGAGATCAGTTCACATGCCTTTGGATTGACTCTACAGGTGTGTCCATACGTAAAGAAACGAATGATGGATCTGGGATGGCGGAGACGTTCTAGCCACTCTGTTCCTCAACACGTGGAAAGACAGGTTGTTCACAGAAAACACCACAGGGCTTACCTACAGGGTGTGTGCACGTATTATCTTACGTGGCATGCATCGAAGCATCAGCACGCATTATCTTGTATGGCACACACCGAGGCATTACCACCAGCACGCATTATCCTACGTGGCACGCACCAAGGCATTGGAATCAGCACGCATTATCCTGTATGGCACACACCGAGGCATTACCACCAGAACGCATTATCCTACGTGGCACACACCGGAGCATTGCCACCAGCACGCATTATCCTACGTGGCACACACCGAGGCATTGCCATCAGCACGCATTATTCTACGTGGCACACACAGAAGAATTGCCGTCAGCACGCATTATCCTGTGTGGCACACACCGAGGCATTGCCATCAGCACGCATTATCCTGTGTGGCACACACCGAGGCATTACCATCAGCACGCATTATCCTACGTGGCACACACCGGAGCATTGCCACCAGCACGCATTATCCTTCGTGGCACACACCGAGGCATTGCCATCAGCACGCATTATTCTACGTGGCACACACAGAAGAATTGCCGTCAGCACGCATTATCCTGTGTGGCACACACCGAGGCATTACCATCAGCACGCATTATCCTGTGTGGCACGCACCAAGGCAGGACTGGCCATGTCTATGCACCAGAAACGCTGTCTCAAAGCTCTTGGCTTGCAGAGCCTGGCAGGACCTCAGATGGGTGTGTTAGGTGGCAAGGAGGCAGCGTCGTTTGACGTGTCGTCCTGCTGACTTGGAGCGTCCTGTAATCCCAGACTGTATCACCCCGCACCATTCCTATCATTGAAGTAGACGACCATGAAGCGCAGTGTGATTAAACATCCAGAGAGAGAGAGAGAAGAGAGGAAGAGAGAGAGAGAGGAGAGAGGAGAGAGAGAGAGAGAGAAGAGAAGAGAGACAGACAGACAGCAGACAGACAGAGGGGAAGATAAAAAGAGACAAGAGAGAGAGAGAAAGAAGAGAAGAGAGAGACGAGAGAGAGAGAAGAGAGAGAGAGAGAGAGAGAGAGAGAGAGAGAGAGAGAGGGGTGAAATTAAAATGGAAACAGAGACAGAGAAAGAAATGGGTCTTTTTCCTCTAAAAGTAAAACTTGGAAAAAAAAGTGCTGTTATCCATCCAACTCCTCTTGAAAGTGTGTATTGTGAAGGAGAAAAGGTAAATTTAATGATAGACTTTGTTCCTTCTGTGTGACAGAGAGGGAGAGAGAGATAGAGAAAGAGAGACAAACAGACAGACAGAAACAGAGAGAGGCAGAGACAGAGAAACATGCAGATCGATAGACAGACAGATAGAGCAAGAGAAGAGAGAGAGAGAGAGAGAGAGAGAGAGAGAGAGAGAGAAGAGAGAGAGAGAGAGAGAGAGAGAGAGAGAGAGAGAGAGACTGACAGACACAGAGAAACAGAGAGAGGCAGAGACAGAGAGATATGCAGACAGACAGATAGACAAACAGAGACAGAGAAAGGCAGAGACAGAGAGACAGACATACAGAGAAGGGGATAGACACAGAGAAATCGTTAGATAGTTAGCTATCCAGTTATTTAGATAGATAGATAGATAGATAGTAGATAGATAAATAGATAGACAGACAGACAGATAGATAGATATATAGATAGATAGACAGACAGATAGATATATAAATAGATAGATAGATAGGTAGATAGATAGATAGGTAGACGGATAGATAGATAGATAGATAGATAGATAGATAGATAGATAGATAGATAGATAGATAGATAGATAGATAGACAGACAGACAGATAGATAAGTAGTTAGTTAGCTACTTACTTAGATAGTCATCTTGTTAGCTTTCTTTCTCTACATACTGTGGAGCGGGTGAGGCATCACCATGTTTTATGTCTCTGGCTGGTCCCCGCCCTCATTAAGCTCTATAGAAGTAGGGAGGGGACAGAATTACATTGGACCGTATATCAGGGCTTTCCTGTAAGGACTTTCCTACAAGTCATGGCAGACGAAAGTAGTAGAGAGACAGAGTGGATGAATGAAGGAATGAATGAATGGACGAATGGATGGATGGATGTATGAAGGAAAGAAAGAAGTAATGAATGGATGGTCTTTAATATGCAAAGATAAAGTATTCATACTAAGCTAAGTCACCTTGTCCTACAGTCTGTGTATTCATCATACATCTCTACATGAGAGTGAGTAGAGGAGTGAGAGAGAGAGAGAGAGAGAGAGAGAGAGGGGGGGAGACAGATAGAGAGAGAGAGCGACAGCGAGAGACGCACACACACAGCGACAGACATGCAGACAGACAAAGCGACTGACAGAGGCAGAAGAAACAGAAACAGACAGAGGGACAGAGAAAATGACAAAAAGAGACAGAAAGAGACAGACAGAGCGACAGAGAGACACACACAGCTACAGACAGACAGAGCGACTGACAGAGGCACAAGAAACAGAGACAGACAGAGGGACAGAGACAATGACAGAGAGAGACAGAGAGACAGAAAGACCGACAGGGAGAGACACACAGAGTGACTGGCATACAGACAGACAGAGCGACGGGCAGAGACAGAAGAAACAGAGACAGACAGAGGGACAGAGACAACGACAGAGAGAGAACTCTGAACTCTGAAATGATTTAATGGTACGTCGGCCTTAGGCACAATACACCAAATGGGGGGGGGGGGGGGGGGGGGGGGGGGGTGAAGGTGATGAAACATATAAAACATGGAAAACATTTCACACATAGTCAATCATGAATTTACACTCAAATGTATACAAACACTTCTAACTCTCCCCATGTGAGACTGTTTATCGTGATGTTCCTGCTATTCGCTACATTTATAATGACTTAGCATAAACCAAGACCGTTTAAGTCCGCATTTCATTATCGTAAATCATCTTCTCCTCAAAGCAACAACATCAAGCTTAT
>CM054163.1:10231787-10246787 GCA_028751875.1 Rapana venosa | reverse complement strand
GAAGGAGGAGGAGGAGAAGATGAAGATGGTGATCATAATCACGACAACGACAATGATGACGATGATCATGATGACCATGACGATTATGAAGAAAACAAACAAGCATCTGCTCTCTCTTATGCACGTGTGTCTGTTCTTTTCCAGCCTGTCCACGGAACAGCTTCAAGTGGTCAGAGGGAGGGGGTCGCTGCCTGGAATGTCCGGCCTTCAGCCATTCCAGCACTGAAGCCTCCTCCCAGTGCACCTGCCAGGCTGGCTACTACCGGGCACTGCTGGACAGCAAGACCCAGCCCTGCACCCGTGAGTCTGGCTGCATGACTGACCAGCGGGCTGACCGCTTGGGATGGGGGGATGGTTAGGTGGATGGGTTGGTGTGTGGATGGGTAGGAGGGTGGATGGGTTGGTGGATTTTTGGTGGATGGGTGGGTATTAGTGGGTGGATTGGTGGAAGGGTGGGTGGGTTGGTTGATGTGGGTGGTTAGGAGGGTGGGTGGGTAGGTGGATGTATAGGTGGATGGATGAGTGGGTGTGTGGATGGGTGGGTGGATGAATGGATGGATGGATAGATGGGAGGGTAGATATTTGGGTGGGTGGGTGTGGTAGGTGGATGGATGTGTGTGTGTGTGTGTGCATTGGTGGATGGTTGGGTTGGATGGATGTGTGGGTCGTTAGGAGGGTGGGTGGGTTGGTGGAAGGGTGGGTGGATGTATAGGTGGATGGATGAGTGGGTGTGTGGATGGGTGGGTGGATGAATGGATGGATGGATAGATGGGAGGGTAGATATTGGGTGGATGGGTGGGTAGAAGGGTGGATTGGTTGGTGGGTGGGTGGGTAGGTGGATGGATGGGTGTGTGTGTGTGTGTGCATTAGTGGATGGTTGGGTTGGATGGATGTGTGGGTGGGTGGGTTGGTGGAAGGGTGGGTGTATGTATAGGTGGATGGATGGATGGATGGGTGGGTGGTTGCATGAATGGATGGATGAATAGATGGGAGGGTAGACAGTTGGGTGGATGGGTGGGTAGAAAGGTGGATGGGTGGGTGGTTGAGTGGTGGTGGGTGGGTGGGTGGGTGGATGGATGGGTGGTGGGTAGGTGGATGTATAGGTGGATGGATGAATGGGTGTGTGTGATGGGTGGGTGGATGAATGGATGGATGAATAGATGGGAGGGTAGATAATTGGGTGGATGGGTGGGTAGAAGGGTGGATGGGTGGGTGGGTGGTTTGGTTGGTGGGTGGATGGGTGGATGGATGGGTGGGTAGTTAGGAGGGTTGATGGGTTGGTTGGTGGGTGGGTGTTTGTATAGGTGGATGGATGAGTGGGTGGGAGGATGGGTGTGTGGATGAATGGATGGATGAATAGATGGGAGGGTAGATAGTTGGGTGGGTAGAAGGGTGGATGGGTGGTGGGTGGGTGGGTGGATTGGTGGGTGTGTGGGATAGGTGGGTGGGTGGTTTAGGAGGGTGGATGGGTTGGTGGGTGGGTAGGTGTATGTATAGGTGGATGGATTAATGTGTGTGTGGATTGGCGGGTGGATGAATGGATGGATGAATAGATGGGAGGGTAGATAGTTGGGTGGGTGGGTGGGTAGAAGGGTGGATTTTTGGTTAATTGGTGGGTGGATGGGTGGGTGGGTGATAAGGAGGGTGGATGGGTGGGTGGGTTGGGTAGGTGTATGTATAGGTGGATGGATGAATGGGTGTGTTGATGAGCGGGTGGATGAATCGAAGGATGAATAGATCGGAGGGTAGATAGTTGGGTGGATGGGTGGGTAGATGGGTGAATTTTTGGTTGGTTGGTGGGTGGATGAGTGGGTGGGTGGGTGTGTGGTTAGGAGGGTGGATGGGGTAGTGGGTGGGTAGGTGTATGTATAGGTGGATGAATGAATGGGTGTGTGGATGGGTGGGTGGATGAATGGATGGATGGATAGATGGGAGGGTAGATAGTTGGGTGGATGGGTGGGTAGAAGGGTGGATGGGTGGGTGGGTGGGTTGGTTCGTTAGTGGATGGATGGGTGTGTGGTTAGGAGGGTGGATGGGTTGGTGGGTGGGTGGGCGTATGTATAGGTGGATGGATGAATGGATGTGTGGATGGGTGGGTGGATGAATAGATGGGATGGTAGATAGTTGGGTGGATGGATGGGTGGATGGCTTTGTCTCCGTATGCCTGGCCTTTTGTAGGTGTGTGTGTATGCGCTCGCGCGCTCGCGCGTGTGCAAACCCGTAAGCGTGTATACGCATGTGTGTATCTGTGTACACACTTGCACACACACACACACACACACTCACACACACACATACACACACACATACTCACACACACATACTCCCTCACACACACACACACACACACACACACACACACAACACACACACACACACACACACACACACACACACCTGGACTTGTTTATTTCCATCTCAGGGCCTCCGTCAGCCCCGAGGAGTCTG
Organism: Rapana venosa; assembly: GCA_028751875.1. Classification (NCBI taxonomy): domain Eukaryota; kingdom Metazoa; phylum Mollusca; class Gastropoda; order Neogastropoda; family Muricidae; genus Rapana; species Rapana venosa. The sequence goes on along the minus strand of CM054163.1, from coordinate 10,244,339 downwards.
GTCATAGAGGCCACCTCCTCCACCCGCCTGACCTTGACCTGGGAACGACCTGATGACCTTGGGGGTCGCTTTGACCTCCAGTACCGTGTGGTGTGTGCTGAGTGCGGGACCCAAGTGGCCTACCGCCCTGGCAAGTCTGGGTTCAATTCCACCAGGTATGTCTGTTAGGTCGCGATAGAGTGATATCATGATAGAAACTGTCGTTCTTGTAGATGCTATTGCTGCTGGTGCTGCTGCTGCTGCTACTACTACTACTATTACTACTACTGATGCTGCTGCTGCTACTACTACTATTACTACTACTACTGCTACTTCTGCTGCTGCAGCTGCTGCTACTACTACTACTACTACTACTACTACTACTACTACTACTACTACTACTACTACTACTACTACTACTACTATACTGATGCTGCTGCTGCTACTACTACTACTACTAATAATAATAATGTATGGAATTATATAGCGTTGAATCTTGTAAAGCAACAAATCAAAGCTACTACTACTAGTGCTGCTGTTGCTGCTGCTGCTGTTGCTACTACTATTATTACTACTACTTCTGCTGCTGCTGCTATTACTACTACTTACTACTACTACTACTACTACTACTACTGCTACTTCTGCTACTACTACTACTACTACTACTACTACTACTACTATTTTGTAATATTTCAAACCATAACAATGTTTTAATATAGGGCTTGGCAAGTTGCTTACATCAATAACTAATAGAAACTTATCGCCTAAGCCAGGCCTGTTTGTTTGTTTGTTTGGCTTAAAAAGTTGTATGTGTGTGTGTCGATGTGTGTGTATGTGTGTGTCGGTGTGTGTTGTGTGTGTGTCTGCGTGTGTGTGTGCGTGTGTATACGTGTGTGTTGCAGTGTGTCCCTGAGTCACCTGACGCCCAGCACATCTTACCGAATCTCGGTGTACGCTGAGAATGGAGTCAGCAACATGAGTGGCTCTGTGGCTTCAGCCTTCGTTGTCGCCAGGACCGAGGCATCCGGTGAGTGTGTGTGTGTGGTGAGGGGGGGGGGGGGGGGGGGGGGGGAGGGGGTGTATGGGGCGGGGGCGGGGGTACGTGTGTGTGTGGGTGGGAGGGAGGTGTACGTGTGTGTGTATGTTATTCTTCATCATCATTATATTCTTCATCATTTTACTCTTCATCATAATATTCTCCATGAATGTTATTCATCATCACTATCTTCTTCATCATTGTCTTTTTGTCATTATATTCTTCATCACTATCTTCTCCATTACATTTTCATCATTATATTCTTCATTGTTATCTTCCTCATCATTATATTCTTCATCATCTTATTCTCCATCATTATTATCTTCTTCATCATTGTATTCTTTGTCTTTATCTTCTTCATTATATTCTTCATCATTATATTTCTCATCATTATCTTCTTCATCATTTTATAATAATAATAATAATAATAATAATAATAATAATAATAATAATAATAATAATGATGATGATGATGATGATAATAATAATATATGGAATTTATAGGGCGCTATATCTTGCAATTACAAATCAGAGCGCTTCCATTCAATCCGCTCCTACACAAGCAACAACAATGATTCACAATATTCTAACAAATTCAAATACACACACACACACACACACACACACACACACACACACACACACACACACACAGTTTTTACATTTCAGCAGGGTGATGGAATTTTGGCTTTTAAATGCAGGGACAGATATGAGATGAAACAAGAGGGAGAAATCTTAGGTTTGAAATAGGTATGTCTTGAGGCTGGATTTAAAGCTGTCATAAGGCTTTTCACGAGGGGAGAGAGGGAGGTCATTCCAGATTGATGGACCAGAAATAGAGAAAGAGCGACGGCCAACAGTGGATTGGTTAAATCTAGGTATTCGTAAGCCCAGGGTATCTGCAGCAGAGCGGAGGGAACGAGAAGGAGTGTACAAGTGAAGACATTCACAGAGATATGAGGGTGCTGTTTTGTGGAGACATTTGTAACAGAGGGTACTAATCTTGTACTTTACTCTCTGTGGCACAGGCAACCAGTGGAGAGATTGCAGGAGTGGAGTAATATGCTCAGATTTTTTTCTTTTTGAGGACTAATCGAGCTGCAGAGTTTTGTATGCGTTGAAGGGAGTGGATAGATGATGCTGGCAGACCAGCCAAAAGAATTACAATAGTCCAGACATGAAAGAATAAGAGATGTGACAAGTTTGGTTGTTGCATCAGTGGATAGGTACTTTCGGATTGCACTTATACGCCGTAATTGATAGTAGCAGGACTGGCAGGTCTGGGTGATGAATTTTTGCATAGAAAGTGTGTTGTCAATAACAACACCTAGATACTTAACTGCAGTGGATAGCGGAACTGATGTATTGCCAAATTCTATTGAATCTGTTGTGATGGAAGATTTTATTCTCCATTATTATCTTCTTCACCCATATATTCTTTATCATTATCTTCTCGATCCTTATGTTCTTCATCATTATATTCTTCATGAGTATCTTCTCTTTATCATTATATTCTTTATAAGTAACTTCTTCATCATTATCTTCTTCATCATTATCTTCTTCATCGCTCTCTTCTTCCTCGTTATCTTCTTCATCATCTTCTTCCTCGTTATCTTCTTCATCATGTTCTTCATCGTTATCTTCTTCATCATGTTCTTCATCGTTATCTTCTTCATCATGTTCTTCATCGTTATCTTCTTCATCATCGTCTTCTTCATCGTTATCTTCCTCATCATCTTCTTCATAATCTTCTTCATCGTTATCTTCTTCATCATGTTCTTCATCGTTATCTTCTTCATCATCTTCTTCATCATCTTCTTCATGATCTTATTCATCGTTATCTTCTTCATCATTATCTTCTTCATCGTTGTCTTCTTCATCGTTATCTTCTTCATCGTTATCTTTCTTCTTCATCGTTGTCTTCTTCATCGTTATCTTCTTCAACATTACTCTCTTCACCATTGCATTCTTCATCCTTGTATTCTTTATCTTTATATTCTTCATCATTATATGCTTCATCATCATATTCTTCATAATTATATTCGTCATCATTATCTTCTTCATCACCTTATTCTTCATCATTATATTCTTCATCATCTTATCTTTCATCAGTATATTCTTCATCATCATATTCTTCATCATCATATTCTTTATCCTTATACTCTTCATCATCTTACTTTTCATCATTATACCCGTCATCATCTTATTCTTCACCATTATGTCCTTCATCCTTATACTCTTCATCATCATATTCTTCATCATCATATTCCTTTTCTTCATCATTATCGTATTTTTCATCTTCATATTCTTCATACTTACCTCATTCTTCATCATCGTTATCACCATCATCATCATCCTATTCTTCATCATCATATCCATCATCATCATCATCCTATTCTTCATCATCATATCCACCATCATCTCACCACCACCACCATCATCATCATCATCACCACCACCACCACTACTACCACCACCACCACCACCATCATCATCACCACCACCACCACCACCACCACCACCACCACCACCACCACCACCACCATCATCACCACCACCATCATCGTCATCATCATCACCATCACCACCATCATCATCATCACCACCACCACCACCACCACCACCACCACCACCACCACCATCATCATCACCACCACCACCACCACCACCATCATCATCACCACCACCACCACCACCACCACCATCAAATCACCACCACCCACCACCACACCATCATCACCACCACCACCACCACCACCATCACCACCACCACCACCACCACCACCACCACCATCATCCTCCTCATCCTCCTCATCCTCATCCTCCACATGGTGAAGCCAGCTCTCTAAACACTGGCAGCGCTATGCACAGCACCAGTGGTGGCGCTACGCAGGGCCAGCTCCAATGCTGACCACATCACCATCATCATCTATTCTTCTTCATCATCACCACCACCACCACCATCATCATCATCACCACCACCATCACCATCATCATTATCATCATCACCACCACCACCACCACCATCATCATCATCATCACACCACCACCACCCCCCACCATCATCACCACCACCATCATCATCACCACCACCACCACCACCATCATCATCATCACCACCACCACCACCACCACCACCACCACCACCACCACCACCACCACCACCATCATCCTCACCATCACCACCACCACCACCACCACCACCACCACAACCATCATCACCACCACCACCATCACCATCACCACCACCTCCACCACCACCATCACCACCACCACCACCACAACCACCATCCTCCTCCTCCTCCTCATCCTCACATCATGAAGCCAGCTCTCTAAACACTGGCACGCGCTATGCACAGCACCAGTGGTGGCCCTACGAAGGGTCAGTTCCAATGCTGACCACATCACCATCGCCTGGGACCTGCCGGTCAGCCTGAAGGACAAGGTCAGCGGCTTCAAGGTCCGCTACTTCCCCAAGCCGCGCGAGGACAGCGCGGTGGACAAGGTGACCACTGACCGCAACTACACTCTGGAGCATTTTGAACTGGACACCACCTACGTCTTTATGGTGGGTCCTGTTCCTGTGTGTGTGTGTGTGGGGGGGGGGGGGGGTGGGGGGGGGGGGTGGTGTTTGTGTGTGGAGTGTGTGTGTGTGTTTTGTGTGGTGTGGGTGTGTGTTTGGGTGTTTGTGTGATGTGTGGTGTGTTTGTGTGTGTGTGTGGTTGTGTGTTTGTGGGTGTGTGTTGTGTGTGTGTGTGTTTGTGTGTGTGTGTGTTTGTGTGTTGTGTGTGTGTTTTGTGTGTGTGTGTGTGTTTGTGTGTTTGTGTGTGTGATGTGTATTGGTGTGTGTTTTGCTGTATGTGTGTGTGTTGTGTGTGTGTGTGTGTTTGTGTGTGTGTGTGTGTGGGGGGGGTGTTTGTGTGTTGTGTGTGTGTGTGAATGGACACACTACATCTTTTGGTGAGTCTGTTTCGTGTGTGTTTGTGTGTGTGGGGTGGGGGGTGTGGGGTGGGGTTGGGGTGTTGTGCTTGTGTGTGTGTTTGTGTGTGTGTGTGTGTGTTTGTGGTGTTGTGTGTTTGTGTTTTGTGTGTGTGTGTTGTGTTGTGTGTGTTTTGTGTGTGTGTGTGTTGTGTGTGTTTTTGTGTGTGTGTTTGTGTGTGTGTGTGTTTGTGTGTATGTGTGTGTTTGTGTGTGTGTGTGTTTGTGTGTGTTTGTGTTGTATGTGTTTGTGTGTGTTTGTGTGTGTTGTGTGGGTGTGGGTGTGTTTGTGTGTGTGTTTTGTGTGTGTGTTGTGTGTGTGTTTTGTGTGTGTGTGTGTGTTTTTGTGTTGTGTTGTGTGTGTGTGTGTTTTTGTGTGTGTGTGTTTGTGTGTGTGTGTTGTGTGTGTATGTGTGTGTTGTGTGGTGGTGTGTGTGTTTTTGTATGTGTGTTTGTGTATGTGTGTGTGTGTGTGGGTGTGGTTGTGTGAGAGAGAAAGTGTGTCGGTATGATTATGATATATTTGAGCCAATATTCTTTTATTATTATTTTATTCTTTTATTTATTCTGTTATATCGAGGATAATGGAATAAGCACTCATGTGCTTTTTTACATCCAGTCCCCGTGTGTGTGCGGTTTTGTAACTTTTATCATCTGGTCCGACCGGCACACAATGGCCTACTCTTACAAAAAGCGGAACAGGATTTAACCTGTGCGCAAGATGATCTGTGTGCGTTCGCACACGAGGCCTCGATTTATAGTCTCATCCGAAGGTAGGTGTGTGTGTGTGTGTGTGTGTGCGCGCATGCGCGCGTTTGTGTGTGTGAGAGAGAGAGTAAGTGTGTCGGTATACTTGTAATGTGTTTGAGCCAATATATGTATATGAGTCTCTCTCTCTGTATATCTATCTGTATATCTATCTAACTATCTATCTATATTTTATATATATATATATATATATATATATATATATATATATATATATATAAATATATATGCACACACATACGCGCGTGCTAGTGTAGTGTGTATCCGTTGTGTGAACTATGGCGTGCAGGACATTGTGGAGGCATTGGATATGTTGTGATATTCCCTGCAGTGCAATACGATATATTCCTCTCTTCTCTCGCTCTCTCTCTCTCTCCTCTCTCTCTCCCTCTCTCCTCTCTCTCTCTCTCTCTCTCTCTCTCTCTCTCTCTCTCTCTCTCTCTCATTTCTTTCTTATGTGTCTAGCTGCAGTCAGAAATTCCTTTTTATTTCCCCTGGGGGGTGAAGAAATTTTTTTGTTTCTTCTTGGTTTTTTTTCCTTTTTCTCTCCTCTCTCTCTTGTCTTTTTCTTTCTTTCTTTTTTCTCTTCTTTCTTTCGTTCGTTTGTTCGCATGTTCGTGTGTGTGTGTGTGTGTGTGTGTCAGTGCGTGTGTGTCAGTGTGTGTGTGTGAGTATGTATGTGTGTGCGAGCGTGTTGTTTATTTTGTGGTGTGTGTGTGTGTGTGTGTGTGTGTGTGTGTGTGTTTTTGTGTGTGTGTGTGTGTGTGTGTGTGTGTGGGGGCGTGTGTGTTTCTTTGCTTGATTGCTAAAAAAATTTGCGATGTTTGCATTTTCAGAGTGTGTGTTTTTTTGTTTGTTTATTGGTTTATTGGTTTTGTAGTTTTGTTTGTTAGTTTGTGAATTTGTTTGTCTCTGTTTACTTCATCGGTTTTTGTTTGTTTTTTGTATTCCGTTTTTTCCTCTCCTGTTTTTGTGTTTGTTTCTTTGGGTTTTTTTTTTGTCAGTTTCAGTTTTGATTGGTTTGTGTTCATGTTTTTTGTTGTTGTTTTTTCGGTTTTTTGGGCGGTTTTTTATATTGTGTTTTGCTTTAGTGTGGTTTTTAGAATGTTGTTTATTTCGTCCTGGGGGGTCTGGGTATTTTATACTTGTGTGTTGTTGTTTGTTGTTTTGGCGCACTCCGGTAGATAGATAGACAGACAGACAGACAGGTTGTTAGACAGATAGTTAGATAGACAGACAGATGGGCAGATAGATAGAAACATAGATAGAGAGAGACCTAAATATATACATAGATACATAAATATATAGATAAATGCATATAAATATATATTGATGTATATATATATATATATATATATATATATATATATATATATATGTGCATATACAAGATGTCCTGTTATGAATGTTTTTCTAAGGACAAAAAGCACCAAAAAAAGAAAAATGTCGGGTTTATTGCTGGAAGATTCAATCATAATAATTAAAAAAAAATAGTTTTCCCTAATGATAAAACAAAGGGTAAAGATGTTCCCAAAACCTATTATGGTCGAAAGGGAGTGAGACATCAGAGATCTCACTTCTCTAGGGTCCAGCACATTGATAACGACGCCCATCTCCTCTCCCTCGCTGCTTTACCTGCCCTGACCCTAAAGAGGGCAGGTACCCATTTACAGCTGGGTGAACTGGGGGACTGTACTGAATCCAAAGCGCGCAAACGGTCACCCGTACACTTGGTAACCACGCTCAATGCTGCTTATTCTTTTAGCTGGGGGAAAGCGAGTGCTCTGACCACTGAGCTACCCCGTCCTACGAATAATGATGACGACATGACCACTAAATGGCAAACTAGCTATTTAGTTTCGTGTTTTTGTTTCTGGGTCGGGGTACGTTATAAGCTGTTTGCTTGTTGTTGCTCTTAACATCCATGTTGTGTGTCATCTATGTTTCTTTCTTTCCGAATAAACTTTCTTTACACAAACAATCCGTACAAAGACTAAAAAGAAGTCAATGTTCGTGCTGGTTATGTCCATCTTTCTGTACATCTGCAAATCATGGTGCATGGCCCTAACCAAACAGCGAACGTACAGAGAAAGACATATTAGCAAGTGAAAATGGAATCAAGTATAATTATTCTAGGGGTTTATTCAGAAAAAGATTCTCCCCTGATGGGGATGCCCGGTTACTGTCAGTATAAATAACATCTATGAATTCTGTACTGGCAAAACCCTCTTTTCTATCCCTCTCTTTGTTTCTGCCTTGTTCCTTTTTTTTCTTTTCCCTGTCACCTCCTTCTTGTCTGTATTTCATTTTGCCTTCTTGGTTCATTCCCCTGCTCTTTTTTCTTTCTGTTTTTTATCACCAGAAATGCTTAAAAGTTAACAGTTTGCCTTTGTGAACCTCAGAGCTGTAGCCGCGAAGCAAATGATTATAAAAAGCAGACCCAACAACAACAAAAAGCCACAGTCATATATGTTGCTTGAAGAAAAACAAAACAATGCACGAATTTGATATATAGAAAAAGGGCACAGAAAATAATAACAACATTTAAACATTTGTATGAAAGAAACAAGCATTCTACACATGTGAGTCTTCCTTTTGATCGATGTACACACTTACGAAAAGTTATACGGAGTTAACACAGAGAGAAAGAGACAGACAGACAAACAGACAGACAGAGAGACAAACAAACAGACAGACAGAGAGAGACAGACAGACATACAGAGAGACAGTGGGAGAGGGAAAAAGAGAAACAGAGACAGAAAAACAGACGCACAGACAGATATAGAGACAGACAGAGAGAGACGGAGACAAAGAGCGAGAGAGAGACAGACACAGACAGACGGCAGACAGATTGCTAAGGGTGGAATTTAGAATAAGACAACGCCCTCACCCCCCCCCCCCCCCCCCCCCACTGTAGCAAGAAAGGAACTCAACAGAATGTTGATGATCATGCAGATCTGATTCCAGTACTGTTAGAGAGAGAGAGAGACAGAGAGACAGAGAGAGAGAGAGAGAGAGAGAGAGAGAGAGAGAGAGAGAGAGAGAGAAGAGAGAGAGAGAGAGAAAGAGAGAGAGAGATAGAGAGAGAGAAGAGAGAGAGAGAGAAAAGAGAGAGAGAGAGAAAGAGAGAGAGAGAGAGAGAGGGGCGGGGCGGGAGGAGGAGGAGGAGAAGGGAGGGGTGAGGGAACTAACTCCGTGATGAAGGCCAGTCCATTTCCTGTGGAGTGGTCACTGTCCTCCTGCCCCATGGTCAATCAATTAGTCCCCAGAATGACCGCTGATTAGAAGCCAGCTGGACACCTGTGTGGTGGCCCAGGGCTGTGGAATGGGCTTATCGCCCTTGTCTTGTCGGCCTACTCACTGTGTTCAGTCCCCTGCTGAAGTCAGCGAAGTTCTGACGTCACCTCTGCTGTCCCGGCATACGTTTCTGTTCCTATCCAGTGGGGGGAGGGGGGGGGGGGTTGAGAGAGATAGAGAGAGAGAGATGGAGAGAGAGAGATAGAGAGAGAGAGTTGGAGAGAGAGAGATGGAGAGAGAGAGATGGAGAGGGGGAGAGAGAAAGAGGGAGAGAGGGGGAGAGAGAGAGAGAGAAAGAGGGAGAGAGAGAGAGAGGGAGAGAGAGAGAGGAGAAACCTAAAACTGATCCTTGTTCAGGTCAAGATGTAGAACGTATGTATGTATGTATGTAAGTAAGTAAGCTTACTTGTGTGTGTGTGTGTGTGTGTGTGGTGTGTGTGCGTGTGTGTGTGTGTGTGTGTGTGCGTGTGTGTGTGTGTGTGTGTGTGTGTGTGTGTGTGTGAAGTCAAGTCAAAATGATCTTTATTGAGGGTAAAACATTAAGTTTACGCAACTTTTTTTTTATCATGTCCTCTTCCATCATCATCATCATCAAAAGAAAAAGCAAGAAAAAGCAAGAACCAATGTGTGTGTGTGGTGTGTGTGTGTGTGTGTGTGTGGTGTGTGTGGTGAAGAGAGAGAGAGAAAAGAGAGAGAGAGATGAGAGAGAGAGAGAGAGAGAGAGAAACATGTCTCCGTGTCCTTTTAGCCTTAGAGAGACAGTGTGGGTATTTCCAGTGACGTCACTCCTCCTTCGACTTGGGGGAGATTTGAACATATTGAATCTTTAATTTGTCTGGAGAACGATTTTCGTCACTAGAGCCAGTTGATTGCACTGTCGTCAGGTCTTGAATAACGTCATCAGTAGGTGTGTCGGGTTATGTCATCTTTGTGTGTGTGTGTGGGGTGGTGGTGGTCCCGTGTGTTTGTATGTGTGTGTGTGTGTGTGTGTGTGTGTGTTCCAGTTTTTAGAGCAGCAGTTGAACATGGCATACAAATATTGTTGCTGTTATTGTTGTTGTGCGTTCCCCAGCTTTACACCCTGGGGGTCACCCAGAACATGCCGCACTCTGCCTCACTCATCCCACCTGGGAATTACTGTGAGGTAGGAAGAACACCGGATGAGAAGTTTGCGTGTACGACTCTTGTCAAGTACCTCGCCATACAGGCAGCCATATTCCGACTTCAGATAATGTTTTTCTCCTTTAACAAAGGGGAGTGCAGGTTGTTGTGTTGAGTAAGAGCTTGTCAGGGCTGAACGCAATCTCAACACGACATGTTCACAACATAACAACAATTTCCAGAGCAGGCCTTGGCATGTTCATGAGCTAACAGCAACACACTGACAAAGCTTTCGGCCTGGACCAGTGACATACAAAATGAAAGCTGGCGTGTGACCGAATATGGCACAACAACAGCAAACAAACAACAACAAAAAGGCCAAAAACCAAAACTGGAAGTAAGTTTGTCTGAGTTCAGCACAGACTTATGCGTGGAAGCAGAGTACAGATTACTAAGCTTTGCTGTGCATTGCCTTTCGTTTCCTCTTTTTCCCCTTTAAGTATCTAGTTTGTGCTCTCTCTCTCGCTCGCTCTCTCTCTCTCTCCTCTCTTCTCTCTCTCTCTCTCTCTCTCTCTCCTCTCTCTCTCTCCTCTCTCCCCTCTTCTCTCTCTCTCTCTCTCTCTCTCTCTCTCTCTCTCATCACTTTCTTTACTGATACAAGGGGACGGGATAGCTCAGTGGTCGGAGCACCCGCTTTCCCCCAGCCAAGGTTAAGCAGCGTCGAGCGTGGTTACCACTTGGATGGGTGACCACCGTTTGCGCGCCTTGGCTTCAGTACAGTTCTCCAAGTTCCCCCAGCTGTAAACGGGTACTTGCCCTCTTTAGGGTAAGGGAAGATAAATCAGTGAGGGAGAGGAGATGGGCGCCTCCCTCAATAGGCTGGCCCCTAGAGAAGTTGAGGTCTCTGACGCCTGGCTCGGCTTCGACCTTATAGGTTATGGGACACCTTTACTTTTACCTTTTACTGACCCAGGAGGCTGTTTCTGTGAAGAACTTGGCCTTTTCTGCATGCTGCCACTTTGGGTAACAGGTCGATACAGCCGTTAGTACAGCACGAGGTGATGCTGAGCTGTTCTCTGGCAGGAGATTTAGAGTATCTGTCTGTCGGTGCATGAGCCCCTACCAACACGCGCGTGTATGCGTGCGTGGGCATGCGTTAGGTAAACGAGCGCGCGGGTGCGTGCGTGGGCAGAGAATCACGCACGCGCACGCATAGAAGCATGTGCGCGTGCTCGCACACATGCACACACGCACAAGCACACTCTCAAGATGCCACCGTTTTAAAACATCTATCTTTAGCTTTGATTTGATCTAAGCTGACGTATGGTCAAGAAGTCTCCTTCAGTGCCCTCAAATATCTGTCAAAAAGACTTAACAGTTTAGACTGCAAAGCCTTTTGACTTGCCCTGGGTGTACCGTCACATGCTTCTTCTTTAGGGACATATACAGAAATGGCAGTTTTGCCTTTGGGTGAATATCGTGAACTTACTGTAACAAAGTATGTCATACGAAGTTTAGCAATCGACAATAATGTAAAAGATGAAATCTATGGAAGTTCTGTCGATCACTTTCCTAAACGAGCTAAAGCTATATCGTCATCAACATCAATTCATACCTTTACCGCAGTACTTTTTGAAGAATCAAAACTTGATCCAAGAAATTTTCAGTATGTCATGCCACGTTTATCATCGTGTCCATCATGGGAGTTTCAAAGAGCTATATTTGATATGGATTACTCTTACTTATAAAAAAAAAAAAGATAGGATGCAATATCATTAGTACTTATGTAAAAGAAATTCTCAATAATTACCCATCACATCTGAAAATGTACACTAACGGGTCCCTTTTAGATAGTAATGAGAGTGCTGCCTTCATCATTCCTTTTCTAAAGGTTGAAAAAATATATTACGTTGGGAAGAATCATTCCATCTTTACTGCAGCATTAAACTGCAATCTTGATGGCTTTAAATCATCTGCTTGACTTTCCAAGAATCATATAACAGGTTCTCATGTGCGTTGATTCAAAGTCAGTTTTGCAATCTCTCAGACATTCAGGCTCGAAAGCTAGACAAGATCTTGTAACGGAAATTAACATTCCCATCCATTTCCTGATATTAAGAGGTACCGGTATTCCTTTTGCTGGATACCATCGGATTGCAATGTGTACTCTAACGAAAAAGTTGATGTAGCTGCAGAAAAAGCGGCTAGGACATCAAGCTCTGCATATGCCCTGACTATTCCTGTATCTTACTGTTCACGAAGGGTATAACATAGTCAAGAATGCATGCTGGAAACATGTTAGGAAAAAACAAATAGATGCTGGATACTCTTTCTGTAATTCTTCTTTTTCTGACCTTAGATATATGCTTCGTTGACACTTTGGATAGTCCCAA
>CM054163.1:10224287-10226787 GCA_028751875.1 Rapana venosa | reverse complement strand
GCATATTATTTCCATAAGGTGGGGATGCTATTTATACTGACAGGCCACCAGCATCCCCATTGGGGAGAACAGTGATACGAATTACGATATCTTCAACGTGCACGTATTGGATTCCCTGTATGAGCGCGTAACATGCATATACACACATGCAACACACACAACTCAAACATAAGAACAAAATACAACAGCAAGAAAATACAAATAAACAACACACACACACACACACACACACACACATCACACTCACAACACACACACTCACAACACTCAACTCACACACACAACACCACCCACACACACTCACAACAACAACACACACACAACACACACACACAAAACACCACACCACACACACACACACAACCACACACAACACACACACACACACATCAACACAACACAACAACACAACACACACCTCGCGCGCGCACACGCACACAACACACACACACATACACACCACAACACACATCGCAACACAACACTCTCTCTCTCTCTCTCTCACCTCACTCTCTCTCTCTTATATATACAAACACATACACACACACACACACAACAACACTACACACACCCACACACACACTCACTCAACCCCTCCCCACCCCCCAAGAAACAACAACCAACAACAAACAAACAAACATAAACACACAACAAACGCCACGGAATCACTACTGTTCCGTCGACCATTCATGGAACTCAGCACCAGTGGAATTCTCACAGAACTCCCTCAGCCTGCAGAAGTGGTGGGCCCACTTTTTTTCGCTAGCGAGTTACGTACGCTGGTATCTGGTTTCATGTAGACTTTCCGTACGGTACATAGAGAAGATCATAATTATCAGCAGGGGTGATATAATTAATTATTATTCTCTTTCGTTGCTTTCCTTTTCTGCCTGCGCCTTGAGAAATGAGTGGGATGGTTTATTTATTTCATTTATTCTTTTATATCGAGGAAAATGGAATAAGCACTCGTATTCTTTTTTTTACATCGAGTCCCCGTGTGTATGCGGTTTCGTAAATTTTGTCATCTGTTTCCACCGGCACACAATGGCCTACTCTTCCGAAAAGCGGAACAGGATTTATCGTGTGCGCAAGATGTTCTGCATGCGTTCGAACACAGGGCGAGGGAGACAAGGAGTGCGGCGCTGACATTACTTTGGGCCGGCCCCCCCTAAGTTCTAATCCTCAGTCTTGAGCATACACACACTCACGCGCGCGCGCGCACGCACGCATTACCCACGCACGCACGATACTCAAAATTTACAAAGTGTAATACACACCCTCCTGGACAATGACAATCAATGACCCCATTCTCCACGCAACAACTTCAATGAGGGTCCGAAAACAGCAGAGGAGTACTCGGTCGTCAGAGGAATAACACCAGCCATGGACACCAATGACATCTTGGACCTCTGGCGATACAAGAAAGAGCACTGAAAACCAACCAGTCTATCCAACCCCTAAAGAATACCGGGAGGCCAACAAATCTCGTGAGAAGTCAATGTTAAAGGCCAAGAGAAGTGGATCAGTGTTCAAGTGATGAGATCGAAAAAAACATTAAAGTGGGCAACAGTAAAAAGGCATACGACAACCCTTAAGAAAACTCACAAAACCACTTCAAACCAAACATCATTCCATTGAAGGACAGCTCCGGAAACCTCCCACAAAAAGCTCAGCTGCATTGAACAGTGGTCATGAATATTGTCAAGAACAGTCAACTACCCAATACAACCCCTACAAGAGCATAATAGAAGAGAAAGCCAGCAACATCAAGAGCACCCCGCCATTACCTATACTGAGGGATGAAGTGGAAGAAGCCCTCCTCATCTTACCAGTAGGACAGTCCCCAGGATCAGACAATATACCAGCAAGCGGCTCAAGCATGGTGGCGAAACAGTCATCACATATGTTACAGCTATCTGTCAGAAGTATGGAGACAAAAACAGTGGCCAACTAGACTGGACACAATCACTCAATCATACCCCTGCCCCAAGAAGGGGAATTTACGCCAATGCCAAAACTATAGAACAATCAGCCTCATCAGCCACGCCAGCAAGATCATGCTCAAGTTATTTGAATCGACTCAAGAAGGAGGCAGAAGAACACCTTGCAGAGGAACAAGCTGGGTTCAGGTGGCAGGCAGGTAGCACAATCGAACGATTTTTAACTGCCACATCATGATGGTAGAAAACATCTTCACATCAGAAGAGACCCGTTTCCACAACTTCATCGCTCAAAAGGCTTTTGAAGAGTATGGCACAAGGCCTGTGGCAGCTCCACAGAATGTTTGCCATTGAAGAAAGGACTAGTGCAAACCATTCACGCACTATACAACACTGCAAGCAGTGCAGTCCTTCTGCAATCAGGTCGAGACTACTTCAAACCACAGTTGGGTCCGACAAGGAATGCCTGTTGCCCAGTCCTGTTCAATCTATTTCTTGAAAACATCATGAAGAGACCCTCCATGACTTCCACCCTACCATCTCCATTGCGGCAGACCCCT
>CM054163.1:10201787-10211787 GCA_028751875.1 Rapana venosa | reverse complement strand
ATAAAGGCCCCGTGCACAGATTTAATAAAGGGGAAAGGACTTTCCACTGACCTCACCCGCTGTGTGTGTGTGTGTGTGTGTGTGTGTGTTGCTGTGTGCGTGCGTGTGTGTGTGTGTGTGTGTGTGTGTGTGTGTGTGTGTGTGTTGTGCGTGTGTTGTGTGTGTGGTGTGTGTGTGTGTATGTGTGTGTGTGGTGTATGTGCGTGTTTGTGTGTGTGTGTGTGTGTGTCTTGTGTGTGTGTGTGTGTGTGTGTAGACCTTTCATGCCCGTCTTTGTCTCTCCCCTTTCTCCCCTTCTTCCCTCTTCCCTTTCTCTCTCTGTCCTCCTCCTCCTCCACCCCCCCCCCCATCCCCCGCTTCCCTCAATGGCTAGCGTGATGCGCTCGTGATCTGCTGACCCGAGTTCGATTCCCGTTCGAGAGGATTTTTCTTCCTCTGGAGTTAACATCAGTGCCGGCTCCACTCTCCCTTAAAAAGTCCTTCGGATGAGACTATAATAAACCGAGGTCCCGTGTGTGAACGCACGCAGAACATCTTGCGCACATGTTAAAACCCGTTCCGCTTTTCGGAAGAGTAGACCATTGTGTGCCGGCAGGAACTTACTTACTTTACTTTTACTTTTTCCTTCCGCTTGTACTCTGTGGCGTCGCGGGGAGATATAACTGTCTGTCTGCAGCAAGGCAGGTAGCTTGGAGGAGGGACAATCCATGGACTTTCAGTGTTTCTGCCACGGAATCACTCCAGCATCGCCTGGGTCTACCTCTGGCCCTCGTGCCAGAGTACCTTAGTGCCAGAGTGCCGGCGGGAACGGATGACAAAATTGACAAAACTGCAGACACGAGGGGACTGGATGTAAGAAAACCCACATGAGTGTTTATTCCATTATGCTCGAAACATAAGAATAACTAAAATAAAGAATAAATAACCCCCCATCCGCTCTGTTTTAGCGTCTTGATTTTAGTGTAAACACATTATATTGACCAAAGACAACATGACAAGGATAAATGGATTGTAAAGAAGAAAAAAAGATCAATAAGTTTCACTTTATTGTGATTTATTTTTTAGTTCTCTGCATTGATAAAAGTCGACGCCAATAATAATGTATACGGGAGTCATTACTTTTCCAGCATCAGAAATGTCTACATGTCTCTCTGTCTGCCTGTCTCTCTATCTATCTGTCCATCCATCCATCCGTCCATCCGTCTGTCTGTTTTTCTGTCTGTCAGTCTATCTATCTATCTACCTATCTATATATCTACCTATCTATATATCTATCTATCTGTCTATAACATAATAATAATAATATATCTATCTATCTGTCTGTCTATCTATCTATCTATCTATCTATATGTCTGTCTATCTATCTAGTTATCTATATATCTATCCATTCATCCATCCATGCACCCTTTCTCTCTCCATCTCTCTCTCTCTCTCTCTCTCTCTCTCTCTCTTTTCTCTCTCTCTCTCCCCTTCTCTCTCCCCCTCTCTCCCTCCATTTTTCCATCTCTCTCTCTTTCCCTCTCTCTCCCTCCTACCCTCTCTGCCTCTCCCTTCTCTCTCCCTCACCCCCTCTCCCTCTCTCCCCTCCCCTATCTCTCTCTCTCTCTCCCTCTCTCTCCCCTCTCTCCTTCTCTCCCCTTCTCTCTCTCCCTCCCCCTCTCTCTCTCCTCTCCCCCTCCCTCCCCCTTCTCTCTCCCTCTCTCCCTCTCTTTCCCCTCTCCCCTTCTCTCCCCTTCTCTCTCTCCCTCCCCCTCTCTCTCTCCTCTCCCCCTCCCTCCCCCCTCTCTCTCCCCTCTCTCTCTCTCTCTCTCTCTGTGTGTGCAGGTAGGCATCAGCTCACGCTTGTTTCTTCTTCAAAGCAGCACTGATGTTCAGGGAGGATAGATACCACACACATACCCTGCTGCTTAACTCAGATAGGACCTAAAAAGCACATAACAAAAACAAAAACCCAAACCCAAACTTTTAATTACTTCAACCCTGAAGACTTTCTCACACAAAGCTCATACACTTGGAGCTCTTTTTTGATGCCGAAATGCAAGCTGTGTTAAATTTCCACAGACAGCTGTGGATTAAACAATATCAGTTTAAAAAAAAAGAATAAATAAAAGAAGAGCTAATCTCGTGGCGCGCGAACTGTCGTGTTGTGGCCTTTTCCTACATAGACTCCATTAAATTGATAATGAAGACCAGGGCTAGACAACCATGAAGATCTGTTCTTGGGTGAAATGCAGTATTGTTGGTGCAGAGGGGGGGGTAGGGAATGTATTGGTCTTTTGGGTCAAGGGTGGGGTCGGGGAGGGGGATGGTGGTGGTGGTCCTTTTGTTGTTGTTGTTGTTGGTGGTGGTGGTAGCGGTGGTGGTGGCGGTGATGTTGTTGTTGGCGGTTATGATGATAATGTTGTTGATGTTGTTGTTGTTGGTGGTGTATGTATGTATGTATGTATGTATGTATGTATGTTATGTATGTATGTGTGGTGTGTATGCGCGTGCATGCGTGTGTGTGGTACGTGCGTGCGTGTGTGTGTGTGTGTGCGTGCGTGCGTGCGCGTTTGTGTGTGTAGTGTGTGTGTGTGTTGTTGTTGTTGGTGGTGGTGGTGGTGGTGTGTGCGTGTGTGTGTGTGCATCTGTGTGTGTGTGTGTGTGTGTGTGTGTGTTGTGTGGGTGTGTTGTTTTTGTGTGTGTGTATGTTTTTCTTGTCTTAGATCGAACATCTCTTTCGGTCATTCTCTGCTGTAAATACAGACCCCAGGCCTACTTTAGAAACATGAAGTTATTTTCTGACATGTTTTTGACAACGTGACAAGCTTCTAGCACTAACAACTTGTCTTCTGCATTCTTCGGATGAGACTATAAACCGAGGCCCCGTGTGCGAACGCATGCAGAACATCTTGCGCACACGTTTAATCCTGTTCCGCTTTTCGGAAGAGTAGGCCATTGTGTGCCGGTGGAAACATATGGCAAAATTTACAAAATCACATACACACGGGGACTAGAGGTAAAAAAAAAGCACATGAGTGCTTATTCCATTATCCTCGATATACAAGAATAAATAAATAAATACACAAAAGGGAAGAAAATGAGTTCTCTGAAGAGGGAGAACGGGTGCCTGTTATTGTGAAGGTATACTTGTCAAGGAAAACAGTTGTTCGTGCAAACTTCTCATCCTGGTCTGCGCTTCAGTTGTTGTTGCTGTTGTTGTTGTTGTGCGTTTCCCAGCTTTACACTCTGGGGGTCACCCAGAACATGCACACTCTTGACTCACTCACTCATCCCACCTGGGAATCACTGTCAGATAGGAAGTACACCTGGTGAGATGAGAAGTTTGTGTGTATGACGCTTTGCAAGTATCTCGCCATATAGGCAGCCATACTCCGACTTAAGAGGAGTTTTTTCTCCTTTAACAAAGGAGAGTGCAGGTTTGTTATGTTAAGAGCTAGCTTGTCATGGCTGAAGGCAATCAATCTCAATACACAATGTTACAACATAACAACATGTTAGTGTAGGCCTTGGCACTTAGCTGACATCAATAACCGGCAGAGCTTTTGACTGGGCCAAGTGCTTTAGTTTAAAACAGGTTGTTATCTAACAGAACATGTTGCATGATTGTACGTGAGCTACAATCATCAGCAGCAAAGCAGCAACAAGCTTAATTAGTAAAACCGTACTTTCTTAGTGATTCCTAAGTGTATTAATTAATTAATTAATTGATATTTTATTTTTTATCTATTTATTTGCTCATTCATTTTGCTTGTGTATTTATTTATGTAGCTATTTATTCATTTATTCATTCATTTATTTATTCTTTTTTTTTATTTCGAGGATAATTGAATAAGGACTTTCTGGGTGCGTTTTTTACATCCTGTCCCCACGTTTATGCAGTTTTTTGTAAATTTTGTCATCCGTTCCCACCGGCACATAACGGCTTACTCTTCCTAAAAGCTGAGCGGGTTTTAACATGTACGCAAGATGTTCTGTGTGCATTCGCACACAGGGCCTCGGTTTATAGTCTCATCCGAAGGACTTTTGGGGAGAGTGGAGTCGGCACTGATATTAACTCCAGGGGAAAAATATCCGCTTGAAAGAGATTCGAACCCGGGTCAGCAGATCACGAGAGCAATGCGCATCGCTTTAACCAACCAGGCTAAGGGTGAGACAGACACAGAGCATATGTTGTTGAGCTGGGGAACGTCCAATAAAAACAGCTCTGTTGACAGAAACGTTGAAGAGTGACCTTATTGTCGAGTGAGGGAGAGGTTGGTAGTAAGTGAAGGGGAGTGTGTGTGTGTGTGTGTGGTAGTGTGTGTGTGTGTGTGTGTGTGTGTGTGTGTGTGTGTGTGTGTGTATGTGTGTGTGTGTGTGTGTGTGTATGTGTGTGTGTGTGTGTGTGTGTGTAGGGAGAGAGAGAGAGAGAGAGAGGGAGAGAGGGGGGGAAAGAGAGAGAGAGAAACAGACAACAGACGGACAGAGAAAGATACAGAGAGAGACAGAGGGAGAGAGTGACAGAGAGAGACAGATAGGGGGAGAGACAGAGAAGAAAGGGAGAGACAGAGAGAGGGAGTGAGACAGAGAGTGAGAGAGAGACAGATAGAGAGTGAGAGAGAGAGGTAGAGACAGAGACAGAAAGAGAGACAGAGAGAAAAAGGAAAAAAACAGAGAGAGGAAGAGAGACAGAGTGAGAGAGAGACAGAGAGTGAGAGAGAGAGACAGAGAGAACAGAACTCTGAATCGTTTAATGATTAGGCCTATGGCCCATATCACTGGGGTGTACATAAACAAATAATCACACAAGACATAGCATTTGATAAAAAACAAATACCTGCATTACTAGATATGCCATTAAACTTGCTCTGCTACTAGCGTGCTGCGCTTATCAAATGCTTTCATAACAAAATTAGCAAGACGATTGATAGTCAGCTTATTTTCAGATGCAAGTAACATAGTTAACTTAAACAATGATGGACTATTGTAATCCTTTTTTGCAATAAACTGTTCCCTGATGTCGGTGTATGCTGGACACACTAATACAAAGTGAATTTCTGTTTCTGTGCCGCACTGACATACTGGACACATTAGGTCTGCTTCTGACAGATTCCTTCTGAAACGCAGTTTATGTACTTTCAGCTGAGAGACAACTAGGCGTAATCGTATCAGACAATTCCTTGCTTTTATATGTTTAATATGCTGTAGAAAAAGTGGCACAGAAAAGTTAGATTTATATGTTGAGTACACAGTGTATCTTTCGTGACTGTGGATACTTTCTGTCCACTCCTGAACATAAACAGCAGTTAACCGTTCCTTTAGCATTTTAATAAACATTTTCTCATCACCTACTCCTTGATTTTCCCAAGCATCACTAAAACCATACTGGTACAAGAAGAAACATAATGATGAAGCCCATGATCTCTTGTTCCTTTCATGCAAAAGAACTGACATCTTATAAGCTTTATGGGGAAGCCGCTCATCTCTCATCTGTATAACCCTCAACCAGAATCTAACTGCCTTTGTGAATATGTTAACAAAAAGTGGGTATCTACCTGTTTCACTGTAAACTAGGTCATTAGGAGTTCTAGTGCTCACATTTAGAAAGCGCTTGATAGCAAAGAGGTGTACACGTTCAACAATTTTCAAGTCAGTATTTAATCCCAGACCTCTGCACCATAAGTCAACATAGGCTGTATTTGTGTGTCAAATAATTCTCTGTCTCTCTCTGTGTCTCTCTCTAACTCTCTGTTTCTCTCTCACTCTCTGTCTCTCTATCACTCTCTGTCTCACTCTCACTCTGTCTCTCTCTCTCTCTCTGTTCTCACTGTTATTTGACAGAGAGAGCACAGAGAGAGAGAGACAGAGTGAGACAGAGAGTGAGAGAGAAACAGAGAGTTAGAGAGAGACACAGAGAGAGACAGAGAGTGAGAGAGACAGAGAGTGAGAGAGTGAGAGAGAGAGAGATTAGAGAGAGACAGAGACAGAGAGTGAGAGAGAGACAGAGAGTGAGAGAGAGAGAGAGAGAAGAATTATTGACTGGAGAGTTTTGGGTTCTCAGCTTGGGGCGATTTACGTACTAAGGGAAGCTATTCAGTAACAGGCTTGAAGCTTGCATGATAGCCCCCCCTTGATTCTGGAATTCGCCGCTGACGGTCTTCTCTCCAGGCCTTTCCCAGTCCTTCTTGCTTTTTTTGTCATCATCATCGTCGCCGTCATCATCATCTTCATCATCATCATCATCTGTCTCTTTCGCCCTGTTTCTCTCTCTGTGTCTCTCTGTCTCTCTGTTTCTATGTCTCTCTCTGTCTCTGTCTGTCTGTCTGTCTATCTCTCTCTCTCTCTCTCTCTCTCTCTGTCTCTGTCTCTTTCTCTCTCTCTCTCTCTCTCTCTCTCTCTCTCTCTCTCTCTCATCTCTCTCTCGCTCTCTCTCTCTCTCCTCTCTCTCTTGTTTTGCTTGATCTGTTGATAGTCCCTTATCAGGGCAAGGGCTGGATGGAAAAAAGTATGTGAATGCTTACACCTTACCCTTGGAAAAGAAAGAAACAAAGAAAGAAAAAGATTCTCTCTCTCGCTCTCTCTCCTCCTCTCCTCTCTCTCTCTCTCCTCTCTCTATATAATATATATATATATATAATATATATATATATATATATATATAATATATATATATATATATGTATATGTCTCTTTCTATCTCGCGCGCGCTCTCTCTCTGCATGTGTGCATGCGTGCATGTGTGTGTGAGTGTGTGTGTGTGTGTGTGTGTGTGTGTGTGTGTGTGTGTGTGTGTGTGTGTGTGTGTGTGCGTATGTGAATGAGCATGTGTGTGCTCGTTCTTGATTTGAGTGGGCTGCTTTCACTGACAGTAATATCAAATAATGTGTGTGTGTGTGTGTCTCTCTGTCTGTCTGGTGTGTATGTTTGTGTGTGTTGTGCGTGCGTACATGCGTGTGCGTGCATGCGTGCGAGCGTGTGTGTGTGTGTGTGTGTGTGTGTGTGTACGTGTGTGTGTGGTGTGTGAATGAGCATGTGTGTGTTCGTTCGTTCTTAATTTTGTGTGGGCTGTTTTCATTGACAGTAATATCACTCAATGTGTGTGTGTGTTGTGTGTGTGTGTGTTGTCTGTCTGTTCTGTCTGTCTGTGTGTTGTTTGTTTGCGCGTGCGTGCGTGGCGTGAGTGTGTGTGTGTGTGTGTGTGTGTGTGTGTGTGAATGAGAGAGAGAGAGCCTATGTCTCTGTGTATGTCTGTGTGTATTTGTTTTTGACTTAATGTTTCTTCTCTAAAAAATTTTTCACCCTTTTGTGCGTGGTGGTACTGGGCGTTGCGTGTGTGTTGTGTGTGTTTTTGTGTGTGTGGTGTGGTTTGTGGTGTGTGTGCGTGTTGTTTGTGGTGTGCGTGTGTGTGGTGTGTGGGTGTGTGCGGCGTGTGTGTGTGTGGTGTGTTGTGTTTTCTTGTGTGTGGGGTTTTTTTGTGTGTGTGGTGGGTGTGTGTGTTTTGTGTGGGGGTGGTGGTGTTTGTGTGTGTGTGTGTTTGTGTGGCGTGTGTGTTGTGTGTGTGTCTGTGTTGGTGTGTTTTTGTTTATTTTTTTTTATTTAATTTTAAAATTTTTTTTAATCAATTGGGGCCCTAATTTTTTTTAAATCCGCCCCTTGAAAAGGTTTTGTAATTTGTATTGGGGTGTTGTGTGATGCAGGTCTCGTGAGACGAAGGGTGGGGGGGATTTAGTCCCCCTTTAGGTTTCACTGACAGACGGAAACGATGAAAAAGCAACAGCCCCTGTCTGTCTGTTTCTGTCTTTTCCCTCGTTGGCTGGCTGTCCGTCCGTCTGTCTGTCTATCTGTCTGTCTGTCTGTTTGTCTTCTGCCTGTCAGTCAGTCTTCTGTTTGCCCCTGTTTGTTGCTAATGTCTGTCTTTTGTCTGTCTTATTCTGTTTGCCGCTTTTAGTCTTCAGTTGAAAGCTTTCGACTTAAGGATACCAGGGGACAAAGGGAAGAATTGGAGAGAGAGAGAGAGAGAGAGAGAGAGAGAGAGGGGGGGGGGGGTGTAGGGAGAGAAGGAGAGAGTGTGGTTTTGGGGGTGTATTTTTTTGTTTGTATGCGTGCGTGCTTGCGTGAATACTCCCAAAACAAATAGAAAAATGCAAAAAAACATAAAAAAGTTAATACAGTGCAAAAGAAAAAAACATAAAACAATAGATAACTTCAAAAATTTTAAAAAAATGCCCCCTTTGGACTTGATGTAAACTTTTAAAAAAAATCCCAACATTATGTCTGCATCTTGAAAAATTTCCCTTTAAAAGAAGTCTTAGAAATGAAAAGGGGAAAAGGGGGGTTTAAATTCTGGCAGGTACAATATATTTAATTATGAGCATTAGAAATATATTCACCGCATAGGCATTTAACATTTTTGCTGAATTTTGTAACAAACACATTTTTGTCTCATTCTGAAGAATAATGCCTTGAGTTGTCTGTCTCTGACAACATCTGTATGAGTCTGTCGATGGATAATGGCTTCCAACACGCTCTTGTTATGCAGAATCCAATATGAAAACTGTCCTTGCTGATATAACTCCGTAAACTTATTCAAGGATGCCTGTTCTAACAACCGGTAACCCTCTTTCAAGGATAAAGGAATATTCAATGCTGTGGATCTACTGTCATTATTTGCATTTTTTAGCAGATCTATCAGCCCACTCATTTGAATATAGTTCTATATTATGTGAGGGAGTCCAACAAAAGGTGACATTTATACCTCTTAAGCTAATAACGTTTATTATATACCTGATATCTAATATGATTCTAGAAATTTTCTGATACTTTGGAGATCTTAAAGCGTATAGGGGAGATTTAGACTCCACACCAATTAATAATTTTATTTTTTGTGGAATCTAAGTTTCCCTTATATGATAGAAACAAACTGGAAGGTCTAAAACATAGGTTACAACCATTAGAAATGCGATGAGTTCAGATGTGAATACTGATGATATTTACCAACAAAGTATACCTATTTTCTACTTTCAGGGATGATATTACAAAAGCTGAACCTGTTTGTCTGTCTGTCTGTTTGGACTGATAGATGGACGGATGGATACGCGCGCATGTGCGCGCG
This sequence comes from Rapana venosa, assembly GCA_028751875.1. Classification (NCBI taxonomy): domain Eukaryota; kingdom Metazoa; phylum Mollusca; class Gastropoda; order Neogastropoda; family Muricidae; genus Rapana; species Rapana venosa. The sequence continues at coordinate 10,202,693 of CM054163.1, read as the reverse complement.
CGCGCGCGCGCGCGCGTGTGTGTGTGCGCGCGCGCGTTTGTGTGAATTTACAGTGTACAAACTGTGTGTGTCTTTGGGCGTCTTTGTGTGAATTTATACAGTGCACAAATTCTGTTTGTGTGTTTTTCTGTGTGTTTTTGTGAATGTTCACAGTGCACAAATTGTTTGTGTGTTTTTCTGTGTGTTTTTTGTGATTTTTCACAGTGCACACAATTATACAAATTGTGTGAGTGTGTTTGTGTGTGTTTGTGTCATTGTGTGCGTGCGTGCGTGTTTGTGTTAGTGCGTGCTTGTGTGTGTGTGTGTGTGTGTGTGTGTGTGTGTGTGTGTGTGTGTGTGTGTGTGTGTGTGTGTGTGTGTGCGAGCGTATGTGTGTATATTTGTGTGTGTGTATAAGTGTGTGTTTTTGAGTATGTGTATGTGTGTGTATGTGTGTGTATTTGAGTGTGTATGTGTGTTGTGTTTGTATGTGTGCTTTTTTGATTGTGTGTATGTGTTCGTGTGTTTGTATGTGCGTTTTTGAGTGTGCATGTGCGTTGTGTGTATGTGCGTGCTAGCGTGCATGTGTGTGGGTGTGTGTGTTTGTGTTTAAGCGTGTCTTTGCATGTGTTTGCGCGTGCGTGTATGTGTGATTCCACACAGTATACAGAGGTGTTGCTGTGTGTGTGTGGTTTCAGCGAGCACCCCCATAGGGATCGTGGCGGGGTCTATCGTGGCTGTGTTGCTGTGCATGGCCATTGCCACCATCATGATCATCATCCTCTTGAGGAGGTTGGCTTGCTGCTGCTTCTTATCTCCCCCCCCCCCCCCAACACCCCCCCCCCCTCACTTCTGCCTTGCCGTATACAGGGCAACGTTAACACACACCCTTTATGTTTTGTATTAATTTTCATTGACTAGTTACAT
>CM054163.1:10181787-10194287 GCA_028751875.1 Rapana venosa | reverse complement strand
CAAGATTCGAACCTGGATCAGCAGATCACGAGTGCAAAGCCTTGTACCCTTTTTGTCAGATTGCAAACCAATTTATTATCTAAGCTGTTTCCCAGTGTAAAAAGCAAAAGCTCCTTAACGGCAGCTAAGTTGTGGTAATGAATAAGAATCCTTGAAACAGTACGATGAACCAACTACTGTCCAGATTAACCATGACCAGCTGATACAAATTCAAATTCGAGAGAGAGATAGCATGCATGATATGGAGGTTGTTGTGTGCAACAAAGATTGTACTTTTCTCTCTTTTGTTTCTTTTTAAAAAAACTTTCGAAAGTTTTATCATGGACGGGTGATGTGCGTTCTTGAAGTTGACCAGACACAAGTTGAAATATGTAGCACGTCACCAAAACATGAAAAATGAAAAGGAAAAATTACAAAACAACAACAAAAACAGCAACAACCCCAAGACAAATGAAACCTAAAAGCATAATCAGTTATGAATCTCCTAGAAAGTAATTATCAGACTGCTTCATAAACACAATGTGACTGAAGACAAAGGATGTTTTCCAACTTGTCCAGTATTTCTTTTCTTAAGACTCCCAAGTCCTGCAAGCTCCCCAAACCTAACTCATGGCAAACTCAGCAGTCTACTCTTACTTAAGGGGTACACTGCTGTAGCTGTAGTATCAAGCGCTTTGATTTGTCTCTGCAAGATATAGCGCTATATAAATTCCATTTATTATTATTATTATTATTATTATTATTACTATTATTATTATTATTATGGTTAAGTGATACTATCGCCAAGATCTCTGACGATATCTAGGATGGTTAGATGATACCATCGCCAAAATCTCTGACAATGTGTAGGATGGTTAAATTAATGATACCATCGCCAAGATCTTTGACAATGTGTAGGATGGTTAGGTGATACTATCGCCAAGATCTTTGACAATGTGTAGGATGGTTAGATGATACTATCGCTATCGTCAAGATTTGTGACAATGTGTAGGATGGTTAGGTGATACTATCGCCAAGATCTCTGACAATGTGTAGGGTGGTTAGGTGATACTATCGTCAAGATTTATGACAATGTGTAGGATGGTTAAAGGATACCATCGCGAAGATCTTTGACAGATACCTAAGATGGTTAGGTGATACTATCGCCAAGATCTCTGAATATACCTAAGATGGGTTAGGGATACTATCGCCAAGATCTCTGAAGATATCCAAGATGGGTTAGTGATACCATCGCCAAGATCTCTGAAGACATCTAAGATGGTAAAGTGATACCATCGCCAAGATCTGTTAATATACCTAAGATGGTTAAGTGATACCATCGCCAAGATCTGTTAATATACCTAAGATGGTTAAGTGATACCATCGCCAAGATCTGTTAATATACCTAAGATGGTTAAGTGATACCATCGCCAAGATCTGTTAATATACCTAAGATGGTTAAGTGATACCATCGCCAAGATCTGTTAATATACCTAAGATGGTTAAGTGATACCATCGCCAAGATCTGTTAATATACCTAAGATGGTTAAGTGATACCATCGCCAAGATTTGTTAATATACCTAAGATATTTAAGTGATACCATCACCATGATCTCTGACGGATTCCTTATCCAGGATTTGATGATTATGAGTCAGGTCTAGTGGTTCATTCTGCAAAAAAAGCGTCTCAAAGGCCTTCATTGAAAATGATGTATTGTACTTCTGTTGCAGGTTTGTGTGTGTCGGTTATTTTGTATTTTTGTTCATGTAGGTTTTGAAATCATTCTTGGGATGATAAAGTAAGGGGCATATGGTTACTTGCACTTGTCTTGCTATCTTTCACACACACACACACACACACACACACACACACACACACACACACACACACACACACACACACACACACACACACACTCATACACACACATACGCACGCACGTACGCACACACACACACACACACACACACGTGTGAAAAATTGAATCATGAAAACTCTGTGTGTATTTGTGCACGTGCGCGTGCGCTTGTATGTGTGTATGTTTGTGCACACGCGCGCGCTTGTGTGTGTATGTATATGTGTGTTGTTGTTTTTCTTCTTGTCTTCAATTCAACGTCTGTTAACTCTCATTAATATCAAATGTGTGTGTGTGTGTGTGTGTGTGTGTGTGTGTGTGTGTGTGTGTGTGTGTGTGCGTGTGTGTGTGTGTGCAGGCTAATGACGGCAAGTTCACGGTGATACAGCTGGTGGGGATGATGCGGGGTATAGCCTCAGGCATGGGCTACCTGGCCGACATGAGCTACGTACACAGGGTCAGTAGCAGCGAGTTTTCCTGTTGGAAACAACCACTGTGCTGTGTACCTGCAGACACAGTAGTTTGGTATTAGTGTTGATGGTGGTGGTGTTGTTGTTGGTGGTGGTGGTGGTGGTGGTGTTGGGGAGAGGGAGGAGTTGTTAGTTAATTTCGGAAACTGCTGCTGCTGCTGTGGTGGTGGTTGTTGTTGTTTTGGGGTTTGGGGGGTTTGTTAGTATTTTTCGATACTGCTGTTGCTGCTGTTGGTGGTGGTTGTGGTGGTGGTGGTGGCGGTGGTGGCGGTGTTTTCGCTACTATTGTAGCTGGTGCTGGTGTTGTTGTTGTTGTGTTTGAAGTTTTTGTTAGTGTTTTTCGATACTGCTACTGTAATTGCCGCTGCTGCTCTTGTTGTTGTTGTTGTTAGACGTTCCCCATCTTAAAATCATTGTGGTTTACCCAGATAATGCACCCTGTCTCTATCATCTTACCCGGGATGGGTTTTTCTGTTTGTTTTGGGTTGCTTTTTTTTTTGGGGGGGGGGGGAGGGAAAGGGGTTCCTCAAAGTACATACGTTATTTATTTATTTATATTATTCTTTTATTTCGAGGCTAATGGAACAAGCTCTCATGTGCATTTTTCCCATCCAGTTCCCGTGTGTATGCAATTTTGTTAATTTAGTCATCCGTTCCCACCCGGCACACAATGGCCTACTCTTCCGAAAAGCGAAACGGGTTTTAATGTATGCGCAAGAGGTTCTGGGTGCGTTCGCACACGAGACCTCGGTTTATAGTCTTATCCGAAGGACTTTTGGGGAGAGTGGAGTTGGCACTTTCTCTCTCTCACTCCCCCTCTCTCTCTTTCTCTTTCCCTTCCCTCCTCTCTCTCATGATGAGAGAGAGAGAGAGGAGGGAGGGGAAAGAGAAAGAGAGAGAGGGGGAGTGAGAGAGAGAAAGTGCCAACTCCACTGGCCAAGGCCTTTTGAATAAACCATATCGCATTCGCATTCGCATTCTCTCTCTCTCTCTCTCTCTCTCTCTCTCTCTCTCTCTCCCCCCTCTCTCTCAGATCTCTCTCCTCTCCTCTCTCTTCTCTCTCTCTCTCCTCTCTCTCTCTCTCTCTCTCTCTCTCTCTTTCAGCGCAAGAACCGGATGGGGGAAAAAGTATGTGAATGCTTAATCTGTAACCCTTGAAAAATAAATAGCTTTCTGCACAGAGCAATAAACCTTGTGTGTGCACTGTGTGTATGTTGGCGTTGTTGTTTTTATTGTAGACACTTTACCTACATCAGTATGTAATAATTATAATCATATACTCTGTGTGTAATTGTGTGGTAGGACTTGGCTGCACGGAACATTCTAGTGAACGAAAACCTGGTGTGTAAAGTGGCGGACTTTGGCTTGTCGCGAGAAATCGAGTCTGACACTACCGAGGGTGCCTACACCACCAAGGTAAACCACCTCGTCTGTCAGGCTGGCTGGCTGGTTGGATGACTGGCTGGTCGGCTGTTTGTTCTGCTGGTTGGATGGTTGTTTGTCTGGCTGGTTGGCTGACTGGCTGGTTGGATGACTGGCTGGTTGGCTGTTTGTCTGGCTGGTTGGCTGTTTGTCTGGCTGACTGGCTGGTTGGTTGTTTGTCTGGCTGGTTGACTGTTTGTCTGGCTGGTTGGCTGACTCGCTGGTTGGCTGTTTGTCTGGCTGGTTGGCTGTCTGGCTGGTTGGCTGTTTGGCTGACTGGCTGGTTGGCTGTTTGTCTGGCTGGTTGGCTGTTTGGCTTACTGGCTGGTCGGCTGTTTGTCCGGATGGTTGGCTTACTGACTGTCTGGCTGTGTGTCTGTCTGCTCTCACTCTCCCTATTATTCATTCACTCATTCATTCATTCATTCTCTCTCTCTCTCTCTCTCTCTCTCTCTCTCTCTCTCCCCCCTCTCTCTCCCTCTCTCTGTACATCCTCCACTCACAGGGCGGCAAGATACCAGTCCGGTGGACGGCCCCCGAGGCCATAGCTTACCGCAAGTTCACCTCAGCCTCCGACGTGTGGAGCTTCGGGGTGGTGATGTGGGAGATCATGTCCTACGGAGAACGGCCCTACTGGAACTGGTCCAACCAGGACGTCATCAAGGCCGTGGACAAGGGATACCGCCTGCCTCCCCCCATGGTACCGTTGACCCATCCCTCTGCTGTCATGTATTATATTGATCTGATTTTGTTCTGTTCTGTTTTGTTGGGTCGTTCCACAACATCCCTTGCACGGGACAGCTCAGTGCAGTGGTCGGAGCACTCGTTTTCCCCAAGGCAGTACATCGAGCGTGGTTATCACGTGGAGGGGTGACCGTTTGCCCGCCTTGGCTTTCAGTTCCGTTCCTCCAGCTGTAAGTGGGTACCTGCCTACTTTAGGGTCAGGGAAGGTAGAACAGCGAGGCAGAGGAGATGGGCGCCGCTCGCCCTCAATATGCTGGCCCCTTGAGAAGCTGAGGTCTCTGACACCTCGCTCTACAATGACCACGTAGGCTATGGGAACACCTTTACCACCTTTTTTTTTTGGTTACCTCCCCAGTTTAACACCCTGAGGGTCACCCAGAAGATGCATTCTGACTCAACTCATCTTACCTTGAAATCAATGAGAGACTATATCGGTCATAATTATTGGATGAGACGTGTGTGTGTGTTTGTGACGGTTCTCAACCACCTGGTCGTACTACATGCAGCCGTACTCCGACATCCGAGGATTTTTTATGTGTCTTCTATAAAGGACAATGCAGGCTGTTTGTGGTGTTAAGAGTTTGTCATGGCTGAAGACAATCTCAACATAACAGTCATGAAGGACAAGAATTGTTGTGACCATTGTAGACTTTGGCAGTTTGTTTACGTCAGTGAGGGATACAGCTTTTGCCCTGTGCCAGCTTGATATAATGAAGTGAATCTTTAACATGTTATTCAAAGAACATAATTATATATACACAGCTGCAGCTGCTTTGTCGTGTTGCTATTGTGTAAAGTAGACGCTTCTCTATCTCTCTGTCTCTCTCTCTGTGTCTGTCTGGCTGTCCGTCTCTCTGTCTCTCTCTGCCCTCTCTCTGTCTCTCTGTCTCTCTCTGTCTCTCTCTCCCCTCTCTCTCTCTCTCTCTCTCTCTCTGTATCTATCTCTTTCTCTGCATTCTCTTACAGGGTAGAGGGCGCAATACCTGGTCCTCTCCTGTAGTTGTAACTCTGCAGGAGGTCTTCCCACATGCCTTAGCCAACACATTCCGACCTCAGAGCATCTCATTTCATTTACAGGTTGCATGCTGGGTATGTTTGTGTTTCCATAACCCACCAAACGCTGACATGAATTACAGAATCTTTAACGTGCGTATTTGATCTTCTTCGTGTGTCTGTAGACGGGAGGAATTAAGGCACTAGGCGGGCCTACGTTTAAAGTTGACCTGGGAGGTCGAAAAAAACACAAATCCCCGCCCTTTAATTGACTAGACGCCGCCGCCAAGATTCGAACCCATGACTTCATGGACCCAGTGGATTAAAGTCAAACGGTCTTAACCACTCGGCTAAAGCTTATTGTTTATTATTGATTTATCTATTTATTCTTTTATATCGAGGATAATAGAAGCTTCCGTCATAAAGAACGTATCTGGATTTTGCAACGATTGTGTTCAAACTAAACCAAATCAAATCAAAAAAAGTTTCGAAGGATAATCAATAAGTGCTCAAATTGCGGGTTTTTTTACATCCAGTCCCCGGTCAGAACAGCCCGCACGAAATGTACAAACCGTAGACCTGTACAAGAACATGGAATGGCTTTGCCCACCCTGACCTTACGATATATTTTTTATTTATTTATTCTTTTATATCGAGGATAATGGAATAAGCACTCATGTGCTTTTTTACGCCCAGTCCCAGTGTGTACGCGGTTTTGTAAATTTTGTCATCTGTTTCCACCGGCACACAATGGCCTACTCTTCCGAAAAGCGGAACAGGATTTAACGTGTGCGCAAGATGTTCTGCATGCGTTCGAACACATATCCCTAATTAAGCCCACCCCCACCCCCAAACCCCACCCACCCCCCTTATCCCCCCCCCCCCAACACACACACCATAACCTTTAACCTGGTCACTGTGCAGGACTGTCCGGAGGCCCTTCACCAGCTGATGCTGGACAGCTGGCAGAAGGAGAGGTCGCACCGGCCCAAGATGACCCAGGTCATCAAGACCCTGGACAAGCTGATCAGGGCACCCGAGCTGCTGAGGAAACTGGCCAAGCCCAGGTGATGGGGCGATGCTGGGGGGGTGGGCTAGTGTGGTGGTGTGGCTGGTGGTTGGTTTGGTTGGTTGGTTTAGGTTGGTTTGGTTGTTTAGGCTTGGTTTGGTTGTTTGGTTGGTTGGTTTGGTTGGGGTTTTTGTTTGTTGGGATGAGGTGATGGTGTAATGTGCAAGGGCGTTTGGTTTGTTGGTTGGTTTGGTTTGGTTTGGATGGTTTAGTTGGTTGGTTTGGTTTAGTTAGGTTGGTTGGTTTGGTTGGTTTCGTTTGGTTGGTTGTTGCTTGTTGGGATGAGGTGTTGATGTGGTGCGCAAGTTTTGGTGTTCTTTGTTTGTTTGGTTGGTTTGTTTGTTTGTTGTTTTTTTTTGTTGTTTTGTTTCTTTCCCTTGTTCTTGTTCTTCTCTCTCTTTTTCTCTTTTTTCCTCCTTTTTCTTCTTCTTCTCCCTTCTTCTTCTTCTTCTTCTCTTCTTTTTCTTCTTCTTCTTCTTCTTCTTCGTAATTCTTCTTTCCCCCCTTCTTTTTATTCTTCTGTGCAAATTTTCTTTTTCTTCTTCTTTTTTCTTCTTCTTTCTTTCCTTCTTTTTTCTTTTTTTTCTTTGCAATTCTCCTCCTCCTCCTCCTCCTTCTTCCTCTTCTTCTTCTGACTCGTTTCCCAGCTTAAATTTCTGGGGTTCACGCAGACTATGTACTCTCTGAGTCATCAGACCTGGCAATCACTGTGACATTGTAACACACACTTAGACGAAAAGTTTTCTTGAGTGACTGGTTGCTAGTACCTTTCCATAATAGGCAGCCTTGCTCCGACTTCAGGGGATTCTTTTCCCTTTCTTTGAAAGGAGAGTGCGAGTTGTTAAGCTGGTGTTGTTTCACAAGGACATTGACAACCTGGTGTTGTTCCACAAGGACAATTGTCAATCTGATGTTGTTTCACAAGAACAATTTACAAACTGGTGGTGTTTCACAAGGACAATTGACAAGTGGATCGGTGGTCTAGAGGTAACGCGCCTGTCTAGAATGCGAAAAGTCTGGGTCGGAAATGTGAGGTGGTTCGTATCCCGTTTGGACCAGAAACTTTTTCCCCATCCATTAGATCATGAGTGGTGGTCTGGGCGCTAGTCTTTCGGATGAGACGATAAAACGAGGTCCCGTGTGTTGCACATAATTATTTAGCGCACGTAAAAGAACCCACGGCAACAAGAGAGTTGTCCCTGGCAAAATTATGTAGAAATAAAGCCACTCTGATAGGGAAACAATACTGTTGCAGACAGGAAAAAAGAAAAAAAATGGGTGGCGCTTCTCTTGTGGCGACGTGCTCTCCCTGGGGAGAGCAGCCCGAATTTCACGCAAAGAAATATGCCGTGACTTAAAGTGGTATGAAATGAAATGTAAGCTCGTGTTGTTTCACAAGGACAATTGACAGTCTGGTGTTGTTTCACAAGGACATTGACAATCTGGTGTTGTTTCACAAGGACAATTGACAGCCTGGTGTTGTTTTACAAGGACATTGACAATCTGGTGTTGTTTTACAAGGACATTGACAGTCTGGTGTTGTTTCACAAGGACAATTTACAAACTGGTGGTGTTTCACAAGGACAATTGACAAGTGGATCGGTGGTCTTGAGGTAACGCGCCTGTCTAGAATGCAAAAAGTCCGGGTCGGAAATGTGCGGTGGTTCGTATCCCGTTTGGACCCGAAACTTTTTCCCCATCCATTAGATCATGAGTGGTGGTCTGGGCGCTAGTCTTTCGGATGAGACGATAAAAAGAGGTCCCGTGTGTTGCACATAATTATTTAGCGCACGTAAAAGAACCCACGGCAACAAGAGAGTTGTCCCTGGCAAAATTATGTAGAAAAAAAGCCGCTCTGATAGGGAAACAATACTGTTGCAGACAGGAAAAAAGAAAAAAATGGGTGGCGCTGCACTTGTGGCGACGTGCTCTCCCCGGGGAGAGCAGCCCGAATTTCACGCAGAGAAATCTGCCGTGACTTGAAGTGGTATGAAATGAAATGAAATGAAAGCTGGTGTTGTTTCACAAGGACAATTGACAGTCTGGTTTTGTTTCACAAGGACAATTGACAAGCTGGTGTTGTTTCACAAGGACAATCGACAATCTGATGTTGTTTTACAAGGACATTGACAGCCTGGTGTTGTTTTCACCGGGACATTAAACAGCTGGTGTTGATTGACTAAGACATTCACAATCTGGTGTTGTTTCACAAGGATAATTGACAAGCTGGTGTAGTTTAACAAGGACATTGAACAGCTTGTGTTGTGTCTCTGGGACATTAAACACCTGGTGTTGATTCACAAAGACATTAACCACCCCCTTGTCGTTTCCCTCTCTCTCTCTCTCTCTCATCTCTTTTCTCTCTCATCTCTCTCACTCTCTCTCTCTCTCTCCTCTCTCTCTCTCTCTCTCTCTCTCTATCTATCTATCTATCTGTCTATCTATCTATCTATCTATCTATCTGTCTATCTATCTGTCTCTCTATCTCTCTATCTATCAATCTATCTCTATCTATCTCTCTCTCTCTATCTATCTATCTATCTCTATCTCTCTCTATCTCTCTATCTCTCTATTTTTCTATCTATCTCTCTATCTATCTATCTATGTATCTATCTATCTCTCTATCTATCCATCTATCTATTTATCTCTCTATCTCTCTCTCTCTCTTTCTATCTATCTCTCTATCTCTATCTATCTCTCTATCTATCTCTCTATCTATCTATCTATATATATATCTATCTATCTATCTATCTATATATCTATCTATCTATATCTATCTATCTATCTATCTCTCTCTCCCTGTGCAGGCCTCACAACTACACGGAGCCCAGCCTGGTGGACCTGAGCCCGCTGAGCCGGGTGGAGGACTGGCTGGAGTCCATCAAGATGGAGCGCTATCTGAGCTCCTTCCAGCAGGCCGGCATCAGCACCATGGAGCAGGCCTGCCACCTGACGCTGCGCGACCTCCTCAGCATGGGCATCACCCTGGTGGGCCACCAGAAGAAGGTCATGAACAGTCTGCAGACCCTCAGAGCGCAGCTGGCCGGGTCTCACCTGACGGAAGGCTTCCTGGTATAGCGGCTCCTCTTCAGGCAGACAGACAGGGCGAGGGGTGTTGTCAGGAGCGGAGCGGTTCTTCAGGGTAGTGAGGGATTTCCGTGTGTACCAGCGTGGTGGGAAAGGGTCTGGGTGATGCAGCCAAGGAAGCAGTGAGAGAGGGTAGGAGAGAGAGAGAGAGGGGAAGGTTGTTCTGATGGTAGGCTTGAAGATGCGGTGCCGAGAGTGTGTTAGAGAACTCCTGGAGAGCTCTTGAGGTATCGAGCGTGATGGTGGGAGGCTTTACTGATCGCGCGGACTTGGCGTTAAGGGTTCTTTTGTTCCGTCAGCGCAAAAGTGGAAGAAAGGCCTTGATGTTGCTGCTTGGATTCACAAAGCTGTACGAGGAATCGGTTATTGTCAAAGAACCTGAGGATCTTTGCTGCGGGGTCAAGTTTTGTGTGTGTTATGTGTGATGTGTGTCAGTGTTGTTACCGTGGCAGAATACAAATCATGGTCCTGTGTCATATATATATATATAATATATATATATATATATAATATATAATATATATATATATATATATATATATATTAAACAACCGATTTCTTTCGCGAACATATTTCTGTAAACAGTTATGACTGACAGGAATGTCCTATACACAGAATGCTAAGGTTCCTGCCATTCACCTGCTCGTGCTGTAGCGCTCGCGTGGTTGTACTTTGGCAGTGAAGAGAGAGAGAGAAAAAGAGAGAGAAAGAAAGAGAGAACGGCATGATCCTCTCCACGCTCAACCAGACTCCATTTCTGCCGCGACCTTTACAGAGAAGGACGGGGGTTTACAGCGAGAGACGTTTACACGTGCACAGAGGAGATGGGGAAACAGACGTGGGCGAGAGAGCTGAAGATGTGCGGGACATAAATGTGGTTTTGTATTCTTCAGACGGAATGACAAAGGTTTCTTAAAAACAAAAAAACAAAAGACTGACTTACACGCACACATTATACCAAAATAACACATGATCATTACTACTGACTGGTCTACTCCACTATCAGTATGTTCGTCCTTAAAGACTGGGGGAAAGACAAACGTTGTCAACATCCCCACTTCCTTCTGCACTTTGAAACTGTTTCAGCACTCGTGGGGTTTCTTTTTGGTTTGTTTTGGGTTGGGTGTTTTTTTGGTTGTTGTTTTTTTTGGAAGGGGGGGGGGGGTGCTTTTTTTGGTTGTTTTTTCTGTTGTTGTTTTTTTGTTTGTTTATTTTCTTTACTTTTATGGGTTTTGGTTTTCATTTGTGCAGCATTCTCGGAGAATCTATAAAGACGGCAATGTGTAAACAAAAAACAAAAACAAAACTGCATATGAAGCGATTCAAAGACTTGAAAAGTTCGTGGAATAAATTGATAATCGTGAATGAACTTCCAGTGTAGTGTTGTGGGTGACATGGGATCAACATTTGCAACGGTGTTAGCTGCCATAGTCACAGTATCGTCTTTCTTTTTTTTATATCTCCAAAAGGATGGCTAATATTGCTGTGGGTGACTGGTGTCAACCTCTTTTCAACTGATCGTCATTCCTTTATTCTTGATCCGTATCAATGTGAACATCCTTCACCTTTGGCTGAGCTGTGTAAAAAAAAAAAGAAAAAAGAAAGACTCCATATAATTATATCATTTTTTAATTATTTTGTAAATTGTGCCCTTCAATTTTGCTCAGAGTGAAAAAAGGTGATGGGGTGCAGTATGTATGTATGTATGTATGTATGTATGTATGTGTGTATGTGTGTATGTATGTATGTATGTATGTATGTATGTATGTGTGTATGTGTTTATGTATGTTTGGGTGTAAAACGTATAAAACGGACCCAAAGCAATACTACACCACCACCAACAACAACAACAAGAACAGCAACAGTGTGAACTTTTGTGCCTGTACATAGGTACCGTGAATGTCCATTCGTAGATGAGGATCAACATTGTGGAAGACTCTAGGCCAAACAAACTGTCGTCTGCTGGGGCTCACAGAGAGTGGGAGAGAGAGAGAGAGAAGAGAGAGAGAGAGAGTCAGTAATCTTTTGTGGTGCTGTTTGTATAAGTGGGGGGGGGGGGGGGGGGGGGAGCGTGTTGCCACTTAACTCCGTCACTATACAGCTGACAGTGTTGGGGTGGGAGTGAGGGGAGGGGACAGGGGTGCGGAGGAACTCTGTTATGACCTGAAGGATCTGCTGGGATCCTTACAATTTGCTGGGATCCTTACACTTTGCTGGGATCCTTACAATTTGCTGGGATCCTTACACTTTGCTGGGATCCTTACAATTTGCTGGAATCCTTACAATTTGATTGGATCCTTGAAAGTTTACAGGGGGTTTCATGGATCCCTGGGATTTTTTTTAAATATATAGATTCATGGTGATCCCCATGAATTTACTGGGATCCGGATTTTATGGCAATGCTCATGGATTTACAGAACCTTTTCGGATTCGTTGGGATTCTGTAGAATCTCCGTGATCCTGTTGGAGTTTCTGGGATCCTGGTGGATTTCCCCGGAGCCTAGGAAATTCTCTGGGATTCTTATGGGTTTGCTAAGGATTGTCATGTATTTGCTGGGATCTTTTAATAATTGTATTGGGGTTCTATTGGGTTTACTCAGACCCTGACTGATTATTATTATTATTATTATTATTATTATTATTTTTATTATTTTTATTATTATTATTATCATTATTATTCCGGCATCAAAATGTATTTGTTTGGTAGTCAGAGGGGGGAAAATGAAATAATGATAGAGTCCATGTCATTAGCGACCTTTTATACCTTTACCAAAGATTGCAGTTGTATATGCCTTGATGACAAGAAGTAACTGTAACATGCTGGTGTCTCAGTGTTGGAACATGTTGACATTGGTTTGTGTGTGTGTGTGTGTGATTTTT
>CM054163.1:10174287-10179287 GCA_028751875.1 Rapana venosa | reverse complement strand
AAATTCTGTCCTTCTTTTTCCACAGACAAGCGGTCCTTTTGTTAATTAGGTCACCATGTTTCTGTCTTTCTGTGTCACTGATAGAGGTCCTCCTTTAATCATGTAATAACAAAATTTATCCGGTTTTATTTTTTGGGAGAGCGGTATTAATAATATCTAAGTTAATATCTAAGTCACAGCATTGCTTTCCTTCTTTATTACTAACAGAGAATATGGCGTGAATACGGTCACAATTTTTCTGTTTTTTTATTGTCACTGACAGTGGCACTGATATAAACTTAGGTCACAATATTCTTTTGTAGTTTTGAGTTAATTAGGTCACAATGTATCTGTGTTTTTGTCACTGTTAGTTCATGGCCCCAGCGTTAATTAGGTCACAATGTTTCTGTTGTTTTATCACTGCTAGAGCATGGTTCCAGTGTTAATTAGGTCACAGTGTTTGTATAGTATTGTCACTAACAGTGCATGGTTCCAGTGTTAATTAGGTCACCATGTATCTGGTTTTTTGTCACTGTTAGTTCATGGTCCCATTATTAACTAGGTCACAATGTTTCTGTCGTTTTATCACTGATTGTTTATGGTTCCAATGTTAATTAGGTCACCATGTTTTTGTCTTTTTGTCACTAACAGTGCATGCTCCCAGTGTTGATTAGGTTACAATGTTTCTGTCTTTTTGTCACTAACAGTGCATGGTCCTAGTGTTGATTAGGTTATGATGTTTCTGTCACTAACAGTGCATGCTCCCAGTGTTAATTAGCTTACAATGTTTCTGTCTTTTTGTCACTAACAGTGTATGCTCCCAGTGTTGATTAGGTTGCAATGTTTCTGTCTTTTTGTCACTAACAGTGCATGCTCCCAGTGTTAATTAGCTTACAATGTTTCTGTCTTTTTGTCACTAACAGCGTATGCTCCCAGTGTTAATTAGCTTACAATGTTTCTGTCTTTTTGTCACTAACAGTGCATGCTCCCAGTGTTAATTAGCTTACAATGTTTCTGTCTTTTTGTTACTAACAGCGTATGCTCCCAGTGTTGATTAGGTTACAATGTTTCTGTCTTTTTGTCACTAACAGTGCATGCTCCCAGTGTTGATTAGGTTACGATGTTTCTGTCTTTTTATCACTGGAAGTTCATGGTCCCAATGTTAATTAAGTCACCATGTTTTTATCTTTTTGTCACTAACAGTGCATGCTCCCAATGTTAATTAGGTCACTATGTTTCTGTCTTTTTGTCCCTAACAGTACATGGTCCCAGTGTTGATTAGGTTATGATGTTTCTGTCTTTGTGTCACTAACAGTGCATGCTTCCAGTGTTGATTAGGTTTCTGTCTTTTTGTCACTAACAGTGCATGCTCCCAGTGTTGATTAGGTTGCTGTCTTTTTGTCACTAACAGTGCATGCTCCCAGTGTTGATTAGGTTGCTGTCTTTTTGTCACTGACTGTGCATGCTCCCAATGTTAATTAGGTTACGATGTTTTTGTCTTTTTGTCACTAACAGTGCATTGTCCCAGTGTTGATTAGGTTGCTGTCTTTTTGTCACTAACAGTGCATGCTCCCAATGTTAATTAGGTTACGATGTTTTTGTCTTTTTGTCACTGATAGTACTTCTTCACGACGGCATCACCTTCCCTTGCTGCTGAGAGATGCTCTAAATGCATTAGGTCACAACGGTTCTGCGCTCTGGTGCTTCTGCGAGAGGTCCTTGAGTTCTGCAGATCAAAGTGTTTCTGTCCTCTCCTGTGTCTGGCATTAATCCTCACGTTCTCACATTTTTTTCTGTCTCCTTTAAGACACTCTGTGTGTGTGTGTGTGTGTGTGTGTGTGTGTGTGTGTGTGTGTGTGTGTGTGTGTGTGTGTGTCTGTGTGTCTGTGTGTCTGTGTGTCTGTCTATCTGTCTGCCTGCCTGCCTGTCTGTCTGTCTGCCTGTCCGTTCAGTTCTTTTATTGAAGGAACCGCCACAGCTTCAAGAGAGTGCATTCCAGAACGCACACACTTTGTGACCAAATGGAGACCCAGCGAACAAAAGTCTACTTTATTTTTTTACAAGTATCAGCACTTTAAGTATGACTGCATGTACTGCGCACCTTTAACTCCTTACTTCTAGTTGTGTGTTTTGCCTGAACAAAATAGAGCCAAGTTCATCCAGTGGAATAGAGAGTAACCGCTCTTCTTGAAACGCTGATCATGGTCATGTGATCTTTTTGTCTTATGTTATATACAATGAATGCTGTATTATGTGTGTATTGATGATAATGGTTATGGAGTGCTTAAGCAAATCATTCACGAAATCTGAGAAAACCCCACCAAGTCTGTATGCACTTTGTATACCTTCAACTTGGCAAACTTGTTGCGGAAATAATGTTGATGATAATAGTAATAATGTATGGAATCTATATAGCGCTAAATCTTATTTAAAAAATAAACAAATTGGAGCGCCTGCAATCAAACCATTCAAATAGTGCGTAGTCAGCCTTCTTGCCAGCAAAAGTCTCTTGGTTTTTGTTAGATGGCTGCTCGGTTAGCTGGTTATTTGGTAAGATGTTTAGTTGGTTGGCTGGCTGGCTGGCTGGCTGGTAGGTTGAATGTTTGGTTGGTTGGTTTCACTGGTGTTTTGTTATATTAGCTGATGTTGCTTACAGCTTAGGAAGATAATGTCGATGATTGAAGAGACGATGGACGCAAGTGACAGAGTGCCTAGCCATGGGCAGTGGTGCTGGAGAACTGCTGAGCATGTCTATCCACCCCAACAACAGCAGCAGTTACTATGATACAGCCCCTAGCATCAGGTCCTTATCAACCTTCACAGCCCCTGAAGTAACATATGTTCATCATCCATACGTTTTACTATCTTTACCTGCTACTCTTCATTAATGATCCTCCCAGGATAGCTCAGTGGTCGGAGCACTCGCTTTCCCCAAGCTAAGGTTAAGCGGCGTTAAGAGTGGTTACCAGGCGGATGGGTGACCGTTTTCGCGCCTTGGCTTCAGTACAGTCCCCCAGTTCATCCAGTTGTGAATGGGCACCTAACCTCTTTAGGGTCAGGGAAGGCAAAGCAGCGAGGGAGAGGAGATGGGCTACGCCCTCAATATGCTGGCCCCTGGAGAAGCTGAGGTCTCTGACATCTTGCTCTTCAATGACTGCATAGGTTATTGGTTTGTTTTTTTTTTAAAAGTGATCCTCCAAGCTGTGCCTTTATAAATGGCAGGTTTATCTGTTAAAACCTTTAAACATGCATCCATCCACTTCTCTGATCCCTTTAATAATAATCTGTATCCCCGAAGACGAAATGCGGTTACCGTAA
Organism: Rapana venosa; assembly: GCA_028751875.1. Lineage (NCBI taxonomy): Eukaryota > Metazoa > Mollusca > Gastropoda > Neogastropoda > Muricidae > Rapana > Rapana venosa. The sequence continues at coordinate 10,175,990 of CM054163.1, read as the reverse complement.
TGCTAGGTTAAAAACGGTCGCATAGTCAGAGCTTCACCAATGCTGAACCTTGGAGCTCTAGCCGAGGACCTGGAAAAGAACCTCAGTCTCTGCCCATTGTCCTGAAGGCTGATGACCCTCTATCACGGCATCTGGTGATGACCCTACTGATGATCACAGTGGCTGCCTTTCCTATCCATATCAGGTATTCTGTACCACATTTTAAACAAAAATTCCAATCGTTCTGAAATGGCTGAAAACACATACAAGTGATTTTAACCGTTATATTGTGTGTGTGTGTATGTGTGTGTGTATGTGTGTGTGTGTGTGTGTGTGTGAGTGTGTGTGTGAGTGTGTGTATATGTGTGTATGTTTAATGCATCTATAGCTTCATGATAGGCGTGATAATTAGGTTGCAATGAAAGGCATGCCTAAACAAGACGGATTTTGTCATTATAACAGGACAGGCAATTTCTTCCACTGAGTTCTGTTTTGTCAAATAATGACGAGAATGGTTGAACCATTTTTAGACATGTTAGCAGTTCTGAGACAAGATAGGAAATGATCATCATGGTCTTATCGATGAAATTGCCACGTGGTGGTGCGTCAATGATGTTTTGGATTTTTTTGTTGAGGTTTTTTGTGTGTGTTTTTTTTTTTTTTTTTTTGGGGGGTGGAGGGTGTTGTTTTCTTTTTTTTTTCTTTTCGTAACATTTGGTGTTTTGGTGAGGCTGGTTTTTTTTAATATAATCGCAGATTTTATGTGAATTTTGGGGTTTGGCGGGCTTTTGTTTGTTTTTCAAATTTCCTGTGAACTAACCTTAGTTGAAGTCATTTCTTTAAATCTGATTTGTTTATATTTGTCACTTTATTTTGTGTGTTCATTCTCCACTTTTTTAACAGCAGTTACTCTGGGTCAGTGTAATACTATCATATAACTCAAAGGTAAACAAAAAACCCACCCCAAAAAAGCCCTCGTCAGATATTATGTCCCTAGCTTTAACGACATACCATTTTAACAGATGAATCCTTCTCAGATCGGTCTATTGTCGATCGTAATTGCAATTTTTGCAGATTGCATTGTTTTACAGATTGCATTTTTTACAGATTGCATTGTTTTACAGGTCAAATTTTACATCCATGAAGTCGGAATGCGGCTACATTTATAGCGGCTAAGAACGGTCGCATACGCCAAAACATCTCACCATCAGTGGAACCATGCAGCTCTCACTGAGGAACCAAAAAAATCAACCAAACACATTTCACAAAGTGGACACTGCAGTACAAACCGAAGCCACTAAAATGGTGAACACAATGTGTTCAGTTATTCTTTTCAACCTCACAATGGTGACATTGCCGCGTCTTTATTTATTTATTTATTTTTGGGGGGGAGAGGGAGGAGGAGGGGAAGGGGGAGGAGGGGGAGGGGGAGGAGGACGGGGATGCAACGCTTGCCTTTTTTGGGGTTTATTTTCAGGTGTTTTTTTTAATCTTAGACATTTCAACGTGTATGATCAACTTAGCATACTTCTAGTGTTGTTGGGTTGTTGTTGTTTTGTTGTTGTTGTTGTACAGATAGTTATGTGTAGGTCTATACTGGTTTAAGTGTATGTTGAATTTGGCAGTAATCAAGATTACGTTGATATGACTTTTTTTTCCCCTGTTCGATTTACACTTGTGTCATTTCGGTACCTTGCTGATTGTAATACTGCATGTGTTGTTAT
>CM054163.1:10134287-10169287 GCA_028751875.1 Rapana venosa | reverse complement strand
GAAAAGCAACTTCAGCACAGGAACATAAATCTAGTTAAATAAGGGCTTCTGAAGTAAAAACGCTTTCGAAGTCTGGAAGCTTCCTACTTTCTCTTAGTAGTGAAATGTATCGCGAAAGAATATTGTTACAAAGGCTTTTATTTTTTTTGAAAAAAAAGTGGTTTTGGCGTGAAATGCCGTCCCTGCCCGTTTCAGGTGGAAAAGGAATGGCTAGTAGGCCTGAATCAAAAAAATAATTTTTGGGGGGTTTTGAAAAAATAAACTCTTTGTTTTTTTTAAGGGAAAGAAGAGGGGAGAGAAGAGGAGAGAGAGAGGAGAGAGGAGGGAAGAAAAGGAAGAAAAAGGGGAAAAGGGGGAAGAGGAGGCAAAAAAAAAAAGGAGAGAAAAGAAGAGAAAGAAGAGGGAGAGAGAAGGGGGGGGGAAAAAAAAAGGGGGGAGGAAAAGGAAAAAAGGGGGAAAGAAGGGGACAGACCGAAAAAAAGAAAAAAAAGGGGAGAGACGGGAAAGGGGAAGGAGAAGAAAAAGCGAAAAAGAAAAAGGGAGAGAAAAAAGGAGAGGAAAAAAAAAAAAAGAGGGGGAGAAGGGGGAGAGGAGAGAGAGGAGGAGAAGAGGAGAAAGGGGAAAGGGAAAAGGGAAAAGACGAGAAAGAGACAGGCAGAAGACAGAAAACAAAGAGAGAAAAAAAAGAAAAGAGAAAAGGAAAAAGAGACAGAAAAAAGGACAGGGAGACAGAGAGACGCCACACCAGGGGAGGGGGAAGAGATATAAACAGAGAGAGCTAGAAGGGACGGGACACAACAACTACAACAGACAAACAAGAAGGGGTATAATTTGAGCTGGCAGCAGCAAGAGGCAGCAGCCCTGCCCTGATTGTTTCCTCAGTTGACCCACTGCAGTGCCATCCGGAAAGCCGCTCCACAACATGTGTCCCAGCCCCGCAATTTTTCTACCCAATAGCACCGGTGGTTTAAACTCTAAACCTCCTCTTGTGTCTGTCTGTCCTCTCTCTCTGTCCTCTCTGCTCTCTGTTTTTTCTGCTGTCTGTATCTCTGTATCTCTCTTACTCTTTGCTCTCTTTCTCCTCTGCCCTGTCTATCTTCGTTGTTGACTGTCTGTCTTCTTCCTCTCTTCCTCTCTCTTTTTCTCCTTTTGTCTCTGGCCCCTGTTCCGCTTTTCGTAAAAAAAGGTAAATTGTGTGGGGGGAAAGATGACAAAATTTACAAAACCGTATAACATGGGGACTAAAGAAAAAAAGCACAAAAGGGGGCTTATTCCTTTATCCCCATATAAAATTTTCTGTTTCTGTCTGTTGTCTTGTCTGTCTGTCTGTCGTCTGTCTGTCTTGTCTTCTTCCCCTCTCTCAACCCTCTCCCCTCCTCTCTCTTCTATCTTTTCTCTCTCCCCTTCCCCCTCCCCCTCTCTTTAATCATACCCCTTTTTCCGTTTTAAATTCGGGTCGATGTTTTAAACATAAACTGCATTCTAAAGGGCGTACAGCAAAGCTTATCACTCACAAAAAGGGAAAGTGTGACAGGGCCCTTTTTTTTTTTCCATGTTCCTTAACAAGGAACAGTGCGGGAAGAGAAGGAGTAGCCGAAAAAGAATGGGGGGACAAAAATCACTGAATGGACCAGGAAGAGTTTTCCAAACCCAGGAAATTTTCCCAAAAACCGCGAAATGGAGGGTAACTGGGCAATTTTGGGATATGCCCCCTTAAAACGGGAGGGGTTAGGGGAATAAATTTAGATGGAAAAAAGGGAAGGAAAAGGCAAGCAAGGCACAGAAAATTTTCAGAATTTAAAAAATGCATGAAACATTTCACATGGCATAGAAAAATCTGAAAAAAATTATGAAAAGGAGTCTGGTATTTGGGAAAACATTAAACAACATTTAAAACGTATTATAGTGCATCTCTTCCCTCCCCCTGCTTTCATTAGACTCCCATCTAAATATTCCTAAGCATGGTTGTGTGTGTGTGTGGGGTGTGTGTGTGTTTGTGTGTGTTGGGGTGTGTGGTGTGGTGTGGTGTGGGGTGGTGTGTGGGTGTGGTAAATCCAAAATCTTTTAATTTTTTTTGTAACGGTTGCATTTTTATGAATGTCTGAATGCAAGTATTTGTTTTTATTCGTTTCAAGTTTCGGGACTATAAAAATTTCACATTATTTTTTTGTTTTTATTTTTACTATTATGCTATTGTTTATGTTATTATTAATTTTATATTTTTATTAACAAGGAGTAACATTTCGGCAAGTTTTAAAAAGATTTTACTGTTTAGGGACAAAAAAGGGGAAACCCTTAATAAATTTTTTACTGAGCGTTTTTCCCAAAAAGTTTTGAAATTATCACGAGAAAATTGCCAAATAAGTCATAATAACCTTTTTTTTTATGAGAAAATGCCAAAAAATTTATTTTCGTACGCTTATTTTTTTGCAATCATAAGTTTTTTAAAAATTCAATGTTTGGGATTTTTCCGGGTGAGCTTTTTGGGGGAAAATTTTTAAATTTTTTTTTTCCCCATCCCTCGGGAAAGAGGGGAAAAGGAAGATGTCAAAAATTCATCCCCCAAATTTCCACTTTTTTGAAACCCAAAAAGTCCATTAAGCAAAAGAGATTGTTTAAACCCCCTTCCCGTTTTAAAACAAGAAGCTTGGGTTAAAACCCCCCAAAGAGGTATTTTTTCTCCTGGAGGTTAACACCCAGGCCGACACCACCACCCCCTAGAATTTCCACCCCGGTGAGACTATAAACCGAGGGGTTCCGTGTGGGGAAAAACGCCCCGCAGAAAAAAAACTTGCGCCATACCGTTAAAGTCTTTTCCGCTTTTGGAAAGAGTGGCCCAAAGGGGTGGGTTTGGGAATGGATAAAAACTTAAAAAAATTTTTAAAGGGGCGGGCCCTCCCGCCCTTTCCCCTTTCCCCCTCTTTAAAATTAAAAAAAAAAGATTAAAAATTTTTCATTTTGGGGAAATGGGGCAAAACGAGAAGCCAAACCGAAATTTCCCAATGTAGCTTTAAAAAACCAAAAAGGGGAGGAAAAAAGTATATTTAAAAGGTATTTTTCCTTTTGTCAATTCGGTAAAAAATAAAACCAAAAAGGGGAAAAGGAAAGCCCTTTTAAAACCCCCCCTTCCCCCCGGGCCAAAACCCAAATTTCAAAAAAAAAAACCAACTTAGGGGACCACAAACCCCAGCCCTGGGGGCCAATAAAGGGGGGGGGACCCCCCCCTGTTTTTTAAAATTTTGAAAAAGAGGGAGGCCCCTTTTTCCCTGGTTGGGGGTTTTCTGGAAGGGGGGTAATTTTGGGGTGGTTGTTAAATTGGGTGGGGTGTGCCCGGGTACCCCGTCCCCATTGGGGGTTTCTTTTTTGGGGAAAAAGGGGGTTCCCCCCCCCCAAATTTTTTCTTTTTCCCCCTTTTGCCCGTGTGTTTTTTTGTTTTTGCCCCGTGGGGGGGGATTTTTGTGTGTGGGGTGTTTTTGGGTTTTGGGGTGTGTGCTTTGTGGGGCGTGCGTGTGTGTGTTTGTGTGTGGCGTCTGCTGGTTGTGTTGGGTTTGTGCGGGGGTGGTGTTTGTGGTGTGCGCCCGCGGGGTTGGGGTTTGTTTTTGGTAGTGTGGCCGGCCGGGGTTTGGCGTTTAATGGTGGGGGGGGGAGGAAAAGGGGGGGGGGGGGGGGGCCAGGGGGGGGGGGGGGGGGGGGGGGAAGGTCGAGATGCACAAGTCGCACCATTGATAAACCTCGGACTCTAGCGAGGAACAATAACAAAAAACAAACAAAAACAACTACAATAGTTTTGTGTAGGTCTATACTGTTTTAATGTATGTTAAATTTGGGCGTAACAAGTTTTTGTTGAAAAGTTTTTTTTTTTCCCCTGTTCGATTTACATTTTGTGTTCATTTGGGTACCTTGCTGATTTTAATCATGGGGTGTTTTTTTAAAATATTTTCCCTTAAACTAATATTTCCATTCCACTCCACTACAACTATTTCTCACTACACAACTACTACTACAACTAACTACTACACCACTGCTGCTGCTGCTGTCCCCTCTTCTTTCCCTACCATACTACAACTACTACTACTACGCTACTATACTACAAAAAACCTACTGCTGCTACTACTACTATTATTATTTTTTTTTTATTTTTATTATCATTATTATTTTCTTTTTTTTAAACATTTTTATCTTTAAATCATCTTTAAATTTCACCATTATTTTTTTTATTAATATTGCTACCATTATTTTCTTTCCTCCCAAAAATGACAGTTTATATACGTCCCCAATTTGTAAAATTTTCAGGTCAGGGCATTACGGTGGTCATTATCGGTATCACTTTATTAAATGATTCAACATTGCTGTAAAATATATGATGATATGAGATATGATATGATGTGATGAGAGTTTTGAGAGAAAATTTTAAATTTAAAATTTTTTTATCCTTTATTATTATAGGTTTTTAAATTTTATCATTCATTGTTTTTAAATTATTAATATGATGTGGGGATGAGGATGAGTGACGATGACGAAATAAAATTTTTTTATTTTAAATTATTTTTTAAATTTTTATTACATTGTTTTTTTAAAAAATTTTTTTATAAATTTGAGATTGAAAAATGATGATTAGTGTTTTTGTTTATCTTTGTTATCATTACTACTTTTCAGCCGAAGGACCCCCGGGTTTCGGGACCCCCCGGGCTCAAAGCCCCACAGCCAGCTGTCCTTGCCTCTTCCTGGGGGGCCACCCTGATGGGGAAGCATGTTTGAAAAGCCGCTGAAACTCCTCTGTCTGTCTGTCTGTCTGCTGTACTGCCTATCTGTCTCTGTTTCTGTCTTGCTGTGTTCCTTTGGTTTCTCTCTTCTCTCTCGTCTCTTCTCTATCTCTTTGTCTTCTGTTCTCTCTCTCTCTGTCTCTTTCTCCCCTCTCTCTCCCCCTCTATTCTCTCCCCTTTTCTCTCTCTCTCTGTCCTTGTCTCTGCCCCTTCCTCTCCTCCCCCCCCTCTCTCTCCCCCTCTCTTCCTCTCCTTTTTTCCCTTCTTCTTTCCTCTCCCTCTCTTCTCTTCTTGGGTTCTTCTCTCTCTCTCTCTCCTCTGTCCTCTCTCTCCTCCCTTTCTCCTCTCTGTCCCCTTTCTTCTCCTCTGTCTCTGTCTGCCCTTTCGTCTTCTGTCTGTCTGTCTTCTTCTTCTTTTCTTTTCTGTCTCTCTCTCCCCCTCTCTCTCTCTCTTCCCTCTTCCCCTCTCCCCCCCTCTCTCTCTCTTTTTCCCCCCTCTCCCCTCTCTTCTCTCTCCCCTCTCTCCTTCTCTCTGGATAGCCAGGGGTAAAAACAGGCGCTCGCAATTGACGCCCCGGGTTAGATTCCCTTTTCGGGGGGGGTTTTTTTCCTCTGGGTTAAATCTGCAGACCCAATCTCCCCAAAAGTCCTTGGGATGAGACATAAACCGAGGCCCCGGGGTGCGAACGCCGCAAAAACCCTTTGCGCACAACTTTAAACCTTTTTCCGCTTTTCGTAAAGTGGGCCATTGTGTGCGAGGGGAAACAGATGGCAGAATTCCATATCGCAAACAGGGGGACGGGATGTAAAAAAGCACAGAGTGCTTTATTCCATTATCTTCGATATAAAAAAATAAATAAACAATAAAAAATAATCTCTCTCTCTCCCTCTCTTCCCCTCTCTCTTTTTTTCCCCCCCCCTTCTCTCTCTCCCCCCCCCCCCAAGGGAAAAGGGGCGTGACCTCAATTAAATGAACCCCCTCTAAAGCTCATTTTTGTATCTCACCATTTTTTGTATTGTCCGATGTACAATAAAACCCCTAAGTCTGCCTCCCTTTCCCTGTCTGTCTGTCGTTGTCTTCTCCTCTTCTCTCTCTCTTCTCTTCTTCTTCTTCTTCTTCTTCCCCCTTCTCTCATGCATTATCTATACCTTTCGCTGTTTTTTTTTGTAGGAAGCAATTGTGTGTCGAGGGGAAAAAGGATGACAAAATTAAAAAAAACTGCAACCATGGGGACGGATGGGGGAAAAAAACCCACATAGTGCTTTTTCCGTATCCTTGAAATAGAAGATTAATATAAAAATCTCTCTATCTTTCCCTTTCTGTTTTGTCCTTTCTGTCGTTGTCGCTTCTTCTTCCTTTTCCTTCTCCCTCTCCTCCTCTCCTCCTCCCTTCTTCTTCTCCTCCTCTCCTCACCCTCTCTCTCCTCTGTGTCTCTTGACATGCATTATATATATTTTTTGTGTTTTTTTTTGTACCAAGATATTTCTTTAAAACTTTCATTTTTTTCATTTTCTTATTATTTTTTTTTTTTTATTTTTGGTCCTTCTTTCTTGATTAATTTTTAGATTTAATAAAAAAAATGATGGGGATAGATGGGATAGATAGAAAAAGATAGATAGTGGGATAGATAGATAGAAAATTTTCCCCTCCAAAAAAAAAAACAGCAAAAAAATTTTTAAAAATTAAACATGGAAATTACATGATGCAGAAGAGGGGGTGGGTTTTTTTTTGTTTGTTCTTATTTGGGTTGGTTAGATGCTAAAAGGGTCTGTTGTCTAGACTTTGTGATTGTGTTTATTTTTTTACTGACCTGCCAACGGGGTCGACACTAAATTAGCCAAATATATTGTAGTTATTTTTATTTTTTTGGGTTTGGGGCTGTTGCTGTTGGTTTTTTTCTTGTTTTTTTTTTTGGTTTTAAATTTTTTTTGCAGAGCTATACTGTAAAAAATTATTTTAGTTTTTATATACAAATCTGCTATAAAAAGTTCAGGTTTGGGAATTTTTAAAAAGGAAATTTAGTTCATTGCATTAGAATTTTGTTTTTAAAAAAAAAAAATCCGATCCGCGAAACTTGGTGTGGTGTTTTTTTGTGTTGGTGGGTTTTTTGGGTTTGTTTTGGGGGGTTTTTGGGGGGGTGGGGTGTGGGGTTGGGGGGGGGGATTTTTTATATTTACCCTATTCCAAAAAACATCCTCGTATTTTTTTTTGGAAAAGGGCCCCCTCTTTGAATTTGAAAAAAGGGGTAGGGGTGTGGAAAAGGGTGGGGTAGGTGGGTTTGGGGTAAAGAAGGGGACACAATTTTCCCTTTGTTTTATGTCCCCGGGAATATTTTTGGGTCCTGTCTGCCCCCTTGTCTTCCCCTTTTCTTCTTTTTTCCCTCTTCTTCTCTCTCTCTTCTCCCTCTCTTCTCTCTCCCCTCTTTTCGTAAAGTGTGCATATTTACATGTGATTTTTTCTTGTATTTATTTGTATTTACAAAAAAAGTCGTGTAAACCCCCCCCTTGCAATAGGCCACATTGGGCAATGAAAAAAAAATTGGTCAAAGCGTCAATAAGCTCTCTCCTTCTCTCCCTCCCTCCTCCTCTCTCTCTCTCTCTCTCTCCTCTCTCTCTCCTTCTCTCTCTCCTCTCTCACCCCTCTCTCCCCTCTTCTCCCTCTCTCTGTTCCCACACACACACACAAAGTAAAAAAAAACTACTTATGTTGTTTTCTTCTGTTTCTGTCTGTCACTATCTTTTATCTGTTTTTCTGTTTTCTTCTGCCCCTTTTCCCTTTTCCTCTCTCCTCTCTCTCCCCCTTTCTCTCTCTTTTTGTGGGCGTGCGAGTGGGGGTTGGGAGAGAGAGTACGGGTGGTGCGTCCCTGCGCGCGTGCGTGGTGTGGATGTTATTTTTTTCCAACTCTTTTTTTTTTTACAGAAAAATTTCATTGTATTTTATGCTGTTTGTAAAAGTAAAAAAATATACAATTTTTGATATTTAAAGGCATTGTAAAATTTAAAATTTTTCCCCCTCTCTCTCTGTTCTTCTCTCTCTGCTAGTCTCTCTCTTTCCTCTCTCTGTCTCTTTTCCTTTTCTCCCTCTCTCTCTTCTCTGTCCTCTCTCTGTCCCTCCCTTTCCCCCCCCTCTCTCTGTCTCTCTCTCTTATGGAAAGCTAAAAAATTGCCTGAACATAACTATCAAGTGCATATAAATTCTATACTGAAAATGTTATAGTATTGAATGATTTTGTGCTTTAAAAAAATATTTCTTTAATTTCTTCTTTATATTATCTTACCCTTAAATTGAGCCATCAAATTGAAGCTTAATGTACTAAAAATGGTGGGAAAGACCCCTGGAAACAACAAAAAAAAAATTTCTGCCCCGGGGATTTTATGGGGATTTTTTGGGATTTTTTTGCAAAGTAAGGAAATAAAATTTTGGTTGTAAAAACTTTCAACTTGATTTCTAATAAAGCTTGATGAAAAAAAAATCGGAAAATTGGAAAAACCCCCCCCCCCCCCCCCCACTTTTTCGTTTTACAGAGGAAAGCATTTGAAAATGTGTGTGTGTGTGTGTGTGGTGTGTGGTGGGGTGTGTGGTTGGGGTTTTTTGGGGTTGTGTTTTTTTGTGGTGTGGTTTGTGTGTGGTTTTGTTGGGGTGGTGCGTGCGCGCTCGCGCGCGTGTGGGGGCCCTTTGCGTGGCGTTGGCGTGCGTATGTGCTTTTGGTGTGGTTTTGTGGTGTGCGCGCATGTATAGGGGGCCGTGTGTTGGTTTATAATTTTTTTGGAGAGTGGGGGTTTGTTGGCATTTTTTTTGGTGTGCACCGTAAATGACAATTTTTTTTTATTTAAAAAAAATAATAAATATAAAAAAATCATCATCAAGCCGCAGCAGCAAGCACACCGCACAACTAGGCTTTTTAATGAAAAAAACTGATAACTGTTGTCCGTTTCAAATCTTCCCTCGTTATGCCGCTCTTCATTTGATTTGAAATTGATTTTTGTTGATTTGAATTTTTTTTTTTTTTAAAATGTTTTGCTTTTGAATTTTTTTTTGAAAGATTTGGGGTTGTTTGAGTTGTTTTTTTTTATTTTGATTTTTTTTTTTTTGAGGGGGAGAGGGTTTCGTTTTTGTTTATTTGTGTGTTTTGGGGCCCCCTTTTGTTGGGTGGTTGTTTGGGGGGGGATTTGAAGGTCTTGTTTGTGTTTGTTTTTTACCTTTAAAAAATTTTGGGGGTGTTGGGGAGGGGGGTGGGGTGTGTTTGGGGGGGGGGGGGGGGGTGGGGGGATGTTTTGGTAAAAATGGGTGGTGGGGGGGGGGGGGTTTTGGGTGTGTTTTGGGGGGGGGTGTTGGGGTGTTTGTGTTGGGGGGGGGGGGGGGGGGGGGGGAAAGGGTTTGGGTTTGGGGTGTGTGGGGGCACAACTGGGCCCCTTATTTTTTTAACAAACGCTAAAGAAATCGGTATTTCACGACCCATAGAAGATGTTGCATAAGCGATGCGTCGCCCTTATTTTTTCACGGGGATCGTTACGTTTTTTTTTATGTGTGCTTTTTTATATTTATTTTTATTGTGTAAACAATTTAATTTGAAATTCAAAAATTTTAAGCGTTCCAAATTTACTGGTTTTTTAAGTTCAATGTTTAGCTGAGATGGTTCTTTTGAAGAGGGGAAAGTTTTTTATTTGGTTTGTTTTTCTTTTTTTTTTTTAAATTTTTTTGTCACAGTGAACAACCGACGAGGGACTTTTTACGTGCCCTAATTTGTGAGGGATGGGGGTGGTTGGTTTTGGGAAAAATTTTTTGGGGGGGTTTTTTTGGGGGGTTTTGGGGTTTTTTTTTTTTTAAAAAGAGGGATTAAACCCCTTTGGGAAATGAAAAATGATCCCAAAAATTAATGGGAGTTTGGCAGAGAGGAGGAGGAGAGGAAAAAAAGGTGGTAAAAAAATTTGGTTGGTGGGAGAAAAAAAGGGAATAGGGGGGAAAAGGAAAAATAAGAAAGGAAAAAGAAGGGAAGGGAAAGGGAGACAAAAAAAAAAGAAAGGGGAAAAAAAAGGAAGAACCCAAAAAACAACAAAACCCCTTCAAACCCCAAAAAACAGCAGAAAACATGGAAATTAGAAACCCCCTTAAAATTTTTTAACTGTGTACAAACCCAAAAAAACCTACAAAAATTGAAAAAAACAGAAATGAGTGAAAATTTGGGGGAAAAAGGGGGGGGGGGGAGGAAAAAATTGGGCGCCGCTGGGCCGTTTTGTTTAAACTAACTGTCAAAAAAATTTGGGGGCCAGTGGCCCCCCTGGTTCTTATCCCTTAAAAAGTTGGTTGGCCCCCCCTTGGGGAAAAAGTGGGGGGGAAAATTGGGGCCCGGGTTTTTGGGGGGTGGTTTTTTGTTTGTGGTTTGGGGTTTTTTGTTTGGGTTTTACGGTTGGGGGTGTGGGGGGAGAAGGGGGAAAAACAGGAAAAAAAAACAAACAAACCCCAAAGCCCAACAAACAGGGGAAAAAAAAAGTTTGAAAGGGGCCGATAGGTCAACTTTTTTTTTTTTAAATTATACCCTGTTGGGAACAAAAAATTTTCCCCTTACCCGGGAAAACTGGGGAATACAAAGTTTTAAAAAATTTTAAAAAAGGTTTTTGGGGTTTTGGTTTGGGGTTTTCTTTTTTTTTTTTAAAAAATTTTGAGGGGTTTTTTAAATGTTTAAAAATTTTTTTTGTTTTAAAGAAATTTAGGTAATAAAATTTTTTTATAAAAATTTAAAAAAATTAAAATTTTATTTTTTTTTATTTTAATTAAGGGTTTTTTAAGTTTTTTGGGGGGGAATTTGGGGTAAAGAAATTTTTTTTAGAAAAATTAAAAAGGGATAGTTTAGGGAAAAAGTTTTTGGGTTATAAGGGGGTCTGGAATTTAAAATTAATTGGTTTAGGGAAGGTGGGGGGAAAAAATTGAAGGGGGGTTGGGGAATTTTTAAGGGGTAAAAAAAACCCCGGGAAATCAAAAAAAAAAACCCAGAAACCCCACCTCCCCGAAACCAGGGATAAAACTTAAAAACTTTTCCCTGTTAACGGGTCGGGGCAGGGTTTTTGGAACGGGGGGGGGGTTTTGGGGGGGGGGGGGGGGGGGGGGTGGGGGGGGGTTTGTGTTGGTTTTGGGGAAAGGAAAAAAAAAAAAAAGAAAAAAGGGGGAAAATGAAAAAAAAAACCGGCAAAACCAAAAAAAAAAAAAAAAAAAAAAATAATTTTTTTTTTTTTTTTTCTGTTTTTTAAAACCCCTTAAAACCCTTTTTTGGGTTTTTTAAAAATCCTTTTTAAATTTTTTTTGTTTTTTTTTTTATTGGGGGTTTTGTTTTTTTTTTGGGGTTAGGGGGTTTTTAAAAAAAAAAAAAAAAAGAAGAACCCCCCCCCCCCCCAAAAAAATTTTAGACGGGGAAAAAAGTCCCCAAAACAAACCCACCACCTTAACCCCCCCCTCCCCCTTTTATCCCATTCCTTTTAAAATCCTTTCCTCCCTTTTTTGGGGTTTTTTTTGTTTTGGCTTTTTTTGGGTTTTTTTTTTTTTTTTTGTTTGTAGTTTTTTTGTTTTTTTTTTTCAACAGTTTAAAAAATTTTTTTTTTTTTTTTTTAAAATTATTTTATTTTTTTGGTTTTCTTAAAAAAAATTTTTATTAATTTTTTTTAAAATTTTTTTTAAAATTTTTTTTTTAAATAATTATTTTTTTTGGGGGTTTTTGGTTTTTGTTTTTGGGGTTTTGGTTGTTGGGTTTTTTTTTTTTGGGTTTTGTGTGTTTGGTTTTTCGGGGACTACCCCCCCCCTTTTTTTTTTTCCCACACAAAAACTTGCCCAAATTTTTCTCCGTTCGTTTTGGGGTCCTTTTTTTTGAGATTTACCAAAGCACACACATTTTGGTTATAAAAAGAGGGGTCATCTTTTCCCCGATAGTTTATTTTTTTTTTTTTTACTCCATACAAACACCTTTTTTTCTTGGGTAAAATAAAAGGGGAAAAAAGGGAGGCACTGGGGTTCATTTTTTGGGGGGGGGGGGGGGGGGCCTTTTCATGCCAAAAACCCCCTTTTCCAGCAAAGTAAACCAATTTTTTTCTTTTTGAAAACCTTCCCCTTTCTTCTCTCCCTCCCATTTTTACCCCTTTTACCTCCCTCTTTTTTTCCTCCCCTCCTTCTTAAATTTTCCCCCCCAAACTTTTTGTATCTTTCTCCCTCCCCTATTTTCCTTTCTTTTTTTCTTACTTTTTCCCAAATTTTCTAAATTTTTTCCCCCCTTTAATCTAACAAGGGACAAACCCCAACTTCCACCCCTTCGGCCCCCTATCTCCCCCCCCCTTTTGCCTTTCCCCCAAAGGGGAAAAGGTAATTTAAGTTTAAAAGGGGGGGATGTACGGGTGCCCAAGGGCCCCTTTTTGGGCCCATTAATTACCCGTAGTGTTTTGCAAAAAAGCGATGTTTGCCACGAGCACCCCCTCCCCTTTTTTTTGTTTCTTTTTTAAAAATTTATGGGTACTAAAGGGGGCCCGGTTTTTGGGGGCCCCTTTTTTCTAAAGGGCCAAAGCAACTGATTGGCTGCTCCCCTTTTTCACAAATCCGCCTTTTTTGTATGCCCTTCGTGATTATAGGGTTTTAAAACTGGGCTTTTTCCTTATTTTTGGCCCCCGAAGGGGGGAAAAAAAAACAAAAAACAAAATTTTTTTTTTTTTAAAAAAGGGGGGGTGTGGACTGTTTGTCCAATTTCAAAGCATTTTTTTCCTAACTTTAAATAAAGTCGTAATAGTTTTTTTTCTTTGGGGCCCTCGGCACTTAGACACAAATTTCCTTCAAGCAAAAAAAGGTTACCTGCCCCTTTAAAAAAAATTTGACCAAAGGGCCCCCCCTTTCCATTAGCTGGGAGAGAAAGCTTTTTTTAAGCTTTTTTAAAAAATGGGAAGGGAAAAAAGCTGAAAATGACAGAAAGGGGGAAAGGAAGTAAATACATGCAAAAAAAAAAAAAGGGATAGAAAAAAATTCCCCAGCCGATTTAAAGGTGGGGCTAATTTCGCGGGCCCCCAACCCAAAAAAGGGGGGAAGGGGTTTTTCCCCCTTTACCATAAATGTGGGGTTTAAACCGGCCGAGCATAATTAAGGGCCGTCCCTCTACCGAAAAAACCCGGGTCCACAAAACTTTCCCCCCGTTAAACCGTTCCTTTTTTAAGAGAAGGGGCATTGTTGGGGGTGGAACATGTGACAAATTTTCAAAACTCCTGTTTTGGGAATGGATTTAAAAAAACAAAAAGTGGGTAAAGTTCCCGGGGTGGAAAAAATTTGAGAATAAAAAAAAAAATAAAAAGTAAAAAAAGTTTTTAAATTTTTAAATTCAACCAACTTGGTGGGTTAAAAGGAAACAAAAGCTGATCCTCAACTTAGAAAAAACAGGCCCCGCCGATTTAGTTCCCGGCTGAAAATTAAGGGGAAAAGCGATTCAAAATTTTTTTAAAACGAAACACGTGGTCATGATCTTTTTTTAATTTTGTTTAATGAGGGGCCCCCAAAGAAAAAACAAAAAACCAAGAATTTTTGTCAGCCAAAAAAACGTTTAAAAGAGGGTTAAACCAGAAAAAGACCCGAATGAGATGTTTTAATGATGGGTATTTGAGGTGCCGTAATGTTGCTAAAGGGTGTTTCTTATCCTTCCTCACGCCCCTCCTTCTGTCCCTCTGTTTTGGGTTTCCCTGTCCCCGTCTCTCGTCTTGCTGTCCTCTTCCTCTTCCTCTCTTTTTTCTTTCTCTCTCTCTTTAGTTGAGGCAAAAATTTAAAATAATTTCCCTTTTTATTTTTTATCTATCTTTTTTAAAAATTATCTTTATTTTATTAACTACTTTTATTATCTTTTTCTTCTATTTTTCTTTTTTTGGGTTTTTTGGCCCCCTTTATCTTTGTCTTCTTCTTTAAAAACTATCTTCTTTTATTATCTATCTTTTTCTATCCCTTTTTTTCTATCTATCTTCTAATTTTCCATATATCTTTTCTTCCCCATCTATTTATCTATCTTTCTTCTCTATTTTTCTTTTCCTAAATTTTTATCTTCTCATCTATTATCTCCTTTTTTTGTCTTTTTAAAACAAACCGACATTTTTCCAAATTGCAAATAGGCATATTTTTTTAAAAATATAATTTATTCAAATTTATTTTTTTTCCCCCCCCTTTTTTTTTTTTTTATTTTTTGGTTTTTTTTGGGGTTGGGTTTAAAAAGGGGTTGGTTATTGGGGGGGCCCTTTGTGGTTTTTTGTGGGGTGTGTGTTGTGGTGTGTGTGTGTATGTGTGTGGGGGGTGTGTATGTGTGTTGTGTGTGGTGTGTTGTGGGTTGGGGTTAGGGGGTGTGGGAGGGTTGTTTGTTTTTATGTTGTTAATTGATTGTGTTGGGTGTTTGGGTTTTGTGTGTGGGGGTTTTTGTTGTTTTTTTTTTTTTTTTTTTTTTTTTTTTTTTTTTTTTTTTTTTTTTTTTTTTTTTTTTTTTTTTTTTTTTTTTATTTTTTTTTTTAACAAAAAGAAAAGGTTTTTTTTCTTAGTTCCCCTTTTTTCCTCTCTTTCCCCTTAAACCCCCCCTTTCCCTCCTATATTTTTTTTAAAACAGTTTCCTTTTTTTTCTGGGATGGGAGGGGGGGGGGGGGGGCTTTTTTCAAATGTGTGTGTGTGTGTTTTGGTTTTTTTGACTTGGTTTAAAAAAAAAATTTAATTTTTTTTGTGAAAAAAATCATTTTTTTTCGTCCAGTTCTGATGGAAAAAAAAAACAAAAAAACAAATATTGTTGTCTCAACTTAATAATTTCACTTTTTTCATTTGTTATTATTTGTTTCAAGGTGAAAGGAAGGGGGGCAAATTTTTGAGTCTTGTTTTACATTTTGGGTCCCGATGGCCATAATTTTATTATTATTTTTTCTTTTTTTGTAAGGAATTCGGGGAACTGCAGGTTGCTTTTACCCGAGCTACTGAAATTATGTTTATTTTTTTTCTGTCTGCTTGACTCGGCATTATGTTTTTTTGGGGTAACTGTTTATTTTTTTAATTTTTCCCCGGGAGTGTCCCTTTTGGCAATAGACCTTTTTTTAAAAAAATATAAGCAACATAATGAAGGAAGGGGTGGATTTTTTAATTTTGTTTTTTTTTGTTTTGTTTTGGGTTTTTGGGTTTATTATTTTGCTTTGTTAGTTTGTTTGGGTTTTTTTTTAATTTGCACTTTTGTTTTGGTTTTTTGTTTAAATCGTTTTTGAAAATTACGTTTTTGCCAGCAGTATATTTGTAAAGAATTCATGGGGATTTGGAAAAATACATTTGGGAAAAGCCGGGCTTAAATCAAGGTTTTTTACTGCCAGCAGATCAAAAAACATGATGTGGTGTCATGCGTATCTAGTAAGCAGAAAAGGCATTTTAACATTTTTTTTTAAAAAAAAAAAAATTTTAAAAGGGACCGGGAAGCCTGGGGGTTAAAACGGGGGGTTCGGGGGGGGGGGGGGGGGGGGTTCCCGTGTTAATACTTGTACCCCTCCATACCCCGATTTCCCCCCTATGAGACTATAACCCCCAAAACTCGTTGCAACGCTTCAGAACATCGCCCCACTTAAGGGGGGGGGGGACAGCCCGGTGGGGTTTTGGCGATGCATTGTGATTGCTTCCGGTTGAATCTCGTTCAAGAGATTTTTTCCTCTGGAGTTAAAATCAGTGGGCCGTCCCCCTTCCCCCAAAATCCCCTTTGAAAATTAAAAAAGGGCCCGGCGTGAAAAGACGAGAACACTTGCGCCATGTTAGAACCTTACCTTTTTTGGGAAAAGTAGGGCCTTGTGTTGGGGGAACGGATAGAAAATTGAAAAACGTTTCACACACGGGGACGATGAAAAAAAAGCAAAATGTTATTCCATATTTTCCCAAATAAAAGAAGAATTAAACAAAATAATAGCCTGCTGCATCTTTTGCAAATAGATACGGATTTCAAAATCTTTAAAAAAAAAAAAAACCCGGGGAGAGAAACGCATCTGCTTTGACGTCTCCCCGAAGTCGGAAAGCAGCAACAGAATCGTTTTTGGCCCCTGCCCGCAGACACAGACTCGAATCATCGGTGGGCCTCGGAGCCTAGCAGGAAACAAAAAAAGGTTTTTTAAAAAAAGGGTTCATGTTGGAAATGTTCACAATACAAAGCCCCCACCATCCTAAAAAACGGAAGGCACAAAATGCTTTTTCCCCCCTTGGATTTGTCTTGAATAAGACAGGCGTCAGTTGTATGGCCTCACAGTCTTTGTGACTTCATACCCCCCCTTTATGCTGGGACAAAAGATGCGGGAAATTAAACTGACATTCTTTGACTGCGTGGGTTTTGTAAGAACGTGGGGAAACATGAGTTTTTCAGGGCTTTAACTCTTTGGGCCTGGATTTTCGCGCCCGGAAAACATCCTGACTTTAAACTCCTTTTGGCCAAAAATCTTTTTCAGCTGGAAAACTCTACTTTAAAATTAGTAGGTATTTGTTTGTGCTTGAAACATCTTGCTTTAACTCCTTGTGGCCAGAATGTCGAACCGGGTTTTTTCTTGCTTTGGCCTGTGATGCAAACCCGGGAGTGTAGGGAACCCCCCCTGACCTTTAAACCCCCTGGGGCCGTTTTTTTTTCCACTGGGTTTACACTGTACTTAGGAGGGGTTTTTTTCTAATAATCTGTTTTCCCTGACTTTTTAAATTTCGCCAATTTATCATTCATTCATTTTCTTTTTTTGTTAAAGCGTGTAAAAATTTGCCCATTACAAAAATATTTTTAAAAATACAACTACTAATGGGGAAGTTAATAACATTTTCAATTTTAAAAAAAACTAAAAAAGGGGGGAAAGTACAAGAAAAACCTGGTATATGGTAAAACTAAACACAAAGAAGGCAAAAAGCGCTTTGTTTGACATTTATCATTTGGTTTTTTTGCAACATGGCAATTTTTTCCCTGGGCCCCAAAAATTTTTTTGTCATAATTTTTAGTAATTTAAAATTTAAAAAGTTTTGCGAAACTCATCAATAAAATGCAAAACCAAGCAACACCACAACAACCCACATTCAAACCCCACACACTCACAACACGTGATGCACCATACAACACGCACACACACAAAAACCACACACCTTTCAACATGCCAAAATACACACACACAAGGGCACACAGACACACAAGACAAGACAAAAAAAAACCCACAACACACCCCACACACACAGGCACACAATGCATATACAAAGAGCAAACACTTTTTAACCGAAGCATTTAAAATAAGTAGGTCATTTTGAATGCTAAAATTTATGAAAAAAATTTTTAAGGCTGTAAAATACTGTTGGTATTTATTCAAAAAAGTATTTTATTTTACTTATTTTTTTTCCAAAAAAATTTACCAGTGATGTGCCCAAACCAAAATGTCAAAAAGACTGGGGTCCACCAAAGATTTTTCCCTTTTTCTCTTGCATATCAATAAAACCAAATGCGATAATACCCTTTGAATATTAAGGGGATGCCGTATCAAACTCATTCTTCATAGAGGAACAAGTTCACCATATGGGGAAACCAAAAAAAAAATCCCCGAAACACAGTTGGGCAACACAAGTGATGTGTTTTGGTTAGTTGGGATCTGTGGGGAAATAGAAAATTTCACCTTGGTTTTAATCAAACTTTACTTTTGAAATTTTTCCCCCCACCCTCAAAAATTCTTGTTTGGTTGCTGAGAGAAGTGGAATGAAAGCAATGCGATTTTTTTTTCAGTGTTTTTTTAAACAAAAAGCGCTAAGAAATTTTCCCTTAATCCATTAATTATTATTTTTATTATTTTTAAAAATTATTATTTATTATTATTAAAAAAACAACCCCCATAAATTTACCCTTCCCAAATTTGTTTTTGTGAACATGGGTAGCTCCCTGTTTTTTCGGGGGGGAACCCTATATTTGGCTGTTAAGCTCATTCTTTAAAAGATGGATATTAAAAAGGGGGAATTATTTTACCCGTTAAGCCAAAATCTTTTTATTTCATGTAGCTTTGTGAATTGTTGTTGTCTGACTTTTAAAACCCTTGTAACCTGGTTTTAAAAAGGATTTCCTGCTTCAAAAAATTTTTTTATGTTTGAAAAAACAATTTCTAAGACAAAAGAGGATATTTTTTTTAAGCGCTAGACTGCAATGTTATGTGTCGAGCATAAAAAAACCCTGTCACCTTACACACTTTTGTACTTTTTCCTGATGAGGGAAATACATTATTGAAAAAAAACCACCCAGATTCAAAAAAAGGCAACCCAACCTTTAGGCTATTGTCGTGTAACAGTTTAAAACTGCAAATTTTAAGATTTGTGGGTTTGGGAAAACTGTGTTGTTAAGTTTTTGCTGGGGCTTTATTTTTTTTTACCCGTTTTATGTTTAAAAAAACGAAATTGATCAATTTGGGGTACAATTTGATTTCTTATTTGGGTGTTTGACAACAAGTTGCAAATTTTGGTCACTTTTTTTGCCCGGGAATTTTTGACGTGATTTTTTTCTTTCTTGTTTGTTTTATGATAATTCGTCAAAGTACTTGGGGAATTTGATATCTCCCTTTTTAACTTGTTTTTTCGTTGAGGAGCCCCAAGTCAAATGTCTAAACTCCTGTAAACTTTCATAATTGTTGAAAAAAAATGCACCTAAATCTAGCTTGGGGGGGCCTCTCGTTTTAAAAGGCCCTTTGCAAAAAAAAAAAATGCCAAATTTTTTTGTGTTTTTCCATTTTTTAGACTGCCACTTATAGATAGGGGCTAGTACAGCACGGGAAAAAATCACGCTTCCTTCTTTACTACCAAGGGGGGTCTTTTCTTTACTTTTTTTCAAGAATGTGACATAGCAAAACCCGTGGGAATTGACGTGGGGAAAAAAGTTATGTTTCTAAAAAAAAAATTCATCATGTTTAATGCCATACGAGGAAACCAAAAACAAGTAAAAACCCATTTTCTTGTCAATTTTTGGTCATGTAAGTCGGGGTCCAGCATTAAACATAACTCCCCCCCGTGTCATGCCACACACTAACTGTTTTTTGTTGGAAACTATGCCATATGGTAATTTCTGCAAGTGATTAAAAAATCATAATTTCAATATTTCTAGGGCCTTTTTTTTTTTCTTTGTTAAATACACGAACTTGGGGCAATGGCTAGTAATGATGGTGACATGACTGTAAAAAGGGATTTAAAGAGTCTTTGAAATATGTATTTTTTGAGAAAGTTTTATGGGTTGTTGGTGGCTTGATTTTTTTTTTTTGGTTTAGGCTATTAAATTTTCCATTATTATTATATTTTTTTTTTTATTTTTATTATTTTTTTTTTTTCTCCACTTATCTAAAAATAAAAATTTTTTTTTATCAAAGGGCTTCTGTTCGTGTTTCAAAAATTTTTTTGTTGTTTTTCAGCTGTATATTACGAGGGGATGTATTTGAACTGTGACCCCCGTTGTACAAGGGGCTTTTTTATGGTTTACTTTTACCCTGATCCATTTTTGCAATTATTCCTGAGTAGGGATGGGACAGTTTTACCCCCCACTTTCCTTTGCCGACTGGCCACGGAAAAAGCAAGGTCTTTCTTAACAGGGGGTTGAAAGGTTTTTTTTTAGGTTGACAAACAAATAAGGGTTTTTTGAAAAGAAAAAAAGGTTTTAAAGGTGATTTTTTTGGGAAAAAAAAAATTGTTTTTTTAAAAAGTTTTTTTAATTTGGCGATTTACTTTCCCAATGTGACTCATTTTAAAACGATTCCAGTTCATTCGCTCATTACATAAAAATCAATTTATCTATAAAAAAGGGTAATACAGTGGGTTTAACTTTTTTGCTACGCTAAAGGGTTCCGGCCCTTTTGGCTGTATGAAAAGTTTACGATACTTTTTGTGCTCATAAAACAATAAAACAAAAAATTTTCTTTTGTTATATTTTAAGAAAAAGGGCCCCAGGGAGGGATAACAGCTTTTGTATGATAGGGCTTGACCATTTTGGATCAGTTTTTTTTTTTGTTCGTGAAAATAATACCAAATAATCCTTGCTCTCGGTTTGGGGGAAGCAGGCCACTGTCATTTTGCCCTACTTTTTAGCTGCTTCCCCGCTGCTACCCATTCCCCTCCGTTCTAGCCCAGCTGGTCTATTTTTCAGTGGACAACTACCCCACCCCGGGCCAGGTGAAAAGGGAGGGGGGTGCTAATGTGAACACTGGGATGGGGACCCTGACTTGAGTACAGGGGTGGAGCGCTGTGGGATGCACAGCTGAAAAGGAATGAAATAATTAATATGCCTCTGTTTTTTTTCCAGTTATAGGTGACTACATGCATATTACAATTTCGGATGAGGGTTTTTATTATTATGCGCTTCAATACCAAAAAAATCTCTCCCTCTCTCTTCTCTTTCTATCTCTCTGCCTTTTCCCCCCTCTCTCACTTTTTTTCCCCCCTATCCTTTTTTTTCCGCCCCCCCCCCCTTTCTCTCTTGGGGGCCCCCCCCCCCCTCATCTCCCTTTTGCTCTCCCTCTTCCGTTTTTTTTAACTTATTTAATTATTAAATTATTAAAACATAATGGGGATATTTTGGACCCTTTTTCACCCTACATTTAACGGACAATCTATAACAATCCCTTTTTTTTGCCCTTCTCTTTGCGGTTTTTTTTCTTCAACTTTGTCCTCGCCGGGGGGGCCCTTTTTTTTTTCCTCTTCCCCTCACCTGACTTTTTTATTTTCATTTTTGGGGGGGTTTTGTCATTTTATGGGGGGGGGGTTTTAAAACTCTTTTTTTTTCCCCGGGGGTTTTTCTTTTTCTCCCTACTTTCTTTTTTTTTGTTTTTTCCTTCTTCTTATTTTCCCAAAATTCCACCCTTTTCATTTTTTTCCTTTGTTTTTCAAATCTTTCCTCTTTTTTTTAAATTTTTGTACTTATTCCACCTTATTTTATTTTTTTTTTTTCCTTTTTTTGGTTTTCTCTCTTTTTACTTTTTTTTATTTTTTTGTTTTTTTTTTTGTTTGTTTTTTATTTTTTTCCCCTTTTTCTTTGGGTTTTTTTCTTCTTTTTTTTTTTGGGGGGGGGGGCACTCCTTTTTAAAACTATTTGAATGTGTTTTCTCTTCTTTCCCCTGGGTTTCATTTATCTCTCCTTTCTCTCTCCCCCCAAAAAACCCTAAAAAATTGGGGTTCCCCCCCCCTTTGGGGTTTTTTTCCCCTTTAAAATTTTTATTGGAAAATAATTAAATTCAATTTTAAGTTAAATTTATTTTTATTTAAAAATTTTAAAAAAAATGTAAAGAAATTTTTTTTTTTTTTCTTTTTTTTTTTTTCCGTTTCTCCCCGCGCCCTTTTTCCTCCCTTTTTTGTTTTTTTAAATGGTTTTTTTTTTGGGGTTTTTTTTTTTTTTTAAACCCCCCGGGGAAAAATTTTTTTGGAACTTTTTAGGGTTTTTTTAGCCAAAAATTTTTTTCCCCTTTTGCTTTTTCCCCTTTAAATGAAAAGTTTTAAAATTTCCCCCCCCCCCCAAAAAAGTCCTTTGGGTAAAAAACCCCCCTTTGGGTCCCCTTTTTGGCTTTTTTCAAAAAGGGAAAAAAAACCCCCAACCAAAAAACCCCCCCAAAACTCCAAAACAAAATTTCCCAAAAAATAATAAAGGGGTTTTGGAAAAAAAATTGGGGCAAAGAAAACCCCCCCCCAAAAAACCCTTAAACAAAAAAGTTTAAAAACCGCTCCAAAAAAAAGAAAAAACGAAGCTGTTAAAACCGAAATTAAATTTTAAACAAACAAAAAAAGGGGGCCTAAGGAAACACCCCCAAAAATTAAAAATTTAAAAAATTAAAGCCTCCCTCCTAAAATCAACACAAAAAAAGAGTGTTTAAAAATATTCCAAAAGAACCCTTTAAACTTTTCGATTTGGGGCCCCCCCCCCCCCCCCCACCAACAATGGGAAAACCACCAAAAACCCCCGGGGAAAAAATTGGCAAAAAATTGAAAAATTTTAAAAAATTTGGAAAAAAATTTAAAAAAAAAAAACCCCAAAAAAATTTAACCAAAAATTTTTTAAAAATGTTTTTTCCCTCGGTTTTAAAAATTTTTTTTAAACCTTTTTCAAAAACAAAAACCCCAAAAAAAAAAAAAGGGGTTTTGGAAGAGAAATCAAAATTTTACCTTCTTGGGGTTTCCCCCAAACTCAAATTTCCCCTGGGGTTTTTGACCCCCAAAAATAGAGTGTCTCTCTGTTTCTATGTCTTTGTTTCTCTTTCTCTGTCTCTCTCTCACACACACAGAAACACACACACACACAACACACACACACACACACACACACACACACACACACCACACACACACAACACATTAAACTTCGGATGAGACTATAAACCGAGGCCCCGTGTGCGAACGCATGCAGAACATCTTGCGTACACGTAAAATCCTGTTCCGCTTTTCGTACGAGTAGGCCAATGTTTGCCGGTAGGAACAGATGATAGAATTTACAAAACCGCATACACACGGGAACTGGATGTAAAAAAGCGCATAACTGCTTGTTCCATTATCCTCGATATTAAAGATTTTTTAAAACCCAAAACCCCTTCTTTACAACAGCTTGCTGTCTGACTTCCTTTAACGAACAGCTTTAAAAATAAATTAATTTAAATGTTTACTCAAGACTTTAAAAAAAGGCTGCTTAACTAGCATGCATATTTTATCTAACATGCCAAAACAACGTTTAGAAGTTGGCTTTTACTATCATTATCCCGTGTTCATTATCATTATTATGAATCGTTATTTGTCTGTTATGATGCAAATACCACTTAGTTTATAAATCACACAGCAAAATCATCTATTGTTGGGTTTTTTATCTTATTATTTGTCAGTCAATTTTAACACTTGTTCTGATGGAAACGATGTTATATCATTTTAATCAGTCGGTTTAAAAAAAATATATATATAACGAATGTATTTCCCTTCCTTTCAAAAATGTATATATATCCTTGAACGTTCAGATGTACTTTTTTGTTACAAGTATCTGGGGGATTTTTGGCTATTTTTTGTTGTTCTTTCTTTTTGTTGTTGTTAAGAATTGATTTATACTGACACTACGCTGTGCTGCCACAAACAAACAAACTAACAAAACAAAACAAAACAGCTGGTAGAGGTGTGCATTATTCTGTGATGACTCATGATATCGACTAGGTGTGGAGTCAGCTTCTCGCTGTGTGCCAAGACGGTCCACAGTGTTGCTGCCAGGTGGTCGTTCTGACCTGACCCCTGCACTTTGTGACATGACAGCAGTGCCATCCGTGGTGACAGTTATAGCCTGTCAGTGGTTTGTTGACGTGGTTTGTTCTTGTTGTTGTTTTTCTTCTTCTTGTTCTTCTGCTTCTTGTTCTTCCTCCTCCCCCTCCTCTTTGTTCTTCTCTTTGTTGTTGTTGTTCTTCTTCTTCTTCACAATTCTTCTTCTTCACAATTCTTCTTCTTCACAATTCTTCTTCTTCTTCTTCTTCTTCTTCTTCTTCTTCTTTTCTTCTTCTTCTTCTTCTTTCTTCTTCCCATTCTTCCCATTCTTCCCATTCTTCGCATTCTTCTTCGTCTTCGCATTCTTCTTCTTCTTCGCATTCTTCTTGTTCTCTATCTTCCTCCTCCTTCCTCTTCTTGTTCTTCTTGTTCTTGTTCTTGTTCTTCTTGTTTTTGTTCTTCTTTTCTTGTTCTTGTTCTTCTTGTTCTTCTTCTTCTTCTTCTTCTTCTTCTTCTGTATATTCTTCTTCTTCTTCTTCTTCTTCTTCTTCTTCTTCTTCTTTCTTCTTCTTTCTTCTTCTTCTTTATCTGTATATTCTTCTTCTTCTCATTACCACGTGGCCCTACAACTGCACAAAAGAGCACCTTCAACTATACCTGATGTTTCAGCCAGGGACAGATGCTTTTTAAGGTTTAGCCTGTTTCCTTTCCCTAACAAACAAACCAACAAAACAAATCTACAAAAATACATGCAAGCATGCATGCATGTATGCATTTATGTATGTATGTATGTATGTATGTATGTATGTATGTATGCATGTATGTATGTATATGTATATGTGTGTGTGTATGTATGTATGTATGTATGTATGTAATGTATGTATGTATGTATGTATGTATGTACACACATACGTACGTACGTACGTACGTACGTGTGTGTGTGTGTGCGTGTGTGTGTGTGTGTGTGTGAGTGAGTAAGTGAGTGAGTGTGTGTGTATGTAGGTGTGTATAGTTTGGAAGGGGGGCGGGAAGGAGCGGTGACAATCTGAAAACATCTAACAATGACTTTGCAGGTGTGTAAATGAGTAACGATGCACATCTATGTGAACTAGCAGTGCTTTTGGATCCCTCCTCATCCATAGTGATGTTTCTGGTAGACGACAATGGCCTCATCGGTATCGTCGGTAGTGGAGTAGTGATGCTTTCATTTTGATAAGGATGACGGCATTCCAGTGATCATTTTACTTCTACCACCATTAACTTCTTTGAAGACATTTGCAATAAATGAATTAATGCAGTCGATATGTATACATTTGTCCTAACGATTGATTGGTTGGGGTTTTTTTTTGGTTCAGGGTTTATTTTGTTTTAGTGTAACATATATCTTTTTTTTGGCAAAAGCTATGCTGTTTAAATGGCCGATTTTGATAACGTTTTTTTAAAGAGAATTTTTGTTTAATATGTTAACATATCCATTTTGTAAAAATCACTTCTATAATTATGATTGTCTGAAATTCGGTTTTGGTTGTTGTTGCTGTTGTTGTTGTTTTGGGTTGGGTTTTTTAAAATTGTTGTTGGGGTTTTTTAGAGAGAGAGAGGAGTTTGTTATGCTTTAGCCGAGGAAAAAAAATCAATGTGTCTTTTTATTTCGTTTTATACAGAGCAACCTCGCTAATAACATGATTATTCTTTATTCATTTTGTTGGTCATGGGAAGGGCGTATGAGAGGGTTGCAACATATCCGCATATACACATTTTATATATAATTTATACATATATCATATTACCTGATTGAGAAAGTTTTAATGGCGACCAGTTTCTGAGAACGATTGGAAGCTGTTGTAAAATGACTATTTTATTACTGTTTTGTTTTGTTGTTGTTTTGTTGTTGTTGTTTTTTTTGCAAGACGCCACTTTAAACTACGGTGATTGTGATGATAGGTGGGTGAGGGGGGGTGTGATGGGTTGGGATGAGAGTATACAGCACTTCAGCGTGTTAGCTAATGAATTAGCTTCTGTGTCTGGTGAATTAAAACCTCGGAGACTATGAAGCCGCCATTGTTTTTTTGGTTGTTTCTGCTTTTGGGTTTGTTGGCTTTTGTTAATGGTATTGTACTGGGGTGGGATGGGGTTGGGGGTTCATATGGAATGTTCTTTTGTTTGATATGGCTTTGTACTGGTTTAAAAATCTTTTTGTTAGTGTGTTTGCCCTTAATTCATTTTTTGTTTAAATAGTTTTTATTCAGAAATGAGTGTAAGCATTGAAAACAAACAGCATTTTGGAATCATAGCAACAACAAATTTGAAGCTTACAGTGTGCTCATTTCAACAATGAAAATTAACATGAATTCTTTTTTTCTTTATTTGGTGCAGAAAGTTAACAAATCAGCTGAGGTAATGTTGGGTTCTGTTTTTTTTTCTAAATGTGGGTGTTTGGGTGGTTTTTTTTAAGACTCATTGCTGTGATTTTGTTTTTATTTTTGGTACGATAATTCTTTGTATTTTCATGTTTCGTTTTTTTTAACTTTTGGGATGTTTTTAAAATATTTTTTCTCTTCGTGTGTGTGTAGGGTGTTTTGTTTGGGGAGGGGGAGGAGGGGGGAGGGGTTGATGGGGAAAAGCTACAGGAGTAGCTAAGGTGATTTTAAAAAAATCGTTTAAGAAGTTTTTGGTGCTGTCCATGACATGTTCTATTTAGGACTTTTTTTGTTTTGCCTAATTTCTTTGTCTTTTTTCTTGTTGGTTTTTCTGTGAAAATTTGGAAAGAATGCTTTGGGTTTTTTGTGTGTGGAGAAGGAGAGAAGGGAGTTGTTTGTTTGTTTCTTTGGGTGTTTTTTTTTTTGTTTACTGATGGTCCAAATCCGTGTCACTCTTTTGAGCAAACACATGACCCACGCATAAGCTGAATGCTTTTGGCCATAGAATCACTGTGAAGTTTGACCATGTTCTAGTCCTGGGTTGGTGTTTTATTCCCGTGTACGTTGGTAACAGAAACATGTTGCCGATTTTAGTTTCTTCTGACTAAACAATTACAATAAGTTTGTTTTGTTTTTATATCAGCCAGCACAGAAATGTAATGTATTGAATGTTGAATTATATATATATATATATATATATAT
The DNA here is from genome assembly GCA_028751875.1 of Rapana venosa. Taxonomy (NCBI): domain Eukaryota; kingdom Metazoa; phylum Mollusca; class Gastropoda; order Neogastropoda; family Muricidae; genus Rapana; species Rapana venosa. The sequence continues at coordinate 10,143,201 of CM054163.1, read as the reverse complement.
ATATATATATATATATTATATATATATATATATATATATATATATATACATACATATATATACATAATTATATATCTGTATATATATATATATATATATATATTATATATATATATATATATATATATATATACATATATATATATATATATACCAGTGTGTGTGTGTATGTTCAGTACAACAGGACTAGAAGATCATTGCACACGTTGGCATGACAAGGCATACAATATTAGGGGAGAAAATGTTTTACAAATCAATGTTAACAAATAATTCAGGGTTTTGGACCACATACATGAAGTTATATTTTTTGTGGCATATAATTATAGTAGAGACAGGTGTACCAAGGATTGTAATGGTGCTCTCTCTCTCTCTCCCTCCCCTCCCTCCCTCCTTGTCCCTTTCTCTCTCCCTCCCCCCCCCCCTCCTTCTCTCTCCCTCTCCACCCATCCCTCTCTCTCCCTCTCTGTCTGTCTGTCTGACTTTCTGTTGGTCTCTCTCTCTCATCTCTCTCTCCTCTCTCTCTCTCTCTCTCTCTCTCTCTCTCTCTCTCTCTCTCTCTCTCTCTCCTCCCTCCCCTCCCCCTCCTTCTCTCTCCCTCTCCATCCACTCTCTCTCTCCCTCTATCTGCTTGTCTGTCTGTCTGACTTTCTGTTGGTCTCTCTCTCTCTCTCTCTCTCTCTCTCTCTCTCTTCTCTCTCTCTCCTCCTCTTCCTCTCTCTCTCTCTCTCTCTCTCTCTCTCTCTCTCTCTCTCTCTCTGTCTCTCTCTGTGTCTCTCTCTATCTCTTTCCATCTCTCATACAAATTACTGGATACATTCAACGCGATAATAACCACTTCCCTATACACGGCATGCAAGGACCGAAGGGAGGGTGGGGGGTGGGACGGAGGGGGGGGGGGGGGGGAGGTGCTGCTATGTCCATCAGCAATCTTGTCCACAGATGGGCGCTTCTGTCAACTGCTGCTTTCACTGGCTCGTACGTGGGTCACATTTATTATTTTTATTATTATTATTATTTGTTTTATTTGTTTCGCTTTAAGTCACGGCAGATTTCTCTGTGTGAAATTCGGGCAGCTCTTTCCAGGGGAGAGCGCGTCGCCACAAGAGCAGCGCCACTCATATCTTTTTTGTCTTTTTCTGTCTGCAATTGTATTTGTTTCCTATCAGTGGCTGGGGGGTGTGTTTTTTTTACAGGATGTTTGCCAAGGACAACTCTCTTGTTGCCGTGGGTTCTTTTACGTGCGCTGAATAATTTTGTGCAGCACACGGGACCTCGGTTTATCGTCTCATCCGAAAGACTAGCGCCCAGACCACCACTCATGGTCTAATGGATTGGAGAAAAGTTTCGGGTCCAAACGGGATTCGAACCACCGCACACTTCAGACCCGGAATGTTGGCTTTCTAGACAGGCTTGTTACCTCTAGACCCCAGATCCACAATCATAGCCACCCCGGGTAGGTTGCTTCTGAGCAAAACCAGAAACCAGGACTTGGTCAAAAGCCATGAATAGCTCCAGGTCGATTTTCTTTACGGGACACATAACAGCCTGAACTATGGAATCTGTAAAAAAAAAAATGAAATAAGGGGGGCGGGTATGAGTGTAAAGGTTTTATATGTAAAGATATTGAACTGTTGGATAGAATTAGACAACTAAGGAAATGATTGGTTCTTTTTTTTTACGATGCGGTGACCATCTTGCTTTGAACTGACCCCTTTTATTTATTCATTTATTTATTCATTCATTTAGGTCAACAGAGCTGTTAACAATGAGGGTTGGACAGAAGCTTGAAGTTTGGAGTGTGTACCAGACCCACAAAGAGAACAGTGATGTTATAGAGTAGGTAGAAGCCTGTACGGTAGCAAATGTAGATACATGTACTGTCTGGTGTGTACAGACCTTTTCTATTGGGTAATACAGACATGCGAATACGAAATCTATACTGTCTTTAAAAAGGGCGCGGAATTCGTGTGGGTTACAAGCAAGCATAGCTAAAAGTTATCAACAAGTACACATTTAACAGGCACATCAGCATGAGAGGCCCGGGTAGGGATCTGTACAATAGGAAACATAGAAGCATGTACTATACGATTATAGAGATCCTCACTATAGGATTATAGAGACCTTTCCTGTACTTTAAGATATAGAGAGGCTTATACTATAGAATATATAGAGGCCTGTACTATAGAATATATAGAGGCCTGTACTATAGAATATATAGAGGCCTGTACTACAGGATATATAGAGACCTGTACTATAGGAAATTTAGAAGCATGTACTATACAAATATAGAGACCTTCTCTATAGGATATATAGAGACCTGTCTGTACTCCAGGTTGTATAGAGGCCTGTACTATAAGGTTACAGAGACATGTAGTATATGATATATAGAAACCTGTACTGTATAATATAATATAGAGGCATGTACATTAGGATAGGATATGCCAAAACCTTATTCTAGATAGTGAAGCCTACACATTTGGCTACACAGAGGCCTGCAATATGGGCTGTATAAAAAGGCACCTCTCTTGGATGATACATAATACTGTATGATAGACCATACCGAAAGCATATTATATGCTAGATTAATAGAAGCATGCACTGTGGATTGAATCACGTCTGAATTGTAGGAATATAAAGGATATTACATAAAGACACTGTTATTGGATAGTATAGACAACTGTACAGCGAACTCCGTAAATGTCCACGTGGGCCGGTTTAATGAGAGAGTGGTTGTACCACTGTCAGGGGACTAAAGGTATGGATAACCCACCAGACAGCTGTCATTTGTGTTCAGTGTGTGAGAACTTACAGACATCCTAGTTAGCAAACTTTCCAGGCCACTCAGCCACATTTTTTACGTCAACGTTAGGTCCTAGATCACTTTTTGAAGAATTCTTGTTCAAGGTAAACAGGCTTTGGCTGAGGTAGAGAACAAGAAGGGAGGTAATCTTAACCACGCAGAAATATGGATCTGTCTCTTGGTACCATTACTCATCTACAAATCGAGAGGACAACCCTGCTGACATTCTTCCTTATTCTAACCGGGTTTTTTTCCCACTTTGAAGTGAATCAACCGCGTAGGACCCCCTATATCAGTATTGTTCGTTATTTTCCGCCATGTTGTCATCTGCTAAGAAAGCAGTATTAGGATCAGGGTAGTACTGCAGTTGTGTAACTGCTGGGTGGATGAACTACGGTCAGGTGATTTGTTTGAACGCGATTTGTCCGGACAGCGGTAGTCAGCGCAAACAACGGCAGTGGGACAACTGGGATTTGCCTTGCATTGAACCCAGCCCCAAATCTGACCTGAACACTGCAATTTACTGACTCGCTGTACTTATAGAGTTTTGAAATCAAGCCAGGGAGAATTTTTTTTAATCCGAAAGCGTTGTAGCCTCAGGTTCATTGTAGATGGCACACACAAATAATTAGTAGCAAAAAAAACAGTCGCTGTTTTCCCTTTGTTTAAGTTTTTTGTTTTAAAAACTTACTATAGAACTAGGGGACGGGATAGCTCTGTGGTCAGAGCACTCGCTTTCCCCCAGATAAGGTTAAGCGACGTCGAGCGTGGTTACCACTTGGATGGGTGACAGTTTGCACGCCTTGGCTTCAGTGCAGTCCCCCCAGTTCACCCAGCTGTAAATGGGTACCTGCCCTCTTTAGGGTCGGGGAAGGTAAAGCAGCGAGGGAGAGGAGATGGGCACCGCCCTCAATATACTGCCCCCTAGAGAAACTGAGGTCTCTGATGCCTCGCTCCCCTATGACTACATAGGTTATGGGACACCTTTACCTTTTATTTGTTTGTTGGGTGTTTTTTTCTTTTTACTATAGAACTGCAGATATGAACGTGTTTATGCACTTTACAAAATGTTGCAGCATCTTCTGTGGTGTCCCCACCGTCTGTAGGACTACGGGGTAGGTGAAGATGAAGGGGGACAATCTCTCCATTCATCCATTCAGAGCTTGGATTAGCCAAAATAATCCACACCTTCACCCCCACCCCACCCCCTACTACTACAACTCCCTTGGTTTGTTTGGTTTTTTTTAAACCAAAACCCCCTGTTGTAGGTTTATATATTTTGTACCACTTCTTTTTATTAAACTTGAATGTTCAAAAATGTACTGTCAATAGTTTAGGTTTTAAAAACATCTTTAATTCAAGGAACAGGGACACATTGAAGTGTGCTTGTCTTGGCTGTACTCCATAGCTGTAAATACGGATTATGGGACCTTGCTGTTATTATTGACCAATCAAGTGATAAGAAACCTTTTTTTAAGAATTTATTTTATCCTTTTATAATGAAGATAATGGAATAAGAACTTATGTGCTTTTTTTTTTACATCCAGTCCCCTTCCAACTAGAAGGCTATTTATAGCTTTAAAACCCCCACTGGTAAAGCTATTCCAAGGAAGGGGTTTGTCGATATCTGTTTTGGTGCTAGAACCAGAAACGCGAACTTGAAGTTGAATTCTTTTTGGTTGTTCTTTTCCAATAGCTGTCATGATGGGTTGGGTTGTTTTTTGGGGGGGGTTAACATTCTACTATTATCAACACTTAATTTTTGAGCATGCAGTTAATCCATGATGTGGCTAGAGAGTTGTGTGTGCCGTTCTTTTTTGAGAGGTATGTGGGTAATGGTACTTACACTGTGTTTACTGGTTATGTCAAGGTTTTGTTTTGGTTTTGGGGTTGTTGGGTTGGGGTGTGTTTTTTTTTTTTTGGGGGGGGGGGGATGGGGGGGGGGGGGGGGGGGGGAGGAGGGTGTCATTTCAAGGTACAGGGTTGATTTTGTCTGACACAAACCAGTCAGAAACACGTTTAGTCATGAAAGTTGAAAGGTACTGTTTTGTACATGCTCCCATTTTATTTTATTTGTTGCCATTTTTGTTGCCACTTCCACTGGAAAGTCGCAAGTTTGTTTTCCTTCAAGCCCCTTTGCATGGAAACTGTATAATGCATGAATGGTAGTTTCCTTGTTGGTGGTGCTGGTGATGGTGTTTGTTGGGTTGTGTGTGAGTGTGTGTGTGTTGTGTTGTGTTTTGTTGTGTGTGTGTGTATTGTGTTGTGTGTGTGTGTTGTGTTGTGTGTGTGTGTTTGTGTGTATTGTGTTTTTTTGTGTGTGTGTTGTGTTTGTGTGTGTGTGTTGTGTTTTGTTGTGTGTGTATGTGTGTGTATGTGTGTGTGTGTGTTGTGTTGTGTGTGTTTGTGTGTGTTGTGTTGTGTGTGAGTGGAGAGAGAGAGAGAGAGATTATAGAACCGTTTTGTTGTGAGAAAGGGCCTACTTTGGATCCATCAACCCATCACTTAACCCCCTCACAATTTGTCCATGACTCCCCCTCCCTCCTTCCTTCCTACCGAAGCCAGCACTTCAAGTTGTGGCATCAGTTGCTATGTAGCCTGCAATCTAGGTTCTAACATTAGTGCATGATTTATTTTCTCTCTCAAATGCTTCCAGACTTACATGGCTATTTGTTTATATGGCAAACTTGGTTGATGTCATTTTTTTTTTGTAATTGGTACGGCTGTTGTGCTATTGTTTTCTTCAATTTTTACTTCTGTTGTAATGATGGAATGTTGCTGGATTTTTAATTTGTTTTAGGAAGCATTGCATCTTCTTTTCCTGTTTTTCATTTTTTGTTCACATCTTTTTGTGTATGTTTATTGCATACATACTTACATATATATATATATATATATATATATATATTATATATTATATATATATATATATATATTTGTGTGTGTATGCATATTATTGTATGCAGGTTGTGTGTGTGTGTGTGTGTGTGTGTGTGTGTGTGTGTGTGTATGTGCGTGCGCGCGCTTAGATTTTGGCCCAAGTCATTAATATTGTACTGTACGAAAATTCAAAATTTTTAGACAAGCCATTTTGTACACGTCCTCTTATCCTCATTCCAGTTGAAAGCGTGATTATTTGCCTTCTTCTCTGTAACTAGGTTTTTACAGTGAATTTCATCGCCATTGTCTTAAACATCAGAACAATTTTTAATGTCAGTACTGGGCTTTCATGCCGTGGTTCTGTTGCAGCCAATACTCACTGGTGTTACTTGACAATTATTTGACGAGCTATGTCTACATGGCTACAGCAGGGTTTTTTTTTATATGCCGTATTTTGGGTCAGTCACACTTACGCAATGTTGCTGTTGTTATAAAGCGATTCCGTGTACTCTTTTACATATAAAATGATGACATAGAATGCAATCATGTTGATGTGAACATGTAGAGAGTAGTTATTTGTATACTCAAGTGCTTGCATTAGCAGTGGGCATGTTCGAGTGACAAGTTTTGTTTGGATTTTTGTTTTTCGATTCCTCGACTAGAGCTCCGAGGTTAACCAATGGTGAGATTTTTGTGTAAGAGACCGGGATTTTTTTTGCCCACCATGAAGGTACCTGCATTTGGACTTCGGGGGTTTATGCTGGGTATTTCGGTGTCTTGGTAATCCACCAAACGCTGACATGAATCACGAGATCTTTAATCTACATCTTTGATCTTCTATGCGTATATACCCGAAAGAAATTAAGCCACTGGCAGGCCTGCATTTGAAGTTGATCTGGGAGTTCGTTAAAAAACCACAACCAACCCTTAATTCACCAGACGTCGAGATTCGAACCCACAGCTTCATGAACCCCTGGGATAAAGTTGCATGGTTTTAACCGCTGGGCCACTGGGCACTAGCGTTCAACGGAGACAAGGTGAAATGGTAGATGTAGAATCGACAGCACAACAGTACCGCCGATGTCTTCAAAGTATACCCAGTAGCTGACACCTATGCTTGAAACGTTTTCTAAGATATGGATTTTGCATGTACGTTGGAATGACTGTTTTGCTTTTACTGCGGACTTTTATTGTCTATTGTTGTTGTCGTATTTAAGCTGTGAGTGTACTGTATTGCTTTTGGATTTTAATGTTTTCATACAATAGTGATGTTAGTAAGTGTATATCTTTGCGCATATTAATTTGGGACTGATTTTGTCTTTATTTTATGGGGGTTGGTTGTGGGTGGGGAGGGGGGGGGGGTGTTTGTTTCTGCATTGTAGGGGCATGGACTATAGTGTTGTTTCATAAAAGAGGGTGACGGTATGTTTGGGTCTTCCTTGCAATTTAGGTCTATAGAGAAGATTGGGGGCATTAATATTGTTTTGTTTCCATTCATACTGTTGTTTATGTTCATACTGTTGTTTATGTTCATACTGTTGTTTATGTTCATACTGTTGTTTATGTTCATACTGTTCTTTATGTTCATACTGTTCTTTATGTTCATAGTGTTGTTGTTTTTTATTCGTGCTGTTGTTTCCATGTATGCTGCTGTTTCAATGTTGAGTCGCCTTGTGCTTAAAACATAGAACAGAAATACAACAATTACCATTACGATGACAAAGAAACAGCCATGATTTTCAGTGAGGTGTTTTTGGTATCTCTAGGCGTGTCTTTTTCTTAAATAGGATCTGCTTAAAGGCAAGTAATAAAGGATTGCAAGTATATATATATATATATTTATATATATATATTATATATATATATATATATATATATATATATATATATACATCACAGTGTCTAAGCACTATATATATATATATATATATATAATATATATTTTAGATATATATATTTATAATATATTATATATATATATTGCTTAGACATTGCGGTTAATTTCAAATGATTATATATAAATCTCCTTTTTCTGTACTTTTAAGGTGTTTTTAGTTTCTTTAATCTCTTGTTTTAACTTAGAAACTGTGTCGTAGTGTGTCCCGACAAACACAACGTGTACTGTGTCCCCATCAATACAGTGTGTACTGTGTCCCCATCAACACAGCGTGTATTGTGTCCCCAAAAACAAAGTGTCCCCATCAACACAGCGTGTACTGTGTCCCCATAAACACAGCGTGTATTGTGTCCCCAAAAACAAAGTGTCCCCATCAACACAGCATCCCCATCAACACAGCGTGTACTGTGTCCCCATAAACACAGCGTGTACTGTGTCCCCAAAAACAAAGTGTCCCCATCAACACAGTATCCCCATCAACACAGCGTGTACTGTGTCCCCATAAACACAGCGTGTACTGTGTCCCCATAAACACAGCGTGTACAGTATCCCCATCAACACAGCGTGTACTGTGTCCCCATCAACACCGTGTACACAAAAAACATAGCGTGCGCAGTGTCCCCACCAGCACAGTGTCCCCATCAACACAGTTCCCATCAACACAGCGTGTACTGTCTCTACCAACACAGAGTGTACTATGTCCCCATCAACACAACGTGTGTTGTGTTCCCATCAACACAGCGTGTACTATGTCCCCATCAACACAACGTGTACTGTGTCCCTATCAACACAACGTGTACTCTGTCCCTATCAACACAGTGTGTGCTGTGTCCCCATAAACACAGCGTGTACTGTGTCCCCATCAACACAGTGTGTACTATGTCCCCATCAACACAACGTGTGTTGTGTTCCCATCAACACAGCGTGTACTATGTCCCCATCAACACAGCGTGTATTGTGTCCCTATCAACACAGCGTGTACTGTGTCCCCATCAACACAGCGTGTACTGTGTCCCCATCAACACAGTGTCCCCATCAACACAGTGTCCCTATCAACACAGCGTGTACCATGTCTCTATCAACACAAGTATCTCAAAATCAACACACTGTTGGCAATACTGATGTTGATAACATAACGTATATATTAGCGCATTGCTTGGTGCTTACGAGTTTACATCACGCATGTTGAGGCTTTTGCTGTATTGATATGGCTGGAATTGACGTTGAGGGGGGGGGGGGTGTATGGTGGGGATGGGGAGGGGTGGAGAGGATGGAGCTAGCTCCCTTTTGTTAAAAATTTGGGGCTTTAACGCTGGATTTTTGGCCGGGAGGGGGTT
>CM054163.1:10125602-10133787 GCA_028751875.1 Rapana venosa | reverse complement strand
CACACAATACAGAGATATAAATCACACACACACAATACACATATGTATGAACACACACAAAATACACAGTATGTATGATCACACACACAATACACAGTATGTATGATCACAGACACAATTCAGAGTATGTATGATCACACACAATATAGAGTATGTATGATCACACACACAATACAGAGTATGTATGATCACAGACACAATTCAGAGTATGTATGATCACACACACAATACAGAGTATGTATGGTCACACACAATACAGAGTATGTATGATCACACACACATACAATACAAGGTATGTATGATCACACACACAATACAGAGTATGAACGATCACACACACACATTACATAATATGTATGATCACACACAGACAATACAAAATATGTATGATCACACACAATACAGAGTATGTATGATCACACACACAATACACAGTATGTATGATCACACACACACAATACAGAGTATGTATGATCACGCACAATACAGAGTATGTATAATCACACACACACAATACAGAGTATGTATAATCACACACACAATACAGAGTATGTATGATCACACGCACACACAATACAGAGTATGTATAATCACACACACAATACAGAGTATGTATGATCACACGCACACACAATACAGAGTATGTATAATCACACACACAATACAGAGTATGTATGATCACACGCACACACAATACAGAGTATGTATAATCACACACACAATACAGAGTATGTACGATCACACACAATACAGAGTATGTATGATCTTACACAATACAGAGTATGTATGATCACACACAATACATAGTATGTATGATCACACACAATACAGAGTATATGATCACACACAATACACAGTATATGATCACACACAATACAGACTATGTATGATCACACACAATACAGAGTATGTATAATCACACACACACAATACAGAGTATGTATAATCACACACACAATACAGAGTATGTACGATCACACACAATACAGAGTATGTATGATCTTACACAATACAGAGTATGTATGATCACACACAATACAGAGTATGTATGATCACACACAATACATAGTATGTATGATCACACACAATACAGACTATGTATGATCACACACACAATACAGAGTATGTATGATCACACACTATACAGAGTATGTATGATCACACACACGCACTATACAGAGTATGTATGATCACACACACGCACAATACAGAGTATGTATGATCACACACACAATACAGAATATGTATGATCACACACACAATACAGAGTATGTATGATCACACACACACACAATACAGAGTATGTATAATCACACACACAATACAGACTATGTATGATCACACACAATACAGAGTATGTATAATCACACACACACAATACAGAGTATGTATGATCACACACACAATACAGAGTATGTATGATCACACACTATACAGAGTATGTATGATCACACACACGCACTATACAGAGTATGTATGATCACACACACAATACAGAGTATGTATGATCACACACTATACAGAGTATGTATGATCACACACACTATACAGAATATGTATGATCACACACACGCACAATACAGAGTATGTATGATCACACACTATACAGAGTATGTATGATCACACACACACACGTACATATATACACACAAAAATTCAAACATATATGTACATACGTACATACATGCAGCATACATACAGTATGTGTGATAACACACACACTATGTGCGGTTCCCCCCACCCCTATTCCGACTCCCACACACTTTGTGCAATCTACCCCCTCTCCCCCCCCCCCCCAAATACACACATTTATGACCACTCGTAAGGAACCATAAGTTAAAGCATTCCCATACTGTTAGGTAGTGTATTGTATGTAGCACTTTTTCTTCATTGTATCGAACACTATAACATACTTTCATTTTGTTTGTGTTGTTTTCTTGTTTTGTTGTGTTTTGTAGAAAATCTACCATAATAAAAATTCCATTTCCTTCTTTTCTTTTCTTCTTCTTATTGTTTTCATCATCATATTTGCATCATTATTATATTATTATTAGTATCATCGACATTAGTATAAGCATCCTCCATCATCTCATCATTGTTTTGATCATGATTATCATTGTTAAGGGGTTTACATAGTCCTGCTGCCCCTTAAAGGGGACCGTTTTGTCGCTTTCGTTGCTACTGATGCTGCTGCTGCTGCTGCTGTTGTTGCTGCTAATATAGTTGCTACCTCTGCTGCTTTGGTTGCCGTGGTTGCTACTGTGCTGCTGTATTTGTTGCCGCTGCTGTTCTTGCTGCTGCTGCTGTTGCTACTGCTTCTTCTACAACTTTTTTCTGTTGCTGCTTTTGCTCTTCTGTTATGGTTGATTTCTTGATCCTGCTACAGTTGCTGTTGTTGCCGTTGCTGTTGCTGCTGTTGTTGCAGCTGTTGTTGCTGATGGTGATGTTGTTACTGCTGTTGCTGTTGTTACAGCTGTTACTGTTGTTTCTGCTGTTGTTGTTGTTGCTGTTGTTGCTGCTGTTTCTGCATTTGCTGTTGTTGATGTTGTTAATGTTGCTTCTGTTGATGTTGTTGCTGCTGTTGATGTTGTTGCTTCTTTTGCTGTTGTTGATGTTGTTTCTGCTGTTGCTGTTGATGTTGTTGCTGTTACTGCTGTTGTTGCTGTTGCTGTTATTTCTGCTGTTGCTGTTGTTGCTTCTGTTGCTCTTGTTGTTTCTGCTGTTGCTGTTGTTGCTGCTGTTGTTGCTGCTGTTGTTGCTGTTGCTGTTATTTCTGCTGTTGCTGTTGTTGCTTCTGTTGCTCTTGTTGTTTCTGCTGTTGCTGTTGTTGCTGCTGTTGTTGCTGCTGTTGTTGCTGCCGCCGCTGCTGTTCCTGCTCAAAGAGGCAGTCCTCAGACCACGGAGTGGGCTCGCACATCACTAGAGGCGCTGAAAGAACACAGGACTGTCTGCATAGCACACTGCACTGGTGGCTTTGGGAGTGTCGGGTGGGGAATGGGGGTTGTTGACATTTCGTACACTGCATGCATATATTCTGCGTGCATGCGCGCGTGCAATCTCTCTCTCTGTCTCTATTTGTCTTTCTGTCTCTGTCTCTGTCTCTCTCTCACACACACACACACACACACACTTACACACACACACACACTCTCTCTCACATATACACACACTCACACACACTCTCATTCACACACTCTCACACACACTCACACAAACACTCACACACAGACTCATACACACACTCACTCACACACTCACACACGCACGCGCACAACACACACACACACACACACACACACACACACACACACTCACACACATACACACACCACACACACACACACACACACACACACACCACACACACAACACACACACACACACACACACACACACACATAGCAGTCCTTCGGATGAGACTATAAACCGAGGCCCCATGTGCGAACGCACGCAGAACATCTTGCGCACACGTTAAATCCTGTTCCGCTTTTCGGAAGAGTAGGGCATTGTGTGCCGACGGTCTGCCTAGTTAGTGATTAAAGCGCGGAACTCGCAAACTGGGAAGGGATGACAAAACTGACAAAACTGCATACACACGGGGACTAGATAAGAAAACCGCACACGAGTGCTTATTCCATTATCCTCGAAATAAAAGAATCAACATCATCATTATCATCATCAGCAGCAGCAGCAGCAGCATTAAATTTTTTTTTTAATCATTAAATTTGACGGAGCGTGTGTGTATAGGCCACAACATGTTCCAGGATACTTCACCCATGGAATTCACATCAGTTCTTCCCCCGGGATAGCTCAGTGGTCAGAGCACTCGCTTTCCCCCAAGCCAATGTTAAGCAGCGTCGAGCGTGGTTAGCAAAAGGATGGATGACCGTTTTGCGCACCTTGGCTTCAGTACAGTCCCCCATTCACCCAGCTTTAAAAAGGTACCTGCCTCTCTGGGGTCATGGAAGGTAAAGCAGCGAGGGAGAGGAGATGGGCGCCGTCCTCAATATGCTGGCCCTTAGAGAAGCTGAGGTCTCTGACGCCTCGCTCCCCTACGACCTTAATATAGGCTATGGGACACCTTTCCCTTACTCCCCCCTAAAGTCCTTCCCATGAGATTACAAACAGAGGCCTCGTGGAACCAACGCTACGCAGAACATCTTTTGCGCGCACGTTACACCCCGTTCCGCATTTCGGAAGAGTAATGAATGACATGGTTCTTTAAAAAAAAAAAAAAAGCTTGCACATCCACGAAGTCGGAATGCGGCAACCTTAATGAAGGGCAAACGGTCACATACGTAAACTCTCACCATTGCTGAACCTTGCAGCTCTAGCTGAGGAACGAACAAAAGAAAATAGAAAAGGGAAACTGACATGAAAACAAAAAAAGCAAAGCAAAAAAACTTTTAAAAAACGCACTACAAAAGAACACTTCATAACAGTTACAGTACAATACAATACCATACAATATGACACTATTCAAAACAGTACAATACAATACAATGCAACACAACAAAACACAACACTTCACAACACAAGATCAACGCCCACATCCCACCCCACACTGCCACCGCCACACTCCCGACCCCCATCCCTACCGTCCCTTCCAGCCTCCCCCCCTCCAGCCCCTACCTATGCCAGAAGCCACGTCTCGCGGTGTCCAGCCGTAGCGCTGGTAGTTGTGGGGAGGCTGCAGCTGAGGGAACAGCGCGGGGTCCTGGTAGCTGACCCTGACCACCGTGTGCAGGGGGTGAGGGATCGGGTCATCTGCCATCATGACACAGTGTACACTATCATCTGCCATCACCACACGGTGTACACTATCATCTGCCATCAGGACACAGTGTACACTATCATCTGCCATCAGGACACAGTGTACACTAGCATCTGCCATCAGGACACAGTGTACACTAGCATCCGCCATCAGGACACAGTGTACACTATCATCTGCCATCATCAGGACACAGTGTACACTACCATCTGCCATCATCATGACACAGTGTACACTACCATCTGCCATCATCATGACACAGTGTACACTAGCATCTGCCATCATCAGGACACAGTGTACACTAGCATCCGCCATCAGGACACAGTGTACACTATCATCTGCCATCATCATGACACAGTGTACACTACCATCTGCCATCATCATGACACAGTGTACACTAGCATCTGCCATCATCAGGACACAGTGTACACTACCATCTGCCATCATGACACAGTGTACACTATCATCTGCCATCATGACACAGTGTACACTATCATCTGCCATCATCATGACGTAGAGTACACTACCATCTGCCATCATCATGACACAGTGTACACTATCATCTGCCATCAGGACACAGTGTACCCTATCATCTGCCATCATGACACATTGTACACTATCATCTACCATCATGACACAGTGTACACTAAGTGTTTGATTCTAATCTTGCATTGTCGTCTTATGAAATTCATTCTAAGTTAACGAAATGCATACATTCAAAGATTATAGAAAAACATTATCAGCAGTTTCCTTGCCCACGGAAATTAGAAATTCTAATACATAAACTGAGATTAAATGCATGGAATACTAAATATTAAAAAAATGTAACATGTTGTTGTTCTATTCCACTTTCAGTCCACCATTTGTTGTTTGATTGCCCAATTCTTCTTGACATGTATAAAAGGAGAGGTTTAGATATTCATAAGAAATATGCCACTAGTCAAGAAGTCTTATATGACTCTCAGCAATTCATAGTGTCAGTTGCTGAAGTCATATATTCTTCACATGTAAAACCGTTACTGTAATTACACACACACATATATATATATAATATATATATAATATATATATATATATAATATATTATATATATATATATATAAATGTGTGTGTGTGTGTGTGTGTTGTGTGTGTGTGTGTGTGTGTGTGTGTATGTTTATATATATATATATATATATTGTATATGTATAATATAATATATATATTTATATATGTGTATGTACATACATATATATATATATATATATATATAAATATATAATATATATATATATATATATATAGATAGATAGATAGATAGATATAGATATGTATATATTATATACTATATGTGTGTGTGGATGTGGTGCGTGTAGGAGGAGAGAAAGAAGAGATGAGAAGAGAGAGGAGAAAGAGAGGAGAGAGAGAGAGAGAGAGAGAGAGAGAGAGAGAGATGCGGTGTGTAATAATAGGTACTTTGGTATGAATTCGGGTGTGTCTAAGTCACCATGTAGTGAATAGACATTAAACAAAACAAAACAAAAACAGTGTACACTATCATCTGCCATCATGACACAGTGTACACTATCATCTGCCATCATTACACGTTGTACACTATCATCTGCTATCATGACACAGTGTACACTATCATCTGTCATCATGACACAGTGTACACTATCATCTGCCATCACCACACAGTGTACACTATCATCTGCTATCATGACACAGTGTACACTACCATCTGTCATCATGACACAGTGTACACTATCACCTGTCATCACGACACAGTGTACACTATCATCTGCTATCATGACACAGTGTACACTACCATCTGCCATCAGGACACAGTGTACACTATCATCTGCCATCATGACACAGTGTACACTATCGCCTGTCATCATGACACAGTGTACACTATCACCTGTCATCACGACACAGTGTACACTATCATCTACCATCATGACACAGTGTACACTTTTATCTGTCATCATGACACATTGTACACTATCATCTGTCATCACGACAGAGTGTACACTATCATCTGCCATCATGACACAGTGTACACTATCATCTGCCAACATGACACAGTGTACACTACCATCTACCATCATGACACAGTGTACACTATCATCTGCCATCATGACACAGTGTACACTATCATCTGCCAACATGACACAGTGTACACTACCATCTACCATCATGACACAGTGTACACAATCATCTGTCATCATGACACAGTGTACACTACCATCTGCCATCATGACACAGTGTACACTATCATCTACCATCATGACACAGTGTACACAATCATCTGTCATCAGGACACAGTGTACATTACCATCTGCCATCATGACACAGTGTACACTATCATCTGTCATCATGACACAGTGTACACTATCACCTGTCATCATGACACAGTGTACACTATCATCTGTCATCACGACACAGTGTACACTATCATCTGTCATCATGACACAGTGTACACTATCACCTGTCATCACGACACAGTGTACATTACCATCTGCCATCTCGACACGTTGTACACTATCGTCTGCTATCATGGCACAATATACACGTTCATCTGCCATAATTAGACAGTGTACATTATAATCTGCCATTACGACACAGTGTACACTATCATCTGCCACCATGAAACAGTGTACACTATCATTTGCCGTCATGACACAGTGTACACTGTCATCTGCCAACATAATAATAATAATAATAATAATAATATATGGAATTTATAGAGCGCCATATCTTGCAATTACAAATCAGAGCGCTTCCATTCAATCCGCTCCCACACAAACAACCAACAATGATTAACAATATTCTAACAAATTCAAATGTCACTACCCACAACACACACACACACAACACAACACACGAAAAAACAACAACACACACACACACACACACAACACACAAATACACACACACACACACACAACTTGTACATTTCAGCAGGGTGATGGAATTTTGGCTATCAAAGGCAGGGACAGACATGAGATGAAACAAGAGGGAAAAATCTTAGGTTTGAAATAGGTATGTTTTGAGGCTGCCATCATGCACATCATCAACATGACACAGTGTACACTATCATCTGCCATCATGACACAGTGTACACTATCATCTGCCATCATGACACGTTGTACACTACCATCTGCCATCATGGCACATTGTACATTATCATCTGCCATCATGGCACATTGTACATTATCATCTGCCATCATGGCACATTGTACATTATCATCTGCCATCATGACACAGTGTACACTATCATCTGCCATCATGGCACGTTGTACACTACCATCTGCCATCATGGCACATTGTACATTATCATCTGCCATCATGGCACATTGTACATTATCATCTGCCATCATGGCACATTGTACATTATCATCTGCCATCATGGCACATTGTACATTATCATCT
>CM054163.1:10115602-10120602 GCA_028751875.1 Rapana venosa | reverse complement strand
ACTACGGGATCGATCTTTAACGTGCATAGTTTGAAGGGAATTGAAGCCACTACTGGCACTTGAAGTTGACCTGGGAGCTTGTAAAAAAAAAAATCCACCCTGAATTCACCAAACACCGCCAAGATTCCAACCAGCAACTCCGTGGAGGCATGGGATTGAAGTTGAACGGTCAATCTGTACCTCCCGCAACACTTTCCCTGTTTCCCTTGTAAAAAGCCAGTATATACCCCTCCCCACCCCCACCCCTCAGCAAAAGCCAAACTGTTACCCTTGCTAAAGCCAGTATGTATCCCAGCAATGGCCAATCTGTTCCCCTTGCTAAAGCCAGTATGTATCCCAGCAAAAGTCAATCTGTTCCCCTTGCTAAAGTTAGTATGTATCCCAGCAAAAACCAATCTGTTCCCCTTCCTTAAGCCAGTATGTATCCCAGCAAAAGCCAATCTGGTCCCCTTGCAAAAGCCAGTCTGTTCCCCTTGCTAATGTCAGTATGTATCCCAGCAAAAGCCAATCTGTCCCCTTGCAAAAGCCAATCTGTACCCCTTGCAAAAGCCAATCTGTTCCTTTGCAAAAGCTCATCTGTTCCCCTTGCAAAAGCCAATCTATTCCCCTTGCAAAAGCCAATCTGTTTCCTTTGCAAAAGTCAATCTGTTCCCCTTGCAAATACCAATCTGTTCCATTGCAAAAGCTCATCTGTTCCCCTTGCAAAAGCCAATCTATTCCCCTTGCAAAAGCCAATCTGTTTCCCTTGCAAAAGTCAATCTGTTCCCCTTGCAAATACCAATCTGTTCCCTTTGCAAAAGCCAATCGGTTTCCCTTGAAAAAGCCAATCTTTTCCCCTTGCAAAAGCCAATCTATTCCCCTTACAAAAGCTAATCTGTTTCCTTTGAAAAAGCCGATATGTTCCCCTTGCAAAAGCCAATCTGTTCTCCTTGCAAAAGCCAATCTGCTCCCCTTGCAAAAGCCAATCTGTTCCCTTGCTAATGCCAGTATGTATCCCAGCAAAATCCAATCTGTCCCATTGCAAAAGCCAATCTGTTCCCCTTGCAAAAGCCAATCTGTTTCCTTTGCAAAAGCCAATCTGTTCCCCTTGCAAAAGCCAATCTGTTCCCCTTGCAAAAGTCAATCTGTTCCCCTTGCAAAAGCTAATCTGTTTCCCATGCAGAACCCCGTATGTACCTCCAGCAAAAGTCAATTGATTCCCCTTCTCATTGCATCAAACGCTATATGCAAAATATGTAACTGATGGGTTTTCCCCCATATTTATAAAGAAATCTGGTTGCATTGTATCAACTCATGGCAGGCAAAATTGTATCCTGCGGGCACTTTTTTCTAATACTATTCTGAAAATACAACAGTTTGTGAATAGGATTAATTTCAACTAACTGGGTGTATCTGGTACTTGAAGGTTTTTTTATGGCATAGAATGGCAACAATATCAAGTATTGCGTCATTATCAATGTTGTTCCCAGGTGATATTGGAGTGGGGTGGTCTTTTAAGAAGGGTAAATGAATGAAGAGATCTGAACTGTGTTTGTACGCATTTTCCGGTCTCAGACAGCGCTTTATTCGTGTTCTTGAAACATGCATGTACGGGAGTATATCATTTATGTATTGCCAAGGTCTAAACAAAGCTGGTGATAAGTTGTGAATAACTGCGGTTAGTTTCTCTCCCTCTTTCCACACTTATACCTTGAAATGTATAGTGGAAAAAGGCCGATATGCATAAAGCAATCTCAGAGTTTAGAGTTCAGAGTTCAGGATGTTTGCTGCTAGAAAAGGCAAAAAAGAAACAAAGACCAAAAACAAAACCGTTAAGAGTTCAGAGTTCATGGTGTTTGCTGCTAGAAAAGGCACAACAAAGACCAAAAAAAAACATTAAGAGTTCAGAGTTCATGGTGTTTGCTGCTAGAAAAGGCACAACAAAGACAAAAAAAAAACCTTTAAGAGTTCAGAGTTCAGGATGTTTGCTGCTAGAAAAGGCACACACAAAAAACCAGAATAAAACCCGTGAATCATCTTACCTCTGGATCCATGGGAGGCAGGGGTCTGAAGCGCTTGTGCAGGGGGATGGGGTACTGGGTGGAGCGGACAGGCGTCAGGTACAGGTTGCGGCCTGGCCGGAGGGGGTCACTGGTCCAGTCCAGGTAGTCCGTGTTGTGCAGGGTGCGAGGGTACCTGGAGAAGAGACGTGACGCCGTCCACCGATCGGTGAATCGTCACTGAACTGGTCAAATAATCAGTTTGTCCGTTTTGTTTTGTTGTGTTTTTGTTTTCTTTCCTCGGCTAGAGCTCCGAGGTTCACCAATGGTGAGATTTTGCTTGAGGCAACACGTTATTTAAAAGAATTTTAACCCACACTGAAGGTAGCCGCATTCCGACTTTGGAGATGTATGCTGGGTAATGTTCATGGTGGGTTTTTTTTAATCGCTGACATGAATAGCAGGACCTTTAACGTGCCTATTTGATCTGCTCCTTGTGTACATATACACACGAAGGAAATTAAGACACTGCCAGGTTTTGCATTTGAAGTTGACCTAGATGGTCGTAAACATCCCTACCTTTACTTCACCGTCGAGATTCGAACGCACGACTTCATGGACCGATCATGATTGAAGTGGAACGTGTCTAACTTCTCAGCTATAGCGTCAGTTATTTCTCAAATGCTGGTAACTGGCCCAGGCCAAAAGCTGTGTCATCATTGATGACAGCTAATTGCCAAGGCCTACACTAATATGTTGTCATGTTGTAAAATGTTGTGTTGAGATTGCCTTCAGCCATGACAAGCTCTTAACATAACAACCTGCACTCTCCTTTGTTAAAGGAGAAAACTATCCTCTGAAGACGGAGTAATGCTGCATATACGGCAAAGTACTTGAAAAGAGTCATACACGCAAACTTCTAATCCGGTGTACTTCCTATCTCACTGTGATTCCCAGGTGGGATGAGTGAGGCAGAGTGTGGCATGTTCTGGGTGACCCCCAGGGTGTAAAGCTGGGGAACGCACAACAGCAACAACAACAAATGCTTTTAATGCTTCAATATGGGAAAAAACATACATCCAATATAACACTTCTGATTCTACGACCCATTACTAAATTTGTGCTTGTTTCCTTCTCTGTTCTTTGTGTGTGGTTGTAAGATGTCTCTCCTCTGTGTGTGTGTGTGTGTGTGTGTGTGTGTGTGGTGTGTGTGTGTGTGTGTGTGTGTGTGTGTGTGTGTGTGTGTGTAGGAGAGTGGGAGCGTGTCCCCCGTAATCACCGCTGATAGCTCTGACCTGTGTTGCTCTGTCCAGCAATGAGATTTGCGGACATAGGGGGCAAAGAGACACTCCAGATCATCCTCCGCCATGCTTCACTCCTTCTGTGACAATCCGGTCTACTCAGTTCTGCTCTGTTCTTCTCCTGTTGAGAGATAACGAGGGGAGAGGGAAGGGGAGAGAGAGAGGGAGAGGGGGGAGGAGTGTGGTAGAGGGGGAGAGAGCGAGGGAGAGAGAGAGAGAGAGAGGGGGGGGGGGAGAGGGAGAAAGAGGGAGGGAGGGGGAGTTCAGTTATTAGGTACACGGTATTATGTTGTAGATTATAATTTTTTTAATAACATTTTTATGTTTATTTCAAGGATAATGGAATAAGCACTCATGTGCTTTCTACATCCAGTTTCCGTGTGTATGCTGTTTTGTAAATGTCATTCGTTCCTACTGGCACACAATGGCCTACTCTTCCGAAAAGCGGAACGGAGTTTTGACGTGTACGCAAGATGGTCTGCGTGCGTTCGCACACGGGACCTCGGTTAATAGTCTCATTCGAAGGACTTTTGGGGAGAGTGGAGTCGGCACTGATGTTAACTCCAGAGGAAATGTCTTCTTGAACAAGATTGGAACACGGGTCAGCAGATCACGAATATATCTCTCTAACCACCAGGCTATCCCGTCCAGCAGGCTATTCTACGTGTATGTGTGTTGGTGTGTGTGTGTGTGTTGTGGTGTGTGTGTGTGTGTGTGTGTGTGTTGGTGTGTGTGTGTGTGGTGTGTGTGTGTGTGTGCGTGTGTGTGTGTAAGTAAGTAAGTAAGTGTGTATGCGCCCGCAAAGACGTACATATGTAGGTGTGTTCGTGGTTAGTACATGGGTGCACACGTACCAATAAATCCGTGTCTGCGCTTGCCTAAAAGCTATACGTTTGCACCATATGCACTAGCTGACATGCATAAAGATACGCATTAGTACAACATTTTTTTTGTTCAATTCACAAATTTCAAATTGAAAAACTCGTTTTCGATCAACATTGAAGAGAATTAATCCATTATCACGTGTGCTGCTTGTCTTACCCCCAAAATGTAATCTCTCCTAGCTGGTGTTGTAGATCTAGTTTGCTTCAAACGACGTCAAACATATTCTTCTTCACACTTTGGCCTGGCTGCCGCACACTTAGAAGCCGGATTGAAGCAGAATGGCCGGTTTGTGGCCGAATCATGAAACAGGCTTAGATCTTGACTAGGCCTTGATCTTTATATCGACTCTGTTATTCTAGAGTCACCTCGTAGCAGCAGAGGAAACTAGATGAGGCCTAGAAGTAGCGACACGCGAGGACAGGGGAGAGAGAGTGGTAGAAAATCGTCATAGACATTTTGCGTCATCAATGACGACTGATGATGATGACGTGTGATCAATGACGAATGAAAACTATGCTAGTCACAAAGTTTCAGGATGGTATAGAAGATCTTCTTGTGAAGAGAGCCTTTGTGAAATAATTATGGGATTAGTTTTATTAAATATTTTATGGTCCTAAGTTTATTGAAGAAAAAAATAAAAAGACCAGAAGTTAATTGGAAACGCCCAAATGTATTGAAATCTAACCCTTCGTTTTCGTTACAAAATTAAGTTTATTTTCACACGATAATATATGTCTAATTTTGACTTTGCTCTACATTAGTGATTCCTTAAATATGCCCGTCTTTAAATAATTCTCACTTACAATTGTTATGGTATGCTGCTTTCTTGACAACT
>CM054163.1:10108102-10110602 GCA_028751875.1 Rapana venosa | reverse complement strand
TTTTCTATCTCTCTTATGTATTCATCTCTAATCTATATAATGTTTTATTTAGCTATATTGGCTGCAGGTAAATGAGCGGGATGAATGAAAGCGCTTTGATTTGTTTTGGTTTTTTTGTCAAAATATGGCGCTATATGAATTTCATGTATTATTATTACTATTTACGTATTTGTGTGTATTTCATGTCACTCTTTTATTGTTTCGCCGTTATTTCTGTGTTATCTATGTTATGTATTATTCTATATTCTATAACTGTATTATTTACCTATATTTAATCAGCTATTTCTGTGTATCTCATGTTGGTTTTATATTGTCCCCCCTTTATTTATGTGTTTTCTTTCTATGGAGACGGGATAGCTCAGTTGTCAGAACACTCGCTTTCCCCCAGCTAAGGTTAAGCAGTGGTTACCATTTGGATGGGTGACCCTTTGCGCGCCTTGGCTTCAGTACAGTCCCCCAGTTCACCCAGCTGTAAATGGGTACCTGCCTCTTTAGGGTCGGGGAAGGTAAAGCAGCGAGGGAGAGGAGATGGGTGCTGCCCTCAATACGCTGGCCCCTTGAGAAGTTGAGGACCGATGCCTCGCTCCCCTACCACCACATATGTTACGGGACACCTTTACCTTTACTTTTTTAATCTATCTAATGTATTTAGCTGTAATCTATACTTATAACATGTATTTTAAAACTATAGTTATGTACTTATTCCTTTGTATTCCATGTTCGTTTATGTATTGTCTTGCATTTATTTATGTTCTTTCTATCGTATGTATTTGGCTTAAATCTACAATTATCTATATTATCTAAATATATTGATTCACCGAATCCTGTGTTTTGTATGTTTGTTTTTTTAATTGTCACGCCTTTATTAATATGCTTTGTACCTCTCTTATCTCTTTAGCTATAGTCGATATCTGTATTATGTAGCTATATTTATTTAGCGATTTATTTGTATTTCATGTTGCTTTTGTGTTGTCTTGCCTGATTTTGTTGTTGTTGTTAGTTGTCATGCTTTTATCTATTCCTATGTCCTTGCTGGTTTGTATGCAGTTTTTATTTCTGGAAATTATTTTTCTGTTTATTTAATTATTGTTTTTGTTTGTTTGTTTGTATCATTTGCTTGTAGACTTTAAACAAATTATCTTTCTTTTGCTCCTGATATTTCCTCTCCTTTTTAACAGTCCTTTTTTTGGAGGGGGAGGGGGGGATTTTTCGGGAATCATATCAGATCAGAACACTTTCCTATTTTCTTTTTGTTGTTGTTGTGGAATATTTCCGTTTCTTTTTTATCCGTCAAAGTTACGCATAAAAGCTCGTGTATTCTTTTGTTATGTCAATTATGTTTGCCTAATAATTTTTTTTCTCAGTTTTGAAAATTGTTAATGGCATGTGGGAACGATATTGAGACAGATAGGTTCATGTTTGTCGTCGTGTTCGACGATGACATCCAGAACAGCAGAGGAGGCAGAAATTTGGGCAGAAACTGGGCAGAAATTTGATTATAGTGGAGGTGCCTTCCCCGCAATACACCCCGACTCCACTCTCCCCAAAATTCCTTGGATGAGACTATAAACCGAAGTCCCGTGTACAAACGCACGCAGAACATCTTGCGCACACGTTAAAACCCATCCCGCTTTTCGGAAGAGTAGGCCATTGTGTGCCGGTTTGAATGGATGACAAAATTTACAAAACTGCATACACACGGGGACATGAGTGCTCATTCCATTATCGTCGAAATAAAAGAATTAAAAAAAAATGTGGGCATAAGGACAGTCAGCGTTGAAGATGTTCTCTAAAGGAAGGCTAGCCCCCACCCCCTTCCCCCTTAGGGCTGCAGCACTTAAGAACTGTACAAGTCAAGCTTGCTAATTGTATGTATGTTTGTCCGTCGTGTCCGACAATGACCTCCAAAACAGCAGAGGAGGCAGCTGCTGTTTTGGAAACTGGGCATAAATTTGATTATAGTGGAGATGCCTTGCCCACAGCACATCCCCACTCTCTCGGCCAAGTGGGCATAAGGACAGTCAGCGTTGGAGATGTTCTCCAAAGGCCAACCAGCCCCTAGGGCTGCAGCACATAAGGACTGTGCGAGTCATAGTTGATCACTAAAAACTAAGCTGTAAAGTGGAATTCCATGAGTGGGAAAGCCACTGGTCATACAGCCTCTCACTTTGCTGTTGCCCCCAGCGTCAATGGTTTAATCAACAACTGTGATAAAGCCCAGGTACTGAAGGCAAGACAGACAGGTAGAGAGACAGACATAATGTGTCTTTATAAATAGAGAGGATTAAAAGGCTTCATCTGTTAAATTCTAGCAATGTTACTCTCACGCCGATTATCCCAATAACCTTACCTGGTAAAACCACACCCCCACCCGTTTAGCCATATCCCCACCCCAGGTGAACATACAGGGCCGCCATCAGCTCATCAGTCTGAGAAGGCCCTGCGCTGCTTCTGAAATACTTCAGTTGTGCTCAGTGATGACTCTTCTGATCCTGTAGAC
>CM054163.1:10078102-10103102 GCA_028751875.1 Rapana venosa | reverse complement strand
ACAGGATTTAACGTGTGCGCAAGATGTTCTGCATGCGTTCGCACACAGGGCCTCGGTTTATAGTCTCATCCGAAGGAAGCGTTCACACTAATAAATAAATAATGATCCTCGAAATAAAAGAAGAAGAAAAAAATAGTAATAATAAATAAATTAATTAATAAATAAAAATAGAAAATAAATAAAAATTAATTTAAACAAATAAATAAATAAAAAAATTAAATAAAAAAGAAAGAATAAATAGAAAATAAATAAAAAGTATTTTTTTAAATAAATAAAAATTTCAATAAAAAATGTAAAAAAAATAAATAAAAAAATAAAAAACTTTAAAAAAAAAAATAATAAAACTAAATAAAAAAAATATAAAAAAATATAAAAAATATAAAAAATAAATACTAAAAACCCAACCCAACCGGACGACACACACGTGCAGGTGTGAAAGGGAAAGGGCATCGCTACCTGAAGGACCTGTTCATCACGCTGCTGGAGCTGCAGTGGCGCTATGTGATCCTGCTCTTCTTCACCTCCTTCTTCCTCTTCTACCTGGCCTTCGCCATGGTCTACTACCTGCTGGCCTGGCTGCATGGTGACTTCGACAACCTCAGTGAGTGGGGGTGCTGGTGGTGGGTGGTGGGTGGTGGTGGTGAGGGTAGTGGTGGTGGGTGGTGGTGGTGGGTGGTGGGTGGTGGTGGTGGGGTAGTGGTGGTGGTGTGGTGTAGGTGGTGGGTGGTGGTTGGTGGGGGTGGGTGGTGGGTGGTGGTGGTGTGGTGGTGGGTAGTGGTGGTGGTGGGTGGTGGTAAGTGGTGGTGTGGTGGTGGTGGGTAGTGGTGTGGTGGTGGTGGGGTGGTGGTGTGGTGGTGGTGGTGGTGGGGTGTGGTGGTGGGTGAGGGTAGTGGTGGGGTGGTGTGGTGGTGGTGTGGTGGTGGTGGGTGGTGTGGTGGTGTGTGGTGGTGGTGTGGTGAGGGTGTGGTGGGTGGTGTGAATGGTGGTGGTGGTGGTGGTGGTGGTGAGGGTAGTGGTGGTGGTGGGTGGTGGTGTGGTTGGTGGTGGTGAGGGTGTGTGGTTGGTGGTGAGGGGTGTGGTGGTGGTGGTGGTGGGTGTGGTGGTGGTGGTGGGGTGGGGTGGTGGGTGGTGGTGAGGGTAGTGGTGGTGGTGTGGTGTGGTGGGGTGGTGGTGGTGGGGTAGTGGTGGTGGTGGTGGTGTGGTGGTGGGGGGTGGTGGTGTGAGTGTGTGGTGGTGGTGGTGGTGGGTGGTGGTGTGAGGTGGTGTGTGGTGGTGGTGGTGGTGGTGGGTGGTGGTGGTGTGTGGTGGTGGTGGTGGTGGGTGGTGGTGGTGTGGGTGGTGGGGATGTGGGTGGTGGGTGGTGGTGGTTGGGTGGTGGGTGGTGGTGGTGGTAGTGGTGGTGGGTGGTGGTGGTGGTGGTGGTGGTGGTGGTGGTGGTGTGATGGTGTAGGTGGTGGTGGTGGTGGTGGTGGTGGTGGTGGGTGTGGTGTGTGGTGATGGTGGTGGTGTGGTGGTGGTGGTGGGTGGTGGTAGGTGGTGGTGGTGGTGGTGGTGTGGGTGGTGGTGGTGGTGGGTGTGGTGGTGATGGTGGAGTGGTAGTGGTGGTGGGTGGTGGTGGGTGGTGGTGGTGGTGGTGGTGGTGATGTGGTTGGTGGTGGTGGTGTGGTGGGTGGTGGTGGTGGTGGTGGTGGTGGTGGTGATGAGGATGGGGTAGGAGAGATGTGGTGGGGGGGGTGAGTGATTGGTGTGTGTGATGTGATGATGGTGGGTGGTGGTGGTGTGGTGGGGTGGGTGGTGGTGTGTGGTGGTGTGGTGGTGGTGGTGGTGGTGTGGTTGTGGTGAGGATGGAGGAGGGGGATGATGGTGGTAGTGGTAGTGGTGGTGGTGGTGGTGGATGGTGGATGGTAGGAGTGGTGGTGGTGGTGGTGGTGGTGTGGTGGGGGTGGTGGTGTGTGGTAGATGGTGGATGAGTGGGTGGGGTGGTGGTGGTGGGTGGTGGGGTGAGTGAGGAGTGAGAGAGGAAGAATGATGATGATGAGGAGAGGAGGAGGAAGATGATGTGATGATGATGATGATGATGATGAGATGATGATGTGGTGGTTTGGTGGTGTGTGGTGGGTGTGGTGAGGAGGATGATGATGAAATAATGATTATGATGATGATGATGATGATGATTGTGGTGGTGGTGGTGGTGGTGGTGGTGGTGGTAGTGATGAGGAGGAGGAGGAAGAGGAGGAGTTCGGTGGTGGTAGTGGTGGTGGTGGTGGTGATGATGATGATGAGGAGGAGGAGGAGGAGGGTGGTGGTGGTGGTGGTGGTGGTGGTGGTGGTGGTGGTGATGATGATGATGATGAGGAGGAGGAGGAGGAGGAGGAGGAGGAGGGTGGTGGTGGTGGAGGTGATGATGATGATGGTGATGTGATGATGATGATGATGATGATGATGATGATGATGATGATGGTGATGACGATGACGACGACGACGACGACGACGACGATGATGATGATGCTATTGCTGATGATGATTATAAAGATGAGTAGGAGGAAGAGGAAGAATAAAAAGAAGAAGAAGATAATGATTATGGTGATGGTGATGGTGATGATGATGATGATGATGATGATGATGATGATGATTATAAAGATGATTCATGGACTTTTTATAGCGCTGAATCTTGTAAAGAAAAAAAAATAAAAACCCAACACACACACATCTGTCTGTCTGTTTGTCTGTTCATATCTCTCTCTCTCTCTCTCTCTCTCTCTCTCTCTCTCTCTCTCTCTCTCTCTCTCTCTCTCTCTCTCTCTCTCTCTCTCTCTCTCTCTCTCTCTCTCTCTCTCTCTCTCTCTCTCTCTCTCTCTCTTGCTCATTGCTGTTTTCCATCTTCTGTTCTTCAAACTTTTCTCTTGTTCTTGATGCTTTTTCTTCCTATAAGGAATTAGTACTTTTCACGAAATGTTCATGCACAGACTTACACCGATACCCAGGCAAACACACACACACCACAACCATCTCACCATCCCCCCCCCCCTACAACCGCCTCACCACCACCCCCACCCCAACCCCCCACACACCAAAACCCACCCCACCCCCACCCCTACCATCAACCCCACCCCCCACCCCCCCACCCACAACATACCCCAACCATCAACCCAACCATCCCTCTCCCACCCCCACCCCACCCCCATCCTTCTCCCCACACAAAATCACACCATCTCAACAGCCTCTCTACGATCTCTGCCCGCAGACAACCCCAAGTACGCTCCCTGCATTCAGAACCTGGAGGGAGCCTGGGATGCCTTCCTCTTCTCCATAGAGACCCAGTCCACCATCGGGTACGGCATCATCTACGCCCACCCGGAATGCGGCTCCACCCTGCCCTTCATCTACCTGCAAGTGGCCGCCGGCTTCCTCTTTGAGACTCTGCTCTTTGGCTTTGTCTTCGCTAAGGTCATTTATTTATTTATTTATTTATTTATTTATTTATTTATTTATCTATTTATCTATTTTTCTATTTATTTATCTATTCTTTTATATTGAGGATAATGGAATAAGCACTCATGTGCTTTTTTTTTACATCCAGTACCCGTGTGTATGCGGTTTTGTATGAGGTGGTCACTAGTGATCTGTATGTTTAGGTTGTTGCTGCTGTTGTTGCTGCTGTTGTTGTTGATGTTGTTGCTGTTTGGTGTTGCTGTTGTTGGGTGTTTTGTTGTAGCTATTCGTAGAACACTTTCTACATCTCAAAACCCCGAGTCTTAGCTAGTCATAAAGGTAAAGGTGTCCCATAACCTACATGGTCGTAGGGGGGTGAGGTGTCAGAGACCTCACTTCTCTAGGGGCGAGCATATTCAGGGCGGCGCCCATCTCCTCTCCTTCATTGCTTTACCTTCCCTGACCCTAAAGAGGGCAGGTACCCATTTACAGCTGGGTGAACAGGGGAACTGTACTGAAGCCAAGGCGCGCAAACGGTCACCCATCCAACTGGTAACCACGCTGGATGCTGCTTCACTTGGCTGGGGGAAAGCGAGTGCTCCGACCACTGAGCTATCCCGTCCCCTAGCTAATTTTACATTTGAAAAAATATGTTAAGCACTTAATTGTGTTCATCCTCACCTCACCTATCCAATAAACCTTTGGACCATGGGGGCACTAATGAAGATTTTGCAGCCAGCTTCCTCTACTCCTTGCGGGCTCATGATGTAGGTTGCTCTGTTTGAGGTGGTACCTATGATGTCTGGCTGTTGCACTCTACATGGCAGGGTGGACAGGAATCACTGGTCCTTAGCCATCTCCTAAATCTCTCACGTGTTGACTCCATGCCCCACACCCTGGGACTTCACCTCAGCAGGTGTACTAAACCATGTGTGGAGGTGATGTTCACACGGCAATACTGGGCGCATAACTTCCATGTAGCTGGGTTACCGGCCAAGATGGATGACGTTCCCTAGAACTCAATGGCTACGTGTTCAAGGCTAAGGCTAGCCACCTTGATGGAGGAGGACATGGACTGTGGTCTGGCATGGAGAGGGATGGGCTCCGCCATGCGGCACTGCCCAAGAGACACAACATGAAGATGAAAACCAAATTGTGGTCAATCCAAGGGAAATGACTTGTGCTGCTAGCTGAATTAGCCTCCTTTCAAATGAATTCCTTCCAGTTGCTTTGTGTGTATGCTTTTGTACTTTTTCTTACATCATCTTGAGTTGAATTTTTCATGACGAAAATTGTGACAAAGAAGAGGCTGTACATTGAAAGAGGCAATATTGGCATTTCTTTACTTCTTATTTTTTGTTTCAGTTACAAAAACTTAAGAACAAACGCTCCTAACTACAACAAAAATCAATTTAAAAAAAATTTTAAATCACAAATACAGTTGTGTATTTTTTTAAACAAGTGATATGATCTGCTTTTCAAGTAGTTAATCAGTCACCCATCCAAGAGATAACCACGCTCAACTGCTGCTTAATTTATGTGGATGGGGGGGGGAGGGGGGGAGCCTGTGCTCTGACCAATGAGCAATCCCGTCCCTCATATGTTACCATATAATTATAGTAGACATTGAGGAACATGCAAGGTGTCAGTGACCTCAGCTTCTCTAGGGGCCAGCATCTTGAGGGTGGCCCCCATCCATGCTGAACGATGCTCGTAGAGAGTGAGTGCTGTTACTACTGAGCCATCCTATTTCAAGGTAAAGGTAAAGGTGTCCCATAACTTATAAAGTCGTAGGGGAGCAAGGCATCAGAGACCTCATTTCTCAATGGTGCAGCATATTGAGGGTGGCGCCCATCTCCTCTCCCTTGCTGCTTTACCTTCCCTGACCCTATAGAGGCAGGTACCCATTTACAGATGGGTGAACAGGGGGACTGTACTGAAGCCAAGGCGTGCAAAGGGTCACCCATCCAAGTGGTAACCACACTCGACGCTGCTTAACTTGGCTGGGGGAAATAATAATAATAATAAGAAGAAGAATAAGATTAAGAATAATTATAATAATAATAATAATAATAATAATAAATGGAACTTATATCGCTATATCTTGCAAAGACAAATCAAAGCGCATGCATTCGACCTAATCTTACACAGTCATACAACCAATGACAAATAATCAATAGTTCAAACAGATATTACAAACATGGTACGCTGCAGACCAAATCTATGAAATAAAATTGCAATAGTCATAGGTTATTCAAAAGCACACACACACACACAGGTCGTATACTTTAGCAGGGTGATAGGACATGGGTTAGTGAAGGGTGGGATAGTTCTGATATGAGACAGGAGGGGGGAAATCTTAGGTTTGAAATAAATATGTCTTGAGGCTTGATTTAAAAGTGTCATAGCTGGGCTTCTGGCGAAGAGAGAGAGGGAGCTCATTCCAGGTCGATGGACCCGAAATAGAGAAAGAGCGGGGGCCAACAGTAGATTGGTTGAATCTAGGTATTCGTAGGCACAGGGTATCTGCAGCAGAGCGGAGGGAACGTGAAGGAGTGTACAGGCCTCTAGACTGCCTTATCCTTGAAATTCTCCGGGGCTAAACGTACACCCTATACGCCAACAACCCGGAAAATTTCCGGGGTGTCGAACCGAAGTAAACAAGCCTGCTTCCTTGACTACAGTTAAAGGGAAACAGCTCCAAAATTAATGGAGGTCACTCTCCTGTTGCTTGGCAACATCGAGCTGCAAAAACCGTGGCAAAAACGATCGGTTTTTTGCTCGTATTTTGTGTTTTTATGCATGACTGCTTGGGAAGTTCTTGTTCAAAATTGCTGACACTTCTTGTTGAAGGCATAAATAACTTTACACAGCTGTAAAAGTGGCAAATAAAACTCTAGATTTATCTAACATTGATGAAAATGATCGCGTATGATTCAGGAGATCGTGTATTTAAAAACAATGAATGAGATTTGGCCTAGACATATGTTTGACATTATTGAGATGGGGGGTACTCGAATGACAGTGGTGATGAAGAAATCGTATTTATGGTCGATGTTTTACATTTTAAATATATTTTCGCAGTGAAATATCATGCTAACTAATTTGAGCTTGCCTCGAAGTAGTCTAAATATATATACTGTCATTGGGTAGACTATCAGGAATATTCATGTAGTAGTTTTTGAGTAAGAGGGATATGAACATAGCAGTGGTACATAAGAATTTTATTCCCCGGCATATAGGGTGCACTTGCACTGGGCAGTTAAGAGGTTAAGACATTCACAGAAGTAGGAGGGTGCAGTTTTGTGGAGATATTTGTAACAGAGGGTACTGATCTTATATTCTACTCTCTGTGGCACAGGCAGCCAGTGGAGAGATCGCAAGAGGGGGGTAATGTGCTCCGATTTTTTCTTTCTGAGAACTAGTCGAGCTGCCGAGTTTTGTATACGTTGAAGGGAGTGGATAGATGATGCTGGCAGACCAGACAAAAGAGAATTGCAATAGTCCAGACGTGAAAGAATAAGAGAAGTGACAAGTTTGGCTGTTGCATTGGTGGACAGGTACTTTCGAATTGCACTAATACGCGTAACTGATAGTAGCACGACTGACAGGTCTGGGTTATGAATTTTTGCATAGAGAGTGTGTTGTCGATAACAACACCTAGGTACTTCACAGCAGTGGATAGAGGGACTGATGCATTGCCAAGTTCTTTTGAAGCTGTTGTAATGGAAGAGAGTTTGTGTTTGGTCCCTACAAGCATGGCTTCGGTTTTATCTGCATTTAGCTGTAATTTGTTCTGTGTCATCCAGTTTTGAATATCTACAAAGCAGTGGGCCATATTTGTCAGTAGAGAAGGCAGATTTTCAGGAGTAACGCTGCTTTGAATCTGAGAGTCATCTGCAGAAAGCGAGTGTTCCGACCACTGAGCTATCCCGTCCCCCACAAACGGTTACCCATCCAACTACAAGGGACTAGATGTTAAATACACTGAGCATATTACCAACTAACAAGCATGCGAAATCAGAAGACAGTGTAACGACTGGCACAAAAATGTGGTTACCTGCAGTCAAGTAAAGAAAGCTGCATGGGTATGGGAGGGTGAGTATAAGAGAAGAGCTAAGGTCTTATTCATTATCATTATAATGTTCACATAAGGCTGGGGACGAAGAAGAGGATAACAAGGAGTAATAATAATAATAATAATAATAATAATAATGTATGGAATTAATATAGCGCTGAATCTTGTAAAGCAACAAAATCAAAGCGCTCAGATGACTTTTTTTTAAATATCGAGGATAATGGAATAAGCACTCGTGTGCATTTTTACATCCAGATCCCTTGTAAATTTTGTTATCTGTTCCCATCAGCACACAATGGCCTACTCTTACGAAAAGCGGAACACGATTTAACGTATGCGCAAGATGTTCTGCGTGCGTTCGCATATGGGGCCTTGGTATATAGTCTCATCCCAAGGACTTTTCCCCATGATCCCTTAGGTCAGTGTTCAGTGTTCAAGAGTGCCAGTGTATTAGCTCTTGTCTTATCTTCACATTGAGGACGGGATAGCTCAGTGGTCAGAGTAGTCGCGCTCTCCTCAAGCTAAGCTAAGGTTAAGCAGCATTGAGCGTGGTTACCAGTTGGATGGGTGACCGTTTGTGCGCCTTGGCTTCATTACAGTCCACCAGTTCACCCAGCTGTAAATGGGTACCTGCCCTCTTTAAGGTCAGGGAAGGTAAAGCAGTAAGGGAGAGGAGATGGGCGCCGCCCTCAATATACTGGCCCCTAGAGAAGTGAGGTCTCTGAAACTTTGTTCCTCAAGACACTAAGGTTATGATGGTTCAAAGGTATTTTTCATATATAAAAATAACGTCGCACACATTCTTTCTTTACTTTTTGTTTTGTCTTTTGTTATTTTTTTAAGGTTGGGTTTTTTGGTTGTTTTATTATTATTAGGTTGGTGTGTTTTTTTAACAAAAAAGGTGTTTTATCTCCTTTGCTTTTCGCTTCACATCTTATTCATACAAGCAGACAACAACCAAACTGACAGCAGTTGTGTTTTTTTGGTTTCTTTGTTTTTCTATGTCAGTTGTCCAGACCCAAACATCGCCGCCATACTTTGGTCTTTTCCCGCCACGCCTGTATCCTACAAGAGGAAGGGCAGCTCACTCTGCAGATCCGTGTAGGAGACATGCGCAGATCGCACCTCATTGACACGCGCATTTACGGCCTCCTGGTGAAACGTCACGTGGTGCGGGAGAAATATGTCTACCCTCTGTTTCAGCATCAGGTACTGTTTGTTGATTGATGGATTGATTGGTTAATTGATTGATTGGTTAATTGATTGATTGGTTAATTGATTGATTGATTGATGGATTGATTGATTGATTGGTTAATTGATTGATTGATTAATGGATTGATTGATTAATTGATTGATTGATTGATGGATTGATTGATTGATTGGTTAATTGATTGATTGATTGGTTAATTGATTGATTGATTGGTTAATTGATTGATTGGTTAATTGATTGATTGGTTAATTGATTGATTGATTAATTGATTGATTGGTTAATTGATTGATTGATTAATTGATTGATTGATTAATTGATTTATTTATTATTTCTTTTTATTAGTTAACTATTTATCAGTTAGATGGATGAAAAACTTTAATCAATTAAAAAATAGATAGATAGATAGATAGATAGATAGATGATAGATAGATAGATAGATAGATAGATAGATAGATAGATTAGATAGATAGATAGATAGACAGATAGACAGAGAGAGAGAGAGACAGAGATAGATAGACAGACAGACAGACAGATAGATAGATAGATAGATAGATGATAGAGATAGAGGGATAGATGGATAGATAGACAGACAGACAGACAGTCAGACAGACAGATAGATGGATAGATAGACAGACAGACAGATAGGTAGACAGACAGGCTGACAGACAGACAGATAGATAGATGATAGAGATAGAGGGATAGATAGATAATAGATAGATAAATAGATAGACAGACAACCAGACAGACAGACAGAAAGATAGATAGATAGATAGATAGATAGATAGATAGATAGATAGATAGATAGATAGATAGATAGATAGATAGATAGATATTTTTAATCATCTAATTGCCTATTGTTTTGCTCTGAGGATAAGGGAATTAACTTTCCTGTGACTTAGTTTCATTCCATGATGACATTATGCATTTTTCTTTATGTTTATATTTGCTTTCTGACTTGAGGGATATAACGTAAACAATCTACCATGCATGTTCATCTTCTTATTTCAGTCAAGGTTGTATTTTTGTTTTGTTTTATGCTTTTGTTGTTGTCATTGCTGTTGTTGTTGGTTTACTAGATTATCAAATTTGTTAACACCGCTAGGTATGATTAAAAAAATAAATTCACCTTTCTATACCTGTTTCCGAACAACATTCTTTCAATTGATATTTATGATTTCCCCCCTTCTTTTTATGGATTACAATAATCATATATGTGTGTATGCGTGCGTGCGTGCGCGTGTGTGTGTTTGCGTGCGTGCGTGAGTGCGTCTGTGTGTGTGTGTGTGTGTTCGTGTTTGAGTGTGCGTACGCACACACGTGTGTATGCGTGAATACGTGTGTGAACGTAGTTGCATGGGCATGCATGCATGCATGGGTGCTTTTGTCTGCGTGTATGCATGTGTGTATGTACGTGTTTGTATGTATATATGCATGTCAAATTCAAAGGTTGGTTTTTTTTCAGTTGGTGCATTGAAGAAGCAAACCACTTCCTTTTGTTATCAAACCATGTGTGTGTGTGTGTGTGTGTGTGTGTGTGTGTGTGTGTGTTGTGTGTGTGTGTGTGTGTGTGTGTGTGTGTGTGTGTGTGTATGTGCGTGTGTGTGTGTGTGTATGTGTGTGTATGTGTGTGTATTTGTATGTGTGTGTGTGTCTGTATATGTGTGTGTTTATGTGTGTGTATGTATGTATGTATGTATGAATGTATGTATGTATGTATGAATGTATGAATGTATGTATGTATGTTTGTATGTATGTATGTATGTATGTATGTATGTATGTATGTATGTATGTATGTAATGTATGTATGTATGTATGTACGTACGTACGTACGTATGTATGTACGCATGTATGTATGTATGTATATGTGTGTGTGCTGCGTGTGTGCGCGCGCGTGTGTGTGTTTGTATATGCGCGCAGTTGGAGTTTGACGCCCACGAAATGGGGGACCGTCTGTTTCTGTTGTGGCCTTTGGTACTGACACACCGTATCACTCCATCATCTCCCCTCTACACACTGAAACCTGACGACCTGGTCTTTGACAAGTTTGAGGTATACAGAAAAAAGCGTATTTATCATGTGTGTGGGGTGGGGGATGGAGGAGGGGGGGGGGGGGAGGGGTGAGGGAGTGAGAGAGATAGATATATATAGTGTGTGTGTGTGTTTGTGTGTGAGAGAGTGTGTGTGTGCGTGTGTGTGTGTGCGTGTGTTTGTGTGTGTGCGCATGTGCGTGCTCTTTCTTTAATTTAACGTCTGTTCACTCAAAGTGATATCAGACGCGGGTGCGTGCATGCGTGCGTGCGCGCGCGCGCGCGTGTGTGTCTGTGTATGTCTGTGTCTGTGTCGGGGGGGGGGGGGGGGAGGGAGGAGATGGGAGAGGAGTGAGAGTGGGTGTGTGGCATGGAGGGTAAGGGGAGGGCGGGTGAGTGTGTTGTATATGTGGTGTGGGGGTGGGGTGGGGATGGGAGAGAGAGAAATTTTAGTATATTTTATTTTTTTTATTCTTCTACATCGAAGATAATGGAATAAGCACTCATGTGCGCTTTTTTTTACATCCAGTCCCTGTGTTTATGGAGTTTTGTAAATTTTGTAATCTATTCCCACTGGCACACAATGGCCTATTCTTCCCAAAAGCCGAACAGGTCTTAACGTGTGCGAAAGATGTTCTGCGAGTGTTCGAACACAGAACCTCGGTGTTTAGTCTCATCCGAAGGACTTTTTGCGGAGAATGGAGTCTGCACTGATGTTAACTCCAGTGGAAATATCCCCTTGAACGAGATCTGGGACAGCAGATCACGTCTGTGTGTGTGTGGTGTGTGTGTGTGTGTGTGTGTGTGTGTGTGTGTGTGTGTGTGTGTGTGTGTGTGTATTAGAGATGGTGGCGCATTTAATACAGCATGTGGGTATTATACATCATCATTGTATTATAATTTTAAGCAGCATCGAGCGTGGTTACTAGCTGGATGGTAAACTTTTGTGCGCCTTGGCTTCAGTACAGTTCCCCCAGTTCACCCAGCTGTAAATGGGTACCTGCCCTCTTTATGGTCAGGGAAGGTAAAGCAGCGAGGGAGAGGAGATGGGCGCTGCCCTCAATATGCTGGCCGCTAGAGAAGCTCAGGTCTCTGACGCATTGCTCCCCTACGACCTTATAGGTTATGGGACACCTTTACTTTTACAAGTCCATCATAGGTCTAATGCGTGAAAACCACCTTTGTTGTATCGCCGTGTATGTGTGTGTGTGTGTGTGTGTGTGTGTGTGTGTGTGTGTGTGTGTGTGTGTGTGTGTGTGTGTGTGTGTGTGTTCAGATCGTGGTGTTCCTGGAGGGCTACATCGAAGCCACGGGGGAGATGTGCCAGGCTCGAACCTCCTACACCACCCGGGAAATCCTCTGGGGTCACCGCTTCACCCGTCTGGAGGCCTATGACCCCAAGAATGATTTGTGGGTCATGGATTTCGTCCGCTTCAACCAGGTGAGGAATACTGTCTGCACAACAGGTGTGATGGGACAAGCCAGCATGGAGATGAGACTATACTATTATTGGGGGGACGGGATAGCCTGGCGGTTATAGCGATGTATTCGCGATCTGCTGACTTGGGTTCGATTTTCGTTCGAGAGGATTTTTTTCCCCTCTGGTGTTAACATCAATGCCGATTCCCACTCTCCCTAAAAGTCTTTCGGATGAGACTATAAACCGAGGTCCCGTGTGCGAACGCACGCAGAACACCTTGCGCACACTTTAAAACCCGTTCCGCTTTTCGGAAGAGAAGGCCATTTGTGTGCTGCTGGGAACGGGTGACAAAATTTACAAAACTGCATACACGCGGGGACTGGATGAAACTAAGCACATGAGTGCTTATCCCATTATCCTCGAAATAAAAGAATAAAATAAAAATAAAAATAAATAAACACAAAAACACAATACAACACAACATCCACCCCCCCAACCACCACGCCCCCCCCCTCCCACACACACATACACACACTGACAACACAACACAACACACACACCAACCCCCCCTCCCCACTTACACCCCCTTCCCCCTCACACACACACACAACACAACATCCCACACACACAACACACCCCACACCCCTCCCCTCACCCCACACATACCCATCCACCCCACAACCCCCCCCCCCTCCCTCACACACACACTCATACCCCCACCCCGCCACCCACAACACACCACAACACACACCGCAACACACCACACCTCATGGCTAACTCTTCACACCCCTTCACCACACCCCTTTACCATCACTGTGACTGTTCCAGGTGGTACCCTGCACCACACCCCTTCACTATCACTGTTGCAGATGGTACCCTTCACAACCCCACCTTTACTATCACTGTGACTGTTGCAGGTGGTACCCTTCACCCCCACCCTTTACTATCACTGTGACTATTACCCTTCACCACACCTTTACTATCACTGTGACTGTTGCAGGTGGTACCCTTTACCACGCCCCTTTACTATCACTGTGACTTTCCCAGGTGGTACCCTCTTTACTATCACTGTGACTGTTGCAGGTGGTACCCTTCACCACCACACCCCTTTACTATCACTGTGACTATAACAGGTGGTACCCTTCACCACCACACCCCTTTACTATCACTGTGACTATAACAGGTGGTACCCTTCACCACCCTTCCTTTACCATCACTGTGACTGTTGCAGGTGGTACCCTGCAACACACCCCGGGTGAGCGCCGCAGAGCTGGGTGCCCAGAGCACGGAGGGGGGGTCTGAGGAGGGGATGTCGTTGTCGCGGTCAGACCTCGGCCGCAGCAACGCCACCATCGACGACGACGACGACGACCTCTACAACACCGCTTCAGAGTCCAACGAAGACGATGACTACGTTGTCGGTGCGTGTTGAAAGATGTCTTGGGGGTAGGGTAGGGGTATGGGGTGGGGTAGGGGTAGGATTAGGGTAGGGTAGGGGTGTGGGGTGGGGTAGGGGTAGGGTGTGGGGTGGGGTAGGGGTAGGGGTAGGGTAGGGGTGTGGGGTGGGGTAGGGGTAGGGTAGGGGTGTGGGGTGGGGTATGGGTAGGGGTAGGGTAGGGTGTGGGGTGGGGTATGGGTATGGGTAGGGTAGGGGTGTGAGGTGGGGTATGGGTAGGGGTAGGGTAGGGGTGTGGGGTGAGGTATGGGTAGGGTAGGGGTGTTGGGTGGGGTATGGGTAAGGGTATGGTAGGGGTGTGGGGTGGGGTATGGGTAGGGTAGGGTGTGGGGTGGAGTGAGGTTGGGGTGGTGTTGGGGAGTTGGGTTTGGGGGAGGGTGGGGGAGTTGGAGGGGGGGAGTTGGAGAAGGGGGTGGTGGTGGTTGAGGTAGGGGTGGGGTTGGGGTTGCGTCGGTGGTAGTGGTGGTGGTTGGCGGTGGTGTGTGTGTGTGTGAATTCCTCAGTTTAGCGTCCTTCCACCGAAAGTTATATCGGACGGTTAAGGGTCTGTGAGTGTGTGTGTGTGTGTGTGTGTGTGTGTGTGTGTGTGTGTGTGTGTTGTGTGTGTGTGTGTGTGTGTTTGTGTTCGTGTGTGCGTGTGTGTGTGTGTGTTTGTGAGTGCACGCGCGCGTGCGTATGTGCCTGTGTGTGTGTGTTTGTGTGTGCACGCGCGCGTGCGTGCGTGCATGTTTGTGTATGTGAGAAAGTAATCTGTTTTTATGTGAGTGTATGTGTGTGCTTTCCTTTCTTTTCATGTGTGTGTGTGTGTGGGTGTGCGCGCGCGCTTACACATACACGCGCTCGCGCGCGCGTTATCCATTTATTTTTTTTATTTTGCAGGGCAGCCCATCGAGACTATCTTTATTCCCATGTCATCTGACGACTGTTGAACTGCACAGAAGTGTTAGACAACCCTGGATTTCAATAGCTCACTTTTTGTTCTTTAAAAGCAAGAGAGATCAAGAGAGAGGAGAGAAGAGAGAGAGAGAGAGAGAGAGAGAGAGAGAGAGAGAGAGAGAGAGAGAGAGAGAGAGAGAGAGAAGAATGAAGTTAAAAGTAACTATATTATCAGTAGCAGCCAGAAGGGTAGAGGAATGCAAGCAAGTTAATTTTCATTATTTTTTAATATAGATATGATTGGTCAGTAAAAGATATGATTGTTGGGTTTTGGATTTGAGTTTGGAATTCAAAGTGGGTTTGGTATATCTGTTAGTTTAGGCTTTACCTCTACGCGCGCGCACACACACACACACACACACACACACACACAATGATTGATAACTCAATGGAGTGCCAGTCTATTTCACACTTCTACAAAATTGAGACATGTTCTTTTATTCATATATGTTTTAAATATGCATTAGTCTCAAGATTTAGGTTTTTTCTCTATTTGTTTTTTGCAAGATATAGCGCTGTATAAATTCCATGTATTGTTATTATTATTTCAATAGGCATTTTTTTTCAAGTAGGATATTTACTAAGGTGTGCGTCCACAGATCTCCCAGTTGCTGTGTTTTGTCTTAAAGTAGCTCAGTGAATTCTTTAAAAAAAAGAAGAAGAAGAAGAAAACCCTTCTGATTGACAGGGATACTTACCTCAACAAGGTGTATGTGTCCATCAAGCTAATCCACAAGAAAGAACCCATTGATTTCACACACAGTGATATTTCCTGAGACTCAGGCATCGCTTAGAAGTAAAAGTTTCCAATTCTGCATCTTTTAGTATGTGCCTCTTCTTCGTCACTTTTGTTGTCATGAAAAATCTACTATCCAAGGTAATGAAAGAAAAAGTCTAAAAGCATGCACACAAAGCAACTGACAGTTAAAGGGAAGACATTCATTTGAAAGGAGATTAATTTAGCTAGCAGCAGAGTCATTTTTTCTTTGATTGAACAAGATTATATAAGTCATTATTTTTAATGCCTGGTAAAGGAAAATTTTTTCGTTATAAAACGTTTGATGCCTTTTATAAAGGTAATGAGGTTAGGATATATCAAAAATGTCTTTTTTCTCAAGTGAATACACTTACAAGTAACACGTGATATGTATGTATATATGTATGTATGTATGTATGTATGTGTGTGTGTGTGTGTGTGTGTGAGAGAGAGAGATGCAGTGTGTGTATGTGTGTGTGTGCGTGCGTGTCTGTGTGTGTGTGTGTGTGTGTGATCAAGGGGCCCAGTTTAATTTTTTTTAAAAAGGGGTTTTCCCAACTGTCTGTCAACTT
This sequence comes from Rapana venosa, assembly GCA_028751875.1. Lineage (NCBI taxonomy): Eukaryota > Metazoa > Mollusca > Gastropoda > Neogastropoda > Muricidae > Rapana > Rapana venosa. The sequence continues at coordinate 10,087,214 of CM054163.1, read as the reverse complement.
TTTGTTGTACTGACCTGCAGTTTTTGTGTTAATACTAGATCCTAGGTCACTGTTAACATCCTCTTTTTTTTCAAGATAAACATGTTTTGGCTGTGTGAAAGAGCAAAAAGGGAGGGATTCTTAAATGCATAGTAATATATATATATATATATATATATATATATATATATATATATATATATATATATCTGTCTTAAAGGTAAAAGGTAAGGTATTCCCACAACCTATGTGGTTGTTGGGAGCAAAATGTCAGACCTCACTTCTCTAGGGGCCAGCTAGGGGCCTCTCCCACACTGCTTTACTTTCCCTGACCCTAAAAAGGGCAGGTATTCATTTACCGCTGGGTGAACAGGGGGACTGTACTGAAGCCAAGGCGCGCAAACGGTCACTCATCAACTTGGTAACCAAACTCGATGCTGCTTAACCTTAGCTGGGGGAAAGCGAGTTCTTTGACTATTGAGCTATCCTGTCCCCACTATGTCTGTGTATGAGTCAGGAAGAACTGAATACGGGTTGGATACCCATATCAATAAATTATATTCAAATCCCAAATGTACGCATGATTCTCTGCACTTTTAGTGTAATTCTCAAGGATTGATCGCAGCATGTGACCTAGTCTGAATGTGGATTTTGAACAAAAAACAAAGAAAAAAAGAATTATGTCCTCTTGTGTAACGATGTCGTTTATGTTGCACGACTTTGTGTGTGTGTGTGTGTGTGTGTGTGTGTGTGTGTGTGTGTGTGTGTGTGTGTGTGTGTGTGTGTGTGTGTGTGGTGCGTGTGTGTGTGTGTGTGTGTGTGTGTGTTTTGTGTGTGTACGTGTGTATGCGCATGTGTCTGTGTGTGTGTTTTGTGTGTGTGTGTGTGTGTTGTGTGTGTGTGTGTGTGTGTGTGTGTGTGTGTGTGTGTGTTCTTTCCTTGAGTTAACGTGTTTTTACATTAAATGATAGTACACAAAATAAAGTGCATGATTGTGTTCAAATCTCGGCGGCGTCTGGTAAATTACGGGTGTTAACTTAAACGTCATCCCATACTTGCAGACCTGCAAGTGCCTTAAATCCTTTATTTAAAGGTAAAAAGGTAAAGAAGTCCCATAATCTATAAGGTCGTAGAGGAGCGAGGCCTCAGAGACCTCACTTCTCTAGGGGCCAGCATATTGAGGGCGGCGCCCATCTCCTCTCCCTCGCTGCTTTTACCTTCCCTGACCCTAAAGAGGGCAGGTACCCATTTACAGCTGGGTGAACTGGAGGACTGTACTGAAGCCAAGGCACGCAAACGGTCACCCATCCAACTGGTAACTACGCTCGACGCTGCTTAACTTGGCTGGGGGAAAGCGAGTGCTCCGACCACTGAGCTATCCCGTCCCCTTTATTTACACATGCAAAAAATCAGATATGCACGTTAAAATCTCATAATTCATATAAGCCATCCTGGGTTATGGAAACACGAACATAATCATTATACATTCACGATTTTTGTCCATATGATTAAGTATTTGATTGTTTTTAAAACAAACTTTGAAGTTGGAATTCAGCTAGCTTAGTGCTGGGCCAAAACGGTCGCACAATAAAAATCTCACCATTGGTGAACCTCGAGCTCTAGAAGAGGAACAAAACAAACGAACAATCAAACAAACACCAAAAAAAAAACAACCACCGAGAAAAACAAAACAAAACAAAAACGCGTAGCCTATATATTCGTTTTTCTGTAGACATACTCACGAAGAGAATTAAAGCAATGGCAAGTCTGCACTTAAAGTTGAAACATGGAGATCGTAAAAATCTCCACCTTTAATTCACCAGATACACACGAAAAGAATCAAGGCAATGGCAAGTTGCTCTTTCAAACTGAAACCTAGAGATCATAAAAATCACCACCTTTTTTCACCAGATTGAACTTCCATCCTAGTTCCATAAAATCTTGGGTTCCAATCTCAGTAGGCCCACACCAGTTAGGAAGATTAAGGCTAAAAATAAAATGATACACTAAACAAACCATGATAACGAAGTAAATATAGATCTAGATCTAGACATAATATTACCAAATCATTCAAACACAAAACAGCAAAACCCGTGATCATGATTAAATGAAAATAGTTTTATTGTCGTAAGGTTACTTTTATAATTCTTTGCCAAATGAATTCAGAAAGCGCCAAAACAAAAACAAAATGTTTATTGTTCCATAAGCATCTGCCATGAGGAAAGAAAAGCCTGAAAAAAAGGAATAGATGACGATGACAGAAGTGATGTCATTTCAATTATGACGTCAACGTTTGCAGACTTATAAATGAATTGTCGTAATGACTCCTTGAAGATACATGTTCACTGTTGTCAAGTCAATCCAAGTCATCAACATTGTTATGTAAAACTTCCACTTTATGGAAACTTTAATAAACATTTACTATCTAACAAAAAACAACAACAACAAAACAACAACAAAAAACAGCAAGTGTCATAGATTCAACATCAATGGCCATCACAGGATAGATTCACTTTATACCAACAGGATAGATTCACTTTATTCCAAATGCATACACATTGAACATAATGTATGTATGAGATGGATGTTATAAATAGCAATATGCATCACTAAGAATAAGACTGTAGTTCATAAATGCACAAATAAGGAAACGTAATAGCCTAGATTGATGAGAGCAACAACAAAAGTCGTAAACAGGAAAATTTGAAAAAAAAGAAAAAGACAAACAAGACAATTCATAATGATCAATGACCGATGGGGAAAAAATTAAAAAATAAGGAATGTCGATACATAGATTTACATGTTTGTGTTTTCAATCAACAAGAAAATTACCGCATTACTCATCAACAGAAAACCGACCCGCACATGTATATCACTCACATAACATCGAAGTCATAAAGACACATGATTCAACATTCACAGTCTGTAAGCAATTGTCTACCCTCTGGATCTACCCTCTCTTAGCTTGAAAGAAAACCATTCATCCTGCTCACGACGCTAGCCATACCACGTAATTGATTTATGCCTAAACTTGTAAATAGTTTTTGGACTTTGGTTTGTTTTTTTCGTTTTGTATATCCACCTTAAGTCAAGGCATATTTTTTTCTGCGTAAAATTCGGACTGCTCTCTCCAGGGAGAGTACGTCTACACAAGCTCTCATCTCATCTCATCTCATCTCATCTGCTTCCATAACCCTCTCCAGGGTCGTAGGGGCACTGCAGTGACGAACGTTGCACCAGCTGGCTCCATTTGCGGCGCTTGTGGGCAAGTGCCTGGGTTGTGGAGAAGCTCTTCCCTGTCCATTCAGTGATGTTGTCTGCCCATTTTTTCTTCGGCCTGCCTCGCCTTCTCTTCCCCTGCACTGTTCCTTGCACAAGAGCAGCGCCAATCATTTCTTTTTATAAAAAAACAATTCCTGTCCGCATTCCTAGTTGTTTCCCCAGTAAGTTTTTTTTTTTCCTAAACGAGTTTTGCTAAGAGCAGCTGATTTGTTGCTGCGAGTATGATATGACAAATCTAACATTGTCTTATCATGCTAAAAACAAACAGACGACAACAAATATCACCACCAATATGAGAATATTGTGTGCGATGTTCTAAACAGGTTGACTGTATCTAACACAACCCCCACCTCCCTTTCCTGTTCAAACAACTGAAGGTCATGCTTTGCTTTGAATCAGATAATGATGCGACAAATCTAACCTTTTTTTTTTTTTTTGGGGGGGGGGGGGGGGGGGGGTACCATCCGAATTTGATAATTATGAAGACTTAGTTCTTTCGTCTCAATCAAATTCACTTCATGTACAGTGCCTTATTAAATGAACCATGTATAATCAATCAAACGTCAAATTACTTTTCTGTTTTCTGTTTTCAATCGAGTTGATATAATTATGAGGGACAAGGCGGTTTTTTTTAAAGTTGCAAATGAAGTGAACGAGGGAAACACACACACACACACACACACACACACACACACACAAGAGTGGTAAAAGACATGATTTTTATGACAAGAAAAGGGAGGGGAGAGTATCACACAAATTATCGATCAACAACGGAGATAAGCATGTAAATTGCTTTGACAGTTTTAAAAAAAATCGACAATAGGAAAGCATGTTTATTACATAATAACCAGTATTGCAAGCACAATATTAAACCATAAGTTCACTAATCTAATCTGATGAAACTTGTTTCAAGTTGTGTGCCTTTGTCTGCGGCAGAGAACAGCAATAGCCTCCCTTGTTTACTGCCGTTTCCCGTGGGGAGGCAGACAGACAGACAGACAGACAGACAGACAGACAGTTAAATCGTCTTCTAAAACATCACTCAGTTCTTTCTTTTCTGTGGTTATTTTCTTAAACATTTATTTTCTACTAGTTGCACATAAATCACTAACCTGCTGTAATAAACCCTTGACAATTTATAAACAAGGGAGAGAAAAACGTTCAAATCCCCCCCCCCCCCCTTCTTTTAAATTAAAAGGCCATTCCGTCGACCTCATTTCATTCAAGCCTTGGCCAAATTTGTGACACAAGCCAAACAAACATAAACAATGATATGCTTCACATCACCAGACCTAGAACAGTATGTCAACAAAGCATAGCGAGAAATATCACAAACAATACCATAATAGTATAATATATTAACACATACATATCTGGATATACACTTCAACATTTTTCTAAAATCACTAAATGTGAATAGACGTTAAACTGAAAATATCACTTCAACACTGCTAGTGATAGGCAGTCGGCTCACTAGCTAAACAAAGAGGAGGCTTGGTTTTCTTTTGTTTTTGGTTTTGTTTTGTTTGTTGTTTGTTTATCTCCAGGAAAAACTGTTTTGGAGAGAACTTTTTATTCGCCACTTTTCAAATGAAATGAAGTAAAAAAGAAAAAAGAAAAAAAAGAGTGGTTTGGTTTAGCATTGACACTTTGAACACTAAACAAGCAATATACATGTGTGTGTGTGTTTGTGTGTGTGTGTTTGTGTGTGTGTGTGTTTGTGTGTGTGTGTGTGTGTGTGTGTGTGTGTGTGTGGTGTGTGTGTGTGCGTGCGTGTGAGAGAGAGAGTGTGTGTGTTTGTGTGAGAGAGACAGACAGAAAGACAAATAAACAGATGAACAGACAGATTGACAGACACAGAGAGAGACTCTGGATTTTAATTGTAAGACCACAGGCCTGTAAGTAAGGGGATATAAAAGAAACTGCATATAAAACAATACAGTAGATATAACTAAGCTTAACATGAGAGAGAGATTCAGTACGCAATTCTATTAAAATACTATTCAGTTTGGTTCTCTTTTTTGGGGGAAGGGTGGGGGTGGATGATTACTTTCATGCAATCTTTTGCACACACACACACACACACACACACACACACACACACACACACACACACACACACACACACACACACACAACATACACACACACACACACACACACACACACGAGTGGTAAAAAGACATGATTTTTATGAGAAGAAAAGGAAGGGGAGAATATCATACAAATTCTCGATCAACAAGGGAGACAAGCATGTAAAATAGCGTTGACGTACAGTTAAACAACAATAACAACAGGAAAGCATATCTATTACACAATAACCAGTATTGCAAGCACAATATCGAATCATATGTTCAGTAAGCTATTCTGATGAAACTGGTTTCAAGTTATGTGCCTTTGTCTGCAGCAGAGAGCGACAATAACCTTCCTTGTTTAGTGATCTTCCCCCGCGGGGATGCCGGGGGCCTGTCAGTATAAATAGCATCCCCACCTTCTGGAAATTCTCTGCCACGAATTCCCTCTTTTCTATCCCTCATTTTGCTTATACATGCCTCGTTCCTTTTTGTTCCTGTCATCTCATTATTGTCCTTATCTTCTGGTTTCTTGGTCCATTTTCCTGCTTTTTTTTCCCCCAGAAAGACTTAACAGATAACAATTCTCTCCCACACTGAACTCGGATGCGCTAGGCCTCCATACACACACACACGGGGACTGGATGTAAAAAAACGCATAAGTGCTTCTTCCATTATCCTCGATAGAAAACAATAAAATAAATAAATAAATAAATAGGCCTGACTTGTCAAGCGCGCTTAACGGCAGCGCAACGCATTTTCTCTCATAATCATGACAGACACTAGTTGCTGTCGGAGCGTTCGATGATGACGAAGGTGATGGAGAAGAAGATCCTGCAATGCACACCACACACTCTTCAGAAGTTGTGGACCAAGGTAAGAGCGTGTAGCAAGCTGTTGTGTCCACGATGAATACCTGACCGCTATGTCCAGTGCAGAAGGCAAGCTGCTATGTGACGTTTCAGTTTTAAAATGTTGTAGAATTATTAGTTATGTTCAACTAGTTATGTTATACACACACACACACACACACACACACACACACACACACACACACACATATGCTTTCTCTCTCCCTCTCTCTCTCTCTTGACTCTAATGCCTTAACGGCAATAAAATTCAATTCAATTCATTTCAAAATCTCTCTCTCTCTCTCTCTCTCTCTCTCTCTCTCTCTCTCTCTCTCTCTCTCTCTCTCTCTCTCTCTTCTGATTCTGTGCACTATATCGATGTACATTGTTGTTGAGTGGTAACACATTACATCTCACCTGTGACACAGCAACTCTAAAGCAGTAGGTATCTAAGTGTAGAAGATATTCTTCTTTAGCAAATATTGTTTTGAAACACCTGTAACTGTCATATCTGTCTCGGTCTCTGATTGTACTATACCATTCCTGGATAAACATATCAACTAATCTTTGCTTAAACAGATGTAAGAATACCTTGACGTCACCAACACCCTGTTGAAGCCATACAAAGCTGAATCCTGCATCACATAAAATTTGTCTAATCATAGAAACCCAACAGTTCTTTCCAGATATATCCATGTCAAGCAACATTTGATAAGCATTATGTGGTAGTCTGTTAGAATTCATTTGTAATAATTTAATCCAATATCTAAGAGTATTTATACATGAGTTGATGTATAGAGGATATCAACCCAGCTCACCATATATCATTTTGTTTGGAGTTTTCAATGGTACACCCAAAAATCTCTTGCAAGCCATCATGTGTACTTTCTCTATATGTTCCAATTTATGTAACCCCCATATCTCTGATGAATATAGTAAGATTGGCTGTATTTTAATGTCAAAGATCTTGAAAAATGTTTCAGCGTTAATTTCTTTATATTTATGAAAAACCCTATTTAATTCTACAACAGCTTTCTTTCCCTTGGTCACGAGATGATCTGTGCCCAGCTTAGCACTAAGTTTCGTGGTAAAGTTAAACCCTAAATAGCAATACTTATTTACCACTTCTAATTTGAAATTATCGTAAACCCACTGTTCATTTTCCCCAAGAAAACCTCCTTTTCTAAAGACCATTACTTTACTTTTATCCGAATTGACATTTAATTGCAAATCATCACAACAATACATTCAATTGGTTTTGTAAACCTCCAGGAGTTGTTGAAATAAGAGCCACATCATCTGCAAAGAGTAAAATAAAGATTTCCATGATGTCTGGTACTAGTTGTATTCCATGTTTACCTTTTTTACCCATGGTCTCGGATAAATGGTTGATAAATAAAGAAAACAGAGTAGGGCTTAACACACATCCTTGTCTCACACCAATTGGGCATTCAAAAAATTCAGACAATTCACTGTTTGCCCGTATACATGAATATAATGTTTGATGCACTGCTGACATTGCTGCAAGGAACTTTCCCTTTACTCCCTGATCTTTGATGCACCCTATAAAACAGTAGTAAAAATCACTGCCTGTCTAGATATATATTCCACGCCATCAATAAGAGAAAAAGTTTGTTGTATTAGGATATTTACATCACAAACGAAGATATGGTATCGTTTTGTTATGATTTTGAAAAATTATATATGTATATCATTTAGATCAAAATAGTGATTTGTGTTTGATACATATGGATTTTTATGTATTTGTGCATTGTCTTCATTATTTCTTTCACTGAAAGTGAGCTTGGTATTGTGTATGTTATCCGGTTTTTGCCCACTCTGTGGCATTTTCAATTTCTTCTACACCAACCATGTATTATGGCCTAAGGCTGAGATACATTAAATTTCTGAGTTTTCTCTCTCTCTCTCTCTCTCTCTCTCTCTCTCTCTCTCTCTCTCTCTCTCTCTCTCTCTCTCTCTCTCTCTCTCTCTCTTGACTCTAATGCCTTAACGGCAATAAAATTCAATAAATTTCAAAATCTCTCTCTCTCTCTCTCTCTCTCTCTCTCTCTCTCTCTCTCTCTCTCTCTCTCTCTCTCTCTCTCTCTCTCGACTCTAATGCCTTAACGGCAATAAAATTCTATTCAATTCATTTCAAAATCTCTCTCTCTCTGTGTCTCTCTATCTCTTTCTCTGTCTATCTGTCTCTCTATCTCTTTCTCTGTCTGTCTGTCTGTCTGTCTGTCTGTCTGTCTGTCTCTCTCTCTCTCTCTCTCTCTCTCTCTCTCTCTCTCTCTCTCTCTCTCTCTCTCTCTCTCTCTCTCTCTCTCTCTGGACTCTAATGACGCACTCGAACTTACACATGCTCATTTATACACATACTTCTCCCCTCATCCCTCCCCCGTTTTTTGTTTTGTTTTTTTACATTTCTCGTAATCCTTTTCCCTATCGTCTAATATCACTTAAAGTGGAAAGATGTTGAAGCGAAGAAGAAGAACAACAACAACAGAAGACAAGACTTAGATTATTTGTATGTCTTTCTCCTTCCATTTAGACACACTATTATGATTGCCTTTTCTCTCTTTTATATCGAGGATAATGGAATAAGTACTCATGTGCTTTTTAAAATTACATATAGTCCCCGTATGTATGCAGCTTTTTTTGTAAATTTTGTCATCTGTCATCCCACCGGCACACAATGGCAAACTCTTTCGAAAAGCGGAACATGATTTAACGTGTACGCAGGATGTTCTGTGGTAGGGTAGAAGAGAAGTGGTTAGAATACCAGTTAATGCAATGACGTGAACAGAATGTTCTGGATGGAAAAAAGTGCTGCTTATGAAAAATGATGTCTTTAACCTTGTTGAATGCCCAAACATAAAAATCCAACGTGACAACAGAAAGTTATGGAGGAAAAAATGCATCTTT
>CM054163.1:10065602-10068102 GCA_028751875.1 Rapana venosa | reverse complement strand
CACTACAGCACACACACACACTTACACACACACTCACACGCACACACTACACGCACACACACTACACACACACTACACACACACTACACACACACTACACTACACACACACACTACACACACTACACACATTCACACTACACACACACACACACCATACACACACTACACACACACTATACACACTACACACATTCACACTACCACATACACACTCACTACACACACACACACACCATACACACACTACACACACGCTACACACACACACTCACACACACACTAACACACGCACTACACACACATACTCACACTACACACACACTACACACACTACACACACTCACTACACATACACTACACACACACTACACACACACTACACACACTACACACACACACACACACACCACACACACTCACCACACACACACACACACTACACACACACACACACACACACTACACACACATACTCTCACACACACTACACACACCACACACACTACACACACTACACACACACTACACGCACACTACACACACACACAACACAACACACACACACACACACACACACACACACACACACACACACACACACACAAATACGTACTTTTCGTTTGGTCCCATATCTGCAGGGCTGAACCAAATGAAAGAAAAAACAAGAAAAAGAAATTAAGAAAACTGGTTTCAACACTACTGAAATCATGGAACGTGCAACTATATATGTAAATAGATTATATTTGTTAGTATTGTACATGCATAAAAATCCAAAACAAACGTAATTTTCCATTGTATCCTTTGTTATGTTCCTTAAAATTACATGCACGTTCTTTTTTTTTCTTTCTTCTTCTTCTTCTTCTTCTTCTTCTTCTTCTTCTTCTTCTTCTTCTTCTTCTTCTTCTTCCAAAAAAATCCAAATCAACCTTTTCAAGTATCACATCTCGTGTTTTTAGTCTTTGACATAGCCTACATACATAGTCGACACAGACACCCCATAAGATATATCCTCCAGGGTTGAGCTCTTTATGTCATTACGGAACTTACATGCATGAGGGACACAGGATAAAAAACTAACCTACTCCAAGTATAATCTGTTGTTTTATTATTCTTTAACTTACATGCATGATCATAATATGACATGAAACAAAAATGAGCGTAGTGCGATGTGTCTGTTGTTGGTGGTGGTGGTGTGCACTCAGGTGTTGGGGGTTTTGGACACCATCCCCGAAGCCGGTTTGGGGCTACCTTAATGGTGGGTTTAACGATCGCAAACGCAAAACACTGATCTTTGGTGAAGCTCGGAGTTCTAGGCAAGGGGGAACACATTCTTTAATACTGTCCTGTTTGGGGGGGGGGGGGGGGGTTCTTGTTTTTATTTTTCTCTGTCCCTGAAAGGGCCCCCTTGACGGGAGATAACATCACTACCATGATATAGATTATTCTCCCTTTATCTTTAAATTGGCTTTTTAATAACATACATTTACATGGCAAGGTGCCAGTATCTCGTCTTGATGATAGTTTAAGGGATATTCCTGTTATTCACTACCTTGTCAGAAACAGTACAATGTGGCCTTTTCTTTTAAAGTTTGACTCTCGTGTATTTAAGTTTTTTGGGGATTCGTGGATTTTGTTGTTATCGTTCGTGAGTTTTTGGTTGTTGTTGTTGTTGTTTATGCTGTTGTGTTGCTGTTGTTGTTGCGTTTGTTGCTGTTGTTGTTGTGGTGTTGTTGTGTTATTGTTGTTGTGTTGTGGTTGTGTTGTGGTTGTTGTTGTGTTGTGGTTGTTGTTGTTTTTGCTTTTAAGGGGGATCTGTACTTCAGACATCTCATCATACTTTAAAATGCAGTGTTGAATATCTATATTTTTTCCTCTTTTTTTCGTACTTTGACTTGAGCTTCCAGGATCACCAATGGTGAGATTTTGTGCTTGCGACTCTTTTTTTAAACCACAGTGAAGGTAGCTGCATTTCGACTTCGAGGATGAATGTCTACATATCTGAAATCATGAACAATCTTTATGTCTGTATCTTGCTTTTCTGTCTCCGGGAACCTGTCGTGCTACCTGCTCTAGATGAAGTGATCATCATTTTTGTCGTCTGTAAAGTTAAGAGCAGTGGGTTGTTGTTGGTTTTTTAAAATGTTTTATTTTCTCATCTTCAGTCCTGTTGCAGCTACCAAAATTCCTCTTCTGGGAGACAGTACAATTGTCTTGAGTCTACATAGAGTACTAATGAGCTCTAGGATTCAATCACAGTCCACATAATTATCAAAGTGTATAACGTCTGTGTGTGTGTGTGTGTGTTGTGTGTGTTGTGTGTGGTGTGTGTGTGTGTGTGTGTGTGTGTATGTGTGTGTGTGTGTGTGTGTGTGTATATGTGTGTGTGTAATTTGAATGTGTTAAACTATTGTTAATCATTGTTGGTTGCATGTGTAGGGGCGGAATGAATGCAAGCGCTTTGATTTGTATTTGCAAGATATAGCGCTATATAAATTCCA
>CM054163.1:10050602-10060602 GCA_028751875.1 Rapana venosa | reverse complement strand
ATGTGCCCCAAAGAGTATAGAATATGTGCCCCAAAGAGTATAGAATATGTGCCCCAAAGCGTATAGAATATGTGCCCCAAAGAGTATAGAATATGTGCCCCAAAGAGTAAAGAATATGTGCCCCTAAGTATATAGAATATGTGCACCTCAAAGAAGATACAATATGTACCTCTAAATAGTACAGAATAATTACTTGCGCCCAAAGAGTATAGAAGATGCCCTCCAAAGAGTCTGGAATAATTGTGTGCCCTCAAGAGTCTAGAATATTTGCCCTAAATGGTATATAATAGATGCCTCCAAGAGTATGGAGTATTATGTGCCCCCAAATAGTATAGAATATTTGCCCCCAAAGAGTACAGAATATGTGTTCTAATGAGCATAGAATACGCCCAAAGAGTATTATGTGCCCCAAGAATATAGACTATGTGCCCTATAGTGTATAGAATATGTGCCCCAAAGAGTATAGAATATGCGCTCTAAAGAGTGTAGCATATGTCCCCCCAAAAGTGAAGAAGAAGAATCGCGAATAATTGCGAAGGACTGCGAAGGACTGCGAAGGCATGCGAAGAAGAAGAAGAAGTAGAAGAACAACAACAACAACAACAAGAACAGCAAAACAAAAACAGAACAACAATAACAACAAGACCAACAAGAAAACAAAAAGTGCTTCACCCTACATACATACCCTCTGGATTGCACCGTTGAATCCAGTGGTGATGCCAGATTCCTTGGGCACGTCAGCCACGGTGTTGAAGCCTCCGATGAACAGTGACTGGCCCAGGTTGAGCTGCGTCAGCTGACCCTGAAAGGAAGGCAGCAGGAGAGGCCGTAGACACCAGGAGATTTTTAAAAATTATTCTATATCGAGGATAATGGAATAAGCCCTGATGTGCATTTTTACACCCAGTCCCCGTGTGTATGCGGATTTGTGAATTATGTCATCTGTTCCCACCGGCACACAATGGCCTACTCTTACGAAAAGCGGAACAGGATTTAACTTGTGCGCAAGATGTTCTGCGTGTGTTCGCACACGGGGCCTCGGCTTATAGTCTCATCCGAAGGCCTTTTGGGGAGAGTGGAGTTAGCACTGATGTTAACTCCAGGGGAAAATATCCCCCTTGAACGGGAATCGAACCCGGGTCGTCATATTGCGAGCGCAATGTCCTGACCACTAGGCTATCCCGTCCCCCCCCCCCCCCCCCCGCCAGATGACTGGGTTTAGCTAGAGGCTATGGTGAACACAGCCGTAGATGGCAGCTTCTAGTTAGTAAGGACCATCACCGAAAAAGAAACTAAAGAAAAAATGGGAGGAGAAGGACTCGTGAAGGGTAATCTATAGGGGACGGGATAGCTCAGTGGTCGGAGCACTCACTTTCTCCCCAGCAAAACACAAACATACACACACAAACACACACTAAACACACTTATCACTTACACACACAACACACACACACACACTACACACTACACACACACACAAACACAACACTACACACACTACAAACACACACACACAACCACACACACTTTACACACACACACACACACACACACACACTGCACACACAACACACACACACACCACACACACACACTCAACACACCACACACACACACACACACACACACACACACACACACACACACACACACACACACACACACACACACACACACACACACACACGCATTTCGTCTCTGACAACTGCCAAACCACCAAAACACGTCAAACTTGACACGCAGAGTATCATGCCTATAAACAGACTCAAGTGACACAGACAACTTTCAATGAGAGGTTGACGGGGTAGGGGGGGGGGGGGGGGCGGAGAGAAGGGTGCAGACGTACAGGTGTGTGTCCAGTGATGGGAGAGTGGGAGTTGATGATCATCTCTCCGTGACGTCCATCCCTGCTGACCACCACCTTGTGCCACTTGTCCAGGTGTAAGGTCTTCTTGCTCCTGTCACAATCAGCAGTCGGTCAGGATATGGCAGAGGGATATACAGGCAGACAGACAGTGAGAGGCAGATAGAGAGACACAGAGAGAGAGAGAGAGAGCCAGAGAGGCAGAGATAGACACAGAGAGAGAGGCAGACAGACAGTGAGAGACAGAGAGAGACAGAGAGAGACATCGAGAGGCAGAGATAGACAGAGAGGCAGAGACAGACAGAGAGAGAGACAGACAGACAGTAAGAGACAGAGATAGGCAGAGATAGACAGTGAGAGAGAGAGAGAGACGGAGACAGACAGACAGGAAGACAGGCAGGCAGACAGACAGACAGGTAGGTAGGCAGGAAGACAGACAGGTAAACATACAGGCAGACAGACAGGCAGGCAGGCAGACAGACAGAAAGGCAAGCAGGCAGGCAGACAGACAAACACAGTATACATTCAAAGACACATACATAAACAATACATACATACATACATACATGCATAGAGAGAGACAGAGACAGACAGGCAGACGGACAGACAGACAAATAAACATCATATACCTATTTTGAAGGCATCTTAGAAGTCGGCAATATTTAGAAGAACTTTATATATATATAGGTTTTTTCCCCATCCTTGCTTCAAAGCCAAGTTGGTTCGTTTTCTATAATAATTTTATTTAAAGACATTGTGCTGCTACACATTCAGTATAGCTTTGGGGTGGGTTTTGTGTTCAGTCTTTTTTTAATTTATTTATTTCTGCACAAAGTGAACATACATATAAGAAAGTAGCGGCCCAATGAAAATTACAAAACAACATTTTCTACACAAAGTGAACAAACAGAAGAGAAAGCAAGGACTCATCACATAATACAAAACACATTTTTAACACAAAATGACAAAGAAAACAAAGCCTCAATTGCAGAATACAAAAAACAATTCTAAACAAAGTAAACAAACAGAAAAGAAAGCAAGGACGAACTGCAGAATAAATGAAAACATTCTCTACACAAAATGAACCACACGAAAAAGAAAACAAAGACACAACTGCAAAATACAAAACAAAATATCTACATAAAAGAAACACACGGACAAGAAAGCAAAGACTAACCACAAACTACAACATGTTTTCAACAAAATGTGAACACACATGACAAAGAAAGCAAAGACTTAACACAAAATACAAAACAAAATGTCCACACAAAAGCGAACACACGGGAAGAAAGCAAAGACTAATCACAAACTACAAAACATATTTTCAACACAAAATAAACAAACAGAAAAGACAAGCAAATACTCGCCACAGAAATACGAAAAAGAAATGTCCACACAAAGCGACCACACGGCCAAGAAAGCCAGGACTCATTGGAGAATACAAAACATGTCTTCAGCACAAAATAAACACATTAAAGAAAAGCAAAGACTCAATTGTAAACTACAAAAGACAATGTCCACACAAAGGGAACACACGGTCCAGAAATCAAAGACTTAGCACAAAATACAAACCATTTTATCAACACAAAGTGAACACACATGACATAGAAAGCAAAAGACTCGCCACAGAAATACACAAAACACACTGTCCACACACACAGAGCCAACACACGGCCCAGAAAGACAGGACTCACTGCAGAAGGCCCACACCGTCCCCCAGGTAAAACCTGAAGTGCAGCTTCTTCTTCACCAGGGTGAGGGAGATGAAGTCTCCCAGCCCGCCCTGGATCTGACAGGCAAACAGCAACACCCCTGCCAAGGAAAAACACAACAAAACAAAATAAACCAAACCAACCATGACTTGTCAGTTCACGTCCCACACTACTGTGTTGGCTGTTGTAATGCTACCTGCCATGCAGTGTTTTAAGGATAGAGAAGGTAAAGCAGCAAAGAGAGAGAGAGTGAGAGAGAGAGAGAAAGACATACAGACAGAGAGAGAGTATAGAGAGAGAGAGAGAGAGAGAGAGAGAGAAAGACATACAGACAGAGAGAGAGATAGAGAGAGAGAGAGAGAGAGAGAGAGAGAAAGACATACAGAGAGAGAGAGAGAGAGAGAGGAGTGAGAGAGAGAGAGATAAGACATACAGACAGAGAGAGAGATAGAGAGAGAGAGAGAGAAGAGAGAGAGAGAGAGAGAGAGAGAAAGACATACAGACAGAGAGAGAGATAGAGAGAGATGAGAGAGAGAGAGAAAGACATACAGACAGAGAGAGAGATAGAGAGAGAGAGTGAGAGAGAGAGAGAAAGACATACAGACAGAGAGAGAGATAGAGAGAGAGAGAGAGAGAGAGAGAGAGGAGAGGAGAGAGAGAGAGAGAGAGAAAGACATACAGACAGAGAGAGAGATAGAGAGAGAGAGAGAGAGAGAGAAAGACATACAGACAGAGAGAGAGAGAGAGAGAGAGAGTGAGAGAGAGAGAGAAAGACATACAGACAGAGAGAGAGATAGAGAGAGAGAGAGAGAGAGAGAGAGAGAGAAAGACATACAGACAGAGAGAGAGATGAGAGAGAGAGAGAGAGAGAGAGAGAGAGAGAGAGAAAGACATACAGACAGAGAGAGAGATAGAGAGAGGAGAGTGAGAGAGAGAGAGAAAGACATACAGACAGAGAGAGAGATAGAGAGAGAGAGTGAGAGAGAGAGAGAAAGACATACAGACAGAGAGAGAGATAGAGAGAGAGAGAGAGAGAGAGAGAGAGAGAAAGACATACAGACAGAGAGAGAGATAGAGAGAGAGAGAGAGAGAGAGAGAGAGAAAGACATACAGACAGAGAGAGAGATGAGAGAGATAGAGAGAGAGAGAGAGAGAGAGAGAGAGAGAGAGAGAGAGAGAGAGAGAGAAAGACATACAGACAGAGAGAGAGATAGACAGACGGACAGACAGACACAGACAGAGAGACAGACAGAGACAGAGAGAGACAGATAGACAGACGCAGAGACAGACAGACAGAGGCAGAGAGATAGAGAGACAGTCAGACAGACAGACACAGAGGCAGATATACAGAGAGAAGAGAGAGAGAGAGATAAACAGACAGATAGACATACAGGCAGACAGACAGAAAGAGGGACAAAGAAGAGAGAGAGAGAGAGAGAGAGGAGAGAGAGAGAGAGAGAGAGAGAGAGAGGATAGAGAGAGAGAGAGAGAGAGAGAGGAGAGAGAGAAAACAGAGACACAAGCAAACACACACACACACACACACACACGCACACACACAAACACACACACAAACACACACAGACACACACACACGCACGCACGCACAAACACACACACACAAACACACACACACACAGACACACACACACACAAACACACACACACATACACACACAGACACACACACACAAATACACACACACAGACACAGACACACACACACACACACACACACACATCATAACACACACACACACACACACACACACACACACACACACACACACACACACACACACACACACAGAAGGGTACACACTGACCGTTGGGCTGTAGAGGTCGGAACCAGACCTCTATGGTCATGGACCTCCCCACCGTGACCCCCTCCAGGGGAATCTCCATGTACGACCTGCCCGTGAACTGGGGCACGAACAGCTGAGGCATCGACTCTGAAAGCAACAACAACAACAATATCAACAACAGGTACATCATTGGCATGCCACACAGCTATCTAGGCTTTCATTCTGAAAATCAGCAACGACAACAACAACAACAACAAGAACAAGAACAAGTAGTACCTTATTGGAGACATACCATAATAGGCCTGTATGGACGTTCATTCTGAAAGCAACAACAGGGAGTATTTATTTAATGTACTCTTTTATATCGAGGATAGTGGAATAAGCACTCGTGTGCTTTTTTATATCCAGTCCCCGTGTGTATGTTGTTTTGTACATTTTGTCATCTGTTCCCACCGGCACACAATGGCCTACTCTTTCGAAAAGCGGAACAGGATTTAACGTGTGCGCAAGATGTTCTGCATGCGTTCGCACACGGGGCCTCGGTTTATAGACTCATCCGAAGGACTTAGTACCTTGTGGGAGGCATACGCCTTCAGCGCCTGGGCTTTATCACAGTTCTTGATTATACCATCAACGCTGCGGGCAACAGCAAGGTGAGAGGCTGTATGACCAGTGGCCTTCCCACTCATGGAATTCCACTTTACAGCTCAGTCTTTAGTGATCGACTATGACTCTCTGACTTAGGAGGCTTGACTCGCACAGTCCTTATGTGCTGCAGTCTTGGGGGCTGGTTAGCCTTTGGAGAACATCTCCAACGCTGACTGTCCTTATGCCCACTTGGCCAAGAGAGTGGGGGTGTGCTGTGGGCAAGGCATCTCCACTATAATCAAATTTGTGACCCAGTTTCCGAAACAGCAGCTACCTCCTCTGCTTTTTCTGGGGTTATCGTCGAACAGAACGGACACACATAATGAAAACCGTAATAGAGCTGTGTGGACGTTCATTCTGAAAAGGAGAAGTACCTTAAGGGAGGTATGGCACACAGTTGTCTGGTCATTCATTATGAAAGCAACAACAACAACAACAGCAAGTGTCTTATGAGAGGTACGCCACACAGCTCACAGGATGCTCATTCCGAAAATCAACACTCCCTGTAGCTCCCTTTGTGCTGACATTCTATTTTTTATACTTAAAAAAATACATACACACTACCACCCCCACCGCCCGCCAACACACATACCCTACAGCATCCACGTCCACCCTAGAATCGCCCCCACCCCCACACCCGCCCTCCCCTGAAACACACACACACCATCCCAATCCCCCACACACACGCTAAAAGTCCCCCACCTCCATTCCCCTGCAACCCTTCCCACTCACCCTACACACGCACACCCTACTCCCTCTTCACACACAAAGACACACAGTGTGCACACACACCTGGCATTGCTATCAACAACCAAAATAGGTCTTCAAACTAAACTGAACAAACTGCAAGAATACTGTTCTAATTGGGGTTTAAAGATAAACAAAACAAAAACAAAGGTAATAGTCTTTACGAGATCACCTCCTAAAATTCCAATTCATTTTAAATGTAGAGAGCATGTAATCGAAACAGTAGAAACTTATAAATATCTAGGTGTCGTTTTTCATCTGAACGGGAAATTTCAAGCAACACAAGAACATTTAGTAAAACAAAGCAACAAAGCAATATACGCCTTTAAAAGAGCAATTCATGGACAAAATTTAAAGACTACTATAATAATGCGTTTATTCGACTCACTGATAACCCTGTTTTAACCTATGGAGCAGAAGTTTGGTTTCCTTTTTGTTTTAATGGGAGACAGAGTTTCTCATATTGATAAAACTGTTCAAGGCACTTGCTTATCCAATCAGTTTTTGTATGAGAATTTCCATGTAAAATTTTGCAAACAAATGATAGGAGTTTTCATAAAAAAGCATTAGTACTACCACTTTGGGTGAATTAGGGAGATTTCCACTGACCCTTAAAATCTATGCCAGATAATATCCTTTTGGATTCATTTGACAGAATCAAAACCAGACTCTTATATTAGAATAGTATACGATTATTTGTATCAGAATAATACATACGGTAAATGGATAAACACAGTGAAAAATATTCTGTACACAATTGATTCAAACATGTCTGGAAGAACCAAAGGCACTCTTAATGTTCATCGGTTGAGTTATGCTGTTAGAAGAAAACTTGAGGACATGTATAAAACATTTTGGATCTACCAAAAGAAAGAGTTTGCAAAACTACAATTTTATGATTTTGCTACCAAAGAATACAGATTGGAACCATACTTAGTAAACTATGAAAACAAAACTCATAAGAAGACATATTGTAAATTTCGCACAAGCTGTCACAATTTAATGATAGAGAAAGGGAGACACCAAAATATATCCAGAGAGGACAGAAAATGTAGACACTGTAACAAAATTGAGATGAATTTCATTTACTTGATGAATGCATTTTATATGATGAACTCAGAAATAATTTGTTATTAAAAATCAAAACGAAAGACAAAGAACGCAAAAACTGTGTACATAAATTAAGTGACATAATCACAGTTGATATATATCAAGCAGATATCATCAGATATGTGTATGAGTGTTTTGAAAAGAGAGAAAAAGAGAAGTAAAATACAACATGTTTTTAGTGTACATCACTTTTAGCCAAAATAGATAATAATTATAGTTGATGTTTTTGTTGTGTCAAATAAGTCTACATGATTTAAATGGCAATAAAATATTCTGAATCTGAATCTGAATCTGAATCTGAATCACACACTTCACACACACCATACACCCACTTCACACCACAATACAACCTCCCCCCCTACACACACACTCACCACCACCCCCCAACCCACCCCAACTCCACCCTCCCACACATCCTCAACCCCCTTCTCACCACCCCACCAACCCCTCCCCCCAGCCACCTCCACTCCCCCACTCCACCCCCCCATACACCTCCCTCCCCACATACACACTCCCCCACATACCACCCACATACTTCCCCCCATACACACTCCCTCCCCACATACACACTCCCTCCCCACATACAACCCCCCCACATACATACCCCCCCCATACCCACTCCTCCCCACATACACACTCCCCCACATACCCTCCACATACACCCTCCCCCCCACATACATACCCCCCCATACACACCCCTCCCCACATACACACTCTCCCCCACATACCCCTCCACATACACACCTCCCCCACATACACACATCCCCCCCACATACCACCCACATCATTCCCCCCCATGCACACCCCCCCCCCCCACATACACATCCCCCACATACATCCCCCCCACACATCCATACCCCACATACCACCCCCCACCCACATACACACTCCCCCACATACACACTCCCCCCACAACACACTCCCCCACATACACACTCCCTCCCCAACAGAAACACTCCCCCTACATACACACTTCCCCACATACACACTCCCTCCCCACAGAAACACTCCCCCTACATACACACTCCCCCAATACACACTCCTCCCCACAGAAACACTCCCCCTACATACCACACTTCCACACATACACCCCCCACATACACCCCCATAACCCCACATACACACCCCCCCACAAACACCCCCTCCACACATACCACCCCCTCACATATACACACCCACCCCCCCCCCCATCCCACACCCCACCCCCACCCCCCCAAACACCACACAACCACCCCCACACCCACAACACACACCTCGTTCACAGCGCGAGCCCTCTCTGCCCTGCGCGCACTTGCAGTGGAAGGCGTCAGGCGAGACGTCCTGCAGACAGGTGCCCCCGTGCAGGCAGGGCTGGCTGGCGCAGGGGTTGACCAGCACCTGGCAGTGCAGACCCTGGAAGCCCTCAGCACAGCGGCAGTCGAACGACTCGGCGTCCAGCAGGAGGCAGGTGCCCCCGTTCATGCAGGGGATGCTCTTGCAGGCGTTGCTGTCACACTCGCCTGGCCGGACAGGTGGTGAGGGGTTTGAGTTGTTAACAACTTGGTATGTGTAGGATGTGGTGCTGTGCGTACTCTTGTGTAGGTTTTTTTTGGATCTTATTGTCCATTTACAAGAAGTGATATTAGATGGGGGAGAGAGGGGGAGAGAGAGAGAGAGAGAGAGTATGAGAGGAGAGAGAGAGGGAGAGAGAGGAGAGAGAGAGAGAGAGACAGGGACAGAGAGAGAGAGGGACGGAGAGAAAGAAAGAGAGAGAGAGAGGGACAGAGAGGGACAGAGAGAGACAAGAGAGAAAGACAGAGAGAGACAGACACAGAGGGACAGACAATAGAGGTAGACAAGGACGAGAAATAAAGAGAGAGAGACAGAGAAAGACAGAGAGAAAGACAGAGAGACAGAGAGAAAAGACAGAAGAGAAGAGAGGACAGAGAGAGAGAGAAGGGACACAGAGAGAAGACAGAGAGAGACAGAGAGAGAGAGAGGGGGGGATATCAACTGTAGGAAAGTTGTGTAACAATGGAACGGTAAACTACAAACATAACAATGTAATCGACATCACGTAAAACAACGAGGAAAACTATTAATCAATTAATTGAAAATTATCCACAACTGTTGTG